>CM040428.1:142891585-143491585 GCA_022702705.1 Papilionanthe hookeriana x Papilionanthe teres
CCTGCCTAACCATGCTCAAAATGATAAAATTTCAAATTAACCAATGTTCTTTATAGAACCAAGTAAGGGTAAAGAATACATTTGCTTCTATTTATTACAACAAGTTTAAATGCTTCCACAACAATACTTTCATAATTATTACTACTTTAAAGAAAAGAAAAAGATATTCTAGTTAATAGTGTTTTTCATACCGTGTTTACAGTTATTATCATTTTAATTTCTTGTTTGACTTTTATAAGAAAATTTGAAGAGTGAAATCAACTATCAAACTTTTCAAAATCAAAACATACTTTCAAAAGCCAATTTAAAAAGTATAAAGATAATTTTCTTATTTCTTTAAAGATTTTTCACTTTCCTTGTGGGTTCGATATCTCGGGGCTTAATCAGAAAGTTCTATATTACTTGATAAACGATACGTATACTTGCGTAGTATCCACATTATAAATCATAATTTTCATATCAAAATCATAAACATATATATCAGGCGGAGAAAAGTTTTTATCACCGTTGCCAATTTTCATATCATAATTGTAAGTATAAATATTGGGTGGATCAAGTTTTTGGCGCCGTTACCAGGGAAAGAAATTAATTAAAATTACATTTTAAAGAAAATTAAGAAATTTTAAATTTTTTACTTTTCTTTGTTTTTGTTAGTGTGTTGTGTTTTGTTTTGTTTTATTGTTGTATGCGTAGTTCAGGTTCTGAGAGACTTGTGCTTTACGATTCTGAATCAGAAAGAACTATCATAAAAAAAAAATAAAAATAAAGAAAAAGATAAAAATATTCAAGAAATATTAAATCATCAAGATCAAAATGTTGGCATCCATTAAGAATTAAGACCTTTAAGATATTATGTTAACCCTATAGTGGATGAACTTCATGGTAGTATTCAAAACCCTATTGTGCCTGCTAATTCTTTTGAGCTTAAACCTGTTATTATCCAAATGGTGTCTAATAATCAGTTTGAGGATCAATAATTGAAGATCCTAATTTGCATCTTGCTAATTTTCTAGAGTTTTGTGCTACTTTTAAATATGATGGTGTTTTGGATGATGCTATTAGACTTAGACTTTTTCCTTTCTCACTAAGGGATAAAGCTAAAATTTGGTTACATTCATTAACACCTGGATCAATTAGAACTTGGGGTGAACTATCACAAAAATTCCTTGCTAAATATTTTCCACCATCTAAAACTACTAAGTTGAGAAATGATATTACATCTTTTTGTCAGTTTGATGGAGAATCAATATATGACGCATGAGAAAAATTTAAAGATCTCCTCAGGAAATGTCCACATCATTCGATACCAGATTGGTTAATAATTCAAACTTTTTATAATGGATTAGTTGGATCTCTTAGATCAATCATCGATGCTCTGTCTTGGTGGATCATTAATGTCTAAACCATTTTCTGATGTTTATGCTTTAATTAAAGAAATGGCTACTAATAATTTTCAATGGCCTTCTGAAAGGTTAAATCCTAAAAAGGTAGCCAGTGTTTTTGAAAATGATGCTTTTACAATGTTAGCAAATCAAGTTGCTGCTGTTTCAAGGAGGATAGACCAATTTGGGATGAATTTTTCTCAGCCACATTCCTTGATTGAAGAAAATTCATTAGGCCAAATGGTTGATTCTTATTCTTCACTAGAAACCGTGAATGCTATAATTAATCCTAACAACCCATATTCCAATTATTATAACCTGAGTTGGAAGAATCATCCAAATTTTAACTCGGAATACCAATAATCGTGGTGGTGTTAATCAACAATCGGGAACCACCAAGTAAACCCATTGAGGAATTGGAACAACCAAGGAAATAATAATAATAATAGATTAACTTATCCTTCAGGTTATGACAATGCTTTACAATTAAAGGAGGAGAAGTTGTCTATTGAAGAAGTGGTGTCACATATGGGAAATCAATTACAAATTCAAGGAGAAACCATCAAAAATATTGAAAATCAATTGGGACAAATTGCAAATGCCTTAAGTAATAGATCCCAAGGAACGCTTCCAAGTAATACTGAAGTAAATCCAAGAGAAAAGAATAAAGAACAAGTAAAAGAAATTCAATCGAGAAGTGGAAGAGAATCGGAAGATAGAGTTAAAAAAGAAACCGAAGTAGAGAAAGAAGAGATCGAAGAACCAAAAGAGGACGCTCCGAAAGGTTTGGAAAGACTCGTTTCTTCACCTAAGGTTGATTTAGAAAAACCACCACCTCCATTTCCTTAGAGACTTCGTCAACAAAAGTTGGATAAGCAATTTTCAAAATTCTTGGAGATATTTAAGAAGCTTACTATTAATATTCCATTTGCTGAAGCCATAGAACAAATGCCAATCTATGCAAAATTTATGAAGGATATTCTTAACAAGAAAAGGAAGTTTGAAGATAATGAGACTGTTACACTTAGTGAGGAGTGCAGTGCAATAATTTAGAAAAAGCTTCCTGAAAAACTTAAAGATTTTGGTAGTTTCACAATTCCATGTGCAATCGGAGACAGATTCTATGGAAAAGCTTTATGTGATTTGGGTATAAGCATTAACCTTATGCCTCTATCAATATTCAAAAGACTGGGACTAGGAGAAATAACCCCAACTACTGTAACTTTGCAATTAGCAGATCGTTCGATCACATATCCTAAAGGAGTTATAGAAGATGTTTTGGTTAAAGTGGATCAATTTATTTTTCCTGTTGATTTCATTGTGTTAGACATGGAGGAAGATAAAAAGATACCTATAATTTTGGGAAGACCTTTCTCAGCTACAGGCCGAGCCATGATAGATGTGCAAAAAGAGGAATTAACGATGAGAGTTAATGATCAGACTATTACATTTAATATTTCAAAATTGATGAAATATCCTGCTAGAGGTAAAGAAGATGAATTTTATATGATGGATGTTATCAAATATTTAAGTGAATGTCATTTCAAATCAACTTATGAAGATAAATTTGAAAGAGAAGAATTGGAACATAAGCAAGAAGATGAGTTACTTGATTCTAAAGATTTTCAAGAGGAAGATTTAAAGTATGTTCGTGAAAGTTTTGAATTGTTGGATTTGACTGAAAAAGATGAATCTTATGGTCCATCAATTGAAAAACCTACTGAACTTGAGTTAAACATGCTTCCTGATAATTTGAAGTATGTTTTTCTAGGTGAATCCTCAACCTTGCCAGTTATAATCTCCTCTCAATTAACTGAAAAAAGGAGTTTGCTTGAAATTTTGAAGAAGCACAAGAAAGACTTTGGATGGTCAATTACTGATATTAAAGGAATCAGTCCTTTAATTTGTATGCATAAAATTCTTATGGAAGATAATTGCAAACTGCGGGCTAATCCCCAAAAGAGATTAAATCCTATCATGAAAGATGTTGTTAAGAAAGAAATTTTAAAATGGTTGGATGCTGGAATTATCTACCATATTTCAGATAGTGCATGGGTTAATCCTATTCACTGTGTTCCTAATAAAGGAGATGAGACTATGACTGTTAATGAAAATAATGAAATAATACCAACAAGACAAGTTACAGGGTGGCGAATATGCATTGATTATAGGAAATTAAATATTGTCATAAGGAAAGATCACTTTCCACTCCCATTTCTGGATCAAATGTTGGATAGACGGGCTGGGCATAAATACTTTTGTTTTCTAGATGGATATGCTGGTTACCACTAAATTCAAATTGCTCTTGAGGATCAAGAGAAAACTATGTTTACCAGTCCTTATGGTACGTTTGCTTTTAAAAGAATGCGCTTTGGTTTATGTAATGCCCCTGCTACATTTCAGAGATGTATGATGGCTATCTTTTGTGATTTAATTGAAAAAGGGATTGAAGTTTTTATGGATGACTTTTCAATGTTTGGATTTTCGTTTGAATCATGTTTAGAGCATTTATCTAAAGTTCTAAAATGCTGTAAAGAAACTAATTTAGTCATTAACTAGGAAAAATGTCAATTTATGGTAGCAGGTGGAATTGTTTTGGGACATCGGATTTCAGAAAAAGGTTTGGAGGTAGATCCTGAAAAAATTCAAGTTATATCTAATTTACCTTACCCAACCAATGTAAGGGGAATTATAAATTTTTTAGGACATGCTAGATTCTACAGGCGTTACATCAAAGACTTTTCAAAGATTACAAAACCTTTATGCCGTTTACTAGAAAAGGATGCAATTTTTAATTTTGATGATGATTGCCTCAAAGCCTTTGAAACATTAAAAGAAAAATTAATCATTGCACTTGTAATAATTTCACCAAATTGGGAAAACCCTTTTGAATTAATGTGTGATGCTAGTGATTAAGCTATTGGTGCTGTTTTGGGTCAGAAATATGATAGGATTTTCAAAGTTATTTATTAAGCTAGTAAAACTCTTAATGAAGCTCAAATTAATTATACCACTACTGAGAAAGAGTTATTAGCAACAGTATTTGCCTTTGATAAATTTAGATCATATTTAATTGGAAGTAAATGTGTTGTGCATACTGATCATTCTGCTATCAAATACTTAATGAAGAAAAAAGATGCAAAATCGAGACTGATAAGATGGATTCTTCTTTTGCAAGAACTTGACTTTGAGATAGTAGATAAAAAGGGTTATGAAAATCAAATTGCTGATCATTTGTCCATGCTTGAAATTGAAAAATCTCTCTGTGATGTTGAAGAAATTAATGAACATTTTCCCGATGCAAAATTGTACACTGTTACTGAGTGGCGTGTTCCGTGGTATGCAGACATAGTAAATTTTATTGTCAGTGATATTATACCCTATGGTTTGACATATCATGAAAAGAAGAAATTTCTGTCTGATGCTAAGACTTATTTTTGGGATGACCCATTTTTATATAAACAAGGAAATGATCTTATAATTTGAAGATGTGTACCTTTGGAAGAGACTTACGAAATTATTCAAAAATGTCATGATTCTAATTATGGGGGACATTTTGGAAGTGATAAAACTGCATATAAAATCTTATAATCTGGATTTTATTGGCCTACAATTTTTAAGGATGTGAATGCTTTTATTAAAAATTGTGATAGATGTCAGCGTGTAGGCAATATTTCTAGGAGAAATGAGATGCTCCTCAATTATATGTTGGAAGTTGAAATATTTGATGTTTGAGGATTAGATTTTATGGGACCATTTTCACCATCTTTCGGAAATGTTTAAATGGAAGTAGACTATGTTTCCAAATGGATTGAAGCTATTGCTTTACCTCGATGTGATGGTTAAAGTGTTGCAAAGTTTTTGATGAAGAATATATTTTGCCAATTTGGAATACCAAGAGTAATCATAACTAATGGGGGAATTCATTTTAGAAATGCGATTATTGGAAAGTTAGCAAAGAAATATCATATTAATCATCGCATTGCTACTGCTTATCATCCGCGGACAAGTGGTTTGGTTGAATTATCCAATCATGAAATTAAAAGAATATTGAAAAAGACTCGTTAATCCAAATAGAAAGGATTGGTCAATCAAACTCGGATTATGCTTTGTGGGCCTATAGGATCGCCTACGTAACCCCTATAGGAATGTCCCCATATTGGTCGATTTTTGGAAAAACTTGTCTTTTACCTATTGAACTTAAGCATAAAGCATTTTGGGCTATTAAAGAGTTCAATTATAATTTGAAAGATGCTGCTGAGTAGAGATTATTGCAATTAAATTAGCTTGTAGAGATAAGGAATGAATCTTATGAAAGTGCTAAGATCATAAGAAAAAGATGAAGTTATGGCATGATCGGAAGATTATTACTAAAAATCTTGTGCCGTGACGTAAAGTTTTGTCGTATAATGCCGTATCGAGAATTTTTTCGGAAAACTTAAGTCCAGTGGATGGGTCCTTTTATTGTGATGAAAATTTATTCCTATGGAGCTGTGGATATTCAAGATCCTAAGACTTGAAAAATATTTAAAGTTAATGGAAATAGACTTAAACCATATTTTTCAGTCGAGCAATCTAAGTCTGATGAGAATCTGATGTTGGGTCACTCAGAATGAGTTCTAGGTTTGTCAGGCTGAAGACGTTAAACCAAGTGCTTTGTGGGAGGCAACCCATAATTATCGGTGTGCTTTGCTTTATGTTTGTTTTGTGTGCTTTGTTTGCTTTGTTTGGTTTGTTTTTATGTTTTTAGTGGTAGTAATTTGGAGTTTTTAAACTAAATAGAGTTTATTTGACCTTATTTGATGACTTAGAGGAGTCAGAATGAAAATTTGGACATTTGGCAGACCTGTGCTAAATTGAGCACTAGCGGCTAAGGGCAGCCTAGTTGGCGCTTAGGCGTCGGAGTTACAAAAAACTTGAAAAATGAGATTCTAGAAGCCTAGATGGTGGGGAAGAGGGTTTGGAAGTTATTTTGGAGTTTTAAAACGTCTTGGGGTAGTTTTAGCACTTCCCAAGTCTATAACAAGAACCTGATTTAAGAGAAACACTTGCCTCAAGTCCTATTTTCATTTCTAAATCTTAAGAAGAGTATTTTGAGTACATCATGTTTTCCTGGGAGAATAAGAATAAGAAGAAGCAAGATTATTACAAGAGTAAGTTCATTAGTGACAGTGCTAAAGAGTTATTCAATGGATTTCTCGCTGTTAGTACTCAAGGGATTGCAGAAATGACTGCAAAAATTGAAGCCCGACTGACTTCAATGGAATCAAAGATCAATGAAATTAACTTACATTTGGAGTACATGGGATGGTAACTCAAAATGCAATTCAGTCATTCAAGATACGTGGAGGAAGCGGATAAGGTGATGCTTTTGATGAACAAATGGATTGAAGAAGAAGATAAAAGAATGAACAATTATAGCCCATTCTGTCAGATTTATATTCCGGAAGGGTCAAATGAGAATAATAGTGGTCTTGGATATAATCCGCCTAATGGTGAGTAGAATTAAGTGTGCTTTGTTCTTATATGTTTTGTATTCTTATGTGTTTTGTTTAATATGTTTAGTGTTCTTATGTGTTTTGTTTGGTGTGTTTAGTGTTTATGTTTGAGTTTTAATTACGCCTTATGATGTGATGGTTGCATCATAGAGATGTAAACTTATCAGTTTGAGATTAAGTCTCTTGTATCTAGAGAATTTCATCCTATGTATGTGGATAGAAATTCTAGGATTGTATTAAGTGCTATATTTGTTTTAATGAATATAAGTTTGTGTTTGTGTGAAATTTATTTGGAATCAATGAATATTAAACATTTGAATTGGAATTTTTTAAGATTTATGGGGAACATATAATTATTTTGAAGAGATTAAGGGTGATTAATGAAGTGGTTTAAAGCATATACCTTAATTGTGAAAATCTAGGTATTGGCGGCTAAGCGCCAGATTTCGCGGCTAAGCTCCGAAAGGTTCGCACTTAGGTGTCAGTTCACGAAAATTGGTTCCAAGCAGTTAAAAACTAGTGAATCACCATTTTAACTCCCTGTTCATCTTCAACCCATCGTTTTCACGCCAGAGAGAGTCTAGGGCATCCTTGATTTGGACCATTTAAGAGCCGATCTCAACAAAAATTTGTAGATTTGGATTCCTTGAGATAAGAACACTACTCCTAAGTAAAAATTTTTTATTTTCACCATGTATTTTGAGTACATTTTGGAAAATCTTAAAATCACTATTCATGGTGAAAATTTGAGGAAAAACTTAAGAAATTGCTTGGATTTAGTGGAAACATCTTTTGGAAGATAATTTAGCAAGTTTAGTTTAATTTTGGAATTTATGATAAATTTTTCGTGAATTTTTACAGATGGCTCAAAAGTCAAAGCGCACGAGAGAAAAGATGAGGTTTGATTCTGACAAATTTGTTAGTGCAAGGGCTGAGGAACGATACATCGATGCGTTGCAGTCATGTAAATTGATTCCTGAGAGAGTGTTTAGTAAGCCAGGAGAAGTAATTGAAGATATGATTGCTAGGAGGAACTGGGAGAACTACCGTTGCTTCTCCGCTATTGCTGTTGTTTCTGTTGTTAGAGAATTCTGTGTGAATTTGCCTGCATCAGAAGAGAATTTATTGATGGTTAGGGGGCAAGATGTGGACTTTTCTTCTGAGGTAATTAACACTTTCTATCAACTGCCTCCTGCTATGTTTTGTTTTTATTCTAATTTTCATCCTACAGAGAGAGAGTTAGATGAGATAATAGGATTTTTTACTGATGGAAGAGGATTATGGAAAATAACAAATGATAGAAGAGTGAATTTTCCTGCTTCCAAATTAAATGACACTTCTAAGGCATGACATTATTTTATCTCTTCTAAATTATTGCCTTTAAGTCATACTAGTGAAGTGACGAGGGAAAGAGCTATTTTGAACCATTGCATTCAGCAAGGGAATCCTATAGATATTGGAGCGATCATTTTTTATTATATTGTGAATAGTGCCAGATTTACCACTACTGCAAGTATGGGATTTCCTTCCATGATTCATTCATTTTGTGAACGGTCTGAAGTGAAATTTGAAACCTAGGAAGAGGTACTTCAGCCTTTGAGACCTATCACCAGTGTAAACATTAGAACTTACACTGTACATTCAGAATTTGGCTGGAGAGGAGGATTTGGTAGGGCTTCTACTGCTTCTACTTCTGTTTCTGCTGCATCTACTTCTTGTGCTACTACTTCACGTGCTTCATCATCTACTGATTCACAGACTGGTTTATTAAGAAAAATTTTGAAGAAAGTGAGTCTTACTCGAGAGCATATGAAAGATATGGATGGTAAGATGGATAATGTGGAGAGATATATTGTAAAACATGATAAGTATGAGGAGAATTATCAGCATTATTTGGATAGACTGATGAGAGGTGATCAGAGTGCTGAGATGCCCCCTCGTCCATTCTACATTCCTTATTTCAGTTGTTGTGTATTTTCTTTGAAAACCTCAACTACTGTAGAAGTCTTTTGAAATTTTTACTTTTCTTGATATAAAAAGAAAATGTTTTGAAAAACTAAATTTGATTTCATTTTACTCTTGTTGTTTAAATTGTTATACTTGCATATTTAGGATATTTAAATTAATACAAGCATGTTATGTTAGTCTTTAATTCTCACCCATGTATCATTTCTTATGCTTAAATGTTTTATCCTAACTAAAAAATAAAGTTGGGGGGGGGATTTTAAAAACAAAATTTTTTTTCAAAAACCTAAAATTTTATTTGTTCTCAAGAATACTTAAAATAAATCTTATTTCTTGATTGAGAACAATTATGTATATGAAGTTATGTTAGGGGAACAAAAATTTTGAATATAGAAATGAATAAAAGAATTTAGTTGAAAATTTATAGTAATCATGAAAAACTTAAAGTTAAAATTTTCTTAGTGAAGAGATGTTAAATTTAATTATCTATCTTTAGTAAAAATTTTTATATATTTGGATAATAGAAGATTTGGCTTTTATTCTTTAAAGCTTAAATTTCTTTTATTGAGGAATAATTTTCAAATACTATTATTATGATTTTTAAGTGAAAGATATATATTTGACCTTTATTTTAAATGAAAGGGTGGAATTGAAAATCATTAAAGGCCTATCCAGATACAGTAATCATTGCCTTAGAAAAAGAAAAGAGAAAAAGAAAAAATAGAAAAAGAAAAAGAAAAATAAAAAGTGAAAAATAGTATGTAAAAAGGAAGGACAAGCTTGAGGATTTAAGGGCCTAATCAAAAATTGGTTCCATACCTAAAGTTTAACATGTAAGTTCAAAGAAAATCTAAAGCTTAAGGTTATAATATAGTAAGTAAAATTATTTTCAAATAAAGATTTTTAAGTAAGAAAAGTAAGATGTTTGAATCCTATATTTTGAAGAATCTACAAATATTTCTGAATTAGATAGAGACTTATTTTGTCATTTTTATTTCCTTAAGAACTTTCTAAACTTTAAGTTGGTCTTAATTACTGAATATTTTTCTAAAATTGGACTATTCCATTTCTAGAACAAAATTTTATTATCTTCCTAAGAAACACATTACATAATTTGCATGTTAAAATTTTTCTATGAGATTAACTGTCACTTGAGGACAAGTAACATTTTAAGTTTGGGGGATTTTGATACACCTAAAATATATAATATTTTTAGGCACAATTTTATACCTAATTTTGATGATATTGCACTTTAATGGAAGGTATTTTGTATTTTTATTGTAGGTATGATTAAATGAGTGATTATGATGAAAGGAGCAAAATTGAATCAAATTTGGAGCAAAAAAGTGAAAAATGAAAATTTAGGCACTGGCGGCTAAGCGCCGCTGGGCTGGCGCTTAGCCGCCACAGTTAAAAATCGAGATTAACTTGAATTTGGTGCCATTTTCAAAAGGGATGGGATGCAAATCATGGTGGTAACTTCCATAACTTCCTCTGGGCGGCAAGTTTGAATGAAGGGGTGCATTCTTTGGTGGATACATCGAATCTGGACACATTTTGAAGAGACACCAATGCACCTTTTGGTTTAATTTTTAAAGAGAGTCTTAGGAAATATTAGGGGCTCTTCCATTGCATTTTGAAGAGAGTTTTTACAGAGTTTTTATTGTATTTTGTAAGAGTTTTCATTAGGAGTAGGAGTAGAGAGTAGAAAAGAGAAAAGGGTAGGATTGAAGCCTTCTTATTCCCACTTCTTTTCTTTCCTTTAGGTTAGTTTTATTGAAGTCTGAAGTCTGTTTCTGAGTTATCAGAGTTGGGAGACCTGCTCTGAGGAGTAGTTTAGTGAAGAGTCAAAGTTTCAGAGGAACTTCCTAAGTCTTTCGGAGAGGATTTTCAGATAAGTGTTTACATTTGTTCTTACATTTAGTTTTTAATTAATACTTGTTGTGTTTGTTGTTTTTCTTATGGTTTTTAATTTCAAATCAATGTGTTTTTGTATTTTCTCAATGCCTTCTGAGTAGTTTACTTTATCTTTTTCTTTCTTAAATGAAGAAGTAAGTAATTCATGAAGAATTGTTGTGGAATGTATATGTGTTTAAAGTTGGAAGAAGTTGTGATGATTAATTCTATAAAATTTATTTACTTCTTAATTTAGTCTGTTAAGATGTAAAATTTGTGGTAAGATTATGTAAGATCCAATGCAGTATTGTCTCATAAAAGTTAGTAAGAATCACATGCAATTATATAGGTGAAAATTGTAGTTCATATAATTGAATGCAATATATTAGAAGATGTTTTAAAGGGGAGTAAAATTAGAGGATTTTTAGTGTGACAGGCTAAAAACCCCTAATATGATTTGAAGTTTTGAATTTTGTTATGAGAAGTTAGCCCCCGGCTGGAGGGAAATGAGGGAACTCTAGAGTGAGAGCTGGTATCTTTCCTACCTAACCATGTTCAAAATGATAAAATTTCAAATTAACCAATGTTCTTTATAGAACCAAGTAAGGGTAAAGAATAAATTTGCTTCTTTTTATCACAACAAATTTAAATACTTCCACAACAATACTTTCATAATTATTACTAATTTATAAAGGAAAGAAAAAGATATTCTAGTTAACATTGTTTTCCATACCATGTTTACAGTTATTATCATTTTAATTTCTTATTTGACTTTTATAAAAAAATTTAAAGAGTGAAATCAACTATCAAACTTTTCAAAATCAAAACATACTTTCAAAAGCCAATTAAAAAAGTAAAAAGATAATTTTCTTATTTCTTTAAAGATTTTTCACTTTCCCTGTGAGTTCGATATCTCAGGGCTTAATCAGAAAGTCCTATATTACTTGATAAATGATACATATACTTGCGTAGTATCAACATTATAAATCATAGTTTCATATCAAAATCATAAGCATATATATCCAGCGGAGAAGAATTTTTGTCGCCGTTGCCAATTTTTATATCATAATTGTAAGTATAAATATCGGGTGGATCAAACATCAGTAAAGCAAGCTCCCTGAAGAATGCACCTCGATATAGAACATCAAGTTACAATAAAAGTAAAGAAATTAATAGACGCTAACTTTGTCCGAGAAGAAAAATATCCGACATGGCTAGCCGATGTCATGCCGATAAAGAAGAAAATGGACAAATCCGAGTGTGTATCGACTTTAGGGATTTGAATAAAGCATGTCCAAAAGATGAATTCCCTTTGCCAATACCGAAATTAATGGTAAACATCGAGTAGTCACATGAAATTTTCTCCTTTATGGATGGATCACTAGGGTACAATAAAATCAAGATGGCTCCAGAAGATGCAACGCTTACAATATTCAGAACCCCGATCGGGACTGCTACACCGTGATGTCGTTTGGATTGAAGAACACAGGAGCAACATACCAAAGAGCAATGAAGAAGATCTTCGATGACCTCATTCAAAACTAAGTGGAATGCTACGTGGACGATTTGGTCATTAAGAGCAAAGTAAAGGAAAATCACCTAAATGATTTAAGGATCGTATTTGAAAGGTTACGGCAATACAATCTAAAGATGAATCCCTTAAAATGCGCTTTCAACATTTTGTATGGGAAATTTCTAGGATTCGTTGTCCGTCATCGGGGATTCAAAATCGACCCAGAAAAATTAAAGCGATATTAGAAATGCCTCCTCCTAGAACCTTGAAACAATTACGATCTTTTCAAGGAAAATTAGCATATCTAAGACACTTCATATCTAATTTGTCAGGAAGGTGTCTCCCCTTTTCGAATGTAATTCAAAAGGATGTCACATTTGTTTAGGGAGAGCCGTGTTAACGAGCTTTCAAAGATTTTAAACGATATCTAACGACACCTCTTGTTTTGAAAACCCCTATCCTGGGTAGATTGTTGATGCTTTATACTGCGGCTTTGGATGAGTACCTCAGAGCCTTATTTTCCCAAGTCAATATTGAGGGTAAAGAGAATGCACTCTACTACCTGAGTCGACATCTAATACCGAGAGAAGTAAAGTATCCTCCTATTGAGAAACATTGTCTAACATTGATTTTTGCCGCTCAAAAGCATAAAAATTACATGTTTTCTCATAAGGTCAACCTGATTTTGAAAGTTAATCCATCGTAATATTTAATGACCTGACCAACACTTTTCGGACGCTTAGCAAGGTGGTCGATGATATTATTGCAGTTTGACATAACTTTTGTGCCCCTTAGCACTATCAAAGGGTAGATTCTCACAGATTTTCTTGCAGCGCACCCACTGCCAGCTGGGTCTCCGCACAACGAAGAACTACTAGTTGAACAAATACTATAAATAGAGTAGCCTGGTGCTAAATGTTGGGAAATTTACTTTAACGCAGCGTCATCAGCCCGAAGAGATAAAGGACAACAAACAGTGATACCAGGCAAAGTAGGAATTGGTTTAATCTTCATGACTCCGGATCAGGCGATGCTGAGATTCTCCAACAACTTTTCAGAGCCATGTACCAATAATGAAGCATAATATGAAGCTTTAATCACTGGTTTAAGAATTAGCAATACTAATGGAAATAACAAACATTGCCATTTATGGCGACTCACAACTTGTCATTCAACAAGTGGCAGGACAATACAAAATTCTGAAACCTAGATTAGAAGAATACTAAAGGTACACAATGAAACTACTCGAGCAGATTCCAAGTGTGATATTCTATAGGATTCCTCGAGCATACAATGCCCAAGAAGATGCTTTAGCTAAAATTGCTAAAGAATTGGCTTATCCGCCCGAAGACTCTGTAAATATTACAGTACAGGGACGTCATGTTTTGTTGCAGATCGACCTCAACAGTCTATACAAGATTAGAAAAGAAGAGATTGCAGCCACAGTGGCAGAAGATACATAAGATTGGAGTAAGCCATTGATAGAATATTTACAAGCTGGAAGGTTATCAGAAGACAAGTCAACATCACATCAAATTTAGAAGAGAGCTCTATCATATGCCTTAATTGACAATATTTTGTACAGAAAATCCTTTGATCAAATGTAGCTCAGATACCTCAGCAAAGCAGAAGCACAAAAAATCGTCAAAGAAGTACATGCCAGATTGTGTGGTGCTCGCCATTCGTAGACCGAAGATGAAAATGAAAATCAAGAGGCTTGGATATTATTCGCCGGCAATGATGACAGACTGTATGGACACAACAAAGAAATGTCATAAATGCCAAGTTCATGGAGTGGTCTTGCACCAACCCCCATATGTTCTACACCCCACAATCGCCTCGTGGATATAGTGGGTCCAATAGACCCTCCGTCGTCGAAAGGACACAGATTCATACTTGCAGCTATAGACTACTTCTCTAAGTGGGCAGAGGCAGTTCTCCTATGGGAAGTTACAGCACAGCAAGTTCTATAGTTCTTCAAGAATCAGGTTGTCTACCGCTTCGGTGTCCCGTACAGGATCATTTCCGACAATGGGTTCGCCTTCAAGAGCACGAAAATCAACAACTTTGTCAGAAGACATGGGATAGATTGAAGATACTCAAAAATCTACTACCCCAAAGCAAATGGCATGGCAGAAGCCTTTAACAAGATGCTCATTCAAATTCTAAAGAAGACGCTCGACGACAAAAAAAGAGGATGGCATCAAACGTTACTGGAAGCTTTATGGGCCTACAAGATGACAGTCAGAACACCGACACAATCTACACTGTATGAACTTGTGTACGGGTCCGAGGCAGTCCTTCTGCTAGAAGTTCAGCTACCGTCACTCCAGATCGCCATCTCCAATCAAATTATAACAGAAGAAAACATCATGCTTTGACTGGCAGAACTGGAAAGTCTCGAAGGAAAAAAGATTGCTTACACAACAAAATTTGGAACTCTACCAAGCAAAGATGATTCAAGCCCACGATAAGTTGGTCCGCCCGAGGTCGTTCAAAATTGGTGACCTCGTACTCATTCTCAAAAGGCCTATTCTTGCACACCGCAAGATAGGTGGAAAATTTGAACCGACTCGGGAAGGACCACTCGTGGTGGAAAAGGTTTACTCTGGAGGGTCGTACCAGTTGGAAGATTCTCGAGGGGATATACCCATGTTGCTAATAAATGGACGATATCTCAAGAAGTACTACGCGACATGAGGAATCTGAATAAAGATTTCTATGCTGATGTAGAATAGGGCCAACGTTTGTGACTGGGTCCAAATCTTGTAATAAAATAAAGTAAATTTTCTCACAAAATAAAATACGCTTATTGAAATTTCTAAATCAAAATCTTATAAAACTATATTAAATAAGATAATGACATCAAAACAATTATGAAACATATTAAAATAAAGAAAAAAAAGATAATGATTTTTATCCTTGTTCTTGTTTGTGCACAACACCACCCACTGACATTTCCCCTGTTTACTTGTGCGTAGCGGTGTCGAGTTACGAGTTGTTGTTTGCCTCCATATATGGCTTGGACTTCGCGTCTTGAAAAAGAAACATAAAAAAGGAGACTACAGATATGAAGTCAATGAAGAAGATTGGTCGTAGAGAGATCGGACAGACATCAGGATACGGAGGAACTAGGGGGTTCGTCGACTTACACCTCCTTGCCACGAGACATGGTCAAGTCCCATCTATGATCACTACTCTAGAGGGTGATCTTATTGCTGCTTCAGCCGCAAGAGTTCCAGATGCATCGTTGGCGCGTACAAAAAGAAGAAATGCAAATCACTACAAGTGTCACCTCTTAGACAAGATGGAGAGGAGACAAGCTCGGGAGCTAGTCGCCGTGCTATCACCCATTCCAGAAGATTCTTATAATCCTGAAATGAAAGAAACCTACAACATCGTACCACGCATCGATACTGAACCAGAGACTACAGAGGATCCCACACCGACATTGGATCAACTTGTAACTCGGGTTTACCCAGACTGCCTATGGTTATAAGGGCATTTTCAGAGTGCCAAAAATGTCATGTTCTACAACTAGAGGAGTATGGCACATTTGAGGCGTATGCAGCTGCCTCAATGTTAGTCAGGAGCCTGGAATATCCTGATGTAGAGCAGTATGTGACACAGTTCGTCCTACCACCGCTGCCACCGTGAGGAGTTCCAAACTACGTCATGGCGAAGATTAGAAGAATCAGAAAACAGGAATTTCAACACTACGAAGGCATACAAGGAAAATTTGTCAATATTCGGGAAGGACTCGAGTTATAAACCGATGTATTCTCGAGGAAGGATGAAGAAGAAATTATGTACTGCATCGACACTCTTCAAACATTGGGCAAAGCAGGTCGCTTGAGGCCGAGAACATATACAGAGCCGTCAAAATGGAAGCATGGAAAGGGCAGAGTCACTATTCAATGTGGCTGTTGCTATAACTCTGCGATGGATCAACAAGGCAATCCCTTGGGGATCTTACAACATGATGCGGTGGATCCGATGCCACCACAGATCAAGAAGATGATAAAGAGAATGGTCGAGTGACACATGTTGCCTGCCAACTGTATTCCTATCAACTGCATCATAAATATTTATGAGCAGGGGACTGTATCCTGCCTCATATCGACCACCATGACTTTGTGAGATCCTTCTACACGGTCTCTTTTATAATTGAAAGTAACAACTTATTTGGACGAGAAATCCACATTGTCAAACCAGGAGAATTCTGAGATTTTGTTGAAATTCCCCTACCAGTCTGATCAGTGCTGGTATTAAAAGGAAATGGAGTAGACTTAGCGAAGTACTGCATCCCAGGAGTTACAAGAAAAAGGGTGTCAGTCACCTTCAGAAGGATGGATGAAGATAAAGCGTCGTTTTACTATGAGCCGGATCCAGAACTGGAGCACCTTTGCCCTTTGCCACTGTGATGGCAATACCTTTGCACGAGGGAACTTTTGTTTCAGAGTGTAACCTTGGTAGGTTGGCTCGTCCCCGCAGCAGTCTTAGGCAGTAGAAATCTACTACCCCTTACAACGGGTCATGACTGTTGTTGTCACCACTTTTGCAGCAGCTAAATGATATGATATGTCAACTCTATTCTGTTTCATACAAATGATCTACTTTTGGATGCTTGTCAGCATATGATCAGTTGTACTACTTTCAACAGAATTAATGAAGATTTTTGTTTTCAGAAATGCTTCTTTTTCAGCGCGACTGTCGAAAGCCGTAGAACCATGTGTTTGGTTCCAAAATGAAAAGGACAAAAGAATAATGCAGAAGAAAAGGATAAAATGATAACAAAATGAAATTAAAATAAAAATGAACTCGGAACTTAAATCAAAAGAAAATTGAAATCAAAATCGAAATCAAAGTTGAAATTTGAAACAAAATTAAATCAAATGAAACAAAATGAAACAAAACAAACTGAAAAAAAAGATTGATGAATTAAAAAAACAAACAAATGATAATACTCTCTCTTTCTCTCTCTTCCGAGATTCTGAGTCCTTGCACTCATCATCGAATACTTCGCTTTTGCGGGCACTTCGTGAAAGCTGGCACTTTTCACACAGCTCCACTCCTCACAAATTCAAAATATCTTGAAATTCTATAAATCTCGCAATTGCTACCTGTCTCGGCCGAAGTGCACCAAATCGCTTTCTTTGAAAGTCAATACCAAAATTTACCAAATTCTCCTCAAATGAAATTCCGGGATCAGTACCTAAATTCTGATTCCCTTCTATCACCTCTTAGGTTTGATGTGAGTCGTTGAGCTTTCCTCCATAAGATTTCCCTCAAAATTTCCCTAATTTTCCACATCCTATCTGAGAAATTTTTTTCCGCCTTCCATGAAATTCTGGGAACGGAGCTTAGTCATCCGATTCCCTACATTCTCTAATTTTCCATCTCCCTTCTGAGAATTTTTTTTTCCTTCCATGAAATTCTGGGATCGGAGCTCAATCGTCTGATTCGCTAAATTCCCTATATTTCCAACTCCCTTCCGATAAATTTTTCCATCTTCCATAAAATTCCGAGATCGGAGCTAAGTCGTCCGATTCCCTAAATTCCCTAATTTTTCATCTCCCTTATGAGAAATTTTTTTCTCCTTCCATGAAATTCTCGGATCGGAGCTCAGTCGTCTGATTCCCTATATTTCCATCTCCCTTCGGAGAAATTTTTTCATCCTCCATGAAATTCCGGGATCGGTGCCAAGTCGTCCGATTCCCTAAATTTCCTATATTTACATTTTTCCTTCCGAGAATTTTTTTTCCGCCTTCCATGAAATTCCGAGATCAGAGCTCAGTCGTCTGATTTCCTAAATTCCCTATATTTCCATTTTCCTATTCGAGAAATTTTCCGCCTTCCATGAAATTCTGGGAACGGAACTTAGTCGTCCGATTTCTAAAAAATTCTCTACTTTCCCATCTCCCTTCGAAGAAAATTTCATATCCATGAAATTCCGAGGTCGGTATCAAAATTTTGATTCTCATTCACGAGATCGGTACCTAAATTCCAGTTCTCACCTTGCGGGGTCAGTACTTAAATTCTTAGTCCCATCTTCCGAGATCAGTATTGAAATTCCGATTTACCCTTTGCACTCACTTAACACTCAAAATTTTCGCCACAAAATTAAAATCTTCAAATTCAAAATTCATAAATTCTGAAATTTCCATAAATTCCATGAAATTTAAAATGTAAATTTAAAACTAAAAAATTCAATTAAAATTCAAACTCAAAATTAAATCTGAAATCAAACTCCCATATCTAAATCCAAATTCCAATTCCAAATCAATTCGGGTCGTACTCCTTCAGAGTTTGGAAGCTTGAAATCCATAGCTTCTCTCATGAAGGTATTCCATTTCCCTTCCCAGCTGGAGTTCCCGGGACTTGAAGGTTTCAACCAAATAATCCCTAGCGGAAACTTCATCACAATATTCTGTGTTTTTCTTGAGCTTTGACTCAGACATTTGTGTTAGTTTTGTTGATCTCATCTGTCAACACCAATACGTGCAGTGTACTTGCCCAGCACACCACACCTATTGGGGGTCCATCTCACTTTTGGTTGAGGTCTAGTCTCTCTTTAGAATAGCCTAGGATCTAGCCATAGAACTCATGGTGACTTTTTTAGAAGACTATTCATGAAACCCTTCCCCATAGAAATTCAGACTTTTCTCACTTCACTGGGAGTTTTCATATGCTTAAGCCCAACCTTCAGTTTTTGGGAGGAAGAGACCAAGCATAAGGAAGCCCAGGGGAAGTCTCCTATAGGTGCTCAGACTTTAGGATATACCCTGGGAGGTCTGGAGCTTACACCACACTCACACTAGACACTCACAACCCTAAACAAGGTACATCACCTTTGATCCTCTAACTCATTGGAAACTCATGTAAGTGGTTTTCCCAAGTTCTTAGCCCTAGGCTAAGGGTTTGGCTAGTACCAACACATAGAGAACCAAATGAGGGTGACCCTTAGCCCATGCTTCACCTAAACAATTTCATATTACTCACTTCTAACCAATCCCAATTTTCCCAAATATTTCAAATTTCTAACCCCTTGCTCCAAAATTTCCAAAATTACCCAAAATACCTAAAATACCCCCAAAACCCTATAATCCCTCAAAATTTCCAAAATTACCTAAATTACCCATAATTCTCCCAAAATCACTTCAAAATACTCCCTACCACTCAAAGTAGCCAATATTACCCAAGATTGCCAAATATCTCTAAAAATCCCCAAAATAACCAAAATGCCCCTTTTATCCTAAAATTCCAAAAATTCCTATAAATTCCCAAAACCTCCCAAATATTCCTAGTTTCATTTCTCTTAACTATCACATTACCCAATTTGGCCAATTTAGCCCAATTTAACCAAAAACCCCAATTTGATCCATTTAACCCAAAAAGTGCCCAAATTTAAACCTAATGTCTACCCAACTGATCCCAATCTTGCCCAATTTCTATTGTCTCAGAAGTTGGTCTCCCATATGTTTTCCTTCAAGGTAGAGCCAGATGAAGATGTCAATTTTGGCTCGACTTAGAGTTTTCATTTGCTTCTCTTAGAAAGCTAAGTCAATGATTGGAAGGTCTGATTCCTCCGTTGTGCATGCGATAATTGGGCCATTACTACCAGGGTGGCTGGAGGGCCATATAAGTAAAAGAAGGGGCTTGCCTCATAGTTTCTAGGCCATCTTCATCAGGCTTAATTAATCTTCTTGAAAGAGAGGAGGCCAATCGGTCCTCTTTGCGATCACCAGTTTTACTAGTTAAGCAGGCGAAGGAGGAAAACCTTGAAGAAGGATGGGGAGAAGATGAGCTTGAACTGACTAAAGAGGTAGAAGAATAATGCTAGAGGAAGGGCATGGCCCTAACACTAGATTCTGATACTTCCCTCCCCTCACCTCCCAAGACAAAAAAAGGAGGCAAGGATTCCTAGAGTCCATATCAAGAGAAATGGCCAAATTTCTTTCTTAATTTGGACTCCAATTTTGCATTAATAAATATCAAAAGGGATTGTTTTTTCCCAAGCCCTCGAAATAAATGAATATGCCTCCATCATCACAGATGTTCTATGTTTGGAGTGCCTTCAAATGTTTTTAAATATTCTCCAGTCTATGGAACTATGCCATAAAGCGACTGATATCAGCTACTTAGTCTTTTCTAAGATGCACCACCTGTCTCGTGTTTATCTGGACATTAGAGACATGTCCTTCAAAGCCCAAGAAAAAACTAAAGTGTTTTAAAGTATAAGTAAGCGTAATAGAGAATTGGGCGACTATGGATGAGACTCGACTAGAGGGTGCTGAGGTGAGGCTGGGGATAGTTTCTAAGTGGGTGTTTTTATTCAAGAGGAAAATGCTTAACTATCGAAGAAGATGGCAACAATGAAGACAGTCAAAATGTTTTTTGAGACACAAGTTGTATATTTGGAAGAGATGACTAAGGTGGCGATCGACCAATTTTTCAGAGTCGGGATGGTTGACCTTTGACTTGTTGAGTTCAAGAAACTCGTTGATGCTCCCACAGCTTCATAATACAGGCGATAATGTGGCATATAATGGATCATCTAACAGTTGACACGATGACTCCTAAACTTAGAATTTCTCTCGTTCTTTATATGTAATCAAACAAATGTACATTAAAGATTTTTGTTCTCATATACATCTAACTGAATGATTATGTGAATGAAATATGACCTTTGGTCACTTTTACCTATTAACTTTTGTTTACTAAATTATGACATTAATTTGTTCGCTATTCTTTAGTCAATTTTGAATATTATTCACCTAACACAAGTCTTAGCTTTTAGCACTTTAACATTGAGGGTCATATTTTTGTTTCTGTATGCCGATCAGACATTGTAGTGTTATTATCGATTGTTTAAAATTTTGTTACCTCTTGGACTACATATGTCACATTTGTTTATTTTAATGTGTCAATTCTTAACTTAGGAAGACCTAAATTATAGTTCCTGACTAGACCCAGTTGCTCTTTTAGTCGCATTACTAATGTAGGTGTGTATTTGTTGATCCTTTTCTAGGGTGATTTTATTGGAAGCCTTCGCGGAGCTTTGACGACTCTAGAAAATTGTTTACTAAATGTAAAATTTGAAGTTTAAGAAGTTTTGAAACTGGGAACCTTGACAACTTTGTTGGTTAGCTTATATGATACCTAAGTTCCTTAAGTATTGTTGACCTAACCTGCAATCATGTGTAATTTTAATCTTCAAAATTTTGCCGAAAAATATGTCTCAAATTATATCTAGTGGCTAGTATGAATAAATGTAATGATTTATGAATTATATAATAAATTTTCACACTATGGGTGCTACGCATGTATACGTATTGTTTCAAGTAATATAGGATTTTCCTTAAAAACTCCTGTATCGATCCCACGGGGAAAGAAGTAGCTCTAAAATCAACTTATAGAAATTTTATTTAAAATAAAAATTAAATGGATAAGTGGTCTAATGATATTCTTACTAAAAATGACTACAAAAAAGTAAAAAAGAAGTAACAATTAAATGGAACAACTCAATAAAATATAACAACAAGTTTGGATATTATGGAAAACTTTTTCCCTTGCAAAGAGATTTTAAACTATATAAGATTCAAGTGATTTAATACGAAAAAAATTATTATGACAAATAGAAGCATACCTTATTCCTTACCCACTCCCAGTGCTAGCAAAGAACATTGGATAACTTAAGGCTGATTCCTTAAAATCTCAATTCCGCATCAGAACTATCTAACCTCTCACCTCTAGATGCCCCTAAGCCTATCCCACTATGATGGCTGAATCCCAGCGTCATGGTACTAAACCTCAAGGCAAACTGATAAGAATCTAGCCTGTCACTCTAGAACTAACCAATTCTACGCCCATCAAAACTTATATCCCTATTTGTTTGTACTCCCCCTTAGGTGATCGTCATGACTCTGTCAAGAATGAAAAAGGGCAAAAACTAGAAAGCTGAGTTCTGGCACCAACAGCGCCAGAATGGGCACTGACGACATCTTTTTCCAGAGAGATCAGATTATTATGTGCGATAGGGCATTGATGGCGTCCAATGTCGTTGGAGGCCAGATTCAATATATTTGGACGAATTTTGGAGGGATTCTTGAGGCATCTCTTGGGGAGTTCGTCCTTAGGCTCTTTTAACATGAACTTGGAGCCAGAATTCAAGGAGAACAAGTGGTTTGAGTGGAGGAAATTAGTGTGTGAGTGTTTTGTAAGTAGAGAGGAAGTGTGTGTAGAGAGTTTAGACTCTAGGGTTTGGTGTATAAGTGTTGTTTTGTGATGGATTCTTCTCAAAGAGTTGTAGGAGGAGAGGGAAAGTAAGAGATTACTTCTTCCCTATTATTCTAAGAGAGAATTGTGTGTTGTTGTAAAGAGAGAAGGAGATTCAAAGGAATTTCAAAGGATTTGCTTGGGGAAGAAATTAAGATAAGTCATATTTAATTCTTATTTTTTTATGACTTTGATTTCATATATAAAATCTTTATTTTTTATTATCTTCCTCATGAATTCTGAGTATATTTCTTTGTCTTTCTCCTTGCAATAATAAATGGTGAAGTGATGGCTTAGATTGGATGCGCCATAAGAAAGATAAGAAATTGTGATGATTTTTCACTTTGTTCTTCATTTACTTTTTGATCCGACCAATTGATTTGTTAAAATATGTTGTGAAACATACGATCCAAAATGGCTATGCTTTCTACAACAAAAGTGGAGATTACATTCAATGTCCATGAATGAGTGATCTAGTTTATGGGGGTCGGATGCAAATAAATAGAAAAATATGGTTTATTGGGCATAGGATTGGCGATTTTAGGATGACAGACTAAAATCCCCAATTTGGTCTTAGTGTTTGGAAACTAAATCAAGAGTTAGCATTCAGGGGAAGGGAAGTAAGAGCTCTAGAGTGAGAGCCAGTATTTTCCCAGCCTAACCACGGATTTAGGGACTAAACCTAGGATTAGCCACTGTTCTTTATAGCACTCGGAAGAGGGTAAAGAATAGGTATGCTCCTATTTGGCACAATACAAGAATTTCACTAATCTTTATCATTCACTCACCATATCATCATTGCAAAGGGGAGGACACTTTTTGAAATTTGAAAATTCCAATACAAAACTTATTGTAGTAGTAGTTAACTTTAATTTGATGTTTGGAAAGTGATTTAGTAATATTAAAATCTTTGGTATCGTTAAACTTTAGTAACTTTAGTATTTACTCTACATGCATTGTAATTTGAATATTGGGTTTTTGTTATATGCTATAAGGTTTGCTTCCTCCTTGTGGGATAGATAACTAGGACTCCACTTAAGCCCTGTGTTACTTGAGCGATACATATACTTGCGTATAGATTGGATGCTTTCATATTAGACTGATTATACTTTGTGACTGAACTTAAAATACTTATAAATAATTATTTAAGACAGTCGTGATCAATTTTTTGGCACATTATCGTGGAGGCAATAGTAAATTTAGTAGCAAATGAAAAACTTTGTTTCATAATTTACAACTGTGTGTGTTTACTTGCTTTTTAAGAGTGCCTACTGTAATAATGCATGCGTAGTATTGGATTTGAAGGTTTAGTACCTTACGATTCAGAGTTAGAATATAAAGTTAGAAAAATTCAAAAACAACAAAAAGAATCTAAAAATTTGAACAAAAAAATGGCTAACAATTTAGATAATCCAAGAAATGAAAATGGACATTAACCTAACCCTTTAAGAGATTATGTTAACCCTACAATAAATGAAATTCACTTAACTATTCAAAATCCTAATGTAGCTGCTAATTCATTTAAGCTTAAACTTTCTATTATCCAAATGGTACAAAATAATCAATTTGGTGGAACACTGAATAAAGATCCTAACTTACATCTTGCAAGTTTTCTAGAATTGTGTGCTACATTCAAATATGACTGAGTGTCAAATGATGCTGTCAGGCTTAAAATTTTTCCTTTTTCATTATGGGATAAAGCTAAGGCATGATTAAATCCGTTAACACCTGGATCTATCAAAAATTATGGAGAACTATCATAAAAAGTTTTGTCAAAATATTTCCCTCCATAAAAAACTGCTAAGCTTAGAAATGATATTATATCTTTCTGTCAGTTTGAAGGGGAATCAATATATGAAGCTCGTGAAAGATTTAAAGATCTCCTTAGGAAGTGTCCACATCATGCTTTATCAGATTGGTTAATAATTCAAACATTTTATAATGGATTAGTGGGACTCTTAGATCGATTATTGACGCTGCTACTAGTGGATCATTAATGTCAAAACCTTTCAATGAGGCATATTCTTTAATAGAAGAGATGGTTACTAATAATTTTCAATGGCCATCTGAACGGATACATCCAAAAAGAGTAGCTAGTATTCATGATTCTAATGTAATATTTATGCTGGCTTCTCAAATTGCTGCTATTTCAAAGAAAATAGATCAATTCAGAATGAACTATTCTCAAATGTCTCAGGTGTTAGAGGAAAATTCAATGCGAAAAATAGTAGAGTCTCAATCATCTTATGAGAATTTGAATATTATAAATAATAGGCCCAACAATCCTTATTCTAATTATTATAATCCTGGTTAGAAAAATAACCCAAACTTAAACTGGAATAACAACACTGCGATTGTTAATCCGTAGTGGGGAAACAATTCTGTGAACCCATTGGGAAATTTGAAAAACGAGGGAAACACTAACTATAGACCTTCTTATCCTCCAGGTTTTAATAGTAGCCCACAATTTAAGGTAAAAGAAATTATTTATGGAAGAATTAATAATAAACATGAGTAATCAATTACAAAGTCAAGAGAACCAATTATAAAGTCAAGGTAACCAATTGCAAAGTCAGGGAGTGTTATTAAAAATATTGAAAATCAATTAGGACATATTACTACTACAATTAGTAGTATACCTTCAAGAACATTCTCTAGTAATGTTGAGATTATCCCAAAGGATCAAAGTAAAGAACAAATCAAGGCTATAAAATTAAGAAGTGGAAAAGAATTGGAATTAAGAGTGCAAAAAATGTTGAAGTTGAAAAAAGAAGGTGGAAACTAAAAAAAGTAATGATCATATATATCTAGATTTAAAATATCCTCTTAAACCGATGAAAATTACTGTAGAAAGACCACCATATCCGTTTCCTCAAAGATTGAAATAACAAAAGACATATAAATAATTTTCAAAATTCCTAGAAATCTTTAAAAAATTAACAATAAACATTCCCTTCGTTGAAGTCTTAGAACAAATGCCTAAATATGTGAGTTTATGAAGGATATAATAAATAAGAACAGGAAGTTTACAAATAATGAGATTGTTGCACTTAGTGAAGAGTGTAGCATAATTATTCAGAAAAAGCTTCCTGAAAAACTCAAAGATCCTGGTAGCTTTATTATACCAATATTAATCTCATGCCTCTATCAACTTTTAAAAAGTTGGGAATAGGAAAAATTTCCCCTACTTTAGTAACTCTTCAGTTAGCTGATCAATCTATTACTTATCCTAAAGGAGTTGTAGAAGACATTTTAGTAAAGGTTGATAAATTTATTTTACATGTGGATTTTATTATTTTCGATATGGATGAAGATAAAGAAATTCATATCATTTTGTGAAGACTATTCCTTGCAACTGAAAGTGCTATGATAGATGTTCAAAAAAGAGAATTAACCATGAGAGTTAATGATCAAGATGTGACATTTAATATATCAAAAGCTATGAAATACCCTGCAACAGAAAAAGATGATGAATGCTTTCGAATGGAAATTGTGATTATTTAAAAGATGGGCATTTTAAGGAAAAATTGGAAGAAAAAAGGGAACAAGAAGATTTGAAATGTGAGGATGAAAATGAAATGGAAGATAAATATAATGAGATAGATAATGAATAGCTGGATTATGTTCAAGAAAGATTTGAGATGTTAGATATTACAGAAAATGATAATAAAAGTCTAATTTCATCTATCATAAAACCTCCTAAACTTGATAGGAAAATACTTCATAACCATTTGAAGTATGTTTGTAGGAGAATTATCTACATTACCAGTTATTGTATCCTCAAATTTAAATGATTTACAAGAGCAAAAATTATTAGATACATTAAAAAGATATAAAAAAGATTTTGGTTGGACTTTAGCTGATATTAATAGAATAAGTCATTTGATTTGTATGCACATAATTTTATTGGATGAACAACATAAACCTAAAGTTGATCCGTAAAGGAGATTAAATCCATTGATGAAGGACGCAGAAAAGAAAAAAAATTAAAATGGTTAGATGCTAGAAGTATATATTTTGTTTCATATAGTGTGTGGGTAAGTCCAATTCATTGTGTTCCTAAGAAAGGTGGAGTGACAGTTGAGACGAATAAAATAAATGAATTAATAACTACGAGACAAGTCTCTTGTTGGCGAATCTGTATTGATTGTAGAAAATTAAATGCCACCACTAGGGAAGATCACTTTCCTTTACCTTTTCCAGACCAAATGTTGGATAGGCTTGCTGGGAGCCAATTTTTTTATTTTTTAGATGGATATACTGGCTATCATCGAATACCAATTGATTTTGAACATCAAGAAATGACTGCGGTTACTAGTCCTTATGGAACATTTGCTTTTCGATGAATGCCCTTTGGATTATGTAACACACCTGCAACATCTAAAAAATGTACGATGTCAATTTTTAGTAATATGATTGATAATGGAATAGAAGTTTTTATGGAAGATTTTTCTGTATTTGGAACTTCATTTGACGCTTGCTTAAATAATTTAGAAAAAATTTTGGAGTTATGTAAAAAAAAAAAAATTTCTAAATGGGAGAAATGTCAATTCTTGGTTGCAGGAGGAATTGTACTTTGGCATAAAATTTCTGAATATGGCATGGAAGTAAACCAGACAAAGATTCCAATCATCATGAAACTAACACCTCCTACTATTGTGAGTGGGGTTAGAAATTTTTTAGAACATGCTGGTTTCTACAGGCGACATATTAAAGATTTTTCAAAAATTACTAAGCCTCTATGCCAAATTTTCAAAAAAGATAAGAAATTTGATTTTAATGAAGAATGTTTAAATGCCTTTGAATTATTGAAAGAAAAATTAATCATTACCCTTATAATAGTTTTACCTGATTGGAAGAAACCTTTTGAACTAATGTGTGATACAGTGATTATGTGATTGGAGCTGTGTTAGGACAATGGTATGATAAAATTTTTAAAGTTATATACTATGCTAGTAAGACTCTTAATGAAGCTCAGAAAAATTATACCACCACTGAAAGAGAGTTATTAGCGATTGTATATGCTTTTGCAAAATTTAGGTCGTATTTAATTGGAACTAAATGTAGTGCATATAGACCACTCTGCTATCAAATACTTAATGCAAAAGAAGGATGCTAAACCAAGATTAATCAGATGGATACTTCTAATACAAGAATTTGACTTCATGATAGTGGATAGAATAGGAACTGACAATCAAATAGTTGATCATTTATCTAGGCTGAAACAACATGAATTATCTGATTTTGAAGATGAAATGACAAAAATTTTTTCAAATGAAAAACTTTATAATATTAAGAAATGGAATTTACCGTGGTATGCTGATATTATGAACTATATTGTTAGTGATATTTTACCACCTGAATTACCAAAGGAATAATAGAAAAGAATATATGTATGATGTTAAATTTTACTTTTGGAATGAGCCATATTTATACAAACAATGCAAGGATCTTGTTATTAGGAGATGTGTGCCTTTTTAAGAAATTGAACCAATTATTCAGAGATGTCATGATTCTAAATTTAGGGGACATTTTGGAACTGGCAAAACTACACATAAAATTTTACAATATTGATTATATTGGTCTACTCTTTTTAGGGATTTTAATAGATTTATTAAAACATGTGATCGATGTCAGCGAGTAGGTAATATTTCTAGAAGAAATAAAATGCCTTTAAATTTTACATTGGAAGTTGAGATCTTTTATGTTTGGGGATTCAATTTTATGGGACGATTTAGTCCATCATGTGGGAATATATACATATATCTTGATTGCAGTGGATTATGTATCAAAATGGATTGAGGCAATAGCTTTACCCATATGTGATGCTCGAAGTGTTTCAAAATTTTTAATGAAAAATAATTTTACAAGATATGGAATGCCGAGAGTTATCATTACTGATGGTGGATCTCATTTTAGAAATAATCTGATTTAGAGATTGACTGAAAAATATAATATTATGCATAGAATCTCAACTGCTTAACATCCCCAGACTAGTTATTTAGCTGAAGCATCTAATCACGAAACTGAACAAATTTTAGAAAAATCTGTAAATCCTCATAGATTAGATTAGTATGCTAGATTAGATACTGCATTATAAGCATATAGGACTGCTTATAAAACTCCTATCAGATATCTCCTTATAGACTGATTTTTGGAAAAACTTGCTATTTACCAGTAGAATTGTTACATAAAGCATATTGGGCGATATAAGAGTTCAACTTCAATTTAAAGGATGCTGGTGAGAAAATATTATTACAACTTAATGAAATAAAAAAAATTAGAAATGAATCTTATGATAATAAGAGAATTTATAAGGAGAAAATGAAGATATGACATGATCGAAAGATTATAATAAAAAATTTGAACATGGACATGAAGTTTTATTATATAATACAAGATTGAGATTATTTTCTGGAAAACTTAATTCTAGGTGGATAGAACCTTTCATTGTTATAAAAGCTTATCACTTTGGAGCTGTTGATATTGAAGATCATAAAACTGGAAGAATATTTAAAGTTAATGAGCGTCGATTAAAACCATATTTTCAGCAGTCATGACCAAATTTTAAAGATTTTTTGATGTTAAGTCATCCTGAATAAAACTAATATTTGTCGGGTTGAGGACATTAAACCAAGCGCATTATGGGAGGCAACCCATGGTTATCTTTGTTGTTTAGTTTGTTTGATTTAGTTGTTGTTGATATTATTATTAGTTAATTGTATATTTGAGTCCTAATCACTCATAAATATCTTATATGGTGATAATTATTGGATTGTATTGAAGATTTTGAGTTTAATTGGATGAAAATGAAGTTGGAGCAAAACTGTGCTCTGGCACCGACGACGTTAGAATGGGCACCGACGGCTCCAGAATGGGCACCGACGGTGTGTTTTTCCAAGGAAGAATGCCTATTTTTGGAGTTTGGGCACCGACGGCGCCCTATCCAGCGTAGACGGCGCTGACAGAACAAAATGCGATATTTGGAGTTTTAAATGGTAGATTTTGGCAGTTTTGAGCTGGATTTTCTCCCCTATAACTCCCCAAGCTCATTTTAAAACCCATTAACTCCAGAAAAATGAAAGGGTAGTTCCAAAATTTGCATTCCCTGGCTTCCAACTTCTTAGAATATCCAAGATTTAGAGTTTTCAACAGGAGAAAGTTTGTCAGTTCTGAAGCGCAATGACGTTGTGACAAAGTTATTATAAAGAGGAGGCCTATCAAAGAATGATGCTTTGTCAATCGAGGTATGAATTTTCATAGTACTCAAGTGGAAGAAATTATTATGCAGAGGCAATGGGATGTGTTTTGTTACACTACTGTCGTAGTAGTCATTCCTGTGGTGAAGAAACTTTATACAAGTCTTCATGGAATAAACCAAGGAGTCGTTTATGTGCGAGGTAGGTGGACTCCATTCACTCCTTCAAATATTAATGAAATTTACATGATAGATAATATGCCAATCTATCATTACACAAAATTTTCCCCTACGAGAGTGATCTACTTTTCGATATTTATACTTATTATTATAAAAGTTAGCAACAGCACCAAAAACTTGATCCGCACTAAATATATTCTTATGATTCTATTATGGAATTTATGGTTTATATTGTGGATATTACGCAAGCGTACGTATCGTTATCAAGTAATATAGGGCTCTAATGGAGTTCTAGATATTGATCCCACAGGAAAGTTAACAAATTTCAAAGAACAACTTAAAGTAAATTTTACTTATTAATCTAGTATACAAAAATTTATAACACTTAGACTAAAATAAACTAATGCTTAAAAGGTTAATATAAGATTTCAGAAAAGTATCTTTCTCTTTGTTTTAGAGTATTAAGTGAATGAAAATTTAAATTAGTTTTTAATTATATTGTGCCAAATAGGAGCATACCTATTCTTTACCCTTTGGTCCAGGTGCAAAGAATATTGACTAGTCTTATGTTTGATTACTGAATCTGCAGCTAGGCTGGGAGGATACCGACTGCTACTTCAGAGCTCCAACATTCCCCTCGCTTGAGTGCTAACATCTACACTTCATCTCTAAAAAAATAAGACTGAATTGAATATTTTTGTCTGTCAAACTAAAATGTTCAATTCTACACCCGCTAGTTAATATTTCCCTATTTATTTGCACCCTCCTTCCAAGGCTTTTGATTTCCCTGAATCTTGGATGTAATCTTTACTATAGTTGATAATTAAAAATATGTTAACAAATCAATTGGCCAGATTGAAAGTAAATTAAGATTTAAGTAAAAATATTAGCATAATTTCTATTTTCATATTTCAGGAACAACTATTTAAATTTGTCATTTCACTAATCTCAAGAACAAGGAGAAAGACTAAGGAAACTACTCAGAATGCATGGAAAAAATAACACAAAGCATGGATTTCATTAAAGTTAACAAACAAATAACAAATATACTTATCTCAATTCTTCTCCCCAAGCAGACTCTTGAAGTTCCTTTGACTCTTCCTTCCAGTGCAGCACACCAAAATGATAAAAACTTAATCTACTCACTCAAAACACTCTTAAATTATACTTAACTTCCACACAAATGACTAAAACTGACTCTAGAATGACACACAAACTGACTAAAATTCGGCTCTATTTATAGAAGGGTCAAATCTACAAAGGTTGCTTAAGCACCTCTTCAAAAAGCGTTCAAGTTCAATGTATCTGGCTCAATTCAACTATCTCGCCGTCGGCGAGCATCGGTCTCACCGTCGGCAGGCTTCTAGAAGATGGGCTAACCGTGCCGATCTCGCTGTCGGCGGGATCGATCTCGCCGTCAGCGGGCTCCTTATAACTGAATTGGGTTGGTTTGGGCTAAGTTTGGGTCATGGGTCAAAATTGGGCTTTAAGCTTAAAAATGAAATTGGATTTAAATGCCAATCAAATTAGGCTTGGATTTGGTCTAGATTGATATTGTGAATATTGAATTGAAGTTTAGAATTGAATTGAACCAAAATTGAGGTCAATTGGGGTGATTTGATTTGACATTGTGTTCATTTGGGTTTAAAATGGGCTAAATTGGGGGTTTTGGTAAAAGTAGGGTAAATTGACAAAATTGGCCCATGGTGTAGTTGAAAAAAATGAAATTGGGAATATTTGGGATTTTCTGGAATTTTCGAGGAATTTTTGGAATTTTTTGAATTTTTGAGTCAAGAGGGGCATTTTGGTAATTTGGAGGGTATTGGAGGTATTTTTGAAAATTTTGGTATTTTTGGCTATGGATGAAAATTTTGGTATCATGACATGAATCCTTTTGATCATTGTGTAAGTGCTAGGGCGTCCCCTGGAAGCGACGCGCTGTATGGCCTGAATACAGTGGAAAGTGTGCAAGGGCCGCTACACCGGCGTCCGGGTGTAGTGTCAAGTAAGCAAGGGTTCCCACATTACGGAATGATGCGGGTAAAGAAGTTAGTCCATGATACTAGTATTAGGATAGGATCCTGGAATATAGGCACTCTCAATGGTAAACTAATGGAATTGGTTGATATTATGATCCATAGAAAGATAAATATCCTATGTATTCAAGAAACAAAATGGGTTGGAGAAAAAGCTAAGGAGATTGATAACTTAGGTTTTAAACTATGGTATTCTGGTAAGAGTCGTACTAGAAATGGTGTAGGTGTAATTATAGATAAGAGTTTGAAAGATAATGTTGTCAAAATTAATAGAGTTGGAGATAGAATTATAACACTTAAGATTATTATCGATACTAAGATTTTTAATATTATAAGTGCTTATGCTCCTCAAGTTGGTTTAGATATAGGTTCTAAAGATAAATTCTGGAATGATCTAGAATACTTAATACACTTGATACCCCTTGAAGAAAAAATTTTTATTGGAGGAGTTTTAAATGGACATGTCGGTAGAGTGGTAGAAGATTTCAGAAATATTCATGGTGGCTACGGTTATGAAGCGATTAATGAAGAAGGTAGAGCCATTTTAGATTTTGCTTTAGCGTATGATATGATTATTACAAATACTTTATTCAAGAAAAGAGATGAGCATCTTATTACTTATAAGAATGGATCTAATCAAACACAAATTGATTATTTTCTTACGAGAAGAAGAGATCGTCGAGATTGTAAGGATTGCAAGGTTATTCCAAGTGAGCAATTAAGTACCCAACATCGATTATTAGTTCTAGATTTTAAGATGAAGAGTTGTAAAATAAAGAATACTAGAATTCAACATCATAGAATAAGATGGGGGCACTTAAAAGACACAAATAAAATTATTTTTATGAGTAAAATTCAAGATTTAAATATTTGGGATGTTCTTGAAGACACGAATGTTATGTGGGAAAAATTAACTAATACTATTAAACAAGTGGCTAAAGATGTACTTGGAGAATAAAAAGAAAAAGTTTCTATAAATAAAAATAGTTGGTGGTGGAATAATAATGTGCATGAAAAGATAAAATATAAGAAGTTGTGCTATAAAAATTGGTTTAAATGTAAAAGCGTAGAGAACTGGAAAAAAATATAAAACGGCCCGCAGGGAGTGTAAAAGAATAATCTGTGACGCTAAAAATTCTCGCTTTTAGTGATCTTTATAACATGTTAGATACTAAGGAAGGTGAAAAATATATGTATAAACTAGCCAAACAAAGAGAAATGAAATGTAAAGATTTAACTCAAGTAAAATGTATTAAAAATGAAAATCAAAAAGTGCTTTTCTTAGAAAAAGATATTCAACATAGGTGGGTGAGTTATTTTGATAAACTTTTTAATGATGATGCAGAGAGTACGATTGACCTTAGTGATCTTAATATCGTTAATAATAATAAAACTTTTCATTTTTACCGTCGCATTAGTAAAAAAGAAGTTGATGAGGCTTTAAAGAAAACCAAGGGGGGAAAGTCTGTAGGACCTGATGATATCCCAATTGAAGTGTGGAAATGTTTAGGTGTTTTGGGGGTTTCCTGGCTTACTAAACTTTTTAATATTATTTTAAAAACTAAAAGGATGCCTGAGGAGTGGAGAAAGAGCATTTTGGTCCCCATTTTTAAGAATAAAGGAGATGCACAAGAGTGTGCAAATTATAGAGGAATTAAATTGATGTGTCATACTTTAAAATTATGGGAGAGGGTAATTGAACATAGATTAAGACGTATTACGAAGATTTCTCATAATCAATTTGGATTTATGCCGGGCAGGTCTACCATGGAAGCTATACATTTATTGAGAGGTTCGATGGAGAAGTACAGAGATAATAAGGAGGATCTACATTTGATTTTTATTGATTTAGAAAAAGCTTATGATAAGGTTCCTAGAGATGTTCTTTGGAGAGTCCTCGAGAAGAAAGGTGTTGATATGACTTATATTCAAGTCATTAAAGATATATATGCTAGAGCCGTTACATGTGTTCGAATCGAAGGAGGATTAACCAAGTATTTTACTATTTCGTTGGTTTACATCAAGGATCGGCTTTAAGCCCATATCTTTTTGCTTTATTTATGGATGGTCTTACCGGGCATTTACTAGAGGATGTACCTTGGTGTATGCTTTTTGCCGATGATATCCTCCTTGTGGATAAGACAAGAGAAAAAGTCCAGGAAAAACTTGAATTATGGAGGTCTACATTGGAGTCTAAAGGTCTTCGTTTCGAGTAGAACTAAAACTCGAATACATGGAATGTAATTTTAGTAATAGTAGGTCTAGTGACAAGTAGCAGGTAACTTTGGGTGATCAAATTATTAAAAGGTGTGAACGATTTAGATATCTCGGGTCCATTGTTCAAAGCGATGGTGATATAGATGGGGATGTTAATAAGTAGAATTCAGTGTTGGTTGGATGAAGTGGAGGAATGCGTCCGGCCTATTGTGTGATAGAAAAGTACCGCTTAGACTGAAAGGAAAATTTTATAAGATGGTGGTGAGACCTTCAATGCTCTATGGTGCTGAATGTCGGCCTTTAAAAGAGAAGCATAATGTTAAGTTAAGTGTTGCCGAGATGAGAATGATTAGGTGGATGAGTGGCTTTACACTTAGAGACAAAATGCGAAATGAATATATCCGTAAAAGGGTTGGAGTTGCACCGATGACGGATAAAATTAGAGAGAGTCGCCTTAGATGGTTTGGTCACATTAGACGTCGACCACTCGATGATCCAATTAGGAGAGTAGATGTTTTAAATACAACTTATGTTAAGAAAGGCAGAGTGCGTACCTAGGAAAACTTGGGCTTATTGCATAAAAAAATGATCTTAATTTATTAGAATTAAACGAAAATTTGACACTAAATAGGACGCAATGGAGAAAAAGGATTCATGTAGCCGACCCCACTTAGTGGGATTAAGGCTTTGTTGTTGTTGTTGTTGATGATCAATTTGAGTGGAGGGAAATGTTGAGGATTGATTTTGAGGAATTTTCGGTAATTTAGGTGATTTTGTAAGTTTTGGGTAGTTTCAAGGGCTTTTAGTAGGTTTGGTGGGTCCGGGGCCCCGGGGGTCAAAAATTGAAATTTTGGAAAATTGAAGATTGGTCAAGTGTAAGTGAAATGGAATCACTTTAGTTGAGCCATTAAGCCTTGTTAAGCTCACAAGAGCCATGAGAGGACTTATTTTATGCATCCACTATGTTGTTCCTAACCCTCTTAGCCAGGGGCTTAGGGGTTAAGGACCATCCATATGAATTATCCACATGAGTCAGGAAGTCAAGCTAGGCATGAATAGTTTTAGGATTTGGAATGTGTGTGGAAGTGAAAGTGTACTGTATGTGCAGGTCAGCCCTCACCAGACCAGGCCACCCAGGGTGATCCTAAGGCCAAAGAGTCCTACAGGGAACTCATCCTTTAAATCTCCACATTTGATCTCAACCCTCTAGGTGATTAGGGGTTTACAATCAAGCTTGTGGGGTTTGCAGGGAGTTAAGAAGTGGTTGAGTTTCTAAAGGGGTAGGTTCCATCTCTAGTCCTCTAAGATAGTCAAAGGAAAAGCCTAAGGCTAGATCCTAAGTACTAAAGAGAGAAGAGAAGACCTCATAAAAAATGAGGTCAACATGTGCACTCGTGACCGTCCACACTAAAACCATAAGATCTCACTCGATTCTCAATGAATTTTCGTGTTCTTATGCTCTATGGATTCGTCTTGAAGAGACAAACACATCCATATGGTTTATAGGTTATGAAATTAACCTAAAAAAAGTGGAGAATCGCTGGAAGCTCGGGAGGAAGAGTGAGTTCATACCTTTGCTCAGAGAAGTGAAGCTTCGATCTGAGAGTTGTGTCACCTTCGATTGAGTCCAGGCAAGTTCCAGATGAAGTCTCTGGCTCTAGAGAATTGTCCAAGTATGAAAGTGACCAAGGCCGATCACAAAGCTTGGAGGCTGGAAGCAATGGTTGACCTGGTGAGGGGGCTTTTGATGGGGAACTTCTCCTCTTGGTCTGGTGAAGGTGTAGGACCAATCAATTTGGAGATTGGCTCACTGTGGTGAAGTGTCCTGTTTTTTGGGTGGATTTTCAACTCAGAAATTGAGCTCTATTAATGGGGATTAGGGCAAAGGAACACTGGGGATCAACTGCTCTGGGTTAGGAGAAGGTCTTGGACTAATTTTGGCAGAGTTTCTTTAAGGTCTGGTTCTTCTTCTTCTTTGGCAGAGAGGTGAGTGGGTTTAAATAGAGGTGGCTGGAGGGCCTCCTAGGGGGGGGGGTTTAATGGCTTGGATCCACTGCTCAGGGGAAGGGAAGAACAACTGCAATGGCCATCGGGCATGGGATGCACTCGCTTAACTCAAATTAAATTTTTGATTCAAATTGAGCCTCTCAGCCTGGTGTTTTCCAGCGACTGTGGTGGCCGGCCGGCCAGGCATGGGTCACTCTCAGGGTCAGGGAGGTCAGTGCTTGAGTTTGGTGCCAACAATTGGCTTTGGACATGTGTAAAGGAGTTGGATTGAAATAGCATAGTGGAAGCTTATTTTGGGCTTATTTTGGTCAACTCATGCAAATGGGTTTGGTTCACCCTCCCATGACCTGGTTTGGGCTGAGCGAAAGTCATTTGGTTCAGCTTGATTGGAGTGGTGAAGTCTCCATCCATGGTAAGGTGGCTAAGCATGGTTTAGAGTGCGACATGAATATGGTTAAAAGGGCTTAATGAAGGATTAGGAAAGAATCCTCTCTTCTTGCCATTAATGGCTTGGTGAGGTGGAAAGTGGCCTCCATGGCTTCCATGTGGCTTGTACATGGCTCAATGGATCACATTTGGCTTGAAAAAAAGTTTGGTCAATTTCATAAAATTGGATTTTAAGGATTTTGGATATTTTGGTGGAAATTTGGATGAAGCTTCATTTAGAATTATTTGATCATTGGTTTAGGACTTAGGGATGATTTTGATTGAATGCATGATGAAAAAGAGTGTCATATGGACTTTGGATGAATTTTTAGGCTTTTGGATTTGGTGGAAGTGGGCTTTTAGACTGGTTTAAGAAAGTGGGCCTTTAGGATTTTAAAATGGGCTTTTGGATGAAAATTTTGTGAAGGACCATGTCAAATAAGTGTTGCAATTGGTTTAGGCATGTATCATGAGTGGGTTTAGAACAAATTTAAAGTGATTTTGAATTGAATTGGGTTTAATGTTGGGCCTTTTTGGTAAAGGGCCCAAGGTGTGCCAAATTGGACTAACTTGGGTTAAGGTTGGGCTAAAGTTGGATTTGATGTAAAATTAATTTTGAGAAATGTTCATGGGAGTGTCACAAAGAGTTTCCAACATTGGTTGGGCTCTAATTTTGGGATTTAGGCCCATTTGGGTTAGGCTTGGGCTTTGGTCAATTTAAGGGATTTTGGTTTTGGGTTAGTTTTGGGTGGAGTTCAGGTTCAAATTTTTGGCAAATTAAGTTAGTGTTTTGTTTATGGGGATGTTAGGAAGGCTTTAGAAAAGATTTGGGGCCAATTGGAGTTGAATTGGATGGGTTTGAGCTAGGTTTAGGTCATGGGCCAAAATTGGGCCTCAGGCTTCAAATTGAAATTGGACTCAAATGTCAATCATATTGGACTTGTATTTGGTCTAAATTGATATTGGGGGTGTTGATTTGAAGTTTAGAATTGAATTGGACCAAAATTGGGGTCAATTGGGGTGGTTTGGTGACATTGGGTTCACTTGGGTTTAAAATGGGTCAAATTGGGGGTTTTGGTAAAAGTGGAGTAAATTTGTAAAATTGGCCCATGGTGTAGTTAAACAAAATGAAATTGGGAATATTTGAGTTTTTCTGGAATTTTTGGGAATTTTCTGAATTTTTGGATTTTTGGGCTAAGAAGGGCATTTTGGGTATTTGGAGGGTATTGGGGGGTACTTTTGGAATTTTTGGTATTTTTTTGGCTATGGATGATCAATTTGAGTGGGGGAAATGTTTATGATTGATTTTGAGGAATTTTGGGTAATTTAGGTGATTTTGTAAATTTTGGGTAGTTTCAAGGGCTTTTGGTAGGTTTAGTAGGTGTAGGGCTCTGGGGTCAAAAATTGAAATTTTAGAAAAATGAAGATTGATCAAATTTGAGTAAAATGGAATCACTTTGGTTGAGCCATGAAGCCATATCAAGCCCATATGAGCCATGAGAGGACTCATTTGAGGCATTCAATATGTTGTTCCTAACCCTCTTAGCCAAGGGCTTAGGGGTTAAGGACCATCCATATGAATTACCTACATGAGTCAGGAAGTCAAGTTGGGTGAGAGTGTGGTTTTAGGACTTGGAATGTGTGTGAGAGTGTAGTGTATGTGCAAGTCAACCCTCACCAGACCGTGCCACCGGTGGTATTTCTAAGGCCAAGAAGTCCTATAGGGAACTCATCCTTTAAACCTCCACATTTAATTTCAACCCTCTAGGTGATTAGGGGTATACAATCAAGCTTGTGGGGTTTGCAGGGAGTCAAGAGGTGTTTGAACTTCTAAAGGGTGGGTTCCACTTCTAGTCCTCTAAGATTAGTCAAAGGAAAAGACTAAGGCTAGATCCTAAGTACTAAAGAGAGAAGCAAAAGACCTCATAAAAAATGAGGTCAACAATGGTCATCGAGGTTGTGTATGATTTGAGAATCGTTATTTGTATTGGAATCGAGATCCGAATTAAGTCGGTTGTCGCTAGTTACTTAATCGTTAGAAACAGTCAAAACGTAGCTAATGCCATAACCCTTATCATTATAAGATCCCGCCGGGACGAGCAGATAATCATACAGAGTCAGGAGTTTGAGGGATTTCTCCCCTGAATCGGAAACAACCATCCTAGGATAAGCAGACCCTAGTCTACCCTTTATAGTCTCAGTCTTCTTCTCTTCCACGATCTTCTCCTCATTCTGGGGCGGTTCTTCAATCGCAAGTGATAGTGCCGGCTCGACAGGTTTCAAACTCTGAGTTGAAGCGAGTACCAAAGCAGTCTGGATATGATCCAAAATTTTCTTCAATGATTTTGTCCAGATGGTACTCCATCCATCATCAGTCGTGTGTCAGCATATTTTTAGGTTGTGTGTGTTGTATTTAGAAAAGGGGTCGCCTACAGAAATTGTCGGCGAATTTTAGGTTTTAAATTTAATTTAAATATATATAATTTAGAAAGTAGAATTTGATTTTGAAATAATTTTAAGTTTGAAAATTTTAAGATATGAAATATCAAACAGATCTCACATCCCAAGTAGTTTATATAAACGAGCACCGCATCACAAATCGTGTATCTATCCCAAATAATAGACACACTGCTTGAGGATGGGGCTCGATTAAATAATCTAGAAGATTTGTGACATCCGTTTGGTCTGCGAACTAATTTTATAAGCCGACAAGTTCCCCTGCTTAATATAAGGGAATTAAGCAGGGTTTATATTACCTGGGTTCTTAAAGTTCCCTATAAGGGCAAGCCCCTATAGTTAATTACATCTTAAATGATGGGAATCATTTAAAAAAACTCTCGATAATGATTAGTGGTTTTTCTCTCAATAATTTCAAAGTTTAAAGTTTTCAAACAATTGGATTTTGGAAATTTCAATAGGGATCCGCTCAAATTTGGAACGAGTTTATTTTAAGAGTCCAAAGAAAGACAAGTAGAAGCAGAGGATCCAAGAAGAATCTTGGCAACTTCTCAAACTATCCTATTGTTTGGCTTCAATTAGAGAGTTTGTTTAATGTTTCAATCCTGCCAATTTTAATTAATTAGGACTTATATTAGTATGACATAATTATACAAATAGCCTAGAAGATGTGAGGGTTTATATCGTACCAAACGACTACCTCGGAGTCCTAAGATCAGTTAGGGCTTAATTTACATAACATGATTATGCAAATGCCTAACAAAAGGGTTGAGGATTTATGTTGCACTAGGCAAACTATCTCGAAATCCTAAGGTTTAGTTGTTTAATTCTAGGAATGTTTAGCCGATGTAGAGTTGTTTTGCTCGACGAAGATGGCCGTGTCGCCCACCGTGCTCCAAGCTCCTTATTGTTGCAGAGGTTCAGTTTTAGAAAGTGACAATCAGGAGATAAGAGAAGTGTTTTGGTTTAGAGAAAATCTTAAAATCCAAGTGTTTTTAGTGTTTTAATTAAAACAAATCTTAAATTTATTTAAACAGAACAGATTAAGATCCCACGGTTCCGTCATCCCGACACCGTTATTTTCATTGAATTCACTTAGTCCAGATGAATTTGCTAAACTCAACTGAATGAGTTCCACACTTTCATTTAGACCCTAGGAAATCTCGTTAGCAACACGTGGGTTACATCATCCGAGGTATTCCCGATCATTCAACAAGTCATTTTAATTTAGTTGCAATTGTAATTTTGTTGTTCTGTTTGTGATTAAATTTTGAGTTATTTTTATATTTTGGAATGTTGTGGCGGTGAATTTTATCTTGTAATGACTTTTAATTTAGTTTTGGTTTCAGTTTAGGGACTTTCCTAAAGGTTTTGGTTTTCATGCAACAGTTTTATTTAACATGCAGGAAAAGTAGAGTACAGTACATGTAAGTAAATTACAATAAAATAAAAGCGTACCTGGAGGGTATTCCCGTCATCCCAAGCTGCACTTAAAACACATGTTAAGGCATTTAAATATTTCAACAAATACCTAGGTAAAGCTAAGGGAAGGGTTTTGGTTGTCTACCAAATTCCTAATCCTATTGCTAGTCATTTCCTATGACGTCTAGGTTCTTGGTTTGGTTTAAGGATGATTTTCTTCATCAAAGAACAACTAAATTCAATTGTTCTTCTAAAACATCCCATCATATTGACGAAGTGTTTAGGTCGAGTCTTAAACATCTTTTCAATATTCCTGGGATTGTTTTGAGTCCAAGTAAATTTAGTTGCACAGATGAATTATTCATCCATGGGTTTAAGTTTTGTTCCCTTGCTCAGTGAACTAGGACATTTGAATATCCTATAAGTGAAGTAACACTTCACTTGATACTTCATTTAAGAGTTATAATAATAAGAGTTTTAAAAGGGCAAATTTATTTGGTATTTTAATAATTTAAACTTAATGATTTAATTTCAATTTTGACTTAATTATAGAAACTAGTTTAAGTTTGGAATAGTGTTCAAGTTATTTTAGATTTAATTCTTAATGATTTCATTTAGGTTTGTTGTTAAATGATTCTGATTTAATTTAATTCAATTTAATTTTAATTTAATTAATTTTAATTTTAATTTAATTTGATTTGATTTTAATATTAATTTAATTTGGTTTAATTTAATTTAATTTAATTTAATTTAATTTAATTTTAATTTAATTTTAATTTAATTTTAATTTACTTTAATTTTACTTTAATTTTAATTTAATTTTAATTTACTTTAATTTAGTTTAGTTTAATTTTAATTTAATTTTAATTTAATTTAATTTTTAATTTAGTTTAAATTTTATTTTAATTTAATTTTAGTTTAATTTTAGTTTTAATTATTAATTTGGATTATTATTTTAATTTTTTAATTAAGAATTAAGTATCATTGAAGTGATTTATTTAGGGATTTTTAAATTAAAGAATAAATATCCTCTTAATAATATCCCTACTTTAATAATTCCAATTTCTATTATTCTTCCAAAATTTCAATTAATTTGATTAATTAAAGTTTTATTTTAATTATATTAGAAATGGTTAGTAGGTTTCTATCCTCAATCATGTATGTTTCAATCATCCAAAATTAGTTTAAAATCAAATATTTTACCCTCCCCTTTTTGATTAACCCTAAAATTTTAATTAAGGGTTGAAATTTTTAATTACTCTTTTGGCTTTCAAGCTTAATAATTCTATAACTCACTAAAATAAGCTCAAATGAAATTAAAATTTTTATGTAACCACTCACATGTCAATTAAGACATTAAAGGAGAAAATGTGATTTTTCTGTATTTAATTTATTTATGTAATTATTTTTAATGGAAAATATGGGTTTTCAAGAAAAATTCAATAACATGACCAAGGAAATGTTTCTGTCCTTAAGAAAATTATAAGATGTTCCTAATGACCGGAGAACTATTTGGACTAATTTTGGTGATTTTTTTAATAGTATTTTATTTATTAGAATTATTTTGATTTTTTTATTTATTATAATTAATTTAGTGGAAATGTTAAATAAAATTATTTTTTTAATTCAAAAATTGTTTAAAGCCTTTAATTCAATATCTTACCTTGGAAAATTCAGGGAATGTTCCCAAGTTCAGAGGCTTCAAAAGCCCCATGGTCTCATGCCATGGTGAATTGCCTATGCAAATGGAGAATTAAAACAATGCAGAGAGTAAATAAATCATTAAAAATAAAATACTCAGTGAAATTACTTGATTTCTTTTCCACATTATTCTCCTCTGTCACCAAGCAAGTGGGTATTTTTGTTTTATTTTTATGATTTTTCTACATAAAGTTATGCATTTTTGAAGTTTTGGGTATTTAATAAATAAGAAGATTCCTTAATTTTCTACTTATTAAGTGCGGCGCCCTGTCATCCTCGGAATATCCGAATGCCCACGCGGCGCGCTCCCATTCGACGCCGCCATCTGAGTCAGCTGCCACGGGGCCCGCAGTTCACTTACCATCTCCTGGTCTGATGCCTTCTGAGCCGTCCACTCGATACACACGCGATCCAACGGCTCCCGGTCATCGTCTACGACTGGTGTGCACCCGTGACCGTCCACACTAAAACCCTAAGATCTCACTCAATTCTCAATGGATTTTTATGTTCTTATACTCTATGGATTCATCTTGAAGAGACGAACATATCCATACAGCTTATATGGCATGAAATTAACCCAATCAAAATAGAGAATGTTCAGAAGCCCGGGAAGAATAGAGAGCTCATACCTTTGCTCAGAGAAGTGAAGCTTCGATCTAAGAGTTGTGTCACCTTCGATCGAGTCCAAGCAAGCTCCGCGATGAAGTCTCCGGCCTCGAGGAATTGCCTGAACTCGATTTCCACTCGATCCGATTTCAACCTTTGGAGGCTAGAACAAATGGGTGGCACTGGAGAGGGGGCTTTCACTGGGGAACTCCTTCTCTTGGTCTTGTGCAGGTGTGGGAGAGTTTAATTTGATTTTGGTGGAGGATTTGAAAGTGTCATGCTCTGGCTTGAGAATTGAGCTCCAAAATTGAGCTCAATCAGTGGGAATTAGGGCAGGAGGACAGTGGGGATCAAATGCTCTTGGCTAGGGGAAGCTTTGTGAGGAGTTTGGAGGGATTTCGTGAAGGTCGATTTCAGCCAACCTTTTGGCCGAGAGGGGTTGGCTGGCTTAAATAGCCATAGCCATGGCCTCTCAGGGGGAGTTAGGGGCTGGGATCAGCTACTCTGGTGAGGAGAAGAACAGCCACAATGGCCATTTGGAGTGGGGCAGCTCATCCATGGGGAAATGTAATTTTTGGTTGATTTAGACCTCTCGGCCTGGTGTTTTCCGGCGACTGTGGTGGCTGGCCTGCCAGGCATGGATCACCCTCAGGGTCAGTGAGGTCAGAGCTTGATTCCTGTGAGTTCAATTGATGATTGCCATGTGTAAAGGTGGTGAATTGAAATGGAATGAGAAAATGGTGATTTTGGCTTGGTTTGGGTCAACCCATAGCTTTGGGCTAGGTTCACCTCCCCATGACCTGATTTTGGGTTGAGGAGGACAGGTGCGTCAGGCTCACATGTGTGGTGAAGACCACATCCAAACATATTTGGATTAATTTTGGGTTAAGGGTAATCATGGTTAAGGCTAATGACTTTAAGGGAACCTAGAAAGAGCTTCCTCCATTTGCCCAATGTGGTAGGGTCACATGTCAAACCTTTCATGGCTTCACATGGGGCTTAGGGATGGCTCCATGGCTCTTATATGGCTTGGGAAAAGTTGGCTTGGTTTCATGGAAATAGGTTTTAGGAATTTTGGTATTTTGGTGTAAAATTTGGATGGTTTGTCATATGGCTTAATTTAGAAAAGTTTGATTGTTGATTTAGAATTTAGGGAGGATTTTAATTAGTGAAATGATGAATGGAGTGTCATATGGGCTTTAGCATGAAGTTTGGGCTTTTAAAATTTGGTAAAGGTGGGCTTTTAAAATGGTTTTAGGGGAATGGGTTTTTATGTTTCAAAATGGGCTTTTAAATCAAAAAAATTATAAAGGGCCATGCCAAATAAATGTTGGGTTTAGTTTAAGGATATGTCATGAGTGATTTAAAACAAATTTGGAGTGATTTGGGATTGAATTGGATTGGATTTGTGTTTATTTGGTAAAGGGGCTAAGGTGGGCCAAATTGGGCTAACTTAGGCTAGGGTTGGGCTAATGTTTAAATTGATGTAAAATTGATGTTGAGAAATGTTTAGGGGAATTCTATGAAGAGTTTTTAACTTTGGTTGGGGTTCAATCTTGGGATTTGGGCCTATTTGGGTTAGGTTTGGGTTTAGGTCAGTTGGGGATTTGGGGTTTGGGTTGAATTTGAGTGGGGTTTGGGTTCAAGTTTTGGGCAAATTATGTTAGTGTTTTGTTTATGGAGATGTTAGGGAAGGTTTGAAAAGATTTGGGGTCAATTGGAGTTGAATTGGGTTGGTTTGGGCTAAGTTTAGGTTATGGGTCAAAATTGGGCTTTAAGCTTAAAAATGAAATTGGATTCAAATGTCAATCAAATTGGGCTTGGATTTGGTCTAGATTGATATTGAGAATATTGAATTGAAGTTTAGAATTGAATTGGACTAAAATTGAGGTCAATTTGGGTGATTTGGTTTGACATTGGGTTCATTTGGGTTTAAAATGGGCTAAATTGGGAGTTTTGGTAAAAGCTGGGTAAATTGGAAAAATTGGCCCATGGTTTAGTTGAACAAAATGAAATTGGGAATACTTGGGATTTTCTGGGAATTTTCTGAATTGTTTGGATTTTTGGGTCAAGTGGGGCATTTTGGTAATTTGGAGGGTATTGGGGGTATTTTTGGAAATTTTGGTATTTTTGGCTGTAAATGATCAATTTGATTGGTGGGGAAATGTTCAAGGTTAATTTTGGAAAAGTTTTGGGTAATTTGGAAATTTTGGTGGTTTTGGGTAGTTTCAAGGGCTTTTAGTAGGTTTGGTGGGTCCGAGGCCCCGTGGGTCAAAAATTGAAATTTTGGAAAATGAAAATTGAGCCAGTGTGAGTGAAATGGAATCATATTGGTTGAGCCATAAAACCATATTAAGCCCATAGGATCCATGAGAGGACTCTTTTGAGGCATTCACTATATTGTTCCTAACCCTCTTAGCCAAGGGCCTAGGGGTTAAGGTCCATCCATATGAATTATCTACAAGAGTCAGGAAGTCAAGCTAGGCTTGAATAGCTTTAGGATTTGGAATGTGTGTAAAAGTGTAATGTGTGTAGGTGAACCTTCACCAGACCAAGCCACCCAGGGTGATCCTAAGGCCAAAGAGTCCTTATAGGGAACTCATCCTTTAAACCTCCACATTTGATCTCAACCCTCTAGGTGATTAGGGGTTTACAATCAAGCTTGTGGGGTTTGCAGGGAGTTAAGAAGTGGTTGAGTTTCTAAAGGGGTAGGTTCCATCTCTAGTCCTCTAAGATAGTCGAAGGAAAAGCCTAAGGCTAGATCCTAAGTACTAAAGAGAGAATAGAAGACCTCATCAAAAATGAGGTCAACAAATGGACCCCCAATAGGTGTGGTGTGCTAACCAAGCACACCGCGCGTATTGCCGTTGACCGAAGAGATCAACAAAACCAACACAGATGTCCAAGTGACAAACTTAGGACAGAGTAGAAAAATTTCCGCTAGGGAGTATCAAGTATATTTCCAAGAGTGGAGGTTCTCGAACTCTCGCTGGGGAAAGGAAAAGGAGGTGAATTCCAAATCACAAGATTTGGAGAATTTTGATATAGATTTCATTTCATTTCATGTTCAAGTTTTGATGTGTAAGTTTGAGTTTTAATTTAGATTGATGTTTTATTTAAAATCAATTTAGGAAATTTGGATTTGAAATGAGAATTGAAACCCGAGTTTCAACCTCGGGATTGCGAAGGAAACTGGATTTTAGGTGGCATCCCCGGAGTAAGCATTCGAGCTTAAGTGTCGATTGAAAAGGATGATAATCATAATTTAGGTACTGATCTAGGAAGAGAACTGGAATGTAGGTACCAGTCTCAGAAATTTTAAATTGAAATGTAGGTATCAATTCGAATGAGAATCGAGATGTAGGTATCGATCTCGAAATGAGAATTGGAATGTAGGTACCAGTCTCGGAAATTTTGAATTGAAATGTAGGTATAAATTCGGATGAGAATCGAAATGTAGGTATCGATCTCGAAATGAGAACTGGAATGTAGGTACCAGTCTCGGAAATTTTGAATTGAAATGTAGGTATCAATTCAGATGAGAATCGAAATGTAGGTATCGATCTCGAAATGAGAACTAGAATGTAGGTACCAGTCGAGGAAATTTTGAATTAAAATGTAGGTATCAATTTGGATGAGAATCGAAATGTAGGTATCGGTCTCAAAATGAGAACTGGATTGTAGGTACCAGTCTCGAAAATTTTGAATTGAAATGTATGTATCAATTCAGATGAGAATCGAAATGTAGGTATCGATCTCGAAATGAGAACTGGAATGTAGGTACCAGTCGAGGAAATTTTGAATTAAAATGTAGGTATCAATTTGGATGAGAATCGAAATGTAGGTATCGATCTCAAAATGAGAACTGGATTGTAGGTACCAGTCTCGGAAATTTTGAATTGAAATGTAGGTATCAATTCAGATGAGAATCGAAATGTAGGTATCGATCTCGAAATGAAAACTGGAATGTAGGTACCAGTCTCGAAATTTTGAATTGAAATGTAGGTATCAATTCGGATGAGAATCGAAATGTAGGTATCGATCTCAAAATGAGAACTGGAATGTAGGTACTAGTCTCGGAAATTTTGAATTGAAATGTAGGTATCAATTTAGATGAGAATCGAAATGTAGGTATCGATCTCGAAATGAAAACTGGAATGTAGGTACCAGTCTCAGAAATTTTGAATTGAAATGTAGGTATCCATTCGAATGAGAATTGAAATGTACTGTGGAGATTTGGATTTAGCGGGAGATTGAAATGAGATATGAAAGTGTTCCACATCCCACGAGAATCAATCAAAGTTTGATTATTTGGCGAAGGGTATGAATCCATGCCATCAGAACCAAATCGAAAATTTTTCGTGGTTCTGAAATCATCCCGAGAGAGAGTTTCAATGGAGGTCTGAAGTAGATCTTGATTTGAAGAAGAATTGGAGGGTTTGAAAAGATGGATTTAGACTGGAATTCAATTTGAGATTTAGATTTGTTTTGTTTGTCCTTTAACGATCCCATTTTTTTATTTGTTGTTTATTTAGTGTTCATGTGAATTTGAAGTTCATTTTACTATTTAGATTTTTAGGAAATGTTCTCATTTATTTTCTTTTCTCTCTCGTTCTTCGTTCAAAGTTCATTTAACTCTAATGGCGTTTCCCAACCAATTTGCACAAAAAGAGGTGAAGGCCAAAATATGACGTAGTCATTTTCATTCCAACTTGCTCGAAAGTACATCATACAACTCGATCTAGTCATGATGACATTTTCCTCGTAAATTTAATGTCTCGTACAATCCATGTAAATCCAAAACAGACTGTGTAAACTTCTTGTTGATCCATCCAAAAGCGTCTGTAAAAAATCCATGTCTGAATAGTAAGAAACATGGGTAATGACATCACCTTCCAAGTCACCCTTGGTAGGAATGCCGCATGGATGTGCATTAGAGGTGTGCTATTTCCCATGTAACTCACAGCTCGTAGGGCCGGAGACTTTCCAATTCTGGATCTGGCTGGAAGTGGTAAGACACCTTTCTGTCGTCCATCCTTCTAAAAGTGACAGAGATCCGCTCCACTGGCACTCCCGGTATACAATGTTTTGCGATGTCTGCTCCATTTCCTTTTAATATCATGACGGAACCTACTGGAAGTGGTATCTCCACCGGCCCTTGGAACTTACCCAGGCCTGCTATCCGGAGGTCAGATCTGAACATGATATTACATTGGTTGATGAATGAAACTGTGCAAAAAGGTCTGACAAAGTCGTGGTGGTCTATGTGTGGAGGTATGCAGTCGCCCTTCTGATAAATGTTGATGATGCAACTGTTGGGTATGCGATCCGTCGGCGTACCCTCCACGTTATCATTCTTTTCACCATTCTTTTAATTATCCTCGGCATCGGATCCACCTCATCGCGACGGAGTATCCCTGGTGGATTTCCTTTTCTGTCCTCTACGAAGTTATAGCAACATCTGCATTGTATTATGACTCTTCCTTTCCCAGGCATCCATCTCCGGGGTTCTGAATAAGTCTTTTCCCTCAGACGGCCTGCTCGACCCATCTTCTGAAGTTCTAAGATGCAATCCACAATTTGCTGTTGCTCATGTTCTGAGAATACATCTGTGTGTAACTCGAGGCCTTCCAAAATGTTGATTCTCTTGCCTTTGATCCTTTCAAAGTATTCGAAAGTCTTCTTCTCAACATTTTGCATTTTTTCTAATTCATATTCTGGGATGATCTGCAAGTGACGAGGCCTAGTAACGTACTACGGGATGTATGGCTCAATCCCGTCACGTTCTCCTGCATACCTTGGCTCCTCGGGGATTGTCTCTGTCGGGACATCCTCCGGTGTTGCTTCCGCAACAAGGTTCTTCAGATCTAGTATCTCTGTCAGGCGTCGATGCACTGACTCTATTTTTGTTCTTCTTGGCACTTCTTCGATTTGTTATGATTTTCTTAGCGTTAACTTTCTTCTTTCTGGTTCCTGACGAACAGGTATCTTTGAAATGTGTGTGTCGGCAAAAGCGGTTGTTTCCACTTGTTGATCTACTGTTAATTTAGTCAACATCTTGCGGATACGGCGATTCTTATTCCTTCTTTGGGTAGCAGTGAAAGTAACTCTCCTTACCCCTTGAATTTCTGCGGGTGCGGCGCTGACGAGCCTGCCCTCTGCCGTGGTAACTACAGACTTGACTTTCTTGCTTTCCTCGATGTTTGTCCTTCTTTTCTTGTTGCTGGATTGGGGGCTTAGGCCACCCATCTTCATCACTGTCTGGCTGTGAAGCTCTTCTCGGTCAACTGGGAACCAATCATTTTCTTCGTACTGTAGGCTGACTGGTGTGAAGTCAGAATCAATTTCTATCACTGCTCCATCCTTCACCCTCTTTTTATCAAGTGCGAGACTCATGCCATTTCTAAAGTTTAGGACGAACCGCTTGTTCGACATTTCCTTGCGAAAAAGACAAGGAAAGAATCAGGGGCTGTACTAAGAACAAGAACATCAAGAAAATATTTATCACTGAAGACACTTATTCACTTATTTTAATTTTTTAAGGAAAGTAGGAAAAGATGAAGAAAGATCAGAAACAAGATTTGATTTGAATGGAAGGTAAAACTTTATTATTATGATTTCACATATTTTATATTTAACACATATTTTTTTTGTTAATGATTTTTTTTTTCATCCATTTTTATATTTTTTTTATTTCGGAACCAGTCACAAGTAGTTACTTCACCCGTGTTTCTAGAGATAAGAATTCATTCCTTCGAAACATCAGGTTGCGTAATACTTCTTCAAATATCGTCCGTTGATTGGAAGCATTTGTCGTTCTCCTTGGTAGTTCACAAGTTGGTAGGAGCCTCCTGAGTAGACTATCTCGACCACAAACGGCCCTTCCCAAGTATATTCAAATTTACCACTAATCTTGCGATGTGCAAGAATAGGTCTTCTGAGAACCAAAACAAAGTCACCGACTTTGAATGTTTTGGGGCGGACTAGTTTATCATGGGCCTGGATCATCTTAGCTTGATACAGTTCCAAATTCTGTTGCACGGAAAGTCTTTTCCCTTCCAAGCTTTCCAATTCTTCTAGTCGTAGTCTGGAATTTTCCTCCGTAGTGATTTTGTTCGCAACTGCAATTATGTGTGATGGGAGCTGAACTTCCAAGGGTAGAACTGCCTCGGACCCGTACACTAAAGCGTAGGGCGTAGACTGAGTAGGAGTCCTAAAAGTTGTCCTATAGGCCCATAAGGCTTCTAACAACTTCTCGTGCCAATTTCTCTTGTTGTCGTCCAATGTTTTCTTTAGAATTTGAACGATAGTTTTATTAAAAGCCTCGGCCAAGCATTTTGCTCTTGGGTAGTAGATCGTTGAGTACCGCCAATCGATCCCGTGTCTTCTGACAAAATTTTTGATCTTTGTACTTTTGAATGCAGACCCATTATCTGAAATGATTCTGCGCGGTACCCCAAAACGGTAGATGACTTGGTTCTTGAAAAACTGTAACACGTGGTGTGCTTTCACTTCCTTGAGTGGTATAGCTTCTGCCCATTTAGAAAAGTAGTCCGTAGCTGCAAGGATGAAGCGATGTCCTATTGAAGAAGGCGGTTCTATCGGACCCACTATATCTGTGCCCCAACACTCAGACGGCCACGACGTGATTGTCGGATGTAGCACATTTGGAAGTTGGTGTAGAACCACTCCGTGCACTTGGCATTGGTGACAGCTCTTGGCGATCTTCATATAGTCGGTCATTATTGAGGGCCAGTAGTACCCTAATCTCTTAATATTCATTTTCATCTTTGGACCCGACTTATGAGCGCCACAGAGTTCTGAGTGTACCTCTTTGACAATTTCACGAGCTTCGGACTCGCTCAGGCATCTTAGCCACATTTGATCAAAAGACCTTCTGTATAAAGTATTGTTTATTAATGCATAAGACAGAGTTCTTTTCTTGATTTGATGGGCTATCGACTTATCGTCGGGCAGGCTTCCTGTTCGCAGGTAGTCTATTAGCGGTTGACGCCAATCTTCTGTGTTTTCTATTATTGCTGCAACTGATTCCTCTGCTTTTTCTGATTTCTGTATCATATCCATGTCGAGTTGTGATAGGACCTGTCATCCCTGAACTGACACTTCAACTGACTCATCTTGTAAGCAGGCAAATTCTTTTGCAAGGCGAGCTAGCGCATCCGCGAGAGCATTTTCTTTTCTGGGGATCTTGTAGATCGTTACATTCGGAATATGTTCCAACAGTTTCATGGCATACTGAAAGTACTGCTCGAGTCTTGGCTTTAAAATTCTGTATTGTCCGGCGACCTGTTGAATGATCAACTGAGAGTCTCCGTAGATATTGATGTCCGTTATTCCCATTTGAATGGTTAGTTCTAGTCCTGTTATGAGGGCTTCATATTCTGCCTCATTGTTTGTACACGACTCTGTTAAGTGGTAGGAGTATCTTAACATCCCCCGCTCCGGTGTTATAAAGATTAGTCCGATTCCTTCCTTACCAGACACTATCATTTGCAATTCTTTGTTCTTCTGTGCTGAGGATGCTCCGTCGAAGTATAGTTCCCAACGTCGATCATCAGGGTCTTCTAGGTTCATTATCTGCTCGTCAGGCAAATCTTCATCGAGAGGCGAATCCGCCGGTAAAGGGTGTGCTGCAAGGAAGTCAGCTAGAACTTGTCCCTTTACGACTCGAAGAGGAACGAAAGTTATGTCAAATTGCAATAGTATCATCGACCACTTGGCAAGTCTGCCAGAAAGCATAGGTCGGGTCATCAAGTATTGCAACGGATTAACTCTCGAAATAAGGTTGACCTTATGAGAAAGCATGTAATGCCTGAGCTTCTGTGCGGCGAAGATCAGGGCCAAGCAGTGCTTCTCAATAGGAGGATACTTTACTTCCGTCAGAATTAGACGACGGCTTAAGTAATATAGAGCATTTTCTTTTCCCTCATCATTGACATGGGCTAGCAGGGCTCCAAGGGAGTCGCCTAAAGCCACGGTATAAAGTATCAACGGTCTACCTGAGACTGGGGCTACTAAGATAGGAGGTGTCATTAAGTATAGTTTGATGTCATCGAAGGCATGTTGACATTTGGAGTCCCAAGTAAACTTGGCATCCTTCTTAACCAAAGCAGAAAAAGGATGACACCTTCCTGACAAATTCGATATAAAGAGTCGAAAATATGCCAACTTTCCTTGAAAGGATCGTAGCTGTTTCAAGGTTTTAGGAGGTGGCATTTCTAAGATATCTTTAATCTTTTCCGGATCAATTTCAATTCCGTGATGTCGGACAATAAATCCTAAGAATTTCTCGGAGGCGACGCCGAAGGCGCATTTTAAGGGATTCATCTTAAGGTTGTATTGTCCTAGTCGCTCGAAAACAATTCTCAAATCATACAGGTGATCTTCCTTCAGTTTGCTTTTGATGACCACATCATCCACGTAGCACTCGACTTGGTTGTGAATGAGATCATCAAAAATCTTCGTCATTGCTCTTTGGTATGTTGCTCATGCGTTCTTTAGTCCGAATGGCATTACTGTGTAGCAATACACTCCGATCGGTGTTCTGAATGCCATGAGCTTATCATCTTCTGGTGCCATCTTTATCTGGTTGTATCCTCATGATCCATCCATGAATGAAAATATTTCATGTGTTGAAGCAATATCGATCATTAGTTCTGGGATTGGTAGTGGAAATTCGTCTTTTGGACATGCTTTATTTAAATCTCTGAAGTCTACGCAGATTCTGATCTGACCGTTCTTCTTTTTGACTGGTACCACATTGGCTAACCAAGTAGGGTATTGTTCTTCACAGACAAATTTAGCGTCTATTAGCTTCTTAACTTCGGCTATTACTTGTTGCTCAATTTCTAGACGCATTCTTCGGGAGCTTGTCCGATCGGAACGAGTAGGATCTACTCCTAACTTGTGAACTGCGACTTCTGGAGCTAATACTGGCATTTCGTCGTAACTCCAAGCAACAAAATCCTTGAATTCCATTAGTAGCTTGATTATTTCCTCGGAATCTTCTTTATTGAGTAAGGAGCTAACAAAGGTAGGCCTGGGCTCTTCGCTAGTACCTAAGTTAACTTCCGTTAACTCGTCTATTATAGATTTGATTTCTTCTTAGAATTCTGGTGGAGCATCTCTGATTGGTAGATCTTCGAGATCCCCTGAAGCTTCCAAGCAGTCTTCATTAGGTTTGCAAGTGAAAACCAAGCAAAATCTCGTATCGTCAACTGATCCTACTGTGCCGAATCCGAGACCATGTTTTGAATTGGGAGGTCGACCGGCATTATTCCATAATCTTTCAAAATGTTGTGATTGACCCTTTGTCCATTGTCAAGGTAAGACACCACGTCGAATTAAATTTTGAACACAGGGAGAGTACCACTCAAAAGGTAATTCCATTAATTCAGAAGAAGTAACATCTTCAAATTGTACATCTTTTTCATTATTGGAAGAAGAAGCACCACGGTAAAACTTGATTGGCTTAGTACCACCACCATGTACTTCCTTGGCCACCATACCCTCGATCTTATTAGAATGGATCGGGGTCAGGGTCATAGTATGTACATAATGGTTAATCTTTTCGTACATTGATTTGTATTCTTCATTCCTTTCATCTTCGAGAGAGATCTTGAACTTTGGTTTCTTCTGATTTATTGTTGCTGCCTCTTTCTTGATTTCTTCTCCTTCTTCAAAAGTGTTCTCCCAATCAACTTCGATGACCGGTTTCCTCTGTCCAACTGTTCTAACATTTCTTCCACGTCCTCGTCCTCGGCCTCGATCTCGGGTGCGAGTTCTAGAGAAATCTTCACCATCTCGCCGTAAGGGAGTGGTGCGTAACTGTTGAACTAGAACTTCAAGTTCTTTGTAGTCTCGGATTTCTTTTGCTTCATTTGGTATGGTATTTGTGGAAAAGATTGTTTTCTTCGGGGGCGCGTAGTAGGCCGCATCTTCATGAATTCCAATCTCGTGTACGGAGAATGGTTGCAAGTCACCTTTGATACACTGTTCCCCTCCTTCATAATACTTTATGCACTAGTGCAGAGACGATGGTACCATTCAGTTTTCATGGATCCATGGTCGACACAGTAGAGCGTTGAACGATGTCTCAAAATTAATTATGTGGAATTTTGCGGTTGTTTTTGCTAAATCGCCAGTCTTCATTAATACTGTGATCGATCCAAGAGCTCTTTCTCCTTTTTGATTGAAGCCTCTTAATAGCATTTTGTCTGCTTCAAGTTCGCGAGCATCAATTTCCAATTATGCTAGCGTCCGAAGATTCATTATGTTGATTGATGCTCCCGGATCAACCAACACTCTAGAGAGCGTAAACTTTCCAATAGTGACTGAAATGTATAACGGTCGGTTGTGATCTACTGTTCCCAGTAATAGATCATTGTCTGTGAAGGTAACACCTCGCTGTTCTTTTAACGAGTAAACCTCGTCGAAGGAATTACCGGCCATTTGACCTAAACAGGTCTCTGGATCAAGTAAAACCTTGATCAGAGCCTCCCTCATCTCCTTTGACAGGATCAGAGCGTCGTATATGCTTAGTTTGGCTGGTAGCTTCCTAAGATGGGCTAGCACATTATAGTCCACTTTATTACCATGTTCCTCGGTTTCTTTCCGAATAAGCAATTCCTCTGCCGGGGCGAGCTCTTCCTGAGCAACCACTTGCTTTCCTTTATCCTTTGGACCCATTCTCGGGGGTAGAACTTTTCCACTTCTTAAATTTACTTCAGTTATCTCTTCTGAATTTGGTGTTGAATCTGCCGGTGTATCCCCTTGAATTGGAACAACTGGCTCTTCTGAAGTTTGCTTCAGTATCTGATGGTTCTAATTCTATTGTGATCGAAGCCCCTCGGAATTCACAAATGGACTCGTTGCTTGTCGAGCATTCGTAGCCTCCTTTGTGAACATCTTCTTCATCGTGGTCATCGAAGTTGTGTATGATTTGAGAATTGTTATTTGTATTGGAATCAAGATCCAGATTAAGTCGGTTGTCGCTAGTTACGTAATTGTTAGAAACATTCAAAACGTAGGCAACGCCATAATCCTTATCATTATAAGATCCCACCAGGGCGGACAGATAATCATACAGAGCCAGGAGTTCGAGGGATTTCTCCCTCGAATCAGAAACAACCATCCTAGGATAAGCAGCCCCTAGTCTACCCATCGGAGCCTCGGTCTTCTTTTCTTCCACGATCTTCTCCTCCTTCTAGGGTGGTTCTTCAATCACAAGTGATAGTGCCGGCTCGATAGGTTTCAAACTTTGAGTCGAAGTACGTACCGAAGCGGCCTGGATGTGAACCAAAATTTTCTTTGATGACTTCGTCCAGACGGTACTCCATCAATCATCAGTCACGTAAGGGTCTATTGGAACAATAGGATCCGTTGAAATAACATTGACGGAACCTCCCCTCTGGAGTTCCTTCATGTATTCCTTTGGGATCGTTATGTTCCCTTTTCGGAGATTGTCATCAAGCAAACTCTTGAAAGTGATGCAATCTTCTATCTTATGTCCAAGCATCTGGTGGTAAGGGCAATAGTTTAGATGATCTTTCTTATTGACTTCCTTCCGCTTCTTGGGCTCTGGCAGCTGAATATCCAGTGTCTTCATTAAGCTGCAGAACATCTTTGCTATTGCTTCCATTTTGAATGGATATTCTTTATTTAGAAGTTCTCTTAAGGTACGCGATGAACGAGGCGGTTGTTCATATGCTGAGATGACTGATAGCTCGGACGAGGTTGCTGATAGCCTTGCTGAGGTTGCTGATAAGTCCATGGTGGTGGTTGATAACTAGGCTGTGGCCGCTCTGACTGTATCTGAACAGGCTGCTTGCCCTTATCTACTGCCACGAAGATTCCGGATTTCTTTTCAAATGTTTTCATAGGCTTCTGCTTATCGTTCTTGTCCTCAAAACTTAACTGTTTTGCCTCTTCTTGCAAGCTCCCGACCTTACTAAGCAACTTCTCGAAAGTCTTGATTGTAGACCCTTTAAGGAGAAGTGTTATCGGGCCATGGATACTTTTAAGCAGGATACCAACTGCATGTTGTTCTTGAAGTTGTGGTTCACACTTCATGCTTAAGTTTCTCCGTCGAAGTATGTAATCCACTAAAGTCTCGTTCGGCTTTTGCTGCTCCACCATTAGATCACCGATAGTGATGTGGTGCTGAGCCCCAGCAAATCGTTTAACGAAGAGATTCTCCAGTTTTGAAAAAGTCTTCACTGAGCCGTTCGACAATTCTGCATACCAGTCGAAGGCGATCACTGACAAACTGCTGATGAACTAGTGGAAGATTAAAGCGTGGCTCCCACCGGCATTGCAGCAACTAGCATGAAAATGTGCAACATGTTGCCGGGGGTTTTTTCTTCCATCAAAAGTCTTAAACAGAGGTTGTACGAAGCCTTTCGGGTATTAGACTGCATCAAATTCCTCGGGGTAAGGTCTACCCGTCTGAATAGATGCTCCATTCTTGGATTGTGCTAAAGCTTCTCACACCTGCTGTTCTACCATGTTTTTAATATCCTTTTCTGGAATCATGCTTTGTGTAGAATCCTTCTTTGGTTGCTCGTCCCCATTGACGGATTTGATCTCTTTTCCTCCATCTGCAATATGGATGATCTCTGGGGGTGTCTCTTTCTGAGGCTGGGCCTGACTCAGCAGCCATCTCTTCCATCCTCTTTGTCATCTGGGAAATTGTATCATCTCTTTCCCGAAGCTGTGCTCTCAACACTTCTGGTTCATCTCTTTTCGCAGCTGCAGGAGCACCTTGCGAAGCTGACGATGCTCGTGTCTCTACCATGTTGATCTCGGCATACTCCTCATCCATGAAATCTGATGAGTCAACTTCATCTCCTAGTTATTCTTCTCTTTCTTTTGCTAACCATCGGATGTCGGTCCTTAACTTATCCATGGCATCCTCCAGTGGCCCTTTTCGCACGGTCTCGTCAGCTTGTCTCGTGACGGTTGTTGAACTTCCTTTCCCGGAGTCCCTTTATCGCGAGTAGCACTTTCTTCTGATTCAAGTCTCCTGACGAGACTTTTCTTCTCAGGGCATTGCTTTGGTCTTAACTCGCCAGTAGTAGGTCGCCATACCATCCTTCTTGCAGCCGGAAGCCTAGGACCGGATGGTCTATCGGCTATATGCTGGAAGGTGGTATCCTCCCTAATCTGTAGACCCGATACAACAACATGGGACAGGCTTTTATCTTCTTCTTTGGTTTCTCTGTGGCAGCAACAGGTTCTATTCGCGGTCCGAGGTGGGATTTAGCTGGCACCCGTCCTATCCTTCTTAAGATTTCTGACACAGGGCATCTTTCTTTCTTTGCCAATCTTTCTATTACAGCTTGCAGTCGAGCCAATGGCGTAGTCTTATCCCTTTTCCTCTTGTAATTGTTGTAGTATGCAGGTCGGGGTAATGCGGTGGAGATCCTACGAACATCCTCTTCATCTGATGTGGCAGAGAGGGGATGAAACCTGCTCCCTTCTAACAGAGGTATATACTCAGGCAGTTGTTCTCTTTCTTCAGTAATTTCTTCTAGAAAAGCAACTTCAGCAGCTCTAGCTTTCTTGGAGATCTTTCTGCTTATATTTCTCCTTCTAGTCCGAATTAGGAGTGCAACTCTTGAACTGGACTCAATCTCAAAAACAGATGGTATTGTAGCAAAGTCTGCACCCTCCACGGTGACAAGCTCATCACAGACTTGGATTTCCTTCCCCTTCGGCTTGGCGAAGTCGGGGTAGGTGCTGAGATGACTAGACCGGTGGGGGTAGAGACAACAGTCCTCCTACGAACAGTGGTACTCTTATCGGCTGGAACCCTTTGCAGGGGAGGGAATTCTTGAGCTAACTTCAAATTGAACTCAATCACGGGCTCTTCAGTTTCTGACACTTTTTCCATTAGTGTGAAGAGAGTGACGTCAGTGAACTTAACATCTGTGTTGCCAAATCCTTATCTGAAACGGATGATCCCATTGTCGGGTAGTTCATCCTTGTAAATGGTGAAGTCCGTTCCATTGGTGAAGGAGAAGATTAGCTTTGGGGCAGTCATTTCTGCGGGGCAGATTTCGAATGTCAGTCCCGAATCATGCTTCTTTTCGTTGTAAAGTTTAGGACGAAAAAGAAAGAGTCCGAACACATTTTCGTTTATCTTAGTGTATTTGTGATTTTAAAAGGATTTATTCATCAAAAGAGTCGTTTATTAGAAGATTGGTTTATTAGGAATGGAATATTTAAAGGTATAGAAAAGGTAAAGGATCCAATTCAGGATCGGAAAGGAAGGGAAAGTCTTATGCAAGACTTCTTGACTCGAATGACCGCTCCTAAACTAACACCTATTGGGGGTCCACCCCACCTCAGAAAAGAGGTAAAAGTATCTCGAAACCTCTCTGTTTAAGGGTGTCTAAACAGTGGCTCCTAAATCCGAGAGGAGTTGGCTATACTCGTTCAAGACAGAAATGAACGGGGTATTCCAACGGAAGAATGGTAGTTTTGGTCCATTAGGGGCATGGACTCACTACCGATTTATGAAAGCAAAACAATGTGATCAAAATGGAGACATGAGCAGAGTCACCAGAAGTTGTCGGCATATTTTTAAGTTGTGTGTGTTGTATTTTGAAAAGGGGTCGCCTACAGAAATTGTCGGCGAATTTTAGGTTTTAAATTTAATTTAAATTTATATATAATTTAGAAAGTAGTATTTGATTTTTAAAATAATTTTAAGTTTAAAAATTTTAAGATATGAAATATCAAACAGATCTCACATCCCAAGTAGTTTATATAAATGAGCACCGCATCACAAACCGTGTATCTATCTCAAATAATAGACACACTGCTTGAGGATGGGGCTCGATTAAATAATCTAGAAGATTTGTGACATCCGTTTGGTCTGCGAACTAATTTTATAAGCCGACAAGTTCCCCTGCTTAATATAAAGGAATTAAGCAGGGTTTATATTACCTGGGTTCTTAAAGTTCCCTATAAGGGCAAGCCCCTATAGTTAATTACATCTTAAATGATGGGAATCATTTAAGAAAACTCTCGATAATGATTAGTGGTTTTGCTCTCAATAATTTCAAAGTTTAAAGTTTTCAAACAATTGGATTTTGGAAATTTCAATAGGGATCCGCTCAAATTTGGAACGAGTTTATTTTAAGAGTCCAAAGAAAGAGAAGTAGGAGAAGCTGAGGATCCAAGAAGAATCTTGGCAACTTCTCAAACTATCCTATTGTTTGGCTTCAATTAGGGAGTTTGTTTAATGTTTCAATCCTGCCAATTTTAATTAATTAGGACTTATATTAGTATGACATAATTATACAAATAGCCTAGAAGATGTGAGGGTTTATGTCGTACCAAACGACTACCTCGGAGTCCTAAGATCAGTTAGGGCTTAATTTACATAACATGATTTTGCAAATGCCTAACAAAAGGGTTGAGGATTTATGTTGCACTAGGCAAACTATCTCGAAATCCTAAGGTTTGGTTGTTTAATTCTAGGAATGTTTAGCTGATGTAGAGTTGTTTTGCTGACGAAGATGGCCGTGCTGCCCACCGTGCTCCAAGCTCCTTATTGTTGCAGAGGTTCAGTTTTAGAAAGTGACAATCAGGAGATAAGAGAAGTGTTTTGGTTTAGAGAAAATCTTAAAATCCAAGTGTTTTTTAGTGTTTTAATTAAAACAAATCTTAAATTTATTTAAACAGAACAGATTAAGATCCCACGGTTCCGTCATCCTAGCACCGTTATTTTTATTGAATTCACTTAGTCCAGATGAATTTGCTAAACTCAACTGAATGTGTTCCACACCGTGGGAAATCCCGTTAGCAACACATGGGTTACATCATCCGAGGTATTCCTGATCATTCAACGAGACGTTTTAATTTTGTTGCAATTGTAGTTTTGTTGTTCTGTTTGTGATTAAATTTTGAGTTATTTTTATATTTTGGAATGTTGTGGCGGTGAATTTTATCTTGTAATGACTTTTAATTTAGTTTTGGTTTCAGTTTATGGACTATCCTAATGGTTTTAGTTTTCATGCAACAGTTTTATTTAACATGCAAGAATAGTAGAGTACAGTACATGTAAGTAAATTGCAATAAAATAAAAGCGTACCTGGAGGGTCTTCCCGTCATCCCAAACTGCACTTAAAACACATGTTAAGGCATTTAAATATTTCAACAGATACCTAGGTAAAGCTAAGGGAAGGGTTTTGGTTGTCTACCAAATTCCTAATCCTATTGCTAGTCATCTCCTATGACTTCTAGGTTCTTGGTTTGGATTAAGGATGATTTTCTTCATGAAAGAACAACTAAATTCAATTGTTCTTCTAAAACATCCCGTCATATTGAGGAAGCGTTTAGGACGAGTCCTAATCATCTTTTCAATATTCCTGGGATTGTTTTGAGTCCAAGTAAATTTAGTTGCACAGGTGAATTAATCATCCAGGGGTTTAGGTTTTGTTCCCTTGCTCAGTGAACTAGGACATTTGAATATCCTATAAGTGAAGTAATACTTCACTTGATACTTCATTTAAGAGTTATAATAATAAGAGTTTTAAAAGGGCAAGTTTATTAGCTATTTTAATAATTTAACTTAATGATTTAATTTCAATTTTGACTTAACTATAGAAATTAGTTTAAGTTTGGAATAGTGTTCAAGTTATTTTAGATTTAATTCTTAATGATTTCATTTAGGTTTGTTGTTAAATGATTCTTATTTAATTTAATTTAATTTAATTTTAATTTAATTAATTTTAATTTTAATTTAATTTGATTTGACTTTAATCTTAATTTAATTTGGTTTAATTTAATTTAAATTAAAATTTAATTTTAATTTACTTTAATTTTAATTTAATTTTAATTTAATTTTAATTTTAATTTAATTTTAATTTACTTTAATTTAGTTTAGTTTAATTTTAATTTTAATTTTAATTTAATTTAATTTTTAATTTAGTTTAAATTTAAATTTAATTTAATTTTAGTTTAATTTTAGTTTTAATTATTAATTTGGATTATTATTTTAATTTTTTCATTAAGAATTAAGTATCATTGAAGTGATTTATTTAGGGATTTTTAAATTAAAGAATAAATATCGTCTTAATAATATCCCTACTTTAATAATTCCAATTTCTATTATTTTTCCAAAATTTCAATTAATTTGATTAATTAATGTTTTATTTTAATTATATTAGAAATGGTTAGTAGGTTTCTACCCTCAATCATTTAAGTTTCAATCATCCAAAATCAGTTTAAAATCAAATATTTTACCCTCCCCTTTTTGATTAACCCTAAAATTTTAATTAAGGGTTGAAATTTTTAATTACCCTTTTGCCCTTCAAGCTTCATAATTCTATAACTCACTAAACTAAGCTCAAATGAAATTAAAATTTTTATATAACCCCACTCACATGTCAATTAAGACATTAGAGGAGAAAATGTGATTTTTGTGTATTTAATTTATTTATGTAATTATTTTTAATGGAAAATAGGGGTTTTCAAGGAAAATTCAATTACATGACCAAGGAAATGTTTCTATCCTTAAGAAAATTATGGGATGTTCCTAATGACCAGAGGACTATTTGGACCAATTTTGGTGATTTTTTGAATTGTATTTTTGTTATTATAATTATTTTGATTTTTGGAGTATTAATTAATTTAAAAATAAAATTGAAGTTGAAAATTAGGTTTTATATTTTTCAAAAATCTCTCTTATATCAGGGAAGTCAAAGAATAAAATTTTATATTTTTTGATTTTTTTTATTTATTATAATTAATTTAGTGGAAATGTTAAAGAAAATCATTTTTTTAATTCAAAAATAGTTTTAAGCCCTTAAAATTCAATATCTTACCCTAGAGACGTAGGAAAATATTTGGTTTGTTCCTAAGTGATTAGAATTCAAAATGTATCATTTTGGTGAATTTTAATATTTTTATGATTATTATTATTTTTTTATTATTAAAATATTAAAATAATGATAAAAATCAACTTTTTTAGAAAATTACAATTTTAATTTTCCTAAGTTCCTCTGATATCAGAGAAGCTCCAAAACCATTTTTGTGAATTTTTGAAAAGTATTTTGTGAGTTATGAATTTTTAAAATTTAATTTTATCCATTTTGCTTAAGAGGCTCAATCAACCCATTTGATGAGGTTAATCAAATCCAATTGACTTCAAATTTTTATGTGATGTTCCTCTGATCTAAAGATCAGTGGAGAATTGTTTTCAAGTTAATTTGATGTGTAGTTAACCCTAATTAATTAAAGTTCAATTTTGGGTGTTTAGGCCAATTAGGGTTGTTTCATGTGAATTAACTCAAAAACTACTTTTCCTAGGTTCCTCTTGTCATAAGAAACATCACCAAATTTTCCTAGAATTTATTTCACAACATGCTAATTATTGAAATTAAAATACTCAAAACAGTAACATGCAATTGAAAAATCAATAACTTCTCATAGGGATGGCCTCTGACCTTGAAAAATTCAAGGAATGTTCCCAAGTTTAGAGGCTTCAAAAGCCCCATGGTCTCATGCCATGGTGAATTGCCTATGCAAATGGAGAATTAAAACAATGTAGAGAGTAAATAAATCATTAAAAATAAAATACTCAATGAAATTACTTGATTTCTTTTCCACATTATTCTCCTCTGTTCACCGAGCAAGAGGGTATTTTTGTTTTATTTTTATGATTTTTCTACACAAAGTTATGCATTTTTGAAGTTACGGGTATTTAATAAATAAGAAAATTCCCTAATTTTCTACTTATACAGCGCTGCACCCTGTCATCCTCGGCATATCCGAAAGCCCACGCGGCGCACTCCCATTCGACGCCACCATCTGAGTCAGCTGCCAAGGGGCCTACGGTTCACGTACCATCTCCTGGTCCGACGCCATCTGAGCCGTCCACTCGATACACGCGCGATCCAACGGCTCCCGGTCATCGTCTACGACTGGTGTGCACCCGTGACCGTCCACACTAAAACCCTAAGATCTCACTCGATTCTCAATGGATTTTTATGTTCTTATACTCTATGGATTCGTTTTGAAGAGACGAACATATCCATATGGTTTATGTAGCATTAAATTAACCCAATCAAAATAGATAATGTTTAGAAGCTCGGTAAGAAGAGAGAGCTCATACCTTTGCTCAGAGAAGTGAAGCTTCGATCTGAGAGTTGTTCACCTTCGATTGAGTCCAAGCAAGCTCCGGATGAAGTCTCTGGCCCTGAGGAATTGCCTGGACTCGATTTCCACCGGACCCGATTTCAACCTTTGGAGGCTGAGAACAAATGGGTGGCCCGGAGAGGGGCTTTCATCTGGGAATTCCTTCTCTTGGTCTTGTGCGGGTGTGGGAGAGTTTAATTTGATTTTGGTGGAGGATCCGAAAGTGTCCTGTTCGGCTCGAGAATTGAGCTCCAAAATTGAGCTCGATCGGTGAGAATTAGGGCGAGGAGGACGGTGGGGATCAAATGCTCTTGGCTAGGGGAAGCTTTGTGAGGAGTTTGGAGGGATTTCGTGAAGGTGGATTTCAGCCAACCTTTTGGCCGAGAGGGGTTGGCTGGCTTAAATAGCCATGGCCATGGCCTCTCTGTGGGATTTAGGGGCTGGGATCAGCTGCTCTGGTGAGGAGAAGAACAGTCATAATGGCCATTTGAAGTGGGGCAACTAAGCCATGGGGAATTGCAATTTTTGGTTGATTTGGACCTCTCGGCCTGGTGTTTTCCAGCGACTGTGGTGGCTGGCCGACCAGGCATGGGTCACCCTCAGGGTCAGTGAGGTCAGAGCTTGATTCCTGTGAGTTCAATTGATGGTTGCCATGTGTAAAGGTGGTGAATTGAAATGGAATGAGAAAATGGTGATTTTGGTATGGTTTGGGTCAACCCATAGCTTTGGGCTAGGTTCACCTCCCCATGGCCTGATTTTGGGTTGAGGAGGTCAGGTGCGTCAGGCTCACATGTGTGGTGAAGACCACATCCAAACATATTTGGATTAATTTTGGGTTAAGGGTGATCATGGTTAAGGATGGCTCCACATGGGGCTTAAGGATGGCTCCATGGCTCTTATATGGCTTGGGAAAAGTTGGCTTGGTTTCATGGAAATAGGTTTTAGGAATTTTGGTATTTTGGTGTGAAATTTGGATGGTTTGTCATATGGCTTAATTTAGAAAAGTTTGATTGTTGATTTAGAATTTAGGGATGATTTTAATTAGTGAAATAATGAATGGAGTGTCATATGGGCTTTAACATGAAGTTTGGGCTTTTGCATGAAGTTTGGGCTTTTAAAATTTGGTAAATGTGGGCTTTTAAAATGGTTTTAGGGGAATGGATTTTTATGATTCAAAATGGGCTTTTAAATCAAAAAATTTATAAAGAGCCATTCCAAATAAATGTTGAGTTTAGTTTAAGGATATGTCATGAGTGATTTAAAACAAATTTGGAGTGATTTAGGATTGAATTGGGTTGGATTTGTGTTTATTTGGTAAAGGGGCTAAGGTGGGCCAAATTGGGCTAACTTAGGCTAGGGTTGGGCTAATGTTGAAATTGATGTAAAATGGATGTTAAGAAATGTTTACGGGATTTCTATGAAGGGTTTTCAACTTTGGTTGGGGTTCAATCTTGGGATTTGGGCCTATTTGGGTTAGGTTTGGGTTTAGGTCAGTTGGGGATTTTGGGTTTGGGTTGAATTTGAGTGGGGTTTGGGTTCAAGTTTTGGGCAAATTATGTTAGTGTTTTGTTTATGGAGATGTTAGGGAAGTTTTAGAAAAGATTTTGGGTCAATTGGCGTTGAATTGGGTTGGTTTGGGCTAAGTTTGGGTTATGGGTCAAAATTGGGCTTTAAGCTTAAAAATGAAATTAGATTCAAATGTCAATTAAATTGGGCTTAGATTTGGTCTAGATTAATATTGAGAATATTTAATTGAAGTTTAGAATTGAATTGGACCAAAATTGAGGTCAATTGGGGTGATTTGGTTTGACATTGGGTTCATTTGGGTTTAAAATGAGCTAAATTGGGGGTTTTGGTAAAAGGGGGTAAATTGGCTAAATTGGCCCGTTGTAGTTGAACAAAATGGAATTGGGAATATTTGGGATTTTCTGGAATTTTTTGGGAATTTTCTGAAGTTTTTGGTTTTTTGGGTCAAGAGGGGCATTTTGGTAATTTGGAGGGTATTGGGGGTATTTTTGGAAATTTTGGTATTTTTGGCTGTAAATGATCAATTTGATTGGTGGGGAAATGTTCAAGGTTAATTTTGGAAAAGTTTTGGGTAATTTGGAAATTTTGGTGGTTTTGGGTAGTTTCAAGGGCTTTTAGTAGGTTTGGTGGGTCTGGGACCCTGGGGGTCAAAAATTGAAATTTTGGAAAAATGAAAATTGAGCCCGTGTGAGTGAAATGGAATCATTTTGGTTGAGCCATGAAGCCATATTAAGCCCATAGCAGCCATGAGAGGACTCATTTGAGGCATTCACTATGTTGTTCCTAACCCTCTTAGCTAAGGGCCTAGGGGTTAAGGTCCATCCATATGAATTATCTACATGAGTCAGGATGTCAAGCTAGGCATGAATAGTTTTAGGATTTAGAATGTGTGTAAAAGTGTAATGTGTGCAGGTGAACCCTCACCAGACCAGGCCACCCAGGGTGATCCTAAGGCCAAAGAGTCCTATAGGGAACTCATCCTTTAAACCTCCACATTTGATCTCAACCCTCTAGGTGATTAGGGGTTTACAATCAAGCTTGTGGGGTTTGGAGGAAGTTAAGAACTGGTTGAGTTTCTAAAGGGGTAGGTTCCATCTCTAGTCCTCTAAGATAGTCAAAGGAAAAGCCTAAGGCTAGATCCTAAGTACTAAAGAGAGAAGAGAAGACCTCATAAAAAAGGAGGTCAACATCGTGTACGGGTCTATCGGAACAATGGGATCCGTTGAAATAACATTGATGGAACCTCCTTTCTGGGGTTCCTTCATGTATTCCTTTGAGATCGTTATGTTCTCTTTTTGGAGATTCTCATGAAGCCAGCTCTTGAAAGTGATGCAATCCTCTATCTTATGCCCGAGCATCCGGTGGTAAGGGCAATAGTTTGGATAATCTTTCTTGTTGACTTCTTCCAGCCTCTTAGGCTCGCAGTAACTGGAAATCTGATGTCTTCATTAAGCTATGGAACATCTTCTCTATTGCTTCAGTTTTGAATGAATATTCCCTATTCAACAAATCTTTCAGGGTACGCTGTGGACGAGGCGGTTGTCCATAATGCTGAGGCGACTGATAGCTCGGTCGAGGCTGTTGATAGCCCTGCTGAGGTTGCTGATAGATCTATTGCGGTTGTTGGTATGTCCGTTGCGGTGGTTGGTAACAAGGCTGTGGCCGCTCTGGCAGTATCAGAACCGGCTGCTTGCCTTTATCTACTACCGCGACGATTCCAGATTTCTTTTCAAATGTTTTCACGGGCTTCTGTTTATCGGTCTTGTCTACGAAACTTAACTTCTTTGCCTCTTCTTGCAAGCTCTCGGCCTTGCTAAGGAACTTCTCGAAAGTCTTGATTGTAAATCCTTTAAGGAGAAGTGCTATCGGGCCATGGATACTCTTGAGCAAGATGCCGACTGCATGTTGTTCTTGAAGCTGTGGTTCACACTTCATGCTTAAGTTTCTCCATCAAAGTATGTAATCCACTAAAGTCTTGTTCAGTTTCTGTTGATCCACCACTAGATCACCGATAGTGATGTGGTGCTGAGCCCCGACAATCCGCTTAACGAAGAGATTCTCTAGTTCTGAAAAGGTCTTTACTGAACCATTCAGCAATTCTGCGTACCAGTCGAAGGTAATCCCTGATAAACTGCTGATGAATTGTCGGAAGAGTAAAGCGTCACTCCCACTGGCATTGCAACAACTAGCACAAAAATGTGCAACATGCTGCCGAGGGTTTTCGGTACCATCAAAAGTCTTGAACAGAGGTGGTACGAAGCCTTTTAGGTATTGTACCACATGAAATTCTTTAGGGTAAGGTCTACCCGTCTGAATAGATGTTCCATTCTTAGATTGTGCTAAGGCCTCTCGCACCTGCTGTTCTACCATTTCTTTGATGTCCTTTTCTGGAATCATGCTTTGTGCAGGATCTTTCTTTGGTTGTTCGTCTCCATTGACGGATGTGATCTCTTTTCCTCCATCCGCAATATGGATGATGTCCGGGGGTTTTTCTTTACGAGGCCGAACCCGACTGCGGAGAGTGGCTAAAGCGGCAGCCATCTCTTCCATCCTCTTTGCCATCTGGGAAATTGTATCATCCTTCTCTTGAAGTCGTGCTCTCATCACTTCAGGTTCATCTCTTTCTGCAGTTGCTGGAGCACCTTGTGAAGCTGATGATGCTTGCGTCTCAACCATGTTGATTTCAGCATACTCGTCATTCATAAATTCTGATGAATCAACTTCATCTTCTAGTTTTTCTTCTCTTTCCTTTGCTAATGTCGGATATCGTTCCTTAACTTGTCCATGGCATCTTCTAGTGTCCTTTTCCGCACAGTCTCGCAGTTGTCACGTGACGGTTATTGAATTTCCTTTCCGGGAGTCCCCTTTATTGCAGTAGCACTTTTTTCTGATTCAAGTCTCCTTGCCAGTAGTAGGTCGCCATACCATCCTTCTTGCAGCGGTTATTGCTTTGGTCTTAACTCGACAGTAGTAGGTTGCCATAACATCCTTCTTGCAGCCGGAAGCCTAGGACCGGATTGTCTGTCGGCTATATGCTGGAAGGTGGTATCCTCCCTAATTTGCAGACCCGATAAAACAACGGGTGAATTTGCTTTTATCTTCTTCTTTGGTTTCTCTGTGGAGGCAACAGGCTCTATTCGTGGTCTGAGGCGGGATTTAGCTGGCACCCGTCCCATCCTTCTTAAGATTTCTGACACAGGGCATCTTTCTTTCTTTGCCAATCTTTCTATCACAGCTTGCAGTCGAGCAAATGGCGTAGTATTATCCATTTTCCTTTTGTAATTGCTTTAGTACGCAGGTCGGGGTAATGCAGCAGCGATCCTTCGGACATTCTCTTCATCTGATGCGGCAGAGAGAGGGTGAAACCTGCTCCCTTCCAACAGAGGTGTATACTCAGGCAGTTCAGGAATCTCTTCCAGGAAAGCAATTTCATCGGCTTTGGCCTTCTTAACCCGGGCTATCTTTCTGCTTCTATTCCTTCTTTGAGTTCGAATTAGGGGTGCAACTCTCAAACAGGACCCAATTTCGAAAATAGACAGTATCGCAGCAAAATCTATACCCTCTACGGTGACAGGCTCATCACAGACTTGGATTTCCTTCCCCTTCCATTTGGCAGAAGGCGGGATAGGTGCAGAGATGACTAGACCGGTGGGGGTAGAGACAACAGTCCTCCTACGAACAGTAGTACTCCTTTCAGTTGGAACCCTTTGCAGGGGAGCGAATTCTTGAGTCGATTTCAGGTTGAACTCAATCAGGGGTTTCTCAGTTTCTGACACTTTGTCCATTAGTGCGAAGAGAGTGACGTCAGTGATCTTAATATCTATATTGCCAAATCCTTGTCCGAAACGGATGATTCCATTGTCGGGCAGCTCATCCTTGTAAACGGCGAAGTCCATTCCATTGGTGATGGAGAAGATTAACTTTGGGGCAGTCATTTTCTGCAGGGCAGATTCCGAATGTCAGTCCCAAATTATACTTCCTTTCGTCGTAAAGTTTAGGACGAAAAAGAAAGAGTCCTAAAACATTGTTGTTTATCTTAGTGTATTTGTGATTTTTAAAAGAGATTGTTTATTAGAAGATTGTTTATTATCGGGTTCGTTTGTTAAAAACAAAACGATTAAAGAAAAAAGGTTATAGAAAAGGTCAAGGGCCCGATTTAGAATTGGAAAGGAAGAGAAAGTCTTATGTAAGACTTCTCGACTCGAAGGACCGCTCCTAAACTAACACCTATTGGGGGTCCACCCCACCTCAGAAAAGAGGTAAAAGGATCTCGAAACCTCTCTGTTAAAGGGTGTCTAAACAGTGGCTCCTAAACCCGAGAGGAGTTGGCTATACTCGATCAAGATAGAAATAAACGGGGTATTCCAACGGAAGAATGGTAGTTTGCTTCACTAGGGACATGGATACACTACCGATTTATGAAAGCAAAACCATCTGATCAAAATGGAGAGAGGAACTAATCCCCAGCGGAGTCGCCAGAAATTGTACGGCTTATTTTTGGGTTATGTATTTTATTTTGAAAAGGGGGTCGCCTATAGAAGTTGTCAGTGAATTTTTTAGATTTTAAATTTGATTTAAATATATACATATAATTTGAAAGTAGCATTTAATTTTGAAAATAATTTTAAGATTAAAAATTTTAAGATATGAAATCAAACCGATCTCACATCCTAAATAGTTTAAATAAACAAGCACCACATCACAAACCGTGTATCTATCCCAAAGAATAGACACACTGCTTGATGATGGGGCTCAATTAGATAAACTAGAAGATTTGTGACATCTATTTGGTCTACGAACCAATTTTATAAGCCAACAAGTTCCCCTGCTTAATATAAAGGAATTAAGCAGGGTTTATATTTCCTGGGTTCTTAAAGTTCCCTATAAGGGCAAGCCCCTATAGTTAATTACATCTTAAATGACGGGAATCATTTAAGAAAACTCTCGATAATGATCAGTGGTTTTGCTCTCAAGAATTTCAAATTTTAAGGTTTCAAACGATTGAATTTTGGAAATTTCAAAAGGGATTAGCTCGAATTCGGAACAGTTCATCTTAAGAGTCCAATGGAAGAGAAGTAGGAGAAGTTGAGGATCCAAGAAGAATCCTGGCAACTTCCCAAACTATCCTATGGTTTGGCTTCAATCTTGAGAATTTATTTAATTTTCCAATCCTGCAAATTTTGGTTACTTAGGACTTATATTTATATGACATGATCATACAAATAGCCTCAAAGATGTGAGGGTTTATGTCGTATCAAACAACTACCTCGGAGTCCTAAGATTGGTTAGGGCTTAATTTACATGACATGATCATGCAAATGCCTAACGAAAAGTTGAGGATTTATGTTGCACTAAGCAAACTACCTCAAAATCCTATGGCTTTGTTGTTTAAAACTAGGAAAGGTTTTGCTGAAGTAGATTCAAGTTTTGCTGATGACGATGGCCGTGCTGCCCACCATGCTCCAAGCTCCTTGTTGTTGCAGAGGTTTAGTTTTAGAAGGTGAAAATAAGGAGATGAGAGAAGTGTTTTGGTTTAGAAATCTTAAAGTCCAAATATTTTTACTATTTTAATTAAAAAAAATCTTAAAGTTGTTTAAACAGAACCGATTAAGATCCCAGGGTTCCGTCATCCCGGCACCGTTATTTTCATCGGATTTACTTAGTCGAGATGAATTTGCTAAACTCAACTGAATGAGTTCCACACTTTCATTTAAACCGTGGGAAATCCCGTTAGCAACACGTGGGTTACATCATCTGAGGTATTCCCGATCATTCAACGAGACGTTTTAATTTAGTTGCAATTGTAGTTTGGTTGTTCTGTTTGTGATTAAATTTTGAGTTGTTTTATATTTTGGAATGTTGTGGCGGTGAATTTTATCTTGTGGTGACTTTTAATTTAGTTCTGGTTTCAGTTTTGTGGTTATCCTATAGGTTTTGGTTTTCATGCAACAGTTGTTTTACCATGCAAGAAAATTAAAATGCAGCACATGTAGATAAATTGAAACAAAGTAAAAGCGTACCTGGAGGGTCTTCCCATCATCCCCAGCTACACTTAAAACACATGTTAGAGCATTTAAACATATTTTTGCAAGAAATACCTAGGTAAAGCTGAGGGAAAGGGTTTTGGTTGTCTACCAGAATCCTAATCCTATTGCTAGTCATTTCCTATGATGTCTAGGTTGTTGGTTTGGTTTAAGGATGATTTTCTTCACCAAAGAACAATGAAGTTCAATTATTCTTCTAAAACACCCCATCGTATTGAGGAAGTGTTTAAGACAAATCTTAAACATCTTTTCAATACTTCTGGATTATTTTGAGTTCAAATGAATTTTATTGTATTGGTGAATTAATCATCAAAGGATTTTAATTTTATTTTGTTTCTTGCTCAGTGAACTTAGGACATTTGAATATCTTATGTGTGAAGTGACACTTCACTTGATGCTTCATTTAAGTGTTATAACAATAAAAGCCTTTTAAGGGCAAAGTAATAAATATTTTAATGATTTAATTTGATTTAATTTAATTATAAAAATTAATTAATGATTATTAAGTTTGGAATAGGGTTCAAATTATTTTAGATTTAATTTAAATCTTTACACTTTAAGTGATATTATATTTTAGATTAACTTTTTATGTTTTAGATTTCCTTATATTGAAAAAGGTGTTGAAATCTTTCATATGTTTTGATTTAACACTTAATGATTTCATTTAGGTTTGTTGTTAAGTGATGTTAATTTAATTTAATTTTAATTTAATTTAATTTTAATTTAATTTTAATTTAATTTAATTTAATTTTAATTTAATTTTAATTTAATTTAATTTTAGTTTCAATATTTTTAATTTAATTTAATTTAATTGTTAAGGTGTTAATTTAATTTAATTTAAACTTTGACTTGACTTAATTTAATTTTATTTTATTTAACACCAAGATTTTAAATTTGATTTTAATTATTGGACCATTTAACATTTTATGCTTTAATTCATTTAAGGGTTATCTTCTTTTAATTTTTAATTTATTTAGTTTGGATTATTATTTTAATTTTTAAATAATAACTAAATATTATTGAAGTGACTTATTTAGGGATTTTCTAAATTAAAGAATAAATATCCTCTTAATAATATCCCTGTTTTAATAATCCAAATTTTAAATATATTCTTTCCAAAATTTAAATTATTTAATTAATTAGAGTTTCATTTTGATATTTTCAAAGTGTTTAATGGGTTTCTACCCTTTTAATTTCCCTAAGTTTCAATCATCCAAGAGAAAATTAAAATCAAATATTTTACCCTCCATTTTGATTAAACCTAAAGTTTTAATTAAGGGTTAAAATTCTTTAATTACCTTTATGCCCTTTTAGGCTTATTTATTTCATAACTCACTAAATTGAGCTCAAATGAATTTAAAATTTTTATGTCACTTCACTCACATATCAATTAAGACATTAGAGGAGAAAATGTGATTTTTCTAAATTTAATTTATTTATATAATTATTTTTAGTAGAAAATAGGGGTTTTCAAAGAAAATTCAACAACATGACCAAGGTAAAGTTTCTATCCTTAAGAAAATTATGGGATGTTTCTAATGACTAGAGAACCACTTGAACCAATTTTTGTGATTTTTTAATTATATTTTCTTTATTATAATTATTTTGAGTTTTAGAGTATTAATTAATTATAAAATAAAATTAAAGTTGAAAAATAGATTTTATATTTTTATTAAATTTTTCTAACCTCAAGGAGTCCAAAGAAATAAATTTTATAATTTTTTGATTTTTCTTTGATTTATTAGAATTATTTTAGTGAAAAGGGTTGAAAATTCATTTTTTTTAATATTAAAAATTACATTAAGCCTTTAAAATTCAATATCTTATCCTAGGGAATTAGGAAACATATTTGGTTTGTTCCTATGTGATTAGGAGTCAAATTCTAACATTTTTATGATTTTTAATATTTTTGTGATTTTTATTATTTTTTAATTATTAAAATATTAAAATATTGTGAAAAATCAACTTTTTTAGAAAACTCCAATTTTAATTTTCCTGAACTCCCCGATATCGAAAAGCTCCAAAACTATTTTTGTGAATTTTTGAAAAGTACTTTTGGAGTTATGAATTTTTAAAGTTCCATTTTGCTTATGAGGCTTAATCAATCCATTTGGTGGGGTGAATCCGTGATTCGGCGCCGCCATCTGAGTCAACTCTACGGGGCCCGCCATTCACGTACCATTGCGCTGTCCGGCTTGATCTCGACTGTCCGCTCGATACATGCGCGATCCAACGGCTCATGGTTATCGTCTCTGACTGGTGTGCACCCGTGACCGTCCACACTAAAACCTTAAGATCTCACTCGATTCTCCATGGATTTTTGTGTTCTTATAGTCTATCAATTTTTCTTGAAGAGACGAACACATTTATACGGTTAAGGTGCACTGAAATCAAGTCAAACTAAATGGAGAATCTCCAGGAGCTCGGGAGGAAGAGTGAGTTCATACCTTTGCTCAGAGAAGTGAAGCTTCGATCTGAGGGTTGTGTCATCTTCGATTGAGTCCAAGCAAGCTCCAGATGAAGTCTCTTGCTCTGGGGAAATGCCTAGGTACAAAAGTGACCAAGGCCGATCACAAAGCTTGGAGGCTGGCCTGGTGAGGGGGCTTTTTCTGGGGAACTTCTCCTCTTGGTCTGGTGAAGGTGTAGAGTCAATCAATTTGAAGATTGGCTCACTGTGGTGAAGTGTCCTGGTTTTGGGCTTGAATTTCAACTCCAAAATTGAACTCACAGAGAGGGCTTTAGGGCTGGATTTCAGTGGGGATCAAGTTCTCTATGTCTAGAGAGGGATCTGGAGTGATTTTGGCAGAGTTTTGATATGTTTTGGTTCAATACCCCTTTTTGGCCAAGAGGAGGTGGTGCTTAAATAGAGGTGGCTGGAGGGCTCACCACGGGGGTTTGATGGCTTGGATCAACAGCTCAGGGCAAGGAAAGAATAGCAATGGTGTTCAATTGGGCTGCGACAACTCAGCAAGGAGAAATTCAAAAATTGGCTCACATGGGTGCTCTCGGCCTGGTGGTTTCCGACGGCTGTGGTGGCTGGCCGGTCAGGGTCAAGTCACTGTTGTCATCAGGAGGGTCAGGGGTTGGCAATGGTGCAAGCAATGGCGATTGGCCATGTGTAGAAAGCTTCATTCAAAATGGAATGGGGAAGGGGCTCTTTTGGACTCAATTTGGTCATCCTATGGGTTTGGGTTGGGTGCACCTTTTCAAGCTCTGATTTGGGCTGAGGGAGGTCGGGTGAGTCGGCTAGATTAGTGGGGAGAAGTCACTATCCAAGCATGTTTAAGTTTAAACATAGTTTAGGGGAAGCATGAAAAGGTTTAATCACCTTTAAGAGAATCCTTAAAGAGGCTCCTCCTCTTGCCATTTATGGGATGGTCACATGTCAAACTTCTCATGGCTTTACATGGGGCTTAAGGATGGCTTCATGGCTTCATTTGGGCTTGGGGATGGCTTAGTCAATTTCATTGGAATGGATTTTAGGAATTTTGGAATTTTGATGGAAATTTTGATGAAGTCTAATTTGAAATGATTTAATCATAGGTTTCAAACTTTAGGGAATGATTTTATCAAGTAGATGATGAGAAGGAATTGTTATGTGGGCTTTGGATGAATTTTTGGGCTTTTGGGTTTGGTGGAAGTGGACTTTTTAAAAGGCTTAAATGGGTGGGCCTTTATATTTCAAAATGGACTTTTGGATGAAGAATTTTGTGAAAGACCATGCAAAATAATTGTTGGGTTTAGTTTAGGGATGTTTCATGAATGGCTTGGAATCAATTTGGTGTGATTTTGAGTAGAATTGGGTTGAATTTGGGCTTTTTTCGTAAAGGGGGCCAAATTGGGCTAATTTGGCTAAGGTTGGGCTAAGGTTGAATTTGGTGTAAAATTAATGTTGAAAAATGTTTATGGGAGTGTTACAAAGAGTTTTCAACTTTGGTTGGGCTCTAATTTTGGGATTTGGGCCCATTTGGGTTAGGTTTGGGCTTAGGTCAATTTAAGAGATTTTGATTTTAGGTTAGGTTTGGGTGGAGTTTAGGTTAAAATTCTGGACAGATCAAGTTAGTGTTTTGTTTATGAGGATGTTAGGAAGGCTTTAGAAAAGATTAAGGGCCAATTGGAGTTGAATTGGGCTAGGTTAGGGTCATGGGTCAAAATTGGGCCTTAAGCCCCAAATTGGAATTGGGCCTAAATGTCAATCAAATTGGACTTGTATTTGGTCTAAATTGATATTGTGGATATTGAATTGAAGTTTAGAAATGAATTGGACCAAAATTGAGGTCAATTGGGGTGGTTTGGTTTGACATTGGGTTCACGGGTTTAAAAAATGGGTCAAATTGGGGGTTTTGTAAAAGTGGGGTAAATTGGAAAAATTGGCCCATGGTGTAGTTAAACAAAATAAAATTGAGAATATTTGAGATTTTCTGGTATTTTCTAGGAATTTTTAGAATTTTTGGATTTTTGGGGTGAAAAGGTATTTTGGCCAAAGATGGTCAATTTGAGTGATGGGAAGTGTTTAGGATTAATTTTGAGGAATCTTGGGTAATTTAGGTAATTTTGCAAATTTTGGGTCATTTCAAGGGTATTTGGTAGATTTGGTGGGTCCGGGACCCCGGGGGTCAAAAACTGAAATTTAAAAAAAAAAGAAAATTGATCAAGTGTGAGTGAAGTGGAATCATTTTGGTTGAGCCATGAAGCCATATTAAGCCCATATGAGCCATGAGAGGACTCATTTGAGGCATTCACTATGTTGTTCCTAACCCTCTTAGCCAAGGGCTTAGGGGTTAAGGACCATCCATATGAATTACCTACATGAGTCAGGAAGTCAAGTTGGGTGAGAGTGTGGTTTTAGGACTTGAAATGTGTGTGAGAGTGTAGTGTATGTGCAAGTCAACCCTCACCAGACCAGGCCATCCAGGGTATTCCTAAGGCCAAAACGTTCTATAGGCAACTCATCCTTTAAACCTCCACATATTGATTTTAACCCTCCAAGTGGTTTAGGGGTTTATAATCAAACATGTGGAGTTTGAAGGGAGTTAAGAAGTGGTTTGAATTTCTAAGTGGTGGCTTCCATTTCTAGTCCTCTAAGATTAGTCAAAGGAAAAGCCTAAGGCTAGATCCTAAGTACTAAAGAGAGAAGCAAAAGACCTCACCAAAATTGAGGTCAACAAAGAGCCATGGGAGTATTCATCTTAGGCACTCAATATGTTATTCCTAACCCCCTTAGCCAGAGGCTTAGGGGTTAAGGTCCGTCCATATGAATTACCTACATGAGTCAGGCAGTCAAATTGAGTAAAAGTGGTTTTAAGAACTGAGATGAGTGTGAGAGTGTAGTGTGTGCAAGCCAGACCTCACTAGACCAGACCAACCAGGGTACTCCTAAGGCCAAAGAGCCCTATAGGAAACTCATCCTCTAAACCTCCACATTTAATCTTAACCCTCCATGTGGCCTGGGGGTTTACAATCAAACATGTGGGGTTTGAAGGTAGTCAAGAAGTGTTTGAATTTCTAAGGGGTGGGTCCCATTTCTAGTCCTCTAGGATAGTCGAAGGAAAAACCTATGGCTAGATTCTAAGTACTATGGAGAGAGATCAGACCTCACCAAAAATTAGGTCAACATGGATACCACGGACTTCAGTAATCTCATGATCATCATCCTAGATGGGATCAAGGGATTGGCCCTTAATATTTGATTTCTATGCTTGGTGGTCATTTTAAAAGCATGGAGTTCCTCACTGAGGAGGTCATCCTCATCATGAAAATCCTCAAAAAAATCTGAGAGGTCTCCAGATAGGTCATCCTTATGATTAATCTCGGGCTCCGCCACGAGGTCACCTTGTAATGTCTTTATGAAATGATCTCTGAAGGGACAAACTCTTTCAAGATTGACTCAATCGCCTCCATAATTCAAGCTATATCCTTAATAGGAGAAGAGGTGGAGACCTTTTAGACCCATTGCCTCTTATGTCAATCAGGACAATACCCCCGCTCAAATACTTATTTTGATGCAAGTAATGAAAATTTTTTTGGGATGTGCCCTAGAATTCTATCCATTAGCAAAAGAAGTGCTGGCTCTGTCTCTACTCAAACAAGAAGATGAAGAAGAAACATAAGCAGTAACAATTTTATTTTTATTCATATTAGAAATAGGTACAACAGATACGGGCTGTGCGGCAACAACACTAGACCTAAGGAACAAACTCCAACACATTGGCATTGAGCTCTACACTGGTGGTTCTTAGTAACTTCTCAGCAAGTTTAAAAACACGAGCAATAGAGAACAACCTGACTAAGCAGCAGAATGATCGGTTGAAGGTCATTTCCTGCTATGATGGTCACAGGGGTGAGGGAAGTAGTGAAACAATCTCACAACCCGTTAAAGTGTCTCAAAGATTTGAGCGAGGAACTTCTTATTGGAAATAAGACCCTTTCTCTTTGGGAAGGAGATGGACCCCACAATTTTCTTAGAAAGTAGACCTACGGAAGTCTTATCAATTTGCATAGTAGGTCTGAGGCAGCTTGCACCAGCACAAATAGGGGAGCCCTTTTGGCCATCCTGGCAGAGGCGTGGTCCTTGTAGCCAGAGTGTACAACAAAAGGGATCTCATTAGAAGGATTCTGTGACTCTATTTGATCTGAAACTCAAATAATATGGGTAGAAACCTGCTGTAGATCTTTGAGCAACCTTTTTCGGGTCGTTTAGACCCTCCTGCCCAACTTTGGAGCACGATCAACCTCAAAGATAACCGGGATAACAGAGTCCAGGTCTAGAGCAAGGAAAACGATGATAGTAGCAATGCTGTTAGAAGACTGCCCTATCTAAGGCATGGGAGATCTGATAAAACATGTTTGGAAAGCCCAATAACCTGGAGAAGACTAACGGGCACTGCAACGCATCACCATTGGGCACATATGTCTTCTTTGTCAAAGGGGTGGCTCGACGTGAGCCATTGCACCTGGAAAAACTCTACAGAAACAATTGCTCTTTCTAAAGGGAGGGAACTAAACAAAAGCCTAAAAATATGTAGGATTACTTAAGGTAATCTTAATAGGGTGGTCAAAGGAACCAAAGATTATGGTACCTTTGAGAGCATAGAAGACACTGAGGTAGAAGAAGATGGAGCTCCCTTAGTAGTAGCTATCGTAACACCTCTCTCATTTTCCACGCCTACCAAGAAAAAAGAGATAACATTTAGCAAAAAGGAATGGTCAAGAAAATCCAATCACAAAAATATAGTGCAACAACACTGATGCATGTGATTGAAATGCTAGGGGTGAGAAAGGGGGATAAAATACTCCTCTATGCTGACCATGACAACTGACACATGGACTAAAAAACAAGGTCTCATAAAAATCTCAACAAGTGACTCGAGGGAAAGAAACCATGTCATGATAATATGAGCAAAACTCCAGATATGGAGAGAGAGGGGCTATAAACTCATAGTATGGAGACAAAGACTCATCCTTAATGGAGTCGCTAATTTCTTTGCTCAATTCTTTTTAAGACTTAGAGTCACCAGCTTGTCTATTTATTTATCTTTACATAATTCCTTTATTCAAATGAATCTCCTTCCTAAATCATATCAATGATTTAAAGAGGAGAGGAATCAAATAAAAAGGATATACACCAACAAATACACAAACAAAAAAAAAACAAGTGGAAAGCTAATAGATAAGTAATCTTTGTATGATGAGTCGAGAGTATACATCTAAGCAAGATCAGATTAAATTACCCTGAAACACAATATCAGTGAAGAGAATCCCTACATAAGCCACTTGTAACTAGAGAACCAAAAAGAACTTTTTTGTTTTAAGTTCAAGAGGCTCCCGGAGGAACCTTTCTATCTAGTTCATTACATTCTTAGGGATACCTAAGAATACTCTCGATAAAAGGGTTTCACTTATATTTTCATGGACCAAGAGAATAAGTCATCAATGGATGGTTATTTCATATGGGAATGCCCTAATGCTTAAAATCTCTTGCTTAGCCACTAGAGAGAGAGTGAGTCTATCAGATATCAAGTGGGTAGCAGCTCATCGACGTATAGAGCCTATGAAATAACTAAAATCATCTCGACTGAGATGTACCTATGTATCAAAGCACGTCTGGGCCATAAGGGCAGAGGATAAATCATCGTATCCCAAACAGGCAGTAGATGATTGGAAATCAAGCCATTGAGACAATACTAATTAAGGTCTATGAGCGACAGAGCTCAACAATAGAAAAAGAAGAGTAATCCTGAAATGTTGAGGTAGCCGGGTAGGGGTACCATAGACCCGTCAACCCAAGCGACTAGAACCCTAAGTCTACCCGGTCGTGTTGGTAGTCAAGCCAACACATCTAGAGATCCCCAATCAGTAATCCATGAATTGTGTCATCCATAGGGACCTTGATAGCCCTAAGGTCAAAAGAATGAAACTCTAGTCCGATGTTCCATAAGGTAGAGCTCAAGAGATGGGACACACCCACTAAAATGATGATGGATTTGAATTAGGAATTAAAAAAAGAAGAGGTCCAGCTACAAAGCTACATTCACTCTCCACAAAAGAACTTACACCTCGTCTAGGTCGGGGAGCCTTCTAACGACTTAAGTGCACTAGATAACCACTTAAGAAGAAATCTATGTTGGGATAGTCGGGAAGCTCGGCGGCTTCTTCGCGGGACATACAAATATGATTTCAATTATCTAGAGTGATCCTTAGATATTTTGGAGGCCCTATTATATAATGAATTATGCTTATGCAAGGCTGTCCATTTTAAAATCCAGTCTGAAGGCCATGTTAGAAAATAAAATTGAAAATTTTAAAATTAAAAATATTTTAATCCTAAAATTTTAACTATCATGAATATTTGATTAGGATTTTTGAGCAAGTTTAAAAATTTAAATCCTAAAGAGCCTCTATTGTATTCGTGATTCCCAAACAAACCACATAAATAAATAAGGAAAACATTACAAGAATTCAAGCAAGCAATATGGAATTAAAATAAGAAAAATAAAAAAATAATACGAGGTTTGTGCCGTTGGGTCGATAACATCTCTCATAAAAGACGAAAGGTAGCCAGACACCGCATATGCATGTGATCCAACCCGCAATTATGTTTATTTTAATCTCCAAAATATTACCAAAATTATGTCTCAAAATATATTTAGCAGCTAGTGTGAATAAATGTAATGATTTAGGAAATATATATTAAGATTTTGCACTAGGGGTACTACGCAAGTATACATATCATTTCACCTAATATTGGATTTTCCTTAAAAACCCCAATTTTAATCCCACGGGAAAAGTTGTAACTCTTCAAATTAGCTTGAAAAATTTTTACCTAAATTGTAGATTAAATAGACAAGAGAACAATGTTGATATGCTTACAATAAGTTACTACTAAATTTAAAAAGAAAGTAACAATTAAATATCAAAGTTTAATAAGTAAACTAATGAGTTTGGATATTTTAAAAATATATAATTTTTTTTGCAAAGAGATGTTAACCTGTGTAGGATTCAAGTGACTAAAAATAAGATGATGTATTATGACAAAAAAATACATTCCTATTCTTTACCCCCTCCCGGTGTAGTAGTGTTGAGTAGTTTATGGCTTCTCACCTCCAGAGTACCCACCGTGCCATCTCTATAGGACCTATTTAGGACCTATTAGAGACCCTTATGATCCAAACTCTAAACCGAATTGATAAAATAGTATAGTATGTCACCATAAAAAAATTAATTCTACTCCCATCAAAACTTATCTTTTTATTTATTTGTACCCCCCCTTAGTTGATCACAATGGATTTTCCAAGAATGAAGTGTGGTATTCACTAGTTGGGTGAAATCATAGCCCTCCTGATTCATTATGTTTCTTAATATATTTTAAACTCACAAGTGGAAAATTAGTAAAGTCAATGAAGAATCAATGAAAATACTATCACAATTTTTAAGAGTAAAAAGAAGTCTTTACATCATTCTCATCCTACAAGATTAATTCCATATGCAAGGAAAAAGAAAAAGAGCTACTCAGAATTCATGGAGATTAAACAAAACACATCATTTGCATTGAAATCAAAGTCTTACAACAAAAACTTAAACACAAAACAAAGCACCTTATGTCTCCTCCCCAAGCAAATATTTGTAGTTTCCTTCCAGTAATCTACAAACTCTTACACAACAATTACTCACACACACTCACACACACTAAAAAGTACACTGAAAATCTCACAAAACTCTCCAAACTTCCACTCTAAAGCCTCCAAAAGTCTCTAATTTTCGGCCAAATTGCTCTCATTTAATGGAAAACTGAAAATAACTAAGGGTTGCTTTGAGCACCTCTTTAAAGTTCACCTAAATTTAATGTATCTTCTAGAAAGTTGATTATTGGCGCTATAGTTCCAGGATGCGACACTATAGCTTTGAATTCACCTGTAGGGTGGTTCTATGAAGCCAAGGGTGGCGTTATAGCGCCACACAAAGTAGCCCAATTTTGCCCCATTTACCCTCATTTTTTTGAAATGTCCATTCCATGTACCTGAAACCAAAAACATGCAAAATACCATCCTTTAAAGTGAAATATCACAAACAAATGTACATAAAATGCTTAGAAAATGTGTACTAAAAATACGTAGTTATTAGGTGGATCAATTCCCCCAAGCATAAACTTTACTTGTCCTCAAGTAACTCCTTATACTAAATAAAATTTTATAACTTGTGGTAGTGAGTTTAGTTTAAAGACTTCTATAGTTTTGCTTGATGAATGCTATAGTGAAACTTTAGAAAATTTTTAAATAACTCATGTTAAGAACTAAAATATAAGAATATCTAGCAGTCAAGTCTAAAGTTCTGATTTTATATTCATTTTAAAAATAACTACAAATTGTCTATTGAGGATACTCAGAAGAATTACAAGAAAAAGAATTTCATGATAACTTTATTAGTAAAGGTACTAATACTTTAAGTCTAAGTTTAGAAATGTAATCAAGTTGCTTTCTTTAAGATGATTCAAGTGGAGGAAATTTTTGATTAGACATCTCCTCAAGCTTCTCCTCACATATTTTTTTTTTCTATTTTTCTTTTTATTTTGATTTTTCCTTTCCTTTTATTTTAGGATCATTTTTAACCTTTTCTTTTTCTTTTCATATAATGTGAGGATTACTATATGTGGATAACCTTTAATGATTTTGAACTCCACTATTCTCTTCTTAAAGTTAAATACATTTCACAATTCCTTACTTCAACTAATGTGTATTAGCTTTGAAAAAAGTTTTTCATAAAGTCTCAATTCCATCTTTTCATGTGTAAATCAAGATTCTTTCTTTTCAAGTGTAATTAATTATGTTATTCCTCAAATGACTCTGCTTTGGTTTAGTAATATAACATCCCATCAAAGTGTGACCACACATGCGACATTTTGTACAGTAATATGGTATTTGTTCTACTTCAACTCTCTACCAATATCCATCATGACTAGTCATAATTCAGAATTCATAAGCAGTAAGGATTGTAACATTCTTCATAATCAATATTTTAGTTGCAGATGGCCTTTTCATCTTAAAGGCATGAAGGTCTAGTTTTAAAGGCTTGCCAATTATGTTCCCAACGGAAACCAAAAGTTGTTTATTATAAAGATGCGGCTTAAGACCCAATAATTTTTACCAAATTTGCATTTTGGGAGATTCTGTGCTTAGATAAAATTCCAGTGGCCATTTGAGTGCTCTCATAGATTGCCCTCTATAGAGAAACAAGAAGAAAAATTCATTCCATAGTGTTCTTTCCTATCAAGATGGATCATAATATGTCTACTATCAAACCTTCCTATTTTTCACTCACCAGTCGGTTTCAAATCTTCAAAGTGTTAATGGATTGCTTCCATATTTGTGTGATTCTTCTTAAATTTGCTGACCAGAGTAACTTTATATGGTTTAGAGAGCTTAGCATTATCCTCCTCAGTTATTGACAACTTGTCGTTCTTTTTACTGTCTTTCCTTAAAAACCCTATATTGCCACCATTAGCCAAATTCACATTATATTTTTGAGGGAAGATAAGTAAGGTTCTAATGAATTTAGGAGGAGTACACAAACCCACAACCTCACAAAGGAGAGACCAACCATATCTAGACACAAGAACTCACAAAAGAGCAACAACTAGCATACACATTAATGAAACAATAACCTTACCCAAATCCTAGTAGAGCATTAGCCACCATCTATCACATGTATTTCCCTTCAACTAATTTTGAGTGCTATGTATATAATCACACCTAATGTTTATCTATAGAAAATATCCATTGGGGTATATGTGTATTTACATGGATGGATACATATCCATATATACATAGATCACACGACACACACACACACGTACATATATACATAAAAACACACTTATATACATATAATACACACATACATACACACATACATACATATATACATGAAATATATGAATATACACATACACATATATGTAAAACTAGTTGTTAAAAACACCACATTGTAATTCCCACATTAAGAAAGAATTGAGTGGTATGCAAATAGAAAGCCAATGATTTGGCATGGTTCTGGAGTGTTAGATGCGTAAATGCATAGAAATTTAGTTATACTTTTGATATAATAAAAAAGAAACGAGTATATTCAAATTATAATATATAATCAGTTAAGAAGAAAAATAAGAGAGATTTTTTATTTAAAAAAGGAAAAATATTTTTATTCTTAAAATTTAGATTTTCTCAAAACATTTTTTTTATTTTTTTCCCTTCTTTGCTCAACCTATAAATAAGCCAGTAAGGGGAAAAAGAAGATGCAGTCCCCTGACCTCCTAGCAAGCGATCAATAAGATTTTCTAAAAAAATAAAGTTGTCCCTGAATTGTAGGAGATCCAGGATCTTCTCACATTTTTGTTACACTTTTTAGAGGAAGAACTAGCAGGAGATCCATGTTCTTTTTCTATGTTGTTGATATGATTTTGAAAGAATCTTGTCTTCTTGAAAAATCAATGAAGTACTAGAATTTGAGGAAACTATGCTTACACCATTTGAAGATGCAGTGACCATTTTTTTCAAGGGTATGATAGATTGGGCTTGTAATAATTGAGCACATATTTTGGGAATACAAGAGGATTAATAACTCTTGTGTGCTTAACACATTGTCATTGGTGAATCAGTTAGCAAAGTGCTAGGATGAATTATCCTCTATGGCAATTTTCCCCTCCAAGCAACAACAAGAACTAATGAATGGTCAAAAGATTTGTAGAAGACACATGCTAACCTTGATTAAAGCACAATGATATTACATGATTTCCACACAAGGATATTGGGTACTTGAAGAAGAGAATAAAAAGATATGATCCTTTAGGAGATGTCTTTAGTCCTACAAAAATCAATGAAAAATAATGCTTTTCTATCGATGGATATCTCAGTTAAGTGGAGATAAGATGTAAACTAACATAGTGCAAGGAATTCACTTTTTTCTCATCATTGGCTGGAGCCAATATTTCTCATAGCAACTCATCCAATGTGGCAGTATATAAAATGATGGGCTTCTTGTATATGGGAGCTCCAATTTCGAAGGACTTAAAATGTAACACTTAATGTCATCAAATGCTTTCTGAAACTCACACTTCCAGTGAAAATGGGCATAATTCTTAGCCAAGTTAGCGAATGGCTGATATCTCTTAGATAAGTTGGATATAAACCTTCTAAGGAAAGTTATCTTTTCTTGAAGAGAATGTAATTATGTTGGGATTTTAGTAGGTTCTACTCAATGATGACCGGGTCCACCTGAATTCCTCTATAATTAATGATAAAGCTGAGAGAATTTCTTGAATAGGTGCCAATGGTGCACTCTAAAAGGTTCATTTTTAGGTCATATTCCCTGACACATTTAAATATGACTCTCATATCCATTATGTGGTCCTCCTCTGCATAGATTTTGATGACCATCTTATAAATATAACATTTGATTTATTTGTGTATGAAGTCACAAAAAATGTATGCCCTAGCCATAATTTTTTGAGGGTCTATGAACATAAACTTATAACATAACACACTGATAATGGAGTGGAAAGCTATGTCCCTCTCATCTTTTAGAGCCATCCAGATTTGATTGTAGCCAGATAAGCCATCCATAACAAGAAAAAGGCATGCAAATATGCTATTGTAATCATGAAATTGAGAACAGGCAAAGGAAAATTGTCATTTGGAGATGTCTTATTCAAGTCACGAAAATCATTGAAAATTCAAATCTACCCATTTTTAATGAACATGTATGACATTTGATAACCAAGTAAGCTATGGTTCTTCTCTAATGACTCTACCTCAATGGTCTTCTTACTTTCATCTTTCATCATTTGCTTGATATCATGGCATATCTTATGAGGTGTTTGCTTCATCAGAGTCATATAAGACCATATAGTGCACAACCATGTTGGGGTCTAAGCCTATTATTTGACATGGCTCATGTCGGCATATTTTTAGGTTAAGTGTTGTATTTTTGAAAAGGAGGTCGCCTACAGAAATTGTCGGCGAATTTTTAATTTAATTTAAATAAATAATTTGAAAAGTAGTATTTGATTTTGAAAATAATTTTAAGTTTGAAAATTTTAAGATATGAAATCAAACTGATCTCACAACCCAAATAGTTTATATAAACGAGCACTGCACCACAAACCGTGTATCTATCCCGAGGAATAGACACACTGCTTGATAATGAGGCTCGATTAAATAAACTAGAAAGGTTTGTGACATCCGTTTGGTCTGCGAACCAATTTTACAAGCCGACAAGTTCCCCTGCTTAATATGAATGAATTAAGTAGGGTTTATATTACCTGGGTTCTTAAAATTCCTTATCGGGGCAAGCCCCTATAGTTAATTACATCTTAAGTGACGGGAATCACTTAAGAAAACTCTCGATAATAATCAGTAGTTCTGCCCTCAAGAATTTCAAAGTTTAAGTTTTCAAGGGATTGAATTTTGGAATTTCAATAGGGAATGGATCAAATTTGGAACATTTTGTTTTGGGAATTCAAAGGAAGAAAAATAGGAGAAATTACAGATTCGAAGCGAACTTCGGTAATTTCCCTACTGTCCTATTGTTTGGCTTGAATTTAGGAAAGTCCTAATGTTTATTTAATGTTTTGATCTTGCCAATTTTAATTAATTAGGACTTATATTTGTATGATAAAATCATACAAATAGCCTTGAAGATGTGAGGGTTTATGTCGTGCCAAACGACTACCTCAGAGTCCTAAGACCGGTTAGGGCTTAATTTACATGACATGATCAATGCCTAACGAAGAGTTGAGGATTTATGTTGCATTAGGCAAATTACCTCGAAATCCTATGGCTTTGTTGATTAATTCTATGAATGTTTAGCTGATGTAGAGTTGTTTTGCTGACGAAGATGGCCGTGCTGCTCACCATGCTCCGAGCTCCTTGTTGTTGCAGAGGTTTAGTTATAGAAGTCATAAATCAGGAGATGAGAAAAGTGTTTTAGTTTAGAGAAAGTCTTAATTTCCAAGTGTTCTTTATGTTTTAATTAAAACAAATCTTAAAGTTGATTATAACAACACCGGTTAAGATCCCACGGTTCCATCCTTCCGGCATCGTTATTTTTATCGATTCACTTAGTCCAGATGAATTTGCTAAACTCAACTAAATGAGTTCCACACTTTCATTTAGACCGTGGGAAATCCCGTTAGCAACACGTAGGTTACATCATCCGAGGTATTCCCGATCATCCAACAAGACGTTTTAATTTAGTTGTAATTGCAGCTTTGTGTTCCGTTTGTGATTAAATTTTGAGTTGTTTTATATTTTGAAATGTTATGGAGGTGAATTTTATCTTGCGATGACTTTTAATTTAGTTTTAGTTTCAGTTTTAGGGACTATCCTAAAGGTGTGGGTTTTCATGCAACATTGTTTATCATGCAAGAAAAGTAAGTGCGATGCGATTAAATAAATTGTAACAAAATAAAAGCGTACCTGGAGGGTATTCCCGTCATCCCAAGCTGCACTTAAACACAATTTAGAATATTTAAGCAAGTTCCTAGGTAAAGCTAAGGGAAGGGTTATGGTTTTCTACCAAATTCCTAATCCTATAGCTAGTCATTTCCTATGACGTCTAGGTCCTTGTGTTTTGGTTTAAGGACGATTTTCTTCATCAAAGAACAATTAAGTTCAATTATTCTTATAAATATCCTATCATATTGAGGAAGTGCTTAAGAAGAATCTTAAACATCTTTTCAATATTGCTAGAATTGTTTTAAGTCCAAATGAATTTAATTATACAAATGAATTAATCGTCCGGAAGTCAAGTTTTGTTGTTATCTTACTCGGTGAACTAGGACATTTGAATATCCTATGAGGGAAGTAACATTTCATTTAACGTTCGTTTAGGAGTTATGACAACAAAAGCTTTCGAGGGCAAATTGATGTTCAAATGGTTTGTGATTTAATTTAATTTCGAGTTAACGGGTTTAAATTTGGAATAGTGTTCAAGTTGCTTCATATTTATTTTTGAATTTCTTTATGTCTTAGGTGATGTTATTTTTAATTCAATTTAATTTAACTTTAATTTAATTTAATTTGGTTTAGTTTTAATTTTAATTTAATTTAATTTGATTTGATTTTAATTTTAACTTGATTCTATTATTTAATTTAATTTAATTCAATTTAATTTGATTTGATATGATTTAATTTAATTTAATTTAATTTGATTTAATTTAATTTAATTTAATTTAATTTAATTTAATTTAATTTAATTTAATTTAATTTAATTTAATTTAATTTAATTTAATTTAATTTAATTTAATTTGATTTGATTTAATTTAATTTGTTTTAATTTAATTTTATTTAATTCAATTTAATTTAAATTTAAATTTTATTTTATTTTTAATTTTAATTTAATTGAAATTTTAAAAGGGTTTAATTTAAATAATTTAACTTTAATTTAATTTAATGATTAAGTCTTTTAACATTTTAAATCTTAAATTTGGATTATTATTTTAATTAGGAATTAAATATTATTAAGATGATTAATTTAGGGATCCTTAAATTAAAGAACAAATCTATTCCTAATAATATCCCTATTTTAATAATTCCAATTTTATTATTCTTCCAAATTTAATCAATTATTTAATTAAGGTTTATTTTAATTATTTTTAAATTGTTTAGTAGGTTTTTACACATTAATTATTTAAATTTCAATCATCCAAATCAGATTAGGATCAAATATTTTACTCTTTAATTTTATTAAGCCTAAAGTTTTAATTAAAGGTTAAAATTTTAATTACCATTTTGCCCTTCAAGCTTAATAATTTCATAACTCACTAAATTGAGCTTAAATGAACTTGAAATTTTTATGTGACTTCATTCATATGTCAATAAAGACATGAGAGGAGAAAATGTGATTTTTTCTGTATTTAATTTATTTATGTAATTATTTTTGGTGGAAAATAGAGATTTCAAAGGAAAATTTAATAATATGACCAAGGGAAAGTTTCTGTCCTTGAGAAAATTATGGGACATTCCTAATGACTAGAGGACCACTTGGACCAATTTTGGTGATTTTTTGAATTATATTCTTTTTATTATAATTTTTTTGAATTTTGGAGTATTAATTAATTTAAAAATAAAATAAAGGTTGAAAAATAAATTTTATATTTTTAAAAAATCTCTCTGATATCAAGGAAATCAGAGAATCAATTTTTACAATTTTCTGATTTTTCTTTGATTTATTAGAATTATTTTAGTGGAAATGCTAAAAAAATACATTTTTTTAAATTTTAAAATTACCTTAGGGCTTTAAAATTTAATATCTCGTTATAGAGACTTAAGAAAAATATGGGGGTTGTTCCTAAGTGATTAAAATTCAAAATATAACATTTTGGTGAATTTTATTATTTTTTTGATTTTTTTATTTTTTTATTTATTAAAATATTAAAATAATGCAAAAAATCAACTTTTTTAGAAAATTGTAATTTTAATTTTCTTAAATTCCCCTAATACCAGAGAGGCTCCAAAACCAATTTAGTGAATTTTTGAAAAGTATTTTGAAAGTTATGAATTTTTAAAGTTTAAATTAGCTAAATGGCTTAATCAACCCATTTAGCAGGGTTAACCAAGTCCAATTGACTTCAAATTTTTTTGGTGGGTTCCTTTGATCCTAAAGGTAAGTGGAGAATTGATTTCAATTCAATTTGATGTATGATTAAATCTAATTAATTAGGGACTTATTTTGGGTATTTAAGCCAATTAGGATTATTCCAAGTGGATTAACTCAAAACCTATTTTTCCTAGTGTCCGCTGGTCATAAGAAACATCACCAAATTTTTCTAGAATTTATTTCACAACATGCTAATTATTGGATTTAAAATACTCAAAACAACAACATGAATTTGAAAAATCAATAACTTCTCATAGGGATGGCCTCTGACCTTGGAAAATTCAGGGAATATTCCCAAGTTCAGAGGCTTCAAAAGCCCTATGGTCTCATGCCATGGTGAATTTCCTATATGCATGGAGAATTAAAACAATACAGAGGGTAAATAATTTATTAAAAATAAAATACTTGATGAAATTAAATGATTTCTATTCCACATTATTCTCCTCTGTTCACTGAGCAAGAGGGTATTTTTATTTTATTTTTTTGATTTTCCTACACAAAGTTATGCATTTTTGAAGTTTAGAGAATTAAATAAATAGAAAAATAACCTATTTTTCTACTTATCCACGCGGCGCCAACTCAACCTAGGCATCTCCGAAGCGCCGCGTGTCGTCTTCTGATTCGGCGCCGCCATCTAACTCAGCTCTCCGGGGGCCCGCTGTATCGTTCCGTCTCCTCATCCGGCGCGATCCTGGCCGTCTGTCCGCGCGTGTATTAAATGAACGGCATCAGTTCATCGTCCCCAAGCCTCCTAGCCCGAGAACCGTCCACACTAAATTCCTAATATCTCACTCAATACTTAACGGATTTTTGTGTTCTTGTGCTTTATGGATTCGTCTTGAAGAGGCGAATACATCTATACGGTGATCATGCATTGAAATTAAGGCATTTGAAATGGAGAATCTCCAGAAGCTCGGGATAAAGCGTTAGCTCATACCTTTGCTCGTAGAAGTGTGGCTTCAATCTGAGGGTTGTGTCACCTTCGATTGGGTCCCAGCAAGCTCCAGATGAAGTCTCCTGGTCTGGTGAATTGTCTAGGTATGATTTCGACCAAGCCCGATTACAAAGCTTAGAGTCTGGAACAGATGGGTGGCCTGGAGAAGGGGCTTTTGCTGGTGAACTTCTTCCCTTGGTCTGGTGAAGGTGTAGGACCAATCAATTTGAGGATTGGTCCACTGTGAAGAAGTGTCCTGGTTTTTGTGTTGAAATTTGAACTCAAAATTGAGCTCAGCTAGAGGAATCGGGGTCGGAATCCAATGGGGATCAAGTGCTCTATGTGTAGAGAGTGGTCTGGAGTGATTTTGGCAGAGTTTCCTTAAGGTTAGTTCAGCACACCTTCCATGGCCGAGAGAGGGGGTGTTTAAATAGAGCTAGCTGGAGGCTATCCCAGGGGGAGTTAGGGCTTGGGATCAGCTGCTCTGGTGAGGAGAAGAACAGCAATGGTGGCCACTGGGCATGGGGCAGCTCAGCAAGGTGGAATTTCAAAGTTTGGCTCACATGTGAGCTCTCGGGTGTGGTGTTTTCCGGCGGCCCGGTGGTCGGCCGGCCGAGCACCTGGTCACCATCTTGTTCAGGTGGGTCAGGGCTGGGGCTTAGTGCAGTCAATTGTCCATGGACATGTGTAAAGGAGTTGAATTCAAATGGAATGGGGGGAAGGATATTTTGGGTTCAAATGAGTCAACCCATGGTTTTGGGCTAGGTTCACCACCCAAGGCCTGGTTTTAGGCTGAAAAGAGTCACTTGGGTCAGCCAAGAGAAAATGGTGTGGTCTCCATCCATGGTGAGGTGGCTAAGCATGGTTTAGTGTGTGACATGCTTAAGGTAAAAAAAGGTTTAAGAGGGTTTAAGAAAGGGGTCCCCTCTCTTTCCATTAATGGTTTGGTGAGGTGGAAAGTAGATTCCATGGCTCTCATGGCTCCCATGGGGCTCATGCATGGCTTCATGGCTTGCCTATGGCTTAGGATGGCTTGGCTTGATTTCATGGAAGTAGGATTTGGAAATTTTGGTACTTTGGTGGAGAATTTTCATAAAGCTTGATTTGGAATGGTTTAATGATGATCTTGAAACTTAGGGGTGATCATCATTAAATGGATGATGAGGGGAAGTGTCATGTGGGCTTTGGATGAACTTTGGGCCTTTTGAAGTCATTTTGATGGGCTTTTAGGAAGGCTAAGGGGATCGGCCTTTAGGTTTCAAAACAAATTTTAGGATGAGAATTTTGCAAAGTATTAGATCCAATAAGTGTTGAATTTAATTTAGGAATATTCCATGAATGACTTGGAATAAATTTGAAGTGGTTTAGGCTTGAATTGGGTTGGATTTGGACCTCTTTGATAAATGGGCCAATGTAGGTCAAATTGGGCTAACATGGGCCAATGTTGGGCTAGGATTGAAATTGATGTAAAATAAATGTTTGGAAATATTTATGGGAGTATTTCAAAGAGGTTTTGACTTTGGTTGGGTTTTGATTTTGGGGTTTGGGCTTATTTGGGTTAGGTTTAGGTTTAGGTCAAAATTGGGCCTTTTAGCTTTGGGTTGAATTTGAGTGGGGTTTGGGTCTAAATTTTGGGCAAATCATGTTAGTGTTTTGCTTTTGGGGATGCTAGGGAAGGTTTAGAAAAGATTTGGGGTTAATTGGAGTTAAATTGGTTTAGTTTGGGCTAGGTTTGGGTCATGGGTCCAAATTGGGCTTTAATGCCAAAAGTGAAATTGGATTCAAATGTCAATCAAATTAGACTTGGATTTGGTCTATATTGGTGTTGTTAATGTTTAATTGAAGTTTAGAATTGAATTGGACCAGAATTTGGGTCAATTGGATAGGTTTGGTTTGACATTGGGTTCACTTTGGGTTAAAATGGGTCAAATTGGGGGTTTTGACAAAAGTGGGGTAAATTGACAAAATTGGCCCATGGTGTAGTTGAAAAAAATGAAATTGGGAATATTTGGGATTTTGCTGGAATTTTTTGGGAATTTTCTGAATTTTTGGATTTTTTCTGAATTTTTGGATTTTTTGGGTCAAGAGGGGCATTATGGTTATTTGGAGGGTATTAGGAGGTATTTTTGGAATTTTTGGTATTTTTGGCTATGGATGATCAACTTGATTGGTGAGGAAATGTTCAAGGTTAATTTTGGGGAATTTTGGGTGATTTGGAAATTTTGAAAAATTTGGGTAATTTCAAGGGCTTTGGGTAGGCTAGGCGGGTGTAGGGTCTTGGCGGTCAAAAATTGAAAATTTGCAAAAATGAAGATTGAGTAATTGTAAGTAGAATGAAATCATTTTGGTTGAGCCATGAAGCCATGTCAAGCCCACATGAGCCATGGAGGGACTCATTTGAGGCATCCACTATGTTGTTCCTAACCCTCTTAGCCAAGGGCTTAGGGGTTAAGGACCATCCATGTGAATCACCTTTGTGAGTCAGGAAGTCAAGTTAGGTATGGGTGTGTTTTTAGGAGGTGTGTGAAAGTGTAGTGCATAAGTGTAGTGTGTGTGTAAGTCGGCCCTTCACTGCACTGAGCCACCTGTAGGCGTCCTAAGGCCAAAGAGTCCTATAGGAACTCATCCTTTAAACTTCCACATCTGATTTCAACCCTCTAGGTGATTAGGGGTCTACAGTCAAGTTTGTGGAGTTTGCAGGGAGTTAAGAAGTGGTTTGAATTTCTAAGTGGTGGGTCCCAATTATAATCCTCTAAGATAGTCAAAGGAAAAGCCTAAGGCTAGATCCTAAGTACTAAAAAGAAGAAGAGAAGACCTCATCAAAAATGAGGTCAACAAATGGACCCCCAATAGGTGTGGTGTGCTAACTAAGCACACCACGCGTATTGGTGTTGACCGAAGCGATCAACAAAACCAACACAAACGTCCAAGTGACAAACTTAGGACAAAATAGAAGAGTTTCCACTGGGGAGTATCAGGTATATTTCCAAGACTGGAGATTCCTGAACTCTCACTGGGGAATGGAAAAGGAGGTGAACTCCAAATCAAATGATATGGGGGAAGTTCGATTTATATTTCATTTTGTTTTAGTTTAAGTTTTGATGTGTGAGCTTAGATTTCAGTTTGAGTTTCAATTTAGATTGAAGTTTTGTTAAGATTAATTTGAAGGGATTTGAACTTGAAATGAAAAAAAGGAATTTTGTGGTTTTAGATGTGACATCTTCAACCTCAAAAGAAAATTGAATTGATTGGATTGAATCACTACAAAGAGGAAAGATCTCAGAGTAATGCGGTATTGGATGTAAAATCCTTAACCCCAAGAGTTTGATTTTGATGTGTTTCATTGCAATAGGGAAAGAATCCTAAAGCAATGCAGTCTCGGATGTAAAATCCTCAACCCCAAGAATTTGAATTTGATGTATTTCATTGCGATAGGGAAGGAATCCTAAAGCAATGCAGTCTCGGATGTAAAATCCTCAACCCCAAAAGTTTGAATTTGATGTATTTCATTGCGATAGGGAAAGAATCCTAAAGCAATGCAGTCTCGGATGTAAAATCCTCAACCCCAAGAATTTGAATTTGATGGATTTCATTGCGATGGGGAAAGAATCCTAAAGCAATGCAGTCTCGGATGTAAAATCCTCAACCCCAAGAATTTGAATTTGATGTATTTCATTGCGATAGGGAAAGAATCCTAAAGCAATGCAGTCTCGGATGTAAAATCCTCATCCCCAAAAGTTTGAATTTGATGTATTTCATTGCGATAGAGAAAGAATCCTAAAACAATGCAGTCTCGGATGTAAAATCCTCAACCCCAAAAGTTTGAATTTGATGTATTTCATTGCGATATGGAAAGAATCCTAAAGCAATGCAGTCTCGGATGTAAAATCCTCAACCCCAAGAATTTGAATTTGATGTATTTCATTGCGATAGGGAAAGAATCCTAAAGCAATGAAGTCTCGGATGTAAAATCCTCAACCCCAAAAGTTTGAATTTCATGCATTTCATTGCGATAGGGAAAGAATCCTAAAGCAATGCAGTCTCGGATGTAAAATCCTCAACCCCAAAAGTTTGAATTTGATGTATTTCATTGCGATAGGGAAAGAATCCTAAAGCAATGCAGACTAGGATATAAAATCCTCAACCCCAAGAATTTGAATTTGATGGATTTCATTGCGATAGGGAAAAAATCCTAAAGCAATGCAGTCTCGGATGTAAAATTCTCAACCCCAAGAATTTGAATTTGATGTATTTCTTTGCGATAGGGAAAGAATCCTAAAGCAATGCAGTCTCGGATGTAAAATCCTCAACCCCAAGAATTTGAATTTGATGTATTTCATTGCGATAGGGAAAGAATCCTAAAGCAATGCAGTCTCGGATGTAAAATCCTTAACTCCAAAAGTTTGAATTTGATGTATTTCATTGCGATAGGGAAAGAATTGTAAAGCAATGCAGTCTCGGATGTAAAATCCTCAACCCCAAAAGTTTGAATTTGATGTATTTCATTGCGATAGGGAAAGAATCCTAAAGCAATGCAGTCTCAAATGTAAAATCCTCAACCCCAAGAATTTGAATTTTATGGATTTCGTTGCGATAGGGAAAGAATCCTAAAGCAATGCAGTCTCGGATGTAAAATCCTCAACCCCAAGAATTTGAATTTGATGTATTTCATTGCGATAGTGGAAAGAATCCTAAAGCAATGCGATCTCGTATGTAAAATTCTCAACCCAAAAGTTTGAATTTGATGTATTTCATTGCGATAGGGAAAGAATCCTAAAGCAATGCAGTCTCAGATGTAAAATCCTCAACCCTAAAAGTTTGAATTTGATGTATTTCATTGCGATAGGGAAAGAATCCCAAAGCAATGCAGTCTCGGATGTAAAATCCCCAACCCCAAGAATTTGAATTTGATGGATTTCATTGCGATAGGGAAAGAATCCTAAAGCAATGCAGTCTCGGATGTAAAATCCTCAACCCCAAGAATTTGAATTTGATGTATTTCATTGCGATAGAGAAAGAATCTTAAAGCAATGCAGTCTTGGATGTAAAATCCTCAACCCCAAAAGTTTGAATTTGATGTATTTCATTGCGATAGGGAAAGAATCCTAAAGTATTGCAGTCTCGGATGTAAAATCCTCAACCCCAAAAGTTTGATTTTGATGTTAATTGATTTTGCAAAGATTTGTAGTGTTGATTTGAAAAGTGTGGAATTTTAGTGTTTCGAGAATTTCATGAAAGTTGTAAAAGATTTTTTTTTTGGAAAGAAACAAATTAGGAGGGAATATGTAGATGCTACATATCCCATTCAAAAGAGTTGATCAGAAGTTGCTGGTTTGGATTGGATACAATTCCTCGCCATCAGATTCGATCCGTGTCAATGGAATCAAACGCTTCCATCCCAAACAAGGGAGAGAGTAGAACGGATTGGATTTCAGATTTGGAAGGTTGAGTTTGAATTTGATTGAGGTTTGATTTGAGATCTAAAAGATTGAATTTGAATTTGATTGAGATTTGATTTGAAATCTGGAAGGTTGAATCTGAATTTTTGATTGAGATTCGATTTGAAATTTATGTTCATTTTGTTCATTTTTTTTCTTTACGATTCATCGTTCATTTAATGTTCATGCGAATTTGGTGTTCATCATCATTTTTTTTATTTAGATTTTTAAGGAAAGTTCTCTTTTATTCTTTTTGTTTCTTTTCTGTTCTTTGTTCGAAGTTTATTTAACTTTAATGGCGTTTCTCAGTCAACTTGCACAAAAGAGGTGAAGGCCAAAAACGTGACATGGTCACTTTCATTCCAATCATGCTGAAGATACATCATACAACTTAATCTGGAATACATCTCATACAATCCATGTAGACTCAAAACGGACTTTGTATGATCTTTGTCGATCCATCCAAAAAGGTATCTGTCAGAAATCCATGTCTGAATAGTGAGGTACATGGTCAATAACATCACCTTCCAAGCCACCCTTGGCAAGGATGCCGTATGGATGTACGTTGGAGGTGTGATATTTTCCATGTAACTCACAGCTCGTAAGGCCGGAGCCTCTCTAGCTCCGGTCCGGCTGGAAGTGGTAAGGTGCTTTCCGTCATCCATCCTTCTAAAAGTAACTGAGATCCGCTTCAGTGGTACTCCCGGTATGCAATGTTTAGCGACATCTGCTCCGTTGCCCTTTAGTATCATGAAGGAACCTACCAGTAATGGTATCTTTACTGGCCCTCGGAACTCACTCGGGCTCGCTATCCGGAGGTCAGATCCGAACATGATATTACACTCGTTCAGAAAAGAAACTGTGCAAAAAGGTCTGACAAAGTCGTGGTGATCCATGTGCGGGGGTTGCAGTCACCCCTCTTGTAAATGTTAATGATGCAACTGTTGGGTATGCAATCTGCTGGCAATACCCTCCATGTTATCATTCTTTTTACCATCCTTTTGATGACTAATGGCATTGGATCCACCCGGCCATGACGGAGTATTCCCGGTGGGTTTCCTTCTCGTCTCGCCGCGAAGTTGTAGCAGCATCCACATTGTATGGTAATTCTCCCTTTCCCTGGCATCCATCTCCAGGGTTATGAGTAGGTGTTTTCTCTTAGGCGGCCTACTCGGCCCATTCTTTTCAAATCCCGGATGCAGTCCACGATTTGTTGTTGTTCGTATTCCGAGAATACGTCTGTATGTAGCTCGAGGCCTTCTAGTATATTGATCCTCCTGCCTCTGATTCTCTCGAAGTATTCAAAAGTTTTCTTCTCGACATTCTGCATTCTTTCTAGCTCGTATTCTGGAATAATCTGCAAATGGCGAGGTCTGGTGAAGTACTGTGAGATATATGGCTCAATCCCTTCACGTTCTCCTGTATACCTTGGCTCCTCGGGGATGGTGTCCGTCGGGACATTCTCCGGGGTTGCTTCTGCAACAAGGTTATGCATTACTGGTGACTTTATCTGGTGGTGTGGTAGCCTTCCTTCTTCTGTTCTTCTTAAGATTTCCCTGGTCTCTTCTGTTATCCTCGAAGCTGGCCTCCTTCCTTCAGGTTCCTGGTGAACCGGCGTCCTTAAAGCATATGCACTGGCAGTAGCAACTGCCTCGTCGCGCTGGTCCACTGCTAGTTTAGTTAACATCTTGCGGATACGGTGATTTTTATTTCTTCGCTGAGTTGCTGTGAGAGTAGCTCTTCGTACTTCCTGAATTTCTGTGGGCGCAGCGCGGACAAGCCTGCCTTCTGCTGTAGTGACCACAGACTTGATTCTCTTGTCTTCTTTAGTGTTTGTTTTCCTTTTCTTGCTGCTGGATTGGTGGCTTGGGCCACCCACTTTCATTACTGTCTGACTGGGCAGTTCTTCTCGGTCAACTGGGACCCAGTCACTTTCCTCGTATTGCAGGCCTGCTGGTGTGAAGTCTGACTCAATCTCGATTATCGCTCCATCTTTCACCCTCTTTTCGTCGAGTGCAAGGCTTACGACATTTCTAAAGTTCAGGACCAACCGCCCGTTCGACATTTCCCTGCGAAAAGATAAGGAAAAGGATCAGGGGCTGTACTAAGAACAAGAACATTAAGAAAAAGTTTATTAAAGACAGTTTTTTTATTACTTTTTATATTTTTAAATTTAACAGGAATGAAGTGGGATAAGATCTGGAAAGAGATTTTGATATGGAAGAGAAAACAAGGAAAACTTTATTACCATGATTTTATTTATTTTAGCACATTTTTTATTATTTTTGGGTTCGGACCCAGTCATAAGTAACTACTTCGCCCGTGCTTCTAGGGATGAAGAATTCATTCCTTCAAAACATCAGGTAGCGTAATACTTCTTCAAGTATCGTCCGTTGATCGGAAGCATATGTCGTTCTCCTTGGCAATTCACTAGCCGGTAGGAGCCTCCCGAGTATACTCGCTTCAACCACAAACGGCCCTTCCCAAGTGGGTTCAAATTTTCCTCCTATCTTGCGGTGTGCAAGGATAGGTCTCTTGAGAACGAGAACTAAGTCACCAACTTTGAAGGTTCTTGGGCGGACCAGTCTGTCATGGGCTTGAACCATCTTGGCTTGGTGTAGTTCTAAATTCTGCTGCGCTGCAAGTCTTTTCCCTTCCAGGTTTTCCAATTCTTCTAGTCATAATTTGGCATTCTCTTCTGTCGTGATTTTGTTTGCGACCGCGATTCCGAGTGAAGGAAGCCGGACCTCTAAGGGTAACATCGCCTCGGACCCATACACCGAGCGTAAGGTGTAGCTTCGAGTAGGAGTTCGAAGGTTGTCCGGTAGGCCCATAAGGCTTCTAATAACTTCTCGTGCCAATTTCTCTTATTGTCGTCCAAAGTTTTCTTTAAAATTTGAACGAGAGTTTTTTTAAAAGCCTCGGTCGAGCCGTTTGCTCTTGGGTAGTAAATTGTTGAATATCACCGGCCGATTCCGTGTCTCCCGACAAAATTGTTGATTTGTGTGCTTCGAATGCCGACCCATTATCCGAGATGATCTTGCGCGCACTCCGAAACGGTAGACAACTCGGTTCTTAAAAACCGTAGCATGTGGTGTGCTTTCACTTCTCTGAGTGGAACTGCCTCTGCCCACTTGGAAAAGTAATCTGTAGCCGCAAGAATGAAACGATGTCCTTTTGAAGATGGTGGTTCTATTGGACACACTATATCTGTGCCCCAACATTCAAATGGCCACGAAGCAATTGTCGGATGTAGCACATTTGGAGGTCGGTGTAGAACCACTCCGTGCACTTGGCATTGGTGACAGCTCTTGGCGATTTTCATGCAGTCGGTCATCATCGAGGGCCAGTAGTACCCTAGTCTTTTAATATTCATCTTCATCTTCGGACCCGACTGGTGAGCGCCACAGAGTCATGGGCCTCGGACCCGCTTAGGCACCTTAGCCACATTTGATCGAAAGACCTTCTGTATAACATGTTATTTATTAATGCGTAGGACAGAGTTCTTTTCTTGATCTGATGGGCTAGCCACCTATCGTCTGGTAGTTTTCCTGTTTACAGGTAATCTATTAATGGCTGTCGCCAATCTTCTGTGTTTTCTGTCACTGTTGCATGTTGACCTCATTTTTGATGAGGTCTTCTCTTCTTCTTTTAGCACCTAGGATCTAGCCTTAGGCTTTTCCTTTGACTATCTTAGAGGACTAGAATTTGTTCCAATTTTGTTCAACTACACCATGGGCTAATTTTGTCAATTTACCCTACTTTTGTCAAAACCCCCAATTTGACCCATTTTAACCCTAAGTGGACCCAATGTCAAACCAAACCTACCCAATTGACCCAAATTCTGGTCCAATTCAATTCTAAACATCAATTCAACATTCCCAAGACCAATCTAAACCAAATCCAAATCCAATTTGATTGACATTTGGATCCAATTTCACTTTTGGCCTTAAAGCCCAATTTGGACCCATGACCCAAACCTAACCCAAACTCACCCAATTCAACTCCAATTAACCCCAAATCTTTTCTAAACCTCCCTTAACATCCCTACAAACAAAACATTAACATGATTTGCCCAAAATTTAGACCCAAACCCCACTCAAATTCAACCCAAAGCTAAAAGGCCCAATTTTGACCTAAACCCAAACCTAACCCAAATAAGCCCAAACCACAAAATCAAAACCCAACCAAAGCCAAAACCTCTTTGAAACACTCCCATAAACATTTCCCAACATTTATTTTACATCAATTTCAACCCTAGCCCAATATTGGCCCAAGTTAACCCAATTTGACCTATATTGGCCCATTCACCAAAGAAGCCCAAATTCAACCCAATTCAAACCCAAATCACTCCCAACTTGCTTCAAATCACTCATGACACATCCATGAACTAAACACAACATTTGTTTGGCCCAATCCTTCACAAAATTCCCATCCATAAATTTATTTTTAAACCAAAAGCCCACTTTCTTAAACCTTCCTAAAAGCCCAAATTTCATGCTAAAGCCCATATGACAAATTCTTCTCATCATACCCTTAATTAAAATCATCCCTAAGTTCAAATCAATCATCAAATGATTCCAAATCAAGCCATGTGCCAAATCCCATCAAATCACTCCTAAATTACCAAAATTCCTAAAAAACCTCTTTCATGAAAGTTGACTTAGCTTTTTCCAAGCCAAAGGTGAGCCATGAAGCCATGCATGAGCCACATGAGAGCCATGAGAGCCATGGAATCTACTTTCCACCTCACCATACCCAAGATGGCAAGAGGAGGAGGCCCTTTCCATATTCTCTTAAGGGGGATTAGCCACTTCCATGACTCCACTAAACCATGCTTAAACTTAATTGTACTTGGATGGAGACCCTTCCCCACTAATTAAGCTGACCTAAACCACTTTATTTTCAGCCCAAACTAGCCATGGGAAGGTACATCTAGCCCAATCCATGCATTTGACCAATTTGAACCAAAATATACCCTTACCCCATTCTACTTTGATTCAAACACTTTACACATGTCCAAGCCCAATTGCCTTCACCAACTTCAAGCCCTGGACCTCCTGACCCTGAGGGTGACCCATGCCTGCCGGCCAGCCATCTGGGCCGCCAGAAAACACCATGACCGAGACATGGGAAGGAGCCAAGCATTGAAATTCCACCTTGCTGAGTTGCCCCATGCCCGAGTGGCCATTGCGACTGTTCTTCCTCGACCTAAGCAGATGATCCCAACCCTTGGCCATCCCTGTGAGGCTCCAGCCACCTCTATTTAAACCCGACCCCCTCACGGCCATGGAGAAGAGTTGCACAAACCTTGCCGAAACTCTACCAAAATTGTTCCAAACCCTACTCCATACTTAGAGCAGTTGATCCCCAGTGTCAATTTGCCCTAATCCCCACCAACAGAACCCAATTTCCCAACTGAAATTTCACCCAAAAACCAGGACACTTTGCCACAGTGAGCCAATCTTCAAATTGACTGGCCCTACACCTTCACTAGACCAAGAGGAGAAGTTTCCCATTGAAAGCCCCATCTCCAGGCCACCCAGTTGTTCCAGACTCCAAGCTTTGTGATCGGGCTTGGTCGAAATCATACCTTGGTGATTCACCAGACCAGGAGACTTCATCTGAAGCTTGCTGGGGTCCAATCGAAGGTGACACAACCCTCAGATTGAAGCCACACTTCTCTGAGCAAAGGTATGAGCTAATTCTTCATCCCGAGCTTCTGGAGATTCTCCATTTCAAATGCTTTAATTTCAATACATGATCACCGTATAGATGTACTCGTCTCTTCAAGACGAATCCATAGAGCATAAGAACACGAAAATCCATTGAGAAATGAGTGAGTTCTTAGGATTTTAGTGTGGACGGCTCTCGGGAGAGAACGCTTGGGGACGATGAACGGATGCCGTTCATTCCATACACGCGCGGACGGACGACCAGGATCGCGCCGGATGAGGAGATGGAACGATACAGCGGGCCCCGGGAGCGCTGAGTTGGATAGCGGCGTCGAATGGCAGCGCGACACGCGGCGTTTCGGAGCTGCCGAGGTTGACGCGGCGCCGCGTGGATAAATAGAAAATTAGGATATTTTCTTATTTATTTAATTCCCTAAAACTTCAAAAATCCATAACTTTGTGTAGAAAAATTAGAAAAATAAAATAAAAATACCCTCTTGCTCAGTGAACAGAGGAGAATAATGTGGAAAAGAAATTATTTAATTTCATCAAGTATTTTATTTTAAATGATTTATTTACCCTCTGCATTGTTTTAATTCTCCATGCATATAGGAAATTCACCATGGCATGAGACCATAGGGCTTTTGAAGCCTCTGAATTTGGGAACATTCCCTGAATTTTTTAAATTCAGAGGCCATCCCTATGAGAAGTTATTCATTTTTCAAATTCATGTTACTGTTTTGAGTATTTTAAATCTAATAATTAGCATGTTGTGAAATAAATTCTAGGAAAATTTGGTGATGTTTCTTATGACCAGAGGACCCTAGGAAAAATAGGTTTTGAATTAGTTCATTTAAAATAAACCTAATTGGCTTAAACACCCAAAATAGGTCCCTAATTAATTAGAGTTAACCATACATCAAATTGACTTCAAATCAATTCTCCACTGACCTTTAGGATCAGAGGAACCCACCATAAAAATTTGAAGTCAATTGGACTTGGTTATCCCTACTAAATGGGTTGATTAAGCCATTTAGCCAATTTAAACTTTAAAAATTCATAACTTTCAAAATAATTTTCAAAAATTCACCAAATTAGTTTTGGAGCCTCTCTGATATTAGGGGAGTTTAAGAAAATTAAAATTTCAATTTTCTAAACTAGTTGATTTTTTGTATTATTTTAATATTTTAATAATTAAAAAAATAAAAAAATCACAAAAATAATAAAATTCACCAAAATGTCACATTTTGAATTTTAATCACTTAGGAATAAACCCCATATTTTTCTTAGGTCTATTTGGTGAGATATTAAATTTTAAAGCCCTAAGGTAATTTTAAATAAAAAGATGTATTTTTTAGCATTTCCACTAAAATAATTCTAATAAATCAAATAAAAATCAGAAAATTGTAAAAATTGATTCTCTGATTTCCTTGATATCAGAGAGATTTTTGAAAAATATAAAATTCATTTTTTAACCTTTATTTTATTTTTAAATTAATTAATACTCCAAAACTTAAAATAATTATAATAAAAATAATATAATTCAAAAAATCACCAAAATTGGTCCAAGTGGTCCTCTGGTTATTAGGAATGTCTCACAATTTTCTTAAGGACAAAAACTTTCCCTTGGTCATATTATTAAATTTTCCTTGGAAATCCCTATTTTCTACCAAAAATAATTACATAAATAAATTAAATACAGAAAAATCACATTTTATCCTCTCATGTCTTTATTGGAATATGAGTGAATTCACATAAAAATTTCAAGTTCATTTAAGCTCAATTTAGTGAGTTATGAAATTATTAAGCTTGAAGGGCAAAATGGTAATTAAAATTTTAACCGTTAATTAAAACTTTAGGTTTAATAAACTTAAAGAGTAAAATATTTGATCTTAATCTGATTTGGATGATTGAAATTTTAATAATTAAAGGGTAGAAACCTATTAAACAATGTAAAAATAATTAAAATAAACCTTAATTAAATAATTGATTAAATTTGGAAGAATGATAAAGTTGGAATTATTAAATAGGGATATTATTAAGAAGAGATTTGTTCTTTAATCTAAGGGTCCCTAAATTAATCATCTCAATAATATTTAATCCCCAATTAAAATGATAACTCAAATTTAAGTTTTAAAATGTTAAAGGACTTAATCGTTAAATTAAATTAAAGTTAAATTATTAAACTTTTTTTTAAATTTTCAATTAAATTAAAATTAAAAATAAAATTAAATTAAAGATTAAATTAAATTAAATCAAACAAATTAAATTAATTTAAATTAAATTAAATTGAACAAATTAAATTAAATTGAATTAAATTTAATTAAATTTAATTAAAATTAAATTAAATTAATTAAATAAAATTAAATTAAAACATATTAAATTAAATTAAATTAAATTAAATTAAATTAAATCAAATTAAATTAAATTAAATTAAATTAAATTAAATCAAATTAAAATTAAATTAAGTTAAATTAAATCAAATTAAATTAAACTAAAATTGAATTAAATTAAATAATGGAATCAAGTTAAAATTAAAACAAATTAAATTAAAATTAAATTTAAAATTAAATCAGATTAAATTAAATTAAATTAAAGTTAAATTAAATTAAAAATAACATCACCTAAGACATAAAGAAATTCAAAATAAAATATAAAGCAACTTGAACGCTATTCCAAATTTAAACCCATTAACTGAAATTAAATTAAATCACAAACCATTTGAACACCAATTTGTCCTCGAAAACTTTTATTGTCATAACTCCTAAACAGAATGTTAAATGAAGTGTTACTTCACTTATAGGATATTCAAATGTCCAGTTCACTGAGGAAGATAACAACAAAACTTGAAATTCTCGGACGATTAATTCATTTGTATAATTAAATTCGTTTGGACTTAAAACAATTCTAGCAATATTGAAAAAATGTTTAAAATTCTTCTTAAGCACTTCATCAATATGATAGGATGTTTATAAGAACAACTGAACTTAATTGTTCTTTGATGAAGAAAATCGTCCTCAAACCAAAACACAAGAACCTAGACGTCATAGGAAATAACTAGCTATAGGATTAGGAATTTGGTAGAAAACCATCACCCTTCCCTTAGCTTTACCTAGGAATTTGCTTAAGTATTCTAAATTGTGTTTAAGTGTAGCTTGGGATGACGGTAAGACCCTCCAGGTTAGCTTTTATTTTATTGTAATTTACTTTTCTTACAATTTACTTTATTGTAAATGCACTTTACTTTTCTTGCATGATAAACAACTGTTGCATGAAAACCCACACCTCTAGGGTAGTCCCTAAAACTGAAACCAAAACTAAATTAAAAGTCATTCCAAGATAAAATTCACCGCCACAACATTTCAAAATATAAAACAACTCAAAATTTAATCACAAACAGAACAAAAAACTACAATTATAACTAAATTAAAACGTCTAGTTGGATGATCGGGAATACCTCGGATGATGTAACCTACGTGTTGCTAACGGGATTTCCCACGGTCTAAATGAAAGTGTCGAACTCATTCACTTGAGTTTAGCAAATTCATCTGGACTAAGTGAATCCGTTAAAAATAACGATGCCGGAAGGATGGAACCGTGGGATCTTAACCGGTGTTGTTATAATCAACTTTAAGATTTGTTTTAAATAAAACATAAAAAAATACTTGGAAATTAAGATTTTCTCTAAACCGAACACTTCTCTCATCTCCCCGATTTATGACTTCTAAAACTAAACCTCCGCAACAACAAGGAGCTCGGAGCTTGATGGGCGACACGACCATTGTCATCAAGCAAAACTCCGGATCTACCTCACAGAAACTTTCTTAGAGTTAAATAACCAAACCATAGTGACTTCGAGGTAGTTTGCCTAGTGTAACATAAATCCTCAACCTCTTCGTTAGGCATTTGCATGATCATGTCATGTAAATTAGGCCCTAACCGGTCTTAGGACTCTGAGGTAGTCGTTCGGTACGACATAAACCCTCATATCTTCAAGGCTATTTGTATGATCATGTCATACGAACATAAGCCCTAATTAATTAAAATTGGCAAGATTAAAACATTAAATAAATATTAGGATTTTCCTAAATCTAAGCCAAATAATAGGATAGTTGAGAAATCACCGAAGTTCACTTCGAATCTGTGATTTCTCCTACCTTTCTTCCTTTGAATTCCCAAAACAAAATGTTCCAAATTTGATCCATTCCCTATTGAAATTCCAAAATTCAATCCTTTGAAAACTTAAACTTTGAAATTCTTGAGAGCGAATTATCGATTATTATCGAGAGTTTTCTTAGGTGATTCCCGTCACTTAAGATGTAATTAACTATAGGGGCTCGCCCTTATAGGGAATTTTAAGAACCCGAGTAATATAAACCCCGTTTAATGCTTTCATATTAAGCGAGGGAACTTGTCGGCTTATAAAATTGGTTCGCAGACCAAACGAATGTCACAAACCTTTCTAGTTTATTTAATCGAGCCCCATTAGCAAGCAGTGTGTCTATTCTTCGGGGTAGATACATGGTTTGTGGTGCGGCGCTCGTTTATATGAACTATCTCGTGATGTGAGGTCGGTTTGATTTCATATCTTAAAATTATTTTCAAAATCAAATACTACTTTTTCAAATTATTCATTAAAATTAAATTAAAAATTCGCCGACAATTTCTGTAGGCGTCCCCTTTTCAAAAATACAACACTCAACCTAAAAATATGCCGACAACTTCTGGCGACTCCGCTGGGGACAATTCCTCTCTCCATTTTAATCAGACAATTCTGCTTTCAAAAATCGGTAGTGTATCCATATTCCTAGTGGATCAAACTACCCTTCTTTCCGTTGGAATACTATGTTCATTTCTACATCGAACAAGTGTAGCCAACATTCTCTCACATTTAGGAGCCACTTGCTTAGACACCCCTAAACGAGAGGTTCTCGAGATCCTTTACCTCATTTCCGAGGTGGGGTGGACCCCCAATAGGTATTAGTTTAGGAGAGGTCTTGCGAGTCGAGAAGTTTCTACAAGACTTTCTCTTCCTTTTCCAGTTCCTAATCAATTCCTTTTACCCTTCCTACAACTCTCCTTCTTTTATTAATTCTCCCTCCTAACGAACAAATCTTTTTTTTTTGAAAAGACAATTTTCCTTTAATACCACAAATACACTAAGATAAACAGAATTGTGTTCGGACTCTTTCTTTTCGTCATAAGTTGTACGACAAGAAGAAGCACAATTCGGGGACTAACACTTGGAATCTGCCTCGCAGAAATGGAAGCCCCAAAACTGATCTTCTCCTTCGTCAACGGACTCGACATGGCCGTGTTCAGGACGAACCGCTCGATAATGGAATCATTCGATTCGGACGAGATTCGAGGACGCCGACATCAAAATCCCCGACGTTACTCTCTTTTCACTCACAAGCAAAGTACCGGAACCGAGAAGCCGTTGATTGAGTTCAACCTCAAGTCAACTCACGAATTCCCTCCTCCGCAAAAGATCCTAACCGAGAGGAGTACCGCCGTCCACGAAGGACTCGTTGTTGCTACCCCCACCGGTCTAGTTGTCTCCGCACCTACCCCGGCTTCTCGCCAAATTAAAGGAGAAGGAAATCCGTAACTATGGTAAGCCTCGTTACCGTGGAGGGTACGGACCTTCCTGCGAGACCTTCCGTTTTTGAAATCGGGTCCGACTCTAGAATTCCATCACTGACACGGACCCAAAGAAGGAACAGAAGTAGAAGGATCGCTAGAGAAGCCAGAGCTGCTGAAGTTGCTTTCCTGGAGGAAATCCCAGAACTGCCTGAATACATACCACTTTTGGGAAGAAGCAGGTTCCATCCCCTCTCCGCCGCGGAGGATGAAGAAAATGTTTGTAAGATTGATGCCGCATTGCCTCAGCCCGTATATTACAACGATAGCCGCAAGAAAAGGACTAGAACTACGCCATTTGCTCGACTGCAAACTTTGATAGAGAAGTTAGCAAAGAAGGAAAAGTGCCCTGTATCAAAAGTTTTAAGAAGGATGAGGCGGATGCCGCTCAAATCCCGTCTTGGCGCGCGAGTAGAACCCGCTATCGTTGCGTAAAAGCCAAATAAGAGGATGAAAGCTAGTCCGCCCGTCTTTGTTTCAGGACTACGAGTTAGGGAGGATACCACCTTCCGAAGCATTTGGCCGACAGCACCATCCGGTCCTGGACCTTCGTCGCTAGAAGGATGGTATGGCGTCCCACTACTCTGGACAATTAAGATCGAAACAACGAACTGAGAAGGAAAGTCTCATCGAGAGACTTGAATCCGAAGAAAGTGCTACTTGCAGTAAAGGGGACTCATGAGAAGGGAATCCGACAGCTGTCTCACGACAACCGCAAGGATGCGCGAAAGGACCACTGTAGAGGATGCTATGGAAAAGTTGAGGACTGATATTCGACGATTAGCAAAGGAAAGAGAAGAGAAATTCTGCGATGAGATTGATTCGTCAGAGTTCATGGATGATGAGTATGCAAAAATTAACATGGTCGAAACACGAGCTTCATCAGCTTCACAAGGTGCTCCTGCAGCCGCAGAAAGAGAGGAGCCGAAAGTAATGAGGAGGCAGCTTCAAGAGAAAGATGATACGATCGCCCAAATGGCAAAAAGGATGGAGGAGATGGGCGTAGCCCTAGCCACTCTCCGGAGTCAAGTGCAACCCCAAAGAGAGACACCCCGGAGGTCATTCACATTGTAGACGGAGGAAAGGAGATTATGTCCGTCAACGGGGATGATCAGTTAAAGAAGGATGCAACACAAAGCATGATTCCGGAAAAGGATATCAAGAGCTTGGTGGAACAGCAGGTGCTAGAAGCCTTGGCACAATCAAAGAGCGGGACATCCATTCGGATGGGTAGACCTTACCTCGAAGAATTCGACGTCGTCCGATATCCGAAAGGCTTCGTACCACCTCTCGTTCAAGACCTTTGATGGAGCAGGAACCCCCGGCGACATGTTGCACATTTTCGTGCCAGTTGTTGCAATGCCGGCGGAAGTGATGCATTACTCTTCAGACAATTTGTCAGCAGCCTGTTAGGGATCGCCTTTGATTGGTATGCAGAATTACCGAATGGTTCGGTGAAGACATTTTCAGAACTAGAGAACCTCTTCATCAAGCGATTTGCGGAGCTCGGCACCACATCACTATAGGTGATTTAGTGGTAGAGAAGCGAAGCCGAATGAAACTTTGGTGGATTACATACTTCGATGGAGGAACCTAAGTATGAAGTGTGAGCCACAACTACAAGAACAGCATGCAGTCGGTATCTTACTTAAAAGCATTCACGGCCTGATAGCACTTCTCCTCAAGGGATTCACTATTAAGACTTTTGAGAAGTTGTTAAGCAAGGCCGGGAGCTTGCAAGAGGAGGCGAAGCAATTAAGTTTCACCGACAAAACGAGTAAACGAAGCCCGTGAAGACTTTTGAAAAGAAGTCCGGGATTGTTGCAGCAGTCGACAAAGGCAAGCAGCCTATACAAATATCGTCAGAACGGCCTCAGCAACCTCAACAAAATTATCAACAACTCCGACCCAGCTATCAGTCATCTCAACAGTATGAACAACCGCCTCGTCCGCAACGTATGTTAAGGGAGCTTCTGAGCAGGGAGTACCCGTTCAAGAATGAGGCAGTGCCGAAAATGTTCCGTAGTCTGATGAAGACTCCAGATTTCCAACTGCCAGAGCCTAAGAGACCAGAAGAAGTCGACAAGAAAGGTGATCCCAACTTTTGCCCTTACCACCGGATGCTTGGGCATAAGATAGAAGATTGTATTACCTTCAAAAGTTGGCTCAACGACAATCTTCGGAAAGGGAATATAACGATCCCGAAGGAGTACATGAAGGAACCCCGAAAAGGAGGTTCCGTCGATGTTATCTCGACGGATCTCATTGTTCCGATAGACCCCTAGGTGACCGATGATGGATGGGCTACCGCTTGGACAAAGTCTTCGAAAAAGATTTTGGATCACATCCAAACCACTTCGGTGCGAGCCTCAATTCAGAGTTCAAAAGCTGTTAAGTCGACACTATCACTTGCGATAGAAGAACCACCTCAACAAGAGACAATTAAAAAGAAGAAGAAAATCGACAAAGAAGAGAAGACTGAGGCTCTTAAGGCTAGACTAGGGGCTGCTTATCCTAGGATAGTTGTTTCCGATTCGGGGGAGAAATCCCTCGAACCGCTGACTCTGTATGATTATCTGCCCACTCCGGTGGGATCTTATAATGATAAGGGTTATAGCGTTGGCTACGTTTTGACTATTTCTAACGATTACGTAACTAGCGACAATCCGGACATCGATTTCGATACAAATGACAATTCTCAAATCATATACAATCTCGACAATCACGATGACAAAGAAGACATCCATCAAGGAGGCTACGAGAGTTCAACAAGCAACGAATCTATCTGCTAGTTTTGAGGAGCTCCAGTCACAATAGAGTTAGAGCCTTCAGACTCTGAAGCTAATCCAGAAGAACCTGTCATTCCGATTCAGGAGGAAACACCGACAAACTCAATACTAGAGTCGAAGAAATTACGAAGTTAACTTAAGAAGTGGAAGAGTTCTACCTCCGAGAATGGGTCCAAAGGACAAAGGAAAGCGGTGGTTGTTCGAGAAGAACCAACCCCTGCAGAAGAAGTACCCATTCGAGAAGAAATCGAGACACATGGAAATAAAGTGGACTACAACGTGCTAGCCCATCTTAGGAAACTACCGGCCAAACTAAGCATCTACGACGCTCTCATCCTATCAAAGGAGATGAGAGAAGCTTTGATCAAGGCCTTACTTGATCCAGAAATTTGCTTAGCTCAAATGGCCGGAGATTCCTTAGATTAGGTTTGCTCGTTAAAGGAACAGCGAGGTGTTACCTTCACGAACAATGACCTATTACTTGGGACAGCAGACCACAACCGACCGTTGTATATTTCAGTTACCATTCGGGCTGAAGAACGCAGGAGCAACATACCAGAGCGATGACAAGAATTTTTGATGATCTCATCCACAATCAAGTCGAATGCTACGTGGACGATGTGGTCATCAAAAGCAAAGTAAAGGACAACCACTTGTATGATTTGAGAATTGTTTTAGAACGATTAAGACAATTTAACCTTAAGATGAATCCCTTAAAATGCGCCTTCGGCGTCACCTCCGGGAAATTCTTAGGATTCATTTTCCGACATCGTGGAATTGAAATCGACCCGGAAAAGATTAAAGCTATCTTAGAAATGCCGCCTCCCAAAACCTTAAAACAACTACGATCTTTTCAAGGGAAGTTGGCATATCTTCGACGCTTTATCTCGAACTTGTCAGGTAGGTGTCAACCCTTCTAGGCACTAGTTAAAAAGGACGCCAAATTTATTTGGGAAGAGAAATGCCAGAAGGCCTTCGAATACATTAAGCAATATTTAATGACACCTCTCGTCTTAGCGGCCCCGAGTCTCGGAGTGACCGTTGATACTTTATACCACGGCTCTAGACGACTTCCTTGGAGCCCTGTTAGCCCAGGTCAATAATGAGGGTAAGGAAAATGCTCTTTACTACCTAAGCCGTCGTTTACTTCAGACGGAAATAAGGTATCCCGCAATTGAAAAGCATTGTTTGGCCTTGATATTCGCCGCTCAAAAGCTCAGGAACTACATGCTTTCTCATAAGGTCAAACTGATCTCGAAATTTAATCCATTGCAATACTTGATGACTCGTCCAACGCTTTCCGGCAGACTTGCCAGATGGTTAATGATATTATTGCAATTCGATATAACTTTCGTGCCTCTTCGTGCCGTAAAGGGACAAGTCTTAGCAGACTTCCTCGCTGCACACCCTCTGCCGGCAGAATCTCCTCTCAATGACGACTTGCTAGATGAACAAATAATGAGCCTAGAAGACCCTGATGATCGACGTTGGGAATTATATTTTGACGGAGCATCTTCAGCACACAAAGATGAATAATCACAAGTGATAGTGCCCGGTAAGGTAGGAATTTGATTAATCTTTATAACACCGGAGCGAGGGATGTTAAGATACTCCTACCACTTGACAGAGCCGTGTACAAACAACGAAGCAGAATACGAAGCCCTCATAACAGGACTGGAATTAACTATTCAAATGGGGATAACAGACATCAACATCTACGGGGATTTACAGTTAATCATTTAATAGATCGCCGGATAGTACAGAATTTTAAAGCCAAGACTCGAGCAATACTTCCAATATGCCATACAGTTGTTGGAACAGATTCCGAATGTGATGATCTAAAAAATTCCCAGAAAAGAAAATGCTTTAGCAGATGCATTAGCTCGCCTCGCAAAAGAATTTGCCTGCTTGCAGGATGAATCAGTGGAAGTGTCAGTTCACGGACGTCAGGTCCAATCACAGCTTGACATAGACACAATACAAAAATCGGAAAAAGAAAAAGAATCGACTACGGCGATGACGGAAAACACGGAAGATTGGTGACGGCCATTAATAGACTACCCGCAAACAAGGAAAACTACCAGACGATAAGTCGCTAGCCCATCGGATCAAGAAAAGAACTCTGTCCTACACATTAATAAACAACACGTTATACAGAAGGTCTTTTGATCAAATGTGGCTAAGGTGCCTAAGCGGGTCCGAGGCCCGTGAAATTGTTAAAGAGGTGCATTCAAGACTCTGTGGCGCACACCAGTCGGGTCCGAAGATGAAAATGAAAATTAAAAGACTAGGGTACTACTGGCCCTCGATGATGACCGACTGCGTGAAAATCGCCAAGAGCTGTCACCAATGCCAAGTGCACGGAGTGGTTCTACACCAACCTCCAAATGTGCTACATCCGACAATTGCGTCGTGGCCATTTGAATGTTGGGGCACGGATATAGTGGGTTCAATAGAACCACCATCTTCAAAAGGACATCGCTTCATTCTTGCGGCTACAGATTACTTTTCCAAGTGGGCGAGGCGGTTCCACTGAGAGAAGTGAAAGCACACCACGTGCTTACAGCTTTTCAAGAACCAAGATGTCTACCATTTCGGAGTGCCGCGCAGAATCATCTCAGATAATGGATCAGCATTCAGAAGCACACAAATCAACAATTTTGTCAGGAGACACGGAATCGACTAGCGATATTCAACAATTTACTACCCAAGAGCAAACGGCCTGGCTGAGGCTTTTAATAAAACTCTAGTTCAAATTTTAAAGAAAACTTTGGACGATAATAAGATAAATTGGCACGAGAACTTATTAGAAGCCTTATGGGCCTACAGGACAACCTTCAGAACTCCTACTCAAGCTACACCTTACGCTCTGGTGTATGGGTCCGAGGCAGTGTTGCCTTTGGAGGTTCAGCTTCCATCACTCAGAATTGCAGTTGCAAACAAAATCACGATAGAAGAGAATGCCAAATTACGACTAGAGGAATTAGAAAGCCTCGGAAGGGAAAAGACTTGCAGGCACGACAGCATTTAGAATTATACCAAGCTAAGATGGTTCAAGCCCATGACGGACCGGGTCCGCCCAAGAACCTTTAAAGTTGGTGACTTAGTTCTCGTTCTCAAGAGACCTATCCTTGCACACCGCAAGATAGGAGGAAAATTTGAACCCACTTGGGAAGGGCCGTTTGTGGTTGAGGCAGTCTACTCAGGAGGCTCTTACCAACTAGTGAATTGCCAAGGAGAACGACATATGCTTCGATCAATGGACGATACTTGAAAAAGTATTACGCTACCTGATGTTTCGAAGGAATGAATTCTTCATCCCTAGAAGCACGAGTGAAGTAGTTACTTATGACTGGGTCCGAACCCAAAAAAATAATAAAAAATGTTCTAAAATAAATAAAATCATGATAATAAAGTTTTCCTTGTTTTCTCTTCCATATCAAAATCTCTTTCCTGATCTTATCCCATTTCATTCCTGTTAAATTTAAAAATGTAATAAAAAAAACTGTCTTTAATAAACATTTTCTTAATGTTCTTGTTCTTAGTACGGCCCCCGATCCTTTTCCTTGTCTTTTTGCGGGAAATGTCGAACGGGCGGTTGGTCCGAACTTTAGAAATGGCGTAAGCCTTGCACTCGATGAAAAGAGGGTGAAAGATGGAGCGATAATAGAGATTGACTCGGACTTCGCACCGGCGAGGCTCCGCAATACGAGGAAAGTGACCGGGTCCCGGTTGACCGAGAGGAATTGCCCGGTCGGACGGTAATGAAAGTGGGTGGCCCAAGCCACCAATCCAAGCAACAAGAAATGGAAAACAAACACCGAAGAAGACAAGAGAATCAAGTCTGTAGTCGCTACAGCAGAGGGCAGGCTTGTCAGCGCCGCGCCCACAGAGATTCAGGAAGTACGAAGAGCTACTCTCACAACAACTCAACGAAGAAATAAAAATCGTCATATCCGCAAGATGTTAACTAAATTAGCAGCGGACCAGCGCGACGAGGTCATTGCTTCTGCCCGGTACATACACTTCAAGGACACCGAGTTCACCGAGAACTCGAAGAAAGGAAGCCGGCTCCTAGGATGACGGAAGAAACCGGGGAAATCTTAAGAAGAACGAAAGAAAGAAGGCTACAACGCCACCAGACAAAGTCACCAATAATGCATAACCTTGTTGCAGAAGCAACCTCGGAGGATGTCCCGACGGACATCATCCCCGAGGAGCCGAGGTATGCGAGGAGAACGTGAAGGGATTGAGCCGTATATCCCACAATACGTCACTGGGCCCCTCCATTTGCAGATTATTCCGGAATACGAGCCGGAAAGAATACGGAATGTCGAAAAGAAAACTTTTGAATACTTCGAGAGAATCAGAGGCAGGAGGATCAATATACTAGAAGGCCTCGAGCTACATACAGACGTGTTCTCAGAATACGAACAACAACAAATCATGGACTGCATCCGAAATTTGAAAAGAATGGGCCGGGCAGGCCGCCTAAGAGAAAACACTTACTCGGAACCCCAGAGATGGATGCCAGGGAAAGGGAGAATTACAATACAATGTGGATGCTGCTACAACTTCGCAGAAGACAGGAAGGGAAACTCACCGGGAATACTTTGTCATGGCCAGGTGGATCCAATGCCATTGGTCATTAAAAGGATGGTAAAGAGAATGATAACATGGAGGGTACTGCTAGCAGATTGCATACCCAACAGCTGCATCATTAACATTTACAAGAATGATGACTGCATATCCCCGCACATAGATCACCACGACTTTGTTAGACCTTTCTGCACGGTTTCGTTTCTGAACGAGTGTAATATCATGTTCGGATCCGACCTCCGGATAGCGAGCCCGGAGTGAGTTCCGAGGGCCGGTAAAGATACCATTACCGGTAGGTTCCGTCATGATGCCGAAGGGCAACGGAGCGGATGTCGCTAAACATTGCATACCGGGAGTACCGGTGAAGCGGATCTCGGTTACTTTCGGAAGGATGGACGACGGGAAGACACCTTACCACTTCCGACCGGACCGGAGCTAGAGAGCCTCCGGCCTTACGAGTCGTGAGTTACATGGAAAATATCACACCTCCAACGTACATCCATACGGCATCCTTGCCAAGGATGGCTTGGAAGGTGATGTTATTGACCATGTACCTCACTATTCAGACATGGATTTTTGGCAGATACCTTTTTGGATGGATCGACAAAGACCATACATAGTCCGTTTTGAGTCTACATGGGTTGTATGAGATGTATTCCAGATAGACTTGTATGATGTATCTTCAACTTGATTGGAATGAAAGTGACCATGTCACATTTTTGGCCTTCACCTCTTTTGTGCAAGTTGACTGGAAAACGCCATTAAAGTTAAATGAACTTCGAAAAAAGAACAGAAAAGAAACAAAAAGAATAAAAGAAAACTTTCCTTAAAAATCTAAAAATGATGAACACCAAATTCACATGAACATTAAATGAATGATAAAATAAAATTTGAATCGTTAAAGGACAAACAAAATGAGCTCAAATTTTCAATCAAATTCAAATTCGGCCTTCCAAATTTCAAATCAAATCTCAATCAAATTCAAATTCGACCTTCCAAATTTCAAATCAAATCTCAATCAAATTCAAATTTGACCTTCCAAATTTCAAATCAAATCTCAATCAAATTCAAATTCAATCTTCCAAATTTCAAATCAAATCTCAATCAAATTCAAATTTGACCTTCCAAATTTCAAATCAAATCTCAATCAAATTCAAATTCGACCTTCCAAATTTTAAATCAAACCTCAATCAAATTCAAACTCAACCTTCCAAATCAGAAATCCAATCTGTTCTACTCTCTCCCTTGTCTCCGATGGAAGCGGTTGATTCCATTGACACGGATCGAATCTGATGGCGAGGAATTGTATCCAATCCAAACCAGTAACTTCCGATCAACTCTTTTGAATGGGATATGTAGCATCTACATATTCCCTCCTAATTTATTTCCTTCCATGAAAGTCTTTTACAACTTTCATGAAATTCTCGAAACACAAAAATTCCACACTTTTCAAATCAACACTACAAATCTTTGCAAAATCAATGACTATTCAAAATCAAATTCTTGGGGTCGAGGATTTTACATCCGAAACTGCATTGCTTTAGGATTCTTTCCCTATCGCAATGAAATACATCAAATTCAAACTTTTGGAGTTGAGGATTTTACATCCGAGACTGCATTGCTTTAGGATCCTTTCCCTATCGCAATGAAATACATCAAAATCAAACTTTTGGGGTTGAGGATTTTACATCCGAGATCGCATTACTTTAGGATTCTTTCCCTATCGCAATGAAATACATCAAAATCAAACTTTTGGGGTTGAGGATTTTACATCCGAGATCGCATTGCTTTAGGATTCTTTCCCTATCGCAATGAAATACATCAAAATCAAACTTTTGGGGTTGAGGATTTTACATCCGAAACTGCATTGCTTTAGGATTCTTTCTCTATCGCAATGAAATTCATCAAATTCAAACTTTTGGAGTTGAGGATTTTACATCCGAGACTGGATTGCTTTAGGATCCTTTCCTTATCGCAATGAAATACATCAAAATCAAACTTTTGGGGTTGAGAATTTTACATCCGAGACTGCATTGCTTTAGGATTCTTTCCCTATCGCAATGAAATACATCAAAATCAAACTTTTGGGGTTGAGGATTTTACATCCGAGACCGCATTGCTTTAGGATTCTTTCCCTATCGCAATGAAATACATCAAAATCAAACTTTTGGGGTTGAGGATTTTACATCCGAGACTGCATTGCTTTAGGATTCTTTCCCTATCACAATGAAATACATCAAATTCAAACTTTTGGGGTTGAGGATTTACATCCGAGACTGCATTGCCTTAGGATTCTTTCCCTATAGCAATGAAATACATCAAAATCAAATTCTTGGGGTTGAGGATTTTACATCCGAGACTGGATTACCTTAGGATTCTTTCCCTATAGCAATGAAATACAACAAAATCAAATTCTTGGGGTTGAGGATTTTACATCCGAGACTGCATTGCTTTAGGATTCTTTCCCTATCGCAATGAAATACATCAAAGAATCAAACTCTTGAGGTTAAGGATTTTACATCCAATACCACATGCTCTGAGATCTCTCCTCATTGTAATGATTCAATCTAATCAATTCAATTTTCTTTTGAGGTTGAAGATGTTACATCTAAAACCACAAAATTCCAATTTTCATTTCAAGTTCAAATCCCTTGAAACTAATTTTGACAAAACTTCAATCTAAATTGAAACTCCAAACTAAAATATGAGCTCACACATCAAAACTTAAATTGAAACAAAATAAGATCTAAATTGAAATTCCCCCAGGTCATGTGATTTAGGATTCACCTCCATTTCCTTTCCCCAGCGAGAGTTCAGGGATCTCCAGTCTCAGGGATATATTTGACACTCCCCAGGGGAAATTCTTCTACTTCGTCCTAAATTTGTCACTTGGACATCTGTTTTGGTTTTGTTGATCGCTTCGGTCAACACCAATACGCGCGGTGTGCTCTGTCAGCTCACCACACCTATTGGGGGTCCATTTGTTAACCTCATTTTTGATGAGGTCTTCTCTTCTTCTTTTAGCACTTAGGATCTAGCCTTAGGCTTTTCCTTTGATTATCTTAGAGGACTAGAATTGGGACCCACCACTTAGAAACTCAAACCACTTCTTAACTCCTTGCAAACTCCACAAACTTGATTGTAGACCCCTAATCACCTAGTGGGTTGAAATCAAATGTGGAAGTTTAAAGGATGAGTTCCTATAGGACTCTTTGGCCTTAGGACTGCCCCAGGTGGCCCGGTGCAGTGAAGGGCTGACTTACACACACATTACACCTATACACTACACTTTCACACACCTCCTAAAAAACACACCCATACCTAACTCGACCTCACGACTCATGAAGGTAATTCGCATGGATGGTCCTTAACCCCTAAGCCCTTGCTAAGAGGGTTAGGAACAACATAGTGGATGCCTCAAATGAGTCCCCTCATGGCTCATGTGGGCTTAATATGGCTTCATGACTCAACCAAAATGATTTCATTCCACTTACAATTACCCAATCTTCAATTTTCCAAAATTTTAATTTTTGACCCCAGGGACCCTACACCCGCCTAGCCTACCCAAAACCCTTAAAATTACCCAAATTTTTCAAAATTTCCAAATCACCCAAAATTCCCCAAAATTAACCTTGAACATTCCCACATTACTCAAATTGATCACCCATACCCAACAATACCAAAAATTCCAAAAATACCTCCCAATACCCTCCAAATACCCAAAATACCCCTCTTGACCCAAAAATCCAAAAATTCAAAAAATTCCCAGAAAATTCCAGAAAATCCCAAATATTCCCAATTTTATTTTTTTCAACTACACCATGGGCCAATTTTGTCAATTTACCCTATTTTTGTCAAAACCCCCAATTTGACCCATTTTAACCCTAAGTGGACCCAATGTCAAACCAAACCTACCCAATTGACCCAAATTCTGGTCCAATTCAATTCTAAACTTGAATTCAACATTCCCAACACCAATCTAGACCAAATCCAAATCCAATTTGATTGACATTTGGATCCAATTTCACTTTTGGCCTTAAAGCCCAATTTGGACCCATGACCCAAACCTAACCCAAACTCACCCAATTCAACTCAAATTAACCCCAAATCTTTTCTAAACCTCCCTTAAAATCCCTACAAACAAAAAATTAACATGATTTGCCCAAAATTTAGACCCAAACCCCACTCAAATTCAACCCAAAGCTAAAAGGCCCAATTTTGACCTAAACCCAAACCTAACCCAAATAAGCCCAAATCCCAAAATCAAAACCCAACCAAAGCCAAAACCTCTTTGAAACACTCCCATAAATATTTCTCAACATTTATTTTACATCAATTTCAACCCTAGCCAAATATTGGCCCAAGTTAACCCAATTTGACCTATATTGGCCCATTCACCAAAGAAGCCCAAATTCAACCCAATTCAAACCCAAATCACTCCCAACATGCTTCAAATCACTCATGACACATCCATGTACTAAACACAACATTTGTTTGGCCCAATCATTCACAAAATTCCCATCCATAAATTTATTTTTAAACCAAAAGCCCACTTTCTTAAACCTTCCTAAAAGCCCAAATTTCATGCTAAAGCCCATGTGACAATTTCTTCTCATCATACCCTTAATTAAAATCATCCCTAAGTTCAAATCAATCATCAAATGATTCCAAATCAAGCCATGTGCCAAATCCCATCAAATCACTCCTAAATTACCAAAATTCCTGAAAAACCTCTTTCATGAAAGTTGACTTAGCTTTTTCCAAGCCAAAGGTGAGCCATGAAGCCATGCATGAGCCACATGAGAGCCATGAGAGCCATGGAATCTACTTTCCACCTCACCATACCCAAGATGGCAAGAGGAGGAGGCCCTTTCCATATTCTCTTAAGGGGGATTAGCCACTTCCATGACTCCACTAAACCATGCTTAAACTTAATTGTACTTGGATGGTGACCCTTCCCCACTAATTAAGCTGACCTAAACCACTTTATCTTCAGCCCAAACTAGCCATGGGAAGGTGCACCAAAATATACCCTTACCCCATTCTACTTTGATTCAAGCACTTTACACATGTCCAAGCCCAATTGCCTTCACCAACTTCAAGCCCTGGACCTCCTGACCCTGAGGGTGACCCATGCATGCCGGCCAGCCACCTGGGCCACCGGAAAACACTATGGCCGAGACATGGGAAGGAGCCAAGCATTGAAATTCCACCTTGCTGAGTTGCCGCATGCCTAGTGGCCATTGCAGCTGTTCTTCCCTTGACCTAAGCAGCTGATCCCAACCCTTGGCCATCCTTGTGAGGCTCTCCAGCCACCTCTATTTAAACCCGACCCCCTCACGGCCATGGAGGAGAGTTGCACAAATCTTGCCGAAACTCTGCCAAAATTGTTCCAAACCCTACTCCATACTTAGAGCGGTTGATCCCCAGGTGTCAATTTGCCCTAATCCCCACCAACGAACCCAATTTTCCAACCGAAATTTCACCCAAAACCAGGACACTTTGCCACAGTGAGCCAATCTTCAAATTGATCGGCCCTACACCTTCACTAGACCAAGAGGAGAAGTTTCCCATTGAAAGCCCCATCTCCAGGCCACCCAATTGTTCCAGACTCCAAGCTTTGTGATCGGGCTTGGTCAAAATCATACCTAGGCGATTCACCAGACCAGGAGACTTCATCTGAAGCTTGCTGGGGTCCAATCGAAGGTGACACAACCCTCAGATTGAAGCCACACTTCTCTGAGCAAAGGTATGAGCTAATTCTTCATCCCGAGCTTCTGGAGATTCTCCATTTCAAATGCTTTAATTTCAATACATGATCACCGTATAGATGTATTCGTCTCTTCAAGACGAATTCATAGAGCATAAGAACACGAAAATCCATTGAGAAATGAGTGAGTTCTTAGGATTTTAGTGTGGACGGCTCTCGGGAGAGAACGCTTGGGGACGATGAACGGATGCCGTTCATTCCATACACGCGCGGAGGGACGGCCAGGATCGCGCCGGATGAGGAGATGGAACGATACAGCGGGCCCCGGGAGCGCTGAGTTGGATGGCGGCGTCGAATGTCAGCGCGACACGTAGCGTTTCGGAGCTGCTGAGGTTGACGCGGCGCCGCGTGGATAAATAGAAAATTAGGGTATTTTCTTATTTATTTAATTCACTACAACTTCAAAAATCCATAACTTTGTGTAGAAAAATTAGAAAAATAAAATAAAAATACCCTCTTGCTCAGTGAACAGAGGAGAATAATGTGGAAAAGAAATTATTTAATTTCATCAAGTATTTTATTTTAAATGATTTATTTACCCTCTGCATTGTTTTAATTCTCCATGCATATAGGAAATTCACCATGGCATGAGACCATAGGGCTTTTGAAGCCTCTGAATTTGGGAACATTCCCTGAATTTTCTAAAGTCAGAGGCCATCCCTATGAGAAGTTATTGATTTTTCAAATTCATGTTACTGTTTTGAGTATTTTAAATCTAATAATTAGCATGTTGTGAAATAAATTCTAGGAAAATTTGGTGATGTTTCTTATGACCAGGGGACCCTAGGAAAAATAGGTTTTGAATTAGTTCATTTAAAATAACCCTAATTGGCTTAAACACCCAAAATAGGTCCCTAATTAATTAGAGTTAACCATACATCAAATTGAATTGAATTCAATTCTCCACTGACTTTCAGGATCAGAGGAACCCACCATAAAAATTTGAAGTCAATTGGACTTGGTTAGCCCTACTAAATGGGTTGATTAAGCCATTTAGCCAATTTAAACTTTAAAAATTCATAACTTTCAAAATACTTTTCAAAAATTCACCAAATTAGTTTTGGAGCTTCTCTGATATCAGGGGAGTTTAAGAAAATTAAAATTTCAATTTTCTAAAAAAGTTGATTTTTTGTATTATTTTAATATTTTAATAATTAAAAAAATAAAAAAATCACAAAAATAATAAAATTCACCAAAATGTCACATTTTGAATTCTAATCACTTAGGAACAAACCCCATATTTTTCTTAGGTCTATTTGGTGAGATATTAAATTTTAAAGCCCTAAGGTAATTTTAAATAAAAAGATGTATTTTTTTAGCATTTCCACTAAAATAATTCTAATAAATCAAAGAAAAATCAAAAAAGTGTAAAAATTGATTATCTGATTTCCTTGATATCAGAGAGATTTTTGAAAAATATAAAATTCATTTTTTAACCTTTATTTTATTTTTAAATTAATTAATACTCCAAAACTTAAGATAATTATAATAAAAATAATATAATTCAAAAAATCACCAAAATTGGTCCAAGTGGTCCTCTGGTCATTAGGAATGTCCCATAATGTTCTTAAGGACAAAAACTTTCCCTTGGTCATATTATTAAATTTTCCTTGGAAATCCCTATTTTCTACCAAAAATAATTACAAAAATAAATTAAATACAGAAAAATCACATTTTCTCCTCTCATGTCTTTATTGGCATATGAGTGAAGTCACATAAAAATTTCAAGTTCATTTAAGCTCAATTTAGTGAGTTATGAAATTATTAAGCTTGAAGGGCAAAATGGTAATTAAAATTTTAACCCTTAATTAAAACTTTAGGTTTAATAAAATTAAAGAGTAAAATATTTGATCTTAATCTGATTTGGATGATTGAAATTTAAATAATTAAAGGGTAGAAACCTATTAAATAATGTAAAAATAATTAAAATAAACCTTAATTAAATAATTGATTAAATTTGGAAGAATGATAAAGTTGGAATTATTAAATAGGGATATTATTAAGAAGAGATTTGTTCTTTAATCTAAGGGTCCCTAAATTGATCATCTCAATAATATTTAATCCCCAATTAAAATGATAATTCAAATTTAAGTTTTAAAATGTTAAAGGACTTAATCATTAAATTAAATTAAAGTTAAATTATTAAACTTTTTTTAAATTTTCAATTAAATTAAAATTAAAAATAAAATTAAATTAAAGATTAAATTAAATTAAATCAAACAAATTAAATTAATTTAAATTAAATTAAATTGAACAAATTAAATTAAATTGAATTAAATTTAATTAAAATTAAATTAAATTAATTAAATAAGATTAAATTAAAACATATTAAATTATATTAAATTAAATTAAATTAAATTAAATTAAATTAAATTAAATTAAATTAAATTAAATTAAATTTAAATAAAATTAAATTAAATTAAATTAAATTAAATTAAATCAAATTAAAATTAAATTAAATTAAATTAAATCAAATTAAATTGAACTAAAATTGAATTAAATTAAATAATGGAATCAAGTTAAAATTAAAATAAATTAAATTAAAATTAAAATTAAAATTAAACCAGATTAAATTAAATTAAATTAAAGTTAAATTAAATTAAAAATAAAATCACCTAAGACATAAAGAAATTCAAAAATAAATATAAAGCAACTTGAACACTATTCCAAATTTAAACCTGATTAATCGAAATTAAATTAAATCACAAACCATTTGAACACCAATTTGTCCTCGAAAACTTTTATTATCATAACTCCTAAACAGAATGTTAAATGAAGTGTTACTTCACTTATAGGATATTCAAATGTCCTAGTTCACTGAGCAAGATAACAACAAAACTTGAAATTCTCGGACGATTAATTCATTTGTATAATTAAATTCGTCTAGACTTAAAACAATTCTAGCAATATTGAAAAGATGTTTAAGATTCTTCTTAAGCACTTCCTCAATATGATAGGATGTTTATAAGAACAACTGAACTTAATTGTTCTTTGATGAAGAAAATCGTCCTCAAACCAAAACACAAGAACCTAGACGTCATAGGAAATGACTAGCTATAGGATTAGAAATTTGGTAGAAAACCATAACCCTTCCCTTAGCTTTACCTAGGAATTTGCTTAAGTATTCTAAATTGTGTTTAAGTGCAGCTTGGGATGACGGGAAGACCCTCCAGGTACACTTTTATTTTATTGCAATTTACTTTTCTTGTAATTTACTTTATTGTAAATGCACTTTACTTTTCTTGAATGATAAACAACTGTTGCATGAAAACCCACAACTCTAGGGTAGTCCCTAAAACTGAAACCAAAACTAAATTAAAAGTCAATGCAAGATAAAATTCACCGCCACAACATTTCAAAATATAAAACAACTCAAAATTTAATCACAAACAGAACACAAAACAACAATTATAACTAAATTAAAACGTCTTGTTGGATGATCGGGAATACCTCGGATGATGTAACCTACGTGTTGCTAACGGGATTTCCCACGGTCTAAATGAAAGTGTGGAACTCATTCAATTGAGTTTAGCAAATTCATCTAGACTAAGTGAATCCGATAAAAATAACGATGCCGGAAGGATGGAACCGTGGGATCTTAACCGGTGTTGTTATAATCAACTTTAAGATTTGTTTTAAATAAAACATCAAAAAATACTTGGAAATTAAGATTTTCTCTAAACCAGAAAACTTCTCTCATCTCCTGATTTATGACTTCTAAAACTAAACCTCTACAACAACAAGGAGCTCGGAGCATGGTGGGCAGCACGACCATCGTCATCAGCAAAACTCAGATCTACCTCAGCAAAACTTTCATAGAGTTAAATAACCAAACCATAGGACTTCGAGGTAGTTTGCCTAGTGCAACATAAATCCTCAACCTCTTCGTTAGGCATTTTGCATGATCATGTCATGTAAATGAAGCCCTAACCGGTCTTAGGACTCTGAGGTAGTCGTTCGGTACGACATAAACCCTCATATCTTCAAGGCTATTTGTATGATCATGTCATACGAACATAAGCCCTAATTAATTAAAATTGGCAAGATCAAAACATTAAATAAATATTAGAATTTTCCTAAATCTAAGCCAAACAATAGGATAGTTGAGAAATCACCGAAGTTCACTTCGAATCTGTGATTTCTCCTACCTTTCTTCCTTTGAATTCCCAAAACAAAATGTTCCAAATTTGATCCATTCCCTATTGAAATTCCAAAATTCAATCCTTTGAAAACTTAAACTTTGAAATTCTTGAGAGCAGAATTAATTATTATCGAGAGTTTTCTTAGGTGATTCCCGTCACTTAGATGTAGTTAACTATAGGTGCTTGCCCTTATAGGGAATTTTAAGAACCCAGGTAATATAAACCCTGTTTAATGCTTTCATATTAAGCAGGGGAACTTGTCGGCTTATAAAATTGGTTCGCAGACCAAACGGATGTTACAAACCTTTCTAATTTATTTAATCGAGCCCCATTAGCAAGCAGTGTGTCTATTCTTCGGGGTAGATACACGGTTTGTGGTGCGGCGCTCGTTTATATAGACTATCTGGGATGTGAGGTCGGTTTGATTTCATATATTAAAATTATTTTCAAAATCAAATACTACTTTTTCAAATTATTCATTAAAATTAAATTAAAAATTCGCCGACAATTTCTGTAGGCGACCCCTTTTCAAAAATATAACACTCAACCTAAAAATATGCCGACATTGCAATTGATTCTTCTTCTTTTTCTGATTTGTGTATTGTGTCTATGTCGAGCTGTGATAGGACCTGACGTCCGTGAACTGAGACTTCCACTGATTCATCTTGCAAGCAGGCAAATTCTTTTGCAAGGCGAGCTAACGCATTTGCTAAAGCATTTTCTTTTCCGGGAATTTTGTAGATTGTCACATTCGGAATCCGTTCCAACAGTCGTATGACATACCTGGAAGTATTGCTCGAGTCTTGGTTATAAAATTACGTACTTGTCCGACGATCCGTTGAATGATTAACTGCTAATCCCCGTAGATGTTGATGTCTCGTTATCCCCATTTGAATAGTTAATTCCGATCTCGTTATGAGGGCTTCGTATTCGCTTCGTTGTTTGTACATGGCTCGTCGAGTGGTAGGAGTATCTTAACATCCCCCGCTCCGGTGTTATAAAGATTAATCTGATCCCCGCCTTACAGGGCACTTATCACTTGCGATTCTTCGTCTTTGTGTGCTTGAAGATGCTCCGTCGAAATATAATTCCCAACGTCGATCATCGGGGTCTTCTAAACTCATTATTTGTTCATCTGGCAAATCGTCATTGAGAGGAGATTTTGCCGGAAAAGGGTGTGCTGCGAGGAAGTCTGCTAAGACTTGTCTCTTTACGGCACGGAGAGGCACGAAAGTTATATCGAATTGCAATAATATCATTGACCATCTGGCAAGTGTGCCGGAAAGCGTTGGACGGGTCATCAAGTATTGCAATGGATTAAAGTTCGAGATCAGGTTGACCTTATGAGAAAGCATGTAGTGCCTGAGCTTTTGAGCGGCGAAGATCAGGGCCAAACAATGCTTTTCAATCGCGGGATACCATATTTCCGTCAGAAGTAAACGACTGCTTAGGTAGTAAAGAGCATTTTCTTTACCGTCATCATTGACCTGGGCTAACAGGGCTCCGAGAGAGTCGTCTAAAGCCACGGTATAAAGTATCAGCGGTCTACCTGAGACTGGGGCTGCTAAGACAGGAGGTGTCATTAAATATTGTTTAATGTCCTCGAAGGCTTTCTGGCATTTCTCTTCCCAAATAAATTTGGCGTCCTTTTTAACTAATGTCGAGAAAGGCTGACACCTACCTGACAAGTTTGAGATAAAGCGTCGAAGATATGCCAACTTCTCTTGAAAAGATCGTAGTTGTTTTAAGGTTTTGGGAGGCGGCATTTCTAAGATAGCTTTAATCTTTTCCGGGTCGATTTCAATTCCACGATGTCGGACAACGAATCCTAAGAATTTCCCGGAGGTGACACCGAAGGCGCATTTTAAGGGATTCATCTTAAGGTTAAATTGTCTCAATCGTTCGAAAACAATTCTCAAATCATATAGGTGGTTGTCCTTTACTTTGCTTTTAATGACTACATCGTCCACGTAGCATTCGACTTGATTGTGGATGAGATCATCAAAAATTCTTGTCATTGCTCTCTGGTATGTTGCTCCTGCGTTCTTCAGTCCAAATGGCATCACTGTGTAGCAATATACTCCGATTGGCGTTCTGAATGTCGTAAGTTTTTCATCTTCTGGAGTCATTTTTATCTGGTTGTATCCTGAAGATCCATCCATGAATGAGAATATTTCATGTGTTGAAGCAATGTCGATCATTAATTCTGGGATCGATAGAGGAAATTCATCTTTTGGACATGCCTTGTTTAAATCTCTGAAATCTACACAAATTTTGATTTGACCATTCTTCTTTCTGACTGGCACCACATTGGCTAACCAAGTCGGGTATTGTTCTTCACGGACAAATTTAACGTCTATTAGCTTTTTAACTTCAGTTATGACTTGTTGTTCGATTTCTAGACGCATTCTTTTGGGACCTTGTCTAACTGGGACAGAAGTAGGATCCACTCCTAGCTTATGGACTGCGACCTCTGGAGCTAATCCTGGCATCTCATCGTAGTTCCAAGCAAAACGAGTCTTTAAATTCCATTAATAACTTGATTATTTCTTCGGAGTCTTCTTTATTGAGTAAGGAGCTAACAAAGGTAGGTCTAGGCTCTTCGCTAGTACCTAAGTTAACTTCCGTTAACTCATTTATTGTAGATTTAATCTCTTCTTCGAATTCTGGTGGAGCGTCTCCAATTTGTAAATCTTCAAATTCTTCCGTAGTTTCCATGCGGTTTTCATTAGACTCGCAAGTGACAACCAAGCAAAATTCGGTATCGTCAACCGATCCTATCGTGCCGAATCCGAGACCATTCTTTGAATTGGGTGGACGACCGGAGTTATTCCATAATTTTTCAAAATGTTGTGATTGACCTTTTGTCCATTGTCGAGGTAAGAAACCACGCTCGAATTAAATTTTGAACACAGGGAGAGTACCACTCAAAAGGTAATTCCATTAATTCTGATGAAGTGACATCTTCAAATTGTACATTATTTTCAGTTTTGGAGGAAGGAGCACCACGGTAGAATTTGATTGGCTTTGCACCACCGCTACGTACCTCTTTGATCACCATACCCTCGATCTTATTAGAATGGATTGGGGTCAGGGTCATAGTATGTACATAGTGGTTAATCTTCTCGTACATCGATTTATATTCTTCATTCTTTTCATCTTCGAGCGGGATCCTGAATTGCGGCTTCTTCGACTTATTGTTACTCGCTTCTTGTTTGATCTCTTTTTCTTCTTCATAACCTGTCTTCCCAATCAACATTGATGGTCGGTTTCCTCCGTCCAACTCGTCCTAACGTCTCTGCCACGACCTCGTCCTCGGCCTCGACCTCGGATGCGAGTTGTGGAGAAACCTTCACCATCTCTCCGTAAGGGAGTGGTGAGTGACTGTTGGACTAGAACTTCAGGTTCTTCGTCATCCCGGATTTCCTTTGCTTCATTCGTTATGGTATCTCTGGAGAAAATTGTTTTCTTCGGAGGTGCATAATAAGCCGCATCTTCATGGATTCCAATTTCATGTACGGAGAATGGTTGTAAGTCACCCTTGATGCACTCGTTCCCCTCCATCGTAGTATTTGATGCACTCGGTGTAGGGATGATGGTACCATCCCTGTTTTCATGTATCCATGGTTGGCCCAAGTAGAGCGTTGAACGACGTCTCGAATCGATTATGTGAAATTTCGCGGTTGTCTTTGCTAAGTCACCGGTCTTCATTAGCAAGTGTTATTGAGCCGAGGGCTCTTTCTCCTTTCCGGTTAAATCCTCATAATAACATTTTGTTCGCTTCGAGCTCGCGAGCATCAATTTCCAAGTATGCTTAGCGTTCGAAGATTCATTATATTGATTGATGCTCTTGGATCCACCAATACTGCGGAGAGTGTAAACTTCCCTATTGTAATCGAAATGTACAACGGTCGGTTGTGGTCTGCTGTCCCAAGTAGTAGATCATTGTCCGTGAAGGTGACACCTCGTCGTTCCTTTAACGAACAAACCTCATCTAAGGAATCTCCGGCCATTCGAGCTAAGCAAATTTCCGGATCAAGTAAGGCCTTGATCAGAGCTTCTCTCATCTCCTTTGATAAGATGAGAGTGTCGTAGATGCTCAGTTTGGCCGGTAGTTTCCTAAGATGGGCTAGCACGTTGTAGTCCACTTTATTTTCATGTGTCTCAATTTCTTCCCGAATGGGTATTTCTTCTGCCGGGGTTGGTTCTTCCTGAACAACCACCTGCTTTCCTTTGTCCTTTGGACCCATTCTCGGAGATAGAACTCTTCCACTTCTTAAGTTAACTTCGTGATTTCTTCGAATCTAGTATTGAGTTTGCTAGTGTCTCCTCTTGAATCGGAATGACAGGTTCTTCGGATTAGCTTCGGAGTCCGAAGGCTCTAACTCTATTATGAATTGGAGCTCCTCGAAACTCGCAAATAGATTCATTGCTTGTTGAACTCTCGTAGCCTCCTTGGTGGATGTCTTCTTTGTCATTGTGACCGTCGAGATTGTGTATGATTTTAGAATTGTCATTTGTATCGGAATCGATGTCCGGATTGTCGCTAGTTACGTAATCGTTAGAAATAGTCAAAACGTAGCCAACGCCATAACCCTTATCATTATAAGATCCCACCGGAGTGAGCAAATAATCATATAGAGTCAGAGGTTCGAGAGATTTCTCCCCCGAATCGGAAACAACTATCCTAGGATAAGCAGCCCCTAGTCTAGCCTTAAGAGCCTCGGTCTTCTCTTCTTCGTCGATTTTCTTCTTCTCTTCAATCTTCTCCTGTTGAGGTGGTTCTCCTATAGCAAGTGATAGTGCCGACTTGACAGGTTTCGAACTCTGAATTAAGGCTCGCACAGAAGCGGTTTGGATGTGATCCAAAATCTTCTTCGAAGACTTTGTCTAAGCGGTAGTCCGTCCATCATTAGTCGCATAGGGATCTATTGGAACAATGAGATCCGTCGAGATAACATTGACGGAACCTCCTTTCTGGGGTTCCTTCATGTACTCCTTCGGGATCATTATATTTCCTTTCCGAAGATTGTCGTTGAGCCAACATTTGAAGGTAATACAATCTTCTATCTTATGCCCAAGCATCCGGTGGTAAGGGCAAAAGTTGGGATCACCTTTCTTGTCGACTTCTTCTGGTCTTTTAGGTTCTGGTAGTTGGAAATCTGGAGTCTTCATCGATCGCGGAACATTTTCGGCATCGCCTCATTCTTGAACGGATACTCCTCGCTCGAAGCTCCCTTAACTTACGTTGCGGATGAGGCGGTTGTTCATACTCGTTGGGATGACCGATAGCTGGGTCGGGGTTGCTCGGTAATTCGTTGAGGTTGCCGCGACGGTTCGACGATATTTGTATCGGTTGCTTGCCTTTATCGATCGCTCGCAACGATTTCGGACTTCTTTTCAAAAGTTTTCACGGGCTTCGTTTGTCCGTTTTGTCGGTGAAACTTAATTGCTTCGCCTCCTCTTGCAAGCTTTCGGCCTTGCTTAACAACTTCTCGAAAGTCATAATAGTAAATCCTCGAGGAGAAGTGCTATCGGGCCATGAATGCTCTTAAGTAAAATGCCGATCGCATCTTCGTTCTTGTAGTTGTGGCTCACACTTCATACTTAGGTTCCTCCATCGAAGTATGTAGTCCACCAAGGTTTCGTTGGGTTTCTGCTTCTCTACCACTAAATCACCTATAGTGATGTGGTGCTGAGCTCCGGAAAATCGCTTGATGAAGAGGTTCTCTAGTTCTAAAAATGTCTTCACCGAACCATTCGGTAATTCCGCATACCAATCGAAGGCGATCCCTGATAGGCTGCTGACAAATTGTCTGAAGAGTAAGGCATCACTTCCGCCGGCATTGCAATAACTGGCACGAAAATTTGCAACATGCTGCCGAGGGTTTCCGGTTCCATCAAATGTCTTGAATAGAGGTGGTACAAAGCCTTTCGGATATTGGACAACGTCGAATTCTTCAGGGTAAGGTCTACCGTTGTTGACCTCATTTTTGATGAGGTCTTCTCTTCTTCTCTTTAGTACTTAGGATCTAGCCTTAGGCTTTTCCTTTGACTATCTTAGAGGACTAGAATTGGGATCCACCACCTTTTAGAAATTCAAACCACTTCTTAACTCCCCACAAACTCCACAAACTTGATCGTAGACCCCTAATCACCTAGAGGGTTGAAATCAAATGTGGAAGTTTAAAGGATGAGTTCCTATGGGACTCTTTGGCCTTAGGACCGCCTCTGGTGGCCCGGTGCGGTGAAGGGGCTGACTTACACACACACTACACTCATACACTACACTTTCACACACCTCCTAAAACCACACCCATACCTAACTCGACCTCCCGACTCATGTAGGTGATTCACATGGATGGTCCTTAACCCCTAAACCCTTGCCTAAGAGGGTTAGGAACAACATAGTGAATGCCTCAAATGAGTCCCTTCATGGCTCATGTGGGCTTGATATGGCTTCATGGCTCAACCAAAATGATTTCATTCCACTTATATTCACCCAATCTTCAATTTTTCAAATTTTCAATTTTTGACCCCCGGGACCCTACACCCGCTTAGCCTACCCAAAACCTCGAAATTACCCAAATTTTTGCAAAATTTCCAAATCACCCAAAATTCCTCAAAATCAATCCCAAACATTTCCACATCACTCAAATTGATCATCCATAGCCAAAAATACCAAGAATTCCAAAAATACCTCCCAATACCGTCCAAATACCGAAAATGCCCCCCTTGACCCAAAAAATCCAAAAATTCAGAAAATTCCCAGAAAATTCCAGAAAATCCCAAATATTCCCAATTTCATGTTGTTCAACTACACTATGGGCCAATTTTGTCAATTTACCCTACTTTTGTAAAAACCCCCAATTTGACCAATTTTAACCCTAAGTGAACCCAATGTCAAACCAAACCTACCCAATTGACCCAAATTCTGGTCCAATTCAATCCTAAACTTCAATTCAACATTCCCAACACCAATCTAGACCAAATCCAAGTCCAATTTGATTGACATTTGGATCCAATTTCACTTTTGGCCTTAAAGCCCAATTTGGACCCATGACCCAAACCTAACCCAAACTCACCCAATTCAACTCCAATTAACCCCAAATCTTTTCTAAGTCTTCCTTAGCATCCCCACAACAAAAAACTAACATGATTTGCCCAAAATTTAGACCCAAACCCCACTCAAATTCAACCCAAAGCTAAAAGGCCCAATTTTGACCTAAACCCAAACCTAACCCAAATGAGCCCAAACACCAAAATCAAAGCCCAACCAACGACAAAACCTCTTTTAAACACTCCCATAAACATTTCTCAACATTAATTTTACATCAATTTCAACCCTAGCCCAACATTGGCCCAACTTGACCCATTTTGGCCTATATTGGCCCATTCACCTAAAGAGCCCAAATTCAACCCAATCCAAACCCAAATCACCCCCAATTTGCTTCAAGTCACTCATGACACATCCATGAGCTAAACCCAACAATTATTTGGCCCAACCTCTTTACAAAATTCCCATCCATAAATTCATTTTTAAACTTAAAGGCCCATTTCTTAAACCATTTTAAAAGCCCATCTTTTACCACATCCAAAGGCCCAAAATTGGTCTCAAAGCCCATATGACATTTCCCCTCTTCATACTTTCAATTAAACTCAATACCTAAGTCCTAAATTCATCATCAAATCATTCCAAATCAAGTTTCATACAAATTTCCATCAAATTACCAAAAATTCCTAAAATCCATTTTCATGAAATTGACCAAGCTTTTCCCCAAGCCAAAGACAAGCCATGCAAGCCATGGACAAGCCACATGAAGCCATGGAGGGTTTGACATGTGATCAAGCCATTAATGGAAAAAGGAGGACCCCTTTCCTAATCCTTCTTAAGCCTTTTTTTACCTTAAGCATGTCACACTCTAAACCATGCTTTGCCACCTAATCCTTGATGGAGACTCCACCACACATGGGAGATTGACCCACCCGACCTCCTCGGCCCAAAACCAGGTCTTGGGGAGGTGCACCCAACCCATTTGCATGGGTTGACCAAAATAAGCCAAAATGGCCCCTTCCCCTTTCTACTTTGATTCAACCACTTTACACATGTCAAACCTCAATTGAATGCACCAAACCCCAGCCCTGACCCACTCGAACAAGATGGTGACCAATGCTTGGCCGGCCGACCACCGAGTCGCCGGAAAACACCATGGCCGAGAGCTCACATGTGAGCCAACTTTGGGATTCTACCTTGCCGAGCCGCCCCATGCCCAATGGCCACCATGGTTGTTCCGCCTCGACCTAAGCAGGCTGATCCCAAGCCCTAACTCTCCACGGGAGGCCCTCCACCCTCTCCTATTTAAACACCACCCCTCTCGGCCATGAGAGGGGCTGAAAAAAACCTTAAGGAAACTCTGCCAAAATTGTTCCAGACTACTCCCCATACATAGAGCATTTGATCCCCACCGAATTCCAGCCCTAATTCCCTCCAGCTGAGTTCAATTTTGAGCTCAAACTTTAGCCCAAAAACCAGGACACTTTGCCACAGTGAGCTAATCCTCAAATTGACTGGTCCTACACCTTCACTGGACCAAGAGGAGAAGTTCCCCACTGAAAGCCCCATCTCCAGGCCACCCGAGTTGCTCCGACCTCCAAGCTTTGTGATCGGCCGTGGTTGAAATCCTACCTAGGCAAGTCACTGGACCGGGAGACTTCATCCGGAGCTTCGCCGAGATCCAATCGAAGGTGAAACAACCCTCGGATCGAAGCCACACTTCTACGAGCAAAGGTATGGCCTCACTCTTCTTCCCGAGCTTCTGAACATTCTCCATTTTCATTAAGTCAATTTCATGCCACATAAACCGTATGGATGTGTTCGTCTTCTCGAGACGAATCCATAGAGCATAAGAACGTTAAAATTGGTCAAGTATCTAGTGAGATCTTAGGCCTAGAAGATGGACGGTTCTCGGGTTAGGAGGCTTGGGGACGATGAACGGATGCCGTTCATTCAATACACGCGCGGACGGACGGCTCAGATGGCGTCGGACCAGGAGATGGTACGTGAACCGCGCGGACCCGAGCCGCCGACTCGAGCGGCGGCGTCGAATGGGAGCACGACGCGTGTGCATTCGGAGCTGCCGAGGTTGAGCTGGCGCCGCGTCACTTAAATAGAAAAATAGGGATTTTTTCTATTTATTTAATTCCCTAAACTTTAAAAATTCATAACTTTGTGTAGGAAAATCATAAAAATAAAATCAAAATACCCACTTGCTCAGTGAACAGAGGAGAATAATGTGGAAAAAAATCATTTAATTTCATCAAGTATTGTATTTTTAATAATTTATTTACCCCCTGCATTGTTTTAATTCTCCATGCATATAGGAAATTCACCATGGCATGAGACCATAGGGCTTTTGAAGCCTCCGAACTTGGGAACATTCCCCGAATTTTCCAAAGTCGAGGCCATCCCTATGAAAAGTTATTGATTTGTCAAATTCATGTTACTTGTTTTGAGTATTTTAATTCCAATAATTAGCATGTTGTGAAATAAATTCTAGGAAAATTTAGTGATGTCTCTTATGACCGGAGGACCCTAGGAAAAATAGCTTTTGAATTAATTCACTTGGAATAACCCTAATTGGCTTAAACACCCAAAATAGATCCCTAATTAATTAGAGCTAACCATACATCAAATTGACTTGAAATCAATTCTCCACTGACCTTTAGGATCAGAGGAACCCACCATAAAAATTTGAAGTCAATTGGACCTGGTTAGCCCTACTAATTGGGTTGATTAAGCCATTTAGTCATTTTAAATTTTAAAAATTCATAACTTTCAAAATACTTTTTAAAAATTCACCAAATTGGTTTTGGTGCCTCTCTGATATCAGGGGAATTTAAGAAAATTAAAATTTCAATTTTCTAAAAAAGTTGATTTTTAATATTATTTTAATATTTTAATAATTAAAAAATAATAAAAATCATAAAAATAATAAAATTCACCAAAATGTCACATTTCAAATTTTAATCACTTAGGAACAAACCCCATGTTTTTCTTAGGTCTATTTTATGAGATATTAAATTTTAAAGCCCTAGGGTAATTTTAAAATTAAAAAAAAATGTATTTTCTAGCATTTTCACTAAAATAATTATAATAAATCAAAGAAAAATCAGAAAATTGCAAAAATTGATTCTTTGATTTCCTTGATATCAGAGAGATTTTTGAAAAATATAAAATTCATTTTTCAACCTTTATTTTATTTTTTAAATTAATTAATACTCCAAAACTTAAAATAATTATAATAAAAATAATATAATTAAAAAAAATCACCAAATTTGGTCCAAGTGGTCCTCTGGTCATTAGAAATGTCCCATAATTTTCTTAAGGACAGAAACTTTCCCTTGGTCATATTATTAAATTTTCCTTGGGAATTCTTATTTTCCACCAAAAATAATTACATAAATAAATTAAATACAGAAAAATCACATTTTCTCCTCTCATGTCTTTATTGGCATATGAGTGAAGTCACATAAAAATTTCAAGTTTATTTGAGCTCAATTTAGTGAGTTATGGAATTATTAATCTTGAAGGGCAAAATGGTAATTAAAAAATTTTAACCCTTAATTAAAACTTTAGGTTTAACAAAATTAACAAGTAAAATATTTGATCTTAATCTGACTTGGATGATTGAAATTTAAACAATTAAAGGGTAGAAACCCATTAAAATATTTAAAATAATTGAAATAAACTTTAATTAAATAATTGATCAAATTTGGGAAGAATAATAAAATTGGAACTATTAAAATAGGGATATTTTTAGGATGAGATTTGTTCTTTAATTTAAAAATCCCTAAATTAATCATTTCAATAATATTTAATTCCTAATTAAAAATTATAACTCAAATTTGAATTTTAAAATGTTAAAGGATTAAGTTAAAAAGTTAAATTATTAAACTCTTTTTAAATTTTTCAGTTAAATTAAAATTAAAAATCAAATTAAATTAAATTAAATTAAATTAAATTAAATAATCAAATTAAATTTAAATTAAATTAAATAAAATAAATAAATTAAATTAAATTAAATTAAATTAAATTAAAAAAATATTAAATTAAATTAAATTAAATCGGATAAATTAAATTAAATTAAATTAAATTAAATTAAATTAAATTAAAGTTAAATCAAATTAAATTAAATTAAAGGAAATTAAATCAAATTAAACTAAGTTAATTTAACATCAAATCAAACTAAATTGAATTAAATTAAATTAAATTAAAATTAAAATTAAATTAAATTAAATTAAAGTTAAATGAAATTGAATTAAATAACATTACCTAAGACATAAAGAAATTCAAAAATAAATATGAAGCAACTTGAACACTATTCCAAATTTAAACCCGATAACTGAAATTAAATCATAAACCATTTGAACACCAATTTGCCCTCGAGAGCTTTGGTCATCATAACTCCTAAACAGAACGTTAAATGAAATGCTACTTCACTTATAGGATATTCAAATGTCCTAGTTCATCGAGCAAGATAACAAAACTTGAATTCCCGGACGATTAATTCATTTGTGTAATTAAATTCATTTGGACTTAAAACAATCCTAGAAATATTGAAAAGATGTTTAAGATTTGTCTTAAGCACTTCCTCGATACGATAGGACGTCCATAAGAACAATTGAACTTAATTATTCTTTGATGAAGAAAATCGTCCTCAAACAAAAACACAAAGACCTAGACGTCATAGGAAATGACTAGCTATAGGATTAGGAATTTGGTAGAAAACCATAACCCTTCCCTTAGCCTTACCTAGGAACTTGCTTAAATATTCTAATTGTGTTTTAAGTGCAGCTTGGGATGACGGGAAGACCCTCAGTGTACGCTTTTATTTTATTGCAATTTACTTTCTTACAATTTACATTATTGCAATTTATTTAACCACATTGCATTTACTTTTCTTGCATGATAAACAACTGTTGCATGAAAACCAACACCTTTAGGATAGTCCCTAAAACTGAAACCAAAACTAAATTAAAAGTCATTGCAAGATAAAATTCACCGCCACAATATTTCAAAATATAAAACAACTCAAAATTTAATCACAAACGGAACACAAAACTACAATTACAACTAAATTAAAACGTCCTGTTGGATGATCGGGAATACCTCGGATGATGTAACCTACGTGTTGCTAACGGGATTTCCCACGGTCTAAATGAAAGTGTGGAAACCATTTAGTTGAGTTTAGCAAATTCTTCTGGACTAAGTGAATCCGATAAAAATAATGATGCCGGAAGAATGGAACCGTGGAATCTTAACCGGTGTCGTTATAATCAACTTTAAGATTTGTTTTAATTAAAACACAAAAGAGACACTTGGAAATTAAGACTCCTCTAAACCAAAGCACTTTTCTCATCTCCTGATTTATGACTTCTAAAACTAAACCTCTGCAACAACAAGGAGCTCGGGGCATGGTGGGCAGCACGACCATCTTCATCAGCAAAACTTGAATCTACATTAGCAAAACCTGAGTCTACTTCAGCAAAACTTTCCTAGAATTAAATAACAAACCCATAGGACTTCGAGGTAGTTTGCCTAGTGCAACATAAACCCTCAACCTTTGTTAGGCATTTGCATGATCAAGTCATGTAAATTAAGCCCTAACCGGTCTTAGGACTCCGAGGTAGTCGTCCGATACGACATAAACCCTCACATCTTCGAGGCTATTTGTATGATCATGTCATATAAATATAAGTCCTAATTAATTAAAATTGGCAAGATTGAAATACTAAATAGACATTAGGACTTGCCTAAATCTAAGCCAAACAATAGGATAGTTGGGAAATCACCGAAGTTCACTTCGGATCTGTGATTTCTCCTACTTTTCTTCCTTTGAATTTCCAAAATAAAAATGTTCCAAACTTGATCCATTCCCTTTTGAAATTTCAAAAATTCAATCCTTTGAAAACTTAAACTTTGAAATTCTTGAGAGCAGAACTACAGATTATTATCGAGAGTTTTCTTAGGTGATTCCCGTCACTTAAGATGTAATTAACTATAGGGGCTTGCCCTTATAGGGAATTCTAAAAAACCCAGGTAATATAAACCCGGTTTAATGTTTTCATATTAGGCGAGGGAATTTGTCGGCACATAAAATTGGTTCGCGGACCAAACGGATGTTACAAATCTTCTAGTTTATTTAATCAAGCCCCATCGTCAAGCAGTGTGCCTATTCTTCGGGATAGATACACGGTTTGTGGTACGGTGCTCGTTTATATAAACTATTTGGGATGTGAGATCGGTTTGATTTTATATCTTAAAATCTTCAAATTTAAAATTATTTTCAAAATCAAATACTACTTTTCAAATTATTTATTTAAATTAAATTAAAAAATTCGTCGACAATTTCTGGCGACTCCGCTGGGGAGAATTCCTCTCTCCATTTCAATCAGATAATTCTGCTTTCAAAAATCGGTAGTGTATCCATGTCCCTTGTGGATCAAACTACTCTTCTTTCTGTTGGAATACTATGTTCATTTCTACCTTGAACAAGTATAGCCAACATTCTCTCGGATTTAGGAGCCACTGTTTAGACACCCCTAAACAGAGAGGTTCCGAGATCCTTTTACCTCATTTTTGAGGTGGGGTGGACCCCCAATAGGTGTTAGTTAGGAGTGATCCTTCGAGTCGAGAAGTCTTGCATAAGACTTTCTTTTCCTTTCCAACTCTGAATCGGATTCCTTACCTTCTCTACACCTTTGAACATTCCGTTCTAAATAAACAAACCCTTTTAATGAATGACTCTTTTAACAAATAACTCCTTCTTATAAATACATGAACAAGAATGTGTTCGGACTCTTTTCGATTCCTTTCTTTTCGTCCTAATGAGAAGAAGCATAACTTGGGACTGACAATCAGGATCTACCCTGCAGAAATGGAAGCCCCGAAGCTGATTTTCTCCTTCACCAATGGACTGGACTTCGCTGTTTACAAGGATGAGCTACCCCGACAATGGGATCATCCGGTTTGGACAAGGATTCGAGAACACAAATGTCAAGATTACCGATTTTTCCCTTTTCGCGCTGACGGACAAAGTATCTGAAACTGAGAAGCCGTTGCTCGAGTTCAACCTTAGGTCAACTCGAGAGTTTCCTCCCCTGCAAAAGATCCCGATCGAGAGGAGCATCGCTGTCCGCAGGAGGACCGTTGTTGCTACCCCGGCCGGTCCGGTTGTCTCCGCACCTACCCCGGCTTCGCCAAATTAAAGGGGAAGGAGATCCGGAACTACGGTGAACCTCGCTACCGTGGAGGGTACGGACTTTCCCGTGAGACCTTCCGTTTTTGAAATCGGGTCCAGCTCAAGAATTCCATCACTAACACGGACCCGCAGAAGGAACGAAGCAGGAAGATTGCCAGGAAGGCCAGAGCTGCTGAAGTCGCTTTCCTGGAATAAATCCCAGAAATCCCTGAGTACACACCACTACCCAAATACATACCATTGCCTGAAGATACACCCTTTATGGAAGGAAGTAGATTCCATCCCCTTTCCGCCGCAGCTGATGAGGAAAATGTCCGCAGGATCATTTCTACATTACCTCGACCAGCATACTACGACAACAACAGAAAGAAAAGGGCTAGGATCACGCCATTTACCCGACTACAGACTGTGATCGAGAAACTAGCGAAGAAAGAGAAATGCCCCGTATTGGAGATTCTAAGAAGGATAGAGCGGGCGCCAGTCAAATCCCGTCTTGGGCCCCGAGTAGAACCTGCCGTCATTACGGAAAAGCCAAATAAAAGGATGAAGGCTAATCCGCCTATCGTCGTTTCAGGATTACAGATTAGGGAGGATACCACCTTCCAGCATTTGGCTGACGGACCATCTGGTCCTAGACCTTCTGCTGCTAGAAGGATGGTATGGCGTCCCACTACTGGGCGATTAAGATTGAAACAACGAACTCGAAAAGGAAAGTCTCGTCGGGAGACTTGAATGCGAAGAAAGCGCCACTGCGGTAAAGGGGACTCGTGAGAAGGGGACCTGGCAGCTATCGCACGACAACCTCGAGGACGCACAGAAAGGCCTGCTAGAAGATGCCATGGAAAAGTTGAGGACTGTGTTGACCTCATTTTTGATGAGGTCTTCTCTTCTTCTTTTTAGTGCTTAGGATCTAGCTTTAGGCCTTTCCTTTGACTATCTTAGAGGACTAGAATTGGGACCCACCTTTTAGAAACTCAAACCACTTCTTAACTCCCTTCAAATTCCACAAACTTGACTATAGACCCCTAATCACCTAGAGGGTTGAAATCAAATGTGGAAGTTTAAGGATGAGTTCCTATAGGACTCTTTGGCCTTAGGACTGCCCTAGGTGGCCTGGTCTGGTGAAGGGGCTGACTTACACACACACTACACTTATACACTACACTTTCACACACTTCCTAAAAACACACCCATACCCAACTTGACCTCCTGACTCATGTAGGTGATTCACATGGATGGTCCTTAACCCCTAAGCCCTTGGCTAAGAGGGTTAGGAACAACATAGTGAATGCCTTAAATGAGTCCCTTCATGGCTCATGTGGGCTTGATATGGCTTCATGGCTCAACCAAAATAATTTCACTCCACTTACATCCACCCAATCTTCAATTTCCCAAATTTTCAATTTTTGACCCCCGGGACCCTACACCCGCCTAGCCTACCCAAAACCCTTGAAATTACCCAATTTTTTTCAAAATTTCCTAAATCACCCAAAATTCTCCAAAATCATTCCCAAACATTTCCACATCACTCAAATTGATCATCCATACCCAAAAATACCAAAAATTCCAAAAATACCTCCCAATACCCTCCAAATACCCACAATACCCCTCTTGACCCAAAAATCCAAAAATTCAGAAAATTCCCAGAAAATTCCAGAAAATCCCAAATATTCCCAATTTCATTTTGTTCAACTACATCTTGGGCCAATTTTGTCAATTTACCCCATTTTTATAAAAAACCCCAATTTGACCCATTTTAACCCAAAGTGAACTCAATGTCAAACCAAACCTACCCAATTGACCCAAATTCTGGCCAATTCAATTCTAAACTTCAATTCAACATTCCCAATACCAATCTAGACCAAATCCAAGTCCAATTTGATTGATATTTGGATCCAATTTCACTTTTGGCCTTAAAGCCCAATTTGGACCCATGACCCAAACCTAACCCAAACTCACCCAATTCAACTCCAATTAACCCCAAATCTTTTCTAAATCTTCCTTAACATTCCCAAAAATAAAACACTAACATGATTTGCCCAAAATTTAGACCCAAACCCCACTCAAATTCAACCCAAAGCTAAAAGGCCCATTTTCGACCTAAACCCAAACCTAACCCAAATGAGCCCAAACCCCAAAATCAAAGCCCAACCAAAGTCAAAACCTCTTTGAAACACTCCCATAAATATTTCTCAACATTAATTTTACATCAATTTTAACCCTAGCCCAACATTGGCCCAAGTTAGCCCAATTTGACCTACATAGGCCCACTTACCAAATAAATCCAAATTCAAACCAATTCAACCCCAAATCACACTAAATTGACTCCAAGCCCTTCATAGAACATCCCTAAACCAATTATAACACTTATTTGACAAGGTCCTTCACAAAATCTTCACCCAAATGCCCATCCTAAAATCAAAAAGCCCATTCCCCTTAAACTTTCCTAAAAGCCCACTTCCTTCAAATTCAAAAGCCCAAATTCATCTAAAGCCCACATGGCACTTCCCCTCATCATCCATTTAATAAAAATTGCCCCTAAGTTTCAAAGTCATCAATTAAACAATTCCAAATCAAGCCCCATACAAATTCCCATCAAAATATCAAAATTTTCTTAAATCCTTTTTTATGAAATTGACCCAAGCTTTTCCCAAGCCAAATGGAGCCAAGGGTGAGCCATTCACAAGCCATATGGAGCCATGAAAGTTTGGCATGTGACCATTCCATTAATGGTAAAAGGAGGGGCTCCTTTCCTAATCTTTCATTAAGCTTTTTTAACCTTATCCATGACACACTCTAAACCATGTTTAGCCACCTCATCATGGATAGAGACCACACCATTCTCTCTTGGCCGACCCAACCGATCCTCTCGGCCCAAAATCGAGGCCATGGGGAGGTGCACCCAACCCAAACCAATGGGTTGACCAAATTGAAGCCAAAATGACCCCTTCTCCATTCCATTTTAATTCAAAGCCTTTACACATGTCAAACTCCAATTGACTTCACCAACTTCAAGCCCTGGACTCCCTGACCCTGAAGGTGACCCATGCTTGCCGGCCAGCCGCCTGGATCGCCGGAAAACACCATGGCCGAGACCTTGGGAGGAGCCAAACTTTGGAATTCCACCTTGCTGAGCTGCCCCATGCCCAATGGCCACCATGGCTGTTCTTCCCATGACCAGAGCAGGCCGATCCCAACCCTTGGCCATCCCCGGGAGGCTCTCCGGCCACCTCTGATTTAAACCCGACCCCCTCACGGCCATGAGAGGAGAGTTGCACAAACCTTGCCGAAACTCCGCAAAATTGTTCCAAACCTTCTCCACCCTTAGAGCGAGTTGATCCCCAGTGTCAATTTGCCCTAATCCCCACTGACAAAACCCAATTTCTCAACTGAAATTCCACCCAAAACCAGGACACTTCTCCACAGTGAGCCAGTCCCTAAATTGATTGGTTCTACACCTTCACCAGACCAGGGGAAGGTGTCCACCAGCAAAAGCCCCATCTCCAGGCCTCCCAGTTGCTCCAGCCTCCAAGCTTTGTGATCGGGCGTGGTCGAAATCCAACCTAGACAATTCACCAGACCAGGAGAATTCATCTGGAGCTTGCTTAGGATCCAATCGAAGGTGCAACAACTCTCGGATTGAAGCCACACTTCTCCGAGCAAAGGTATGAGCTAATTCTTCATCCCGAGCTTCCGGAGATTCTCCATTTCAAATGCTTTAATTTCAATGCATGATAACCGTATAGATGTGTTCGTCTCTTCAAGACGAATCCATAGAGCATAAGAACATGAAAATCCATTGAGTATCGAGTGAGATATTAGGGATTTAGTGTGGACGGCTCTCGGGTGAGGACACTTGGGGACGATTAACGGATGTCGTTCATTTAATACACACGCAGACGGACGGCCAGGATCGCGTCGGATCAGAAGACGGAACGATACAGCGGGCCCCGGGAGCGCTGAGTCAGATGGCGGCGTCGAATGGGAGCGCGCCACGCGGCGTTTCGGAGCTGCCGAGGTTGACGCGGCGCCGCGTGGATAAATAGAAAATTAGGGATTTTTCTGATTTATTTAATTCCCTAAACTTCAAAAATTCATAACTTTGTGTAGAAAAATCAGAAAAATAAAATAAAAATACCTTCTTACTCAGTGAACAGAGGAGAATAATGTGGAAAAGAAATCATTTAATTTCATCAAGTATTTTATTTTTTATAATTTATTTACTCTCTGAACACTTTTAATTCTCCATGCATGTATACAATTCACCATGGCATGAGACCATAGGGCTTTTGAAGCCTCTGAATTTGGGAACATTCCCTGAATTTTCTAAAGTCAGAGGCCATCCTATAAAGAGTTATTGATTTTTCAAATTCATGTTACTGTTTTGAGTATTTTAATTCCAATAAATAGCATGTTGTGAAATAAATTCTAGGAAAATTTGATGATGTTCCTTATGACCGAGAGAACCCTAGGAAAAATAGGTTTTGAGTTAGTTCATTTAAAATAACCCTAATTGGCTTAAACACTCAAAATAGGTCTCTAATTAATTAGAGCTAACCATACATTAAATTAAATTCAAATCAATTCTCCACTGACCTTTAGGATCAGAGAAACCCACAATAAAAATTTGAGGTCAATTGGACTTGGTTAGCCCCACTAATTGGGTTGATTAAGCCACTTAGTCATTTTAAACTTTAAAAATTCATAACTTTCAAAATACCTTTCAAAAATTCACCAAATTGGTTTTGGAGCCTCTTTGATATTAGGGTAATCTAAGAAAATTAAAATTTCAATTTTCTAAAAAAGTTGATTTTTAATATTATTTTAATATTTTTAATAAATAAAAAATAATAAAAATCACAAAAATAATAAAATTCACCAAAATGTCACATTTTGAATTTTAATCACTTAGGAACAAACCTCATATTTTTCTTAGGTCTATTTAGTGAGATATTAAATTTTTAAAGCTCTAGGGTAATTTTAAAATTAAAAAAAATATGTTTTCTAGCTTTTTCACTAAAATAATTATAATAAATCATAGAAAAATCAGAAAATTGCAAAATTTGCTTCTCTGATTTCCTTGATATCAGAGAGATTTTTGAAAAATATAAAATTCAATTTTAAACATTTATTTTATTTTTAAATTAATTAACACTCCAAAACTTAAAATAATTATAATAAAAATAATATAATTCAAAAAAATCACCAAAATTGGTCCAAGTGGTCCTCTGGTCATTAGGAATGTCCCCTAATTTTCTTAAGGACAGAAACTTTCCCTTGGTCATGTTATTAAATTTTCCTTGAAAATCCCTATTTTCTACCAAAAATAATTATATAAATAAATTAAATACAGAAAAATCACATTTTCTCCTCTCATGTCTTTATTGACATATGAGTGAAGTCACATAAAAATTTCAAGTTCATTTGAGTTCAATTTAGTGAGTTATGAAATTATTAAGCTTAAAGGGTAAAAAATGGTAATTAAAAATCTTAATCCTTAATTAAAACTTTAGGTTTAATAAAAAAATTAGCAAGTAGAATCTTTGATCCTAATTTGATTTGGATGATTGAAATTTAAATAATTAAAGGGTAGAAACCCATTAAGCAATTTAAAATGATTAAACTTTAATTAAATAATTGATTAAATTTGGAAGAATAATAAAATTGGAATTATTAAAATAGGGATATTATTAGGAAGAGATTTATTCTTTAATTTAAAAATCCCTAAATTAATCATCTCATTAATATTCAATTCTTAATTAAAATGATAACTCAAATTCAAAACATTAAAAGACTTAATCATTAAACTAAAATTATATTATTAAACTCTTTTAAAATTTTAATTAAAATTAAAAAAAATTAAATTAAATTAAAAAATTAAATTAAATTAAGTAAATTGAATTGAATTAACTTAAATTAAAATAAATTAAATAAACAAATTAAATTAAATAAATCAAATTAAAATAAATTAAATAAACAAATTAAATTAAATCAAATTAAATTAAATTAAATTAAATTAAATTAAAAATTAAATTAAATTAAATCAAATTAAATTAAAATTAAATCAAATCAAATTAATTTAATGTAACATCAAATCAAACTAAATTGAATTAAATTGAATTAAAATTAAATTAAAACTTAATTAAATTAAATTAAATTAAATTAAGTTGAATTAAATATAACATCACCAAAGACATAAAGAATTCAAAATAAATCTAAAATAACTTGAACACTATTCCAAATTTAAACCCTTTAATTTAAATTAAACTAAATCACAAACCATTTGAACACCAATTTACCCTCGAAAGCTTTAGTTATCATAACTCCTAAACAGAATATTAAATGAAATGTTACTTCACTCATAGGATATTCAAATGTCCTAGTTCACTGAGCAAGATAACAAAACTTGAGATTCTTGGACGATTAATTCATTTGTATAATTAAATTCATTTGGACTTAAAACAATTCTAGCAATATTGAAAAGATGTTTAAGATTTGCCTTAAACACTTTCTCAATATGATAGGATGTTTATAAGAACAATTGGACTTAATTGTTCTTTGATGAAGAAAATTGTCCTCAAACCAAGCCATAGGATTTCGAGGTAGTTTGCCTAGTGCAATATAAATCCTCAACCTTTTGTTAGGCATTTGCACTACAAATTAAGCCCTAACCGGTTTTAGGATTCCGAGGTAGTCGTCCGATACGACTTAAACCCTCACATCTTCGAGGCTATTTGTATGATTGTGTTATACGAATATAAGTCCTAATTAATTAAAATTGGCAAGATCAAAACATCAAATAAACATTAGGACTTTCCTAAACTCAAGCCAAACAATAGGATAGTCGGGAAATTACCGAAGTTCGCTTCGAATCTGTGATTTCTCCTACTTTTCTTCCTTTGGATTCCCAAAACAAAATGTTCCAAATTTGATCCATTCCCTATTGAAATTCCAAAATTCAATCCTTTGAAAACTTAAACTTTGAAATCCTTGAGAGCAGAATTATTGATTATTATCGAGAGTTTTCTTAGGTGATTCCCATCACTTAAGATGTAATTAACTATAGGGGCTTGCCCTTATAGGGAATTTTAAAGAACCTGAGTAATATAAACCCTGTTTAATGCTTTCATATTAAGCGGGGAATTTGTCGGCTTATAAAATTGGTTCGCAGACCAAACGGATGTCACAAATCTTTTAGTTTGTTTAATCGAGCCCCACCGTCAAGCAGTGTGTCTATCCTTAAGAATAGATACACGGTTTGTGGTGCGGTGCTCGTTTATATAAACTATTTGGGATGTGAGATCAGTTTGATTTCATATCTTAAAATCTTCAAATTTAAAATTATTAAAAAAAAAAAATCAAATACTACTTTTCAAATTATTTATTTAAATTAAATTAAAAATTCACCGACAACTTCTGTTAGGCGACCTCTTTTCAAAATACCACACAACCTAAAAATAAGCCGCACAAACTTCTGGCGACTCCGCTGGGGAAAATTCCTCTCTCCATTTTTAGTCAAATAATTTTGCTTTCGAAAATTGGTAGTGTATCCATGTCCCTAATGGATCGAACTACCCTTCTTTCTGTTGGGATACTATGTTCATTTCTACCTTGAACAATTATAGTCAACATTCTCGGATTTAGGAACCACTGATTAGACACCCCTAAACAGAGAGGTTCCGAGATCCTTTTACCTCATTTCTGAGGTGGGGTGGACCCCCAATAGGTGTTAGTTTAGGAATGATCCTTCGAGTCGAGAAGTCTTGCTTAAGACTCTCTTTTCCTTTCCAACTCCGAATCAGATTCCTTACCTTCTCTACACCTTTGAACATTCCGTTCTAAATAAACAAACCCTCTAATAAGTGATTCTTTTAACAAATGATTCCTTCTTATAAATACATGAACAAGAATGTGTTCGGACTCTTTTCAATTCCTTTATTTTCGTCCTAAAGAAAAGAAGCATAACTTGGGACTGACAACAGAATCTACCCTGCAGAAATGGAAGCCCCGAAGCTGATTTTCTCCTTCACCAATGGACTGGACTTCGCTGTCTATAAGGATGAGCTGCCCGACAATGGGATCATCCGATTTGGACAAGGATTTGAAAATACGAATGTCAAGATCACCGACGTCTCCCTCTTTGCACTGACGAACAAGGTATCTGAAGCTGAGGAGCCGCTGCTTGAGTTCAACCTTAGGTCGACCCAAGAGTTTCCTCCCCGCAAAGGATCCCGACTAAGAGGAGTACTCGCCGTCCGCAGGAGGACCGTTCTTACTACCCCCACCGGTCTAGTTGTTTCGCACCTACCTCGACTTCGGCCAAATCAAAGGGGAAAGAAATCCAGAACTATGGTAAACCTGTTACCGTGGAGGGTACAGATCTTCCTGTAAGACCTTCTGTTTTCGAAATCGGGTCCAGTTCAAAGATTCCGTCACTGACGAGGACCCAAAGAAGAAACATAAGTAGAAGGATCGCTAGAGAAGCCAGAGCTGCTGAAATTGCTTTCCTAGAGGAAATTCCAGAGCTGCCAGAATATACACCGCTGCCAGAATATACACCACTGCCTGAATACATACCACTTTTGGGAGGAAGCAGGTTCCATCCCCTCTCCGCCGCAGAGGATGAGGAGATTGTTTGCAAGATTGCTGCCACATTACCTCAGCCCGCATATTACAACGATAGCCGCAAGACAAGGACTAGAACTATGCCGTTTGCTCGACTGCAAACTTTGGTAAAAAAGTTAGCAAAGAAGGAAAACTGCCCCGTATCGGAGATTCTACGAAGGATAGGGCGGGTGCCAGTCAAATCCCGTCTTGGGCCCCGAGTAGAACCCGCCATCATGACAGAAAAACCAAGTAAAAGAATGAAGGCTAGTCCGCCCGTTGTCGTTTCAGGATTACAGATTAGGGAGGATACTACCTTCCAGCATTTGGTCGATAGACCATCTGGTCCTAGACCTTCTGCTGCTAGAAGGATGGTATGGCGTCCCACTACTGGGCAGTTAAGATTGAAACAGTAGCCCGAGAAAGAAAGTCTCGCCAGGAGGCTGGAATCTGAAGAAAGTGCTACTGCGATAAAGGGGACTCGTGAAATGGGGACCCGACAGCTATCGCACGACAACCGCAATGACACACAGAAAGCCCCGCTAGAAGATGCCATGGAAAAGTTGAGAACCGATATCTGACGGTTGGCAAAAGAAAGAGAAGAAAAGTTCGGAGATGAGATTGATTCATCGGAATTCATGGACGACGAATATGCGAGAAATCAACATGGTTGAGACACGAGCTTCATCGGCTTCGCAAGGTGCTCCTGCGGCCGCGAAAGAGAGGAGCCGGAAGCGATGAGAAGGCGGCTTCGGGAAAAGACGACACGATCGCTCGAATGGCTAAAAGGATGGAAGAGATGGCCGTAGCTCCGGCCACTCTCCGCAGTCAAGTACAACCACAAAGAGAGACACCCCCGAGAGGTCATTCACATTGTAGACGGAGGAAAGGAGATTACATCCGTCAATGGGGATGATCAGCCGAAAAGGATACAACACAAAGTATGATCCCCGAAAAGGATATCAAGAACTTGGTGGAACAACGAGTGCGAGAAGCCTTAGCACAATCGAAGAGCGGGACATCCATTCGGACGGGTAGACCTTACCCGAAGAATTCGACGCCGTCCAATACCCGAAAGGCTTCGTACCACCTCTCGTTCAAGACCTTCGACGGAACCGGGAACCCCCGACGAGCATGTTGCACACTTTCGTGCCGGTTGTTGTAATGCCGGCGGGAGCGATGCATTACTCTTCCGACGAGTTCGTCGGCAGTGCGTCGGGAATCGCCTTCGACCGGTATGCGGAATTACCAAATGGTTCGGTGAAGACGTTCTCGGAACTAGAGAACCTCTTCATCAAGCGATTCGTCGGAGCTCGGCACCACATCACTATAGGTGATTTAGTGGTAGAGAAACAAAGGCCGAACGAAACTTTGGTGGATTACATACTTCGATGGAGGAACTTAAGCATGAAGTGTGAACCACAACTACAAGAACAACATGCAGTCGGCATTTTACTTAAAAGCATTCACGGCCCGATAGCACTTCTCATCAAAGGATTCACTATTAAGACTTTCGAGAAGTTGTTAAGCAAGGCCGGAAGCTTGCAAGAAGAGGCGAAGCAATTAAGTTTCGCCGACAAGACGGACAAGCAAAAGCCTGTGAAGACTTTTGAAAAGAAATCCGGGATCGTTGCAGCAGTTGACAAAGGCAAGCAACCAATGCAAATACCACCAGAACGGCCGCAGAGCAACCCCAACGGAATTACCGGCAACCCGGCCCAGACTATCAATCATCTCCACGAGTATGAACAACCGCCTCGTCCGCAACGTACATTAAGGGAACTTCGAGCGGGGAATATCCGTTCAAGAATGAAGCAATGACCGAAAATGTTCCGTAGTCTGATGAAGACTCCAGATTTCCAGCTGCGAGCCTAAAAGACCAGAGGAAGTCAACAAGAAAGGTGATCCCAACTTTTGCCCCTACCACCGGATGCTTGGGCACAAGATAGAAGATTGCATTACCTTTAAAAGTTGGCTCAACGACAACCTTCGAAAAGGGAATATAACAATCCCGAAGGAGTACATGAAGGAACCCCAGAAAGGAGGTTCCGTCAATGTTATCTCAACTGATCCCGTCATTCCGATAGATCCCTATGCAGTCGACGATGGATGGACTACCGCTCGGACGAGGTCTTCGAAGAAGATTTTAGACGAGCATCCGAACCGCCTCGGTGTGAGCTTCAATTCGTAGTTCGAGACCTGTTAAGCCGGTACTATCACTTGCGATAGAAGAACCACCTCAACAGGAGACAATTGAAGAGAAGAAGAAAATCGACGAAGAAGAGAAGACCGAGACTCCTAAGGCTAGACTAGGGGCTGCTTATCCTAAGATAGTTGTTTCCGATTCGGGGGAGAAATCCCTCGAACCTCTGATTTTGTATGATTATCTCGCTCACTTCGGTGGGATCATATAATGATAAGGGTGATGGCGTTGGCTACGTCTTGATTGTTTCTAACGATTACGTAACTAGCGACAATCCGGACATCGATTTCGATACCAACGACAATTCTCAAATCATACACAATCTCGACGATCAAAATAACAAAGAAGACATCCATCAAGGAGGCTACGAGAGCTCAACAAGCAACGAATCTATTTACGAATTTCGAGGAGCTCCAGTCACAATAGAGTTAGAGCCTTCAGATTCTGAAGCTAATCCGAAAGAACTCGTCACTCCGATTCAAGAAGAGACACCGGCAAGCTCAATACTAGATTTGGAGGAAATTACAGAAGTCAACTTGAGAAGTGGAAAAGTTCTACCTCCAAGAATGGGTCCAAAAGACAAAGGAAAGCAGGTGGTTGATCAAGAAGAACCAACCCCAGCAGAAGAAATACCCATTCGAGAAGAAGCCGAGACGCATGAAAATAAAGTGGACTACAACGTACTAGCCCATCTTAGGAAACTACCGGCCAAGCCGAGCATCTACGACACTCTCATCTTATCGAAAGGAGATGAGAGAAGCTGCGATCGAGGCCTTACTCGGATCTAGAAATTTGCTTAGCTCAAATGGTCGGAGATTCCTTAGATGAGGTTTATTCGTTAAAGGAACAGCCGAGGTGTTACCTTCACGGACAATGACCTACTACTTGGGACGACAGATCACAACCGACCGTTGTACATTTCGATTACTAATTGGGAAGTTTACGCTCTCCGGAGTATTGGTGGATCCGGAGCATCAATCAATATAATGAGTCTTCGAACGCTAGCATACTTGAAAATTGATGCTCGTGAGCTCGAAGCAGACAAAATGTTATTAAGAGGATTCAACCAGAAAGGAGAAAGAGCCCTAGGGTCAATAACGCTACTAATGAAGACCGGTGACTTAGCAAAAACAACCGCAAAATTTCACATAATTGATTCAGAAACATCGTTCAACGCTCTGTCTGGCCGACCGTGGATACATGAAAACAGGATGGTACCATCATCTGCGCATCGGTGCATCAAATACTACGATGGAGGGGAACGAGTGCATCAAAGGCGACTTACAACCATTCTCCGTACATGAAATTGGAATCCATGAAGATGCGACTTATTATGCACCACCGAAGAAAACGATCTTCTCCAGAGATACCGTAACAAATGAAGCAAAGAAAGTTCAGGACAACGAAGAACCTAAAGTTCTAGTCCAACAGTCACTCACCACTCCCTTCCGGCGAGATCGTGAAGGTTTCTCCACAACTCGCATCCGAGGTCGAGGCCGGGGACGAGGCCGTGGTAGAGACGCTAGGATAGTTGGACAGAGGAAACCAGCCATCAATGTTGATTGGGAAGATAGTTCTGAAGAAGAAAAAGAAATCAAACAAGAAGCAGCGACAATAAGTCGAAGAAGCCGCAATTCAAGATCTCTCTCGAAGATGAAAAGAATGAAGAATATAAATCGATGTACGAGAAGATTAACCACTACGTACATACTATGACCCTAACCCCGATCCATTCTAATAAGATCGAGGGTATGGTGGTCAAAGAGGTACGTAACGACGGTGCAAGGCCAATCAAATTCTACCGTGGTGCTTCTTCCTCCAAAACTGAAAATAATGTACAATTCGAAGATGTCACTTCATCAGAATTAATGGAATTACCTTTTGAGTGGTACTCTCCCTGTGTTCAAAATTTAATTCAGCGTGGTTTCTTACCTCGACAATGGACAAAAGGCCAATCACAACATTTTGAAATATTATGGAATAATTCCAGTCGTCCACCCAATTCAAAGCATGGTCTCGGATTCGGCACAGTAGGGTCAGTTGACGATACTGAATTTTGCTTGGTTGTCACTTACGAGCCCAATGAAAACTGCATGGAAACTACAGACGAACTCGAAGATGTACAAATTGGAGATGCTCCACCAGAATTCGAAGAAGAAATCAAATCTACAATAGATGAGTTGACGGAAGTTAACTTAGGTACTAGAGAAGAGCCTAGACCTACCTTTGTTAGCTCCTTACTCAATAAAGAAGACTCCGAAGAAATAATCAAATTATTAATGGAATTTAAAGACTGTTTTGCTTGGAACTATGACGAGATGCCAGGATTAGCTCCGGAGGTTGCAGTCCATAAGCTAGGAGTGGATCCTACTTCTGTCCCAGTCAGACAAGGTCCCAGAAGAATGCGTCTAGAAATTGAACAACAAGTCATAGCCGAAGTTAAAAAGCTAATAGACACTAAATTTGTCCGTGAAGAACAATACCCGACCTGGCTAGCTAATGTAGTGCCAGTCAGAAAGAAGAATGGTCAGATCAGAATCTGTGTGGACTTCAGAGATTTGAACAAGGCATGTCCAAAGGATGAATTCCCTCTACCGATCCCGGAACTGATGATCGACATTGCTTCGACACATGAAATATTCTCGTTCATGGATGGATCTTCGGGATACAACCGGATAAAAATGGCTCCGGAAGATGAAAAGCTTACAGCATTCGGGACGCCGATCGGAGTATTTTGCTACACAGTGATGCCATTCGGATCGAAGAACGCGAGGAGCAACCTACCAAAGAGCAATGACAAGAATTTTTGATGATCTCATCCACAATCAAGTCGAATGCTACGTGGACGATGTGGTCATCGAAAGCAAAGTAAAGGACAACCACTCGTATGATTTGAGAATTTTTTCGAACGGTTAAGACAATTTAACCTTAAGATGAATCCCTTAAAATGCGCCTTCGGCGTCACCTCGGGAAATTCTTAGGATTCGTTGTCCGACATCGTGGAATTGAAATCGACCCGGAAAAGATTAAAGACTATCTTAGAAATGCCGCCTCCCAAAACCTTAAAACAACTACGATCTTTTCAAGGAAGCTGGCATATCTTCGACGCTTTATCTCAAACCTGTCAGGTAGGTGTCAGCCTTTCTCGGCACTAGTTAAAAAGGACGCCAAATTTATTTGGGAAGAAAAATGCCAGAAGGCCTTCGAGGACATTAAACAATATTTAATGACACCTCCTGTCTTAGCAGCCCCGGTCTCGGGTAGACCGGCGATACTTTACACCGCGGCTTTAGAAGACTTTCTCGGAGCCCTGTTAGCCCAGGTCAAGGATGAGGGTAAAGAAAACGCTCTTTACTACTTAAGCCGTCGTTTACTTCCGACGGAAGTAAGGTATCCCGCAATTGAAAAGCATTGTTTGGCCTCGATCTTCGCCGCTCAAAAGCTCAGGCACTACATGCTTTCTCATAAGGTCAACCTAATCTCGAAGTTTAATCCATTGCAATACTTGATGACTCGTCCAACACTTTCCGGCAGACTTGCCAGATGGTCAATGATATTATTGCAATTCGATATAACTTTCGTGCCGTGAAGGGACAAGTCTTAGCAGACTTTCTCGCAGCACACCCTTTGCCGGCAGAATCTCCTCTCAATGACGATTTGCCGGATGAACAAATAATGAACCTAGAAGACCTTGATGATCGACGTTGGGAATTGTATTTCGACGGAGCATCTTCAGCACACAAAGACGAAGAATCGCAAGTGATAGTGCCCGTAAGGCGGGAATCGGGCTAATCTTTATAACACCGGAGCGGGTGATGTTAAGATACTCCTACCACTTGACGAACCGTGTACAAACAACGAAGCGAATACGAAGCCCTCTTAACGGGACTGGATTTAACTATTCGAATGGGGATAACGGACATCAATATCTACGGGGATTCGCAGTTAATCATTCAACGGATCGCCAGACAATACAGAATTTTAAAGCGAAGACTCGAACAATACTTCCAGTATGCCATACAGCTGTTGGAACAGATTCCAAATGTAACGATATACAAAATTCCCAGAAAAGAAAATGCTTTAGCAGATGCTTTAGCCCGTCTCGCAAAAGAATTTGCCTGTTTGCAAGATGAATCAGTGGAAGTGTCGGTTCACGGACGTCGAGTCCTATCACGGCTCGACATAGACACAATACACAAATCGAAAAAGAAAAAGAGTCGAGTTGCGGCGAGTGACGGAAAACACGGAAGATTGGCGACGGCCATTGATGAACTACACCGCAAACGGGAAAGCTACCGGACGATAGGTCGCTAGCCCATCGGATCAAGAAAAGAACTCGTCTTACGCATTAATAAACAACACATTGTACGAAGGTCTTTTGATCAAATGTGGCTAAGGTGCTTAAGCGGGTCCGAGGCCCGTGAAATCGTTAAAGAGGTGCATTCGGGACTCCGTGGCGCTCACCGGTCGGGTCCAAAGATGAAAATGAAAATTAAAAGACTAGGGTACTACCGGCCCTCGATGATGACCGATCGCATGAAAATCGCCGGAGGCGTCACCAATGCCAAGTGCACGGAGTGGTTCTACACCAACCTCCAAATGTGCTGCACCCAACAATTGCGTCGTGGCCATTTGAATGTTGGGGCACAGATATAGCGGGTCCAATAGAACCACCATCTTCAAAAGGACATCGTTTCATTCTTGCGGCTACAGATTACTTTTCCAAGTGGGCGAGGCGGTTCCACTTAGAGAAGTGAAAGCACACCACGTGCTACGGCTTTTCAAGAACCAAGTTGTCTACCGTTTCGGAGTGCCGCGCGGAGATCATCTCGGATAATGGGTCGGCATTCGAAGCACACAAATCAACAATTTTGTCGGGAGACACGGAATCGGCCGGCGATACTCGACAATTTACTACCCGAGGGCAAACGGCCTCGGCGAGGCTTTTAATAAAACTCTCGTTCAAATCTTAAAGAAAACTTTGGACGATAATAAGAGAAATTGGCACGAGAAGTTGTTAGAAGCCTTATGGGCCTACCGGACGACCTTCAGAACTCCTACTCAAGCTACACCTTACGCTTTGGTGTATGGGTCCGAGGCAGTGTTACCTTTAGAGGTTCAGCTTCCTTCACTCAGAATTGCAGTTGCGAACAAGATCACGACAGAAGAAAACACCAAATTACGACTCGAAGAATTAGAAAGCCTGGAAGGGAAAAGACTTGCAGCGCAACAAAATTTAGAACTTCACCAAGCTAAGATGGTTCAAGCCCATGACAAACTGGTACGCCCAAGAACCTTCAAAGTTGGTGACTTAGTTGTCGTTCTCAAGAGATCTATTCTTGCACATCGCAAGATAGGAGGAAAATTTGAACCCACTTGGGAAGGACCGTTTGTGGTTGAAGCAGTATACTCAGGAGGTTCTTACCGGCTAGTGAATTGCCGGGGAGAACAACATATGCTTCCGATCAACGGACGATACTTGAAAAAGTATTACGCTACACGATGTTTCGAAGGAATGAATTCTTAATCCCTAAGAAACACGGGCGAAGTAATTACTTATGATTGGGTCCGAACCCGAAAAATAATAAAATGTGCTAAAATAAATAAAATCATGATAATTAAGTTTTCCTTGTTTTCTTTTCCAAATCAAAATCTCTTTCCTGATCTTATCCCGCTTCATTCCTGTTAAATTTTAAAATATAAGAGAAAAAAAAATGTCTTTAATAAACGTTTTCTTAATGTTCTTGTTCTTAGTACAGCCCCTGATCCTTTTCCTTGTCTTTTCGCAGGGAAATGTCGAACGGGCGGTTGGTCCTGAACTTTATGAATGGCGTAAGCCTTGCACTCGATGAAAAGAGGGTGAAAGATGGAGCGATAATCGAGATTGACTCGGATTTCGCACCGGCGGAGCCTACGATACGAGGAAAGTGGCCGGGTCCCGGTTGACCGAGAAGAGCTGCCGGGGAGACGAGTGATGAAAGTGGGTGGCCCAAGCCACCAATCCGGCAGCAAGAAAAGAAAGGCAAATGCGAAGAAGACAAGAAAATGAAATGCTGTAGTCGCTACGGCGGAGGGCGAGCTTGTCGGCGCCGCGCCCACGAGAGATTCAAGAAGTGTGGAGAGCTACTCTCACGGCAACGCAACGAAGAAATAAGAATCGCCGTATCCGTAAGATGTTAACAAAACTAGGCGCGGACCGGCGCAACGAGACGAGTTACTACGCCGGTACGTACACTTCGAGGACACCGGTTCACCGGGAACTCGAAGAAAGGAGGCCGGCTCTAGGATAACGAGAAAGAACCATGGAAATCTCACAAAGACCGGAAGAAAGAAGGCTACCACGCCACCGGATAGAACCACCGGTGATGCATGACCTTGTTGCGGAAGCAACCCGGGGGATGTCCCGACGGAGCATCATCCACGAGGAGCCGAGGTATGCGGGAGAACATGAAGGGATTGAACCGTATATCCCACAATATGTCACGAGGCCTCGCCATCGCGAGATCATTCCGGAATACGAGCTGGAGAGAATGCAGAATGTTGAAAAGAAAACCTTTGAATACTTCGAGAGAATTAAAGGTAGAAGAATCAATATACTTGAGGGCCTCGAGCTACATACAGACGTATTCTCCGAGTATGAAAAACAGCAAATCGTGGATTGCATCCGGGATTTGAAAAGAATGGGCCGAGCGAGGCCGCTCGAGGAAAACACATACTCGGAACCCGGAGATGGATGTCGGGGAAGGGAAGAATCACGATACAATGCGGATCTTGCTACTGACTTTGCGGAGGACGGGAAGGAAACCCACGGGAATACTCCGTCATGGGCGAGTGGATCCGATGCCATTAGTCATCAAGAGAATGGTAAAGAGATTGATAACATGGAGGGTACTGCCGCGGATTGCATACCCAATAGTCTGCATTATTAACATCTACAAAGCGGGGTGTTGCATACCCCCGCACATAGATCACCACGACTTTGTCAAACCTTTACGCACGAGTCTCTTTCCTGAACGAGTGTAACATCATGTTCGGATCCGACCTCCGGATAGCGAGGCCCGGGGAGTTCCGAGGGCCGGTGAAGATACCTTTACCGGTAGGTTCCGTCATGATGCTGAAGGGCAACGGAGCGGATATCGCTAAGCATTGCATACCGGGAGTACCGGTGAAGCGGATCTCGGTTACTTTCGAAGGATGGATGACGAGCAAGACACCTTACCATTTCCGGCCGGACCCGGAGCTAGAGAACCTCCGGCCTTACGAGTTGTGAGTTACATGGGAAATATCACACCTCCGACGTACATCCAGTCGGCATCCTTGCCGAGGATGGCTTGGAAGGTGATGTTATTAACCATGTACCCCACTATTCGGACATGGATTTTTGACGGATGCTTCTTTTGATGGATCGACGAAGATCATACATAGTCCGTTTTGAGTCTACATGGATTGTATGAAATATATGCCGGATCGAGTTGTACGATGTATCTTCAACATGATTGGAATGAAAGTGACCATGTCACATTTTTTTGGCCTTCACCTCTTTTGTGCAAATTGATTGGGAAACGCCATTAAAGTTAAATGAACTTCGAACAAAGAACAGAAAAGAAAAAAGGAAGAATAAAAGAAAACTTTCCTAAAAAAAATCTAAAAATGACGAACACCAAATTCACATGAACATTAAATAAACGATAAGATAAAATTTGAATCATTAAAAGATAAACGAAATCAACATAAATGTTAAATCAAACCCTCAACCGAATTTCAAATCCAATCTCGATCAAATTTCAAATGTGATCTTCCAAATTTCAAATTAAATCTTAAATCAAATTTCAATCGAGTTCAAACTCATCCTTCCAAATTTCAAATTCAATCTTTCCGGACTCCGAATCTACATCAAATTCAAACTTTTGGGTCGAGGATTTTACATCAAGACCTGCACTGCTTTAGGATTCTTTCCTATTGCACTGAAATACATCAAAATCAAACTTTTGGGTCGAGGATTTTACATCCAAGACTGCCTTTGCTTTAGGATTCTTTCCCTATTGCACTGAAATACATCAAATTCAAACTTTTGGGTCGAGGATTTCACATCCAAGACTGCCTTTGCTTTAGGATTCTTTCCCTATTGCGCTGAAATACATCAAAATTCAAACTTTTGGGTCCAAGACTGCACTGCTTTAGGATTCTTTCCCTATTGCACTGAAATACATCAAATTCAAACTTTTGGGTCGAGGATTTTACATCCAAGACTGCCCTGCTTTAGGATTCTTTCCCTATTACACTGAAATACATCAAAATCAAACTTTTTGGGTCGAGGATTTTACATCCAAGACTGCACTTTGCTAGGATTCTTTCCCTATTGCCTTTGAAATACATCAAAATCAAACTTTTTGGGTCGAGGATTTTACATCCAAGACTCGCCTTGCTTTAGGATTCTTTCCCTATTGCCTTCGAAATACATCGAAATCAAACTTTTTGGGTCGAGGATTTTACATCCAAGGCTGCATTGCTTTAGGATTCTTTCCTATTGCCTCTGAAATACATCAAATTCAAACTTTTGGGTCGAGGATTTTACATCCAAGACTGCACTGCTTTAGGATTCTTTCCTATTGCACTGAAATACATCAAAATCAAACTTTTTGGGTCGAGGATTTTACATCCAAGACTGCACTGCTTTAGGATTCTTTCCCTACAGCAATGAAATACATCAAAATCAAACTCTTGAGGTTAAGGATTTTTACATCCAATACCGCATTGCTGCGAGATCTCTCCTCATTGCAATGATTCGATCCGATCAATTCAATTTTCTTTCGAGGTTGAAGATGTTACATCTAAAACCTCAGAATTCCAATTTTCATTTCAAATCAAATCCCTCAAATTAATTTTGACAAAACTTCAATCTAAATTAAAACTCCAAACTAAAATCTAAGTTCACACGTCAAACTTAAACCGAAACAAAATAAAATCTAAATCGAAATTCTCCTTGGTCATGTGATTCGGAATTCACCTCCTTTTCTTTTCCCCAGCGAGAGTTCAGGTATCTCCAGTTTTGGGAACATACCCGATACTCCCAGCGGAAATTCTTTTGCTTTGTCCTAAGTTTGTCACTTGGACGTTTGTGTTGGTTTTGTTGATCGCTTCGGTCAACACCAATACGCGCGGTGTGCTCTGTCAGCTCACCACACCTATTGAGGGTCCATTTGTTGACCTCATTTTTGATGAGGTCTTCTCTTCTTCTTTTTAGTGCTTAGGATCTAGCCTTAGGCTTTTCCTTTGACTATCTTAGAGGACTAGAATTGGGACCCACCATTTAGAAACTCAAACCACTTCTTAACTCCCTTCAAACTCCACAAACTTGACTATAGACCCCTAATCACTTAGAGGGTTGAAATCAAATGTGGAAGTTTAAGGATGAGTTCCTATAGGACTCTTTGGCCTTAGGACTACCCTGGGTGGCCTGGTCTGGTGAAGGGGCTGACTTACACACACACTACACTTATACACTACACTTTCACACACTTCCTAAAAACACACCCATACCCAACTTGACCTTCTGACTCATGTAGGTGATTCACATGGATGGTCCTTAACCCCTATGCCCTTGGCTAAGAGGGTTAGGAACAACATAGTGAATGCCTCAAATGAGTCCCTTAATGGCTCATGTGGGCTTGATATGGCTTCATGACTCAACCAAAATGATTTCACTCCACTTATCCACCCAATCTTCAATTTCCCAAATTTTCAATTTTTGACCCCGGGACCACTACACCGCTTAGCCTTACCCAAAACCCTTGAAATTACCCAATTTTTTTCAAAATTTCCTAAATCACCCAAAATTCTCCAAAATCATTCCCAAACATTTCCACATCACTCAAATTGATCATCCATACCCAAAAATACCAAAAATTCCAAAAATACCACCCAATACCCTCCAAATACCCAAAATACCCCTCTTGACCCAAAAATCCAAAAATTCAGAAAATTCCCAGAAAATTCCAGAAAATCCCAAATATTCCCAATTTCATTTTGTTAAACTACACCTTGGGCCAATTTTGTCAATTTACCCCACTTTTATAAAAAACCCCAATTTGACCCATTTTAACCCAAAGTGAACTCAATGTCAAACCAAACCTACCCAATTGACCCAAATTCTGGTCCAATTCAATTCAAAACTTCAATTCAACATTCCCAATACCAATCTAGACCAAATCCAAGTCCAATTTGATTGATATTTGGATCCAATTTCACTTTTGGCCTTAAAACCCAATTTGGACCCATGACCCAAACCTAACCCAAACTCACCCAATTCAACTCCAATTAACCCCAAATCTTTTCTAAATCTTCCTTAACATTCCCACAAATAAAACACTAACATGATTTTCCCAAAATTTAGACCCAAACCCCACTCAAATTCAACCCAAGCTAAAAGGCCCATTTTTGACCTAAACCCAAACCTAACTCCAAATGAGCCCAAACCCCAAAATCAAAGCCCAACCAAAGTCAAAACCTCTTTGAAACACTCCCATAAATATTTCTCAAAATTAATTTTACATCAATTTTAACCCTAGCCCAACATTGGCCCAAGTTAGCCCAATTTGACCTACATAGGCCCACTTACCGAAATAAATCCAAATTCGAACCAATTCAACCCCAAATCACACTAAATTGACTCCAAGCCCTTCATAGAACATCCACTAAACCAATTATAACACTTATTTGACAAGGTCCTTCACAAAATATTCACCCAAATGCCCATCCTAAAATCAAAAAGCCCATTCCCCTTAAACTTTCCTAAAAGCCCACTTCCTTCGAATTCAAAAGCCCAAATTCATCTAAAGCCCACATGGCACTTCCCCTCATCATCCATTTAATCAAAATTGCCCCTAAGTTTCAAAGTCATCAATTAAACAATTCCAAATCAAGCCCCATACAAATTCCAGTCAAAATATCAAAATTTTCTTAAATCCATTTTTATGAAATTGACCCAAGCTTTTCCCAAGCCAAATGGAGCCAAGGGTGAGCCATTCACAAGCCATATGGAGCCATGAAAGTTTGGCATGTGACCATGCCATTAATGGTAAAAGGAGGGGCTTCTTTCCTAATCTTTCATTAAGCTTTTTTAACCTTATCCATGACACACTCTAAACCATGTTTAGCCACCTCATCATGGATAGAGACCACACCATTCTCTCTTGGCCGACCCAATCGATCCTCTCGGCCCAAAATCGAGGCCATGGGGAGGTGCACCCAACCCAAACCAATGGGTTGACCAAATTGAAGCCAAAATGACCCCTTCTCCATTCCATTTTAATTCAAAGCCTTTACACATGTCAAACTCCGATTGACTTCACCAACTTCAAGCCCTGGACTCCCCGACCACGAAGGTGACCCATGCCTGCCGGCTAGCCGCTGGATCGCCGGAAAACACCATGGCCGAGACCTTGGGAGGAGCCGAAATTTGGAATTCCACCTTGCTTGAGCGCCCCGTGCCCGATGGCCACCATGGCTGTTCTTCCCATGACCGGAGCGAGTCGATCCCAACCCTTGGCCATCCACGGGAGGCTCTCCGGCCACCTCTGTTTAAACCCGACCCCCTCGCGGCCATGAGAGGAGAATTGCACAAACCTTGCCGAAACTGCGCCAAAATTGTTCCAAACCTTCTCCACCCTTAGAGCGAGTTGATCCCCAGGTGTCGATTTGCCACTAATCCCCACTGAAAAACCCGATTTCTCAGCCGAAATTCCACCCAAAACCGGGACACTTCTCCACGGTGAGCCAATCCCCAAATTGATTGGTTCTACACCTTCACCGAGACCGGGGAAGGTGTCCGCCAGCAAAAGCCCCATCTCCGAGGCCTCCCAGGTTGCTCCGGCCTCCAAGCTTTGTGATCGGCTGTGGTCGAAATCCAACCTAGACAATTCACTGAGACCGGGAGACTTCATGCGGAGCTTGCTTAGGATCCGATCGAAGGTGCAACAACTCTCGGATTGAAGCCACACTTCTGCGAGCAAAGGTATGAGCTAATTCTTCATCCCGAGCTTCGGAGATTCTCCATTTCAAATGCTTTAATTTCAATGCATGATAACCAGTATAGATGTGTTCGTCTCTTCGAAGACGAATCCATAGAGCATAAGAACATGAAAATCCATTAAGTATCGAGTGAGATATTAGGGATTTAGTGTGGACGGCTCTCGGGTGAGGACACTTGGGGACGATGAACGGATGCCGTTCATTTAATACACACGCGGACGGACGGCCAGGATCGCGTCGGATCAGAAGACGGAACGATACAGCGGGCCCCGGGAGCGCTGAGTCAGATGGCGGCGTCGAATGGGAGCGCGCCACGCGGCGTTTCGGAGCTGCCGAGGTTGACGCGGCGCCGCGTGGATAAATAGAAAATTAGGGATTTTTTCTGATTTATTTAATTCCCTAAACTTCAAAAATTCATAAATTTGTGTAGAAAAATCAGAAAAATAAAATAAAAATACCCTCTTGCTCAGTGAACAGAGGAGAATAATGTGGAAAAGAAATCATTTAATTTTATCAAGTATTTTATTTTTTATAATTTATTTACTCTCTGCATACTTTTAATTCTCCATGCATGTATACAATTCACCATGGCATGAGACCATAGGGCTTTTGAAGCCTCTGAATTTGGGAACATTCCCTGAATTTTCAAAAGTCAGAGGCCATCCCTATGAAGAGTTATTGATTTTTCAAATTCATGTTACTGTTTTGAGTATTTTAATTCCAATAAATAGCATGTTGTGAAATAAATTCTAGGAAAATTTGATGATGTTCCTTATGACCAGAGAACCCTAGGAAAAATAGGTTTTGCGTTAGTTAATTTAAAACAACCCTAATTGGCTTAAACACTCAAAATAGGTCTCTAATTAATTAGAGCTAACCATACATTAAATTGACTTCAAATCAATTCTCCACTGACCTTTAGGATCAGAGAAACCCACCATAAAAATTTGAGGTCAATTGGACTTGGTTAGCCCCACTAATTGGGTTGATTAAGCCACTTAGTCATTTTAAACTTTAAAAATTCATAACTTTCAAAATACCTTTCAAAAATTCACCAAATTGGTTTTGGAGCCTCTCTGATATTAGGGAATCTAAGAAAATTAAAATTTCAATTTTCTAAAAAAGTTGATTTTTAATATTATTTTAATATTTTTAATAATTAAAAAATAATAAAATTCACAAAAATAATAAAATTCACCAAAATGTCACATTTTGAATTTTAATCACTTAGGAACAAACCCCATATTTTTCTTAGGTCTATTTAGTGAGATATTAAATTTTTAAAGCTCTAGGGTAATTTTAAAATTAAAAAAAATATGTTTTCTAGCTTTTTCACTAAAATAATTATAATAAATCATAGAAAAATCAGAAAATTGCAAAATTTGCTTCTCTGATTTCCTTGATATCAGAGAGATTTTTGAAAAATATAAAATTCATTTTTCAACATTTATTTTATTTTTAAATTAATTAACACTCCAAAACTTAAAATAATTATAATAAAAATAATATAATTCAAAAAAATCACCAAAATTAGTCCAAGTGGTCCTCTGGTCATTAGGAATGTCCCCTAATTTTCTTAAGGACAGAAACTTTCCCTTGGTCATGTTATTAAATTTTCCTTGAAAATCTCTATTTTCTACCAAAAATAATTATATAAATAAATTAAATACAGAAAAATCACATTTTCTCCTCTCATGTCTTTATTGACATATGAGTGAAGTCACATAAAAATTTCAAGTTCATTTGAGTTCAATTTAGTGAGTTATGAAATTATTAAGCTTAAAGGGTAAAAAATGGTAATTAAAAATCTTAATCCTTAATTAAAACTTTAGGTTTAATAAAAAAATTAGCAAGTACAATCTTTGATCCTAATTTGATTTGGATGATTGAAATTTAAATAATTAAAGGGTAGAAACCCATAAGCAATTTAAAATGATTAAACTTTAATTAAATAATTGATTAAATTTGGAAGAATAATAAAATTGGAATTATTAAAATAGGGATATTATTAGGAAGAGATTTATTCTTTAATTTAAAAATCCCTAAATTAATCATCTCATTAATATTCAATTCTTAATTAAAATGATAACTCAAATTCAAAACATTAAAAGACTTAATCATTAAACTAAAATTAAATTATTAAACTCTTTTAAAATTTTAATTAAAATTAAAAAAAATAAAATTAAATTTAAAAATTAAATTAAATTAAGTAAATTGAATTGAATTAACTTAAATTAAAATAAATTAAATAAACAAATTAAATTAAATAAATCAAATTAAAATAAATTAAATAAACAAATTAAATTAAATCAAATTAAATTAAATTAAATTAAATTAAATTAAAAATTAAATTAAATTAAATCAAATTAAATTAAAATTAAATCAAATCAAATTAATTTAATGTAACATCAAATCAAACTAAATTGAATTAAATTGAATTAAAATTAAATTAAAACTCAATTAAATTAAATTAAATTAAATTAAGTTGAATTAAATATAACATCACCAAAGACAAAGAATTCAAAATAAATCTAAAATAACTTGAACACTATTCCAAATTTAAACCCTTTAATTTAAATTAAACTAAATCACAAACCATTTGAACACCAATTTACCCTCGAAAGCTTTAGTTATCATAACTCCTAAACAGAATATTAAATGAAATGTTACTTCATTCATAGGATATTCAAATGTCCTAATTCACTGAGCAAGATAACATAACTTGAGATTCTTGGACGATTAATTCATTTGTATAATTAAATTCATTTGGACTTAAAACAATTCTAGCAATATTGAAAAGATGTTTAAGATTTGCCTTAAACACTTTCTCAATATGATATGATGTTTGTAAGAACAATTGGACTTAATTGTTCTTTGATGAAGAAAATCGTCCTCAAACCAAAACACAGGAACCTAGACGTCATAGGAAATGACTAGCTATAGGATTAGGAATTTGGTAGAAAACCATAACCCTTCCCTTAGCTTTACCTAGGAACTTGCTTAAATATTCTAATTGTGTTTTAAGTGCAGCTTGGAATGACGGGAAGACCCTCCAGGTACGCTTTTATTTTATTGCAATCTACTTTCTCGCAATTTACTTTCTTGCAATTTACTTTATTGCAAATGCACTTTACTTTTCTTGCATGATAAAACAACTGTTGCATGAAAACCCACACCTTTAGGATAGTCCCTAAAACTGAAACCAAAACTAAGTTAAAAGTCATTGCAAGATAAAATTCACCGCCACAACATTTCAAAATATGAAACAACTCAAAATTTAATCACAAACGAACACAAAACTACAATTACAACTAAATTAAAACGTCTTGTTGGATGATCGGGAATACCTCGGATGATGTAACCTACGTGTTGCTAACGGGATTTCCACGGTCTAAATGAAAGTGTGGAACTCATTCAGTTGAGTTTAGCAAATTCATCTGGACTAAGTGAATCCGATAAAAATAATGATGCCGGAAGGATGAAACCGTGAGATCTTAACCGGTGTCGTTATAATCAACTTTAAGATTTGTTTTAATTAAAACATAAAAAAAACACTTGGAAATTAAAATTTTCTCTAAACCAAAACACTTTTCTCATCCTCTGATTTATGACTTCTAAAACTAAAACCTCTGCAACAACAAGGAGCTTGGAGCATGGTGGGCGACGACGACCATCGTCGTCGGCAAAACTTGAATCTACATCAGCAAAACTTTCTTAGAATTAAACAACCAAGCCATAGGATTTCGAGGTAGTTTGCCTAGTGCAACATAAATCCTCAACCTTTTGTTAGGCATTTGCACTGCAAATTAAGCCCTAACCGGTTTTAGGATTCCGAGGTAATCATCCGATACGACTTAAACCCTCACATCTTCGATGCTATTTGTATGATTGTGTTATACAAATATAAGTCCTAATTAATTAAAATTGGCAAGATCAAAACATCAAATAAACATTAGGACTTTCCTAAACTCAAGCCAAACAATAGGATAGTCGGGAAATTACCGAAGTTCGCTTCGAATCCGTGATTTCTCCTACTTTTCTTCCTTTTGATTCCCAAAACAAAATGTTCCAAATTTGATCCATTCCCTATTGAAATTCCAAAATTCAATCCTTTGAAAACTTAAACTTTGAAATCCTTGAGAGCGGAATTATTGATTATTATCGAGAGTTTTCTTAGGTGATTCCCATCACTTAAGATGTAATTAACTATAGGGGCTTGCCCTTATAGGGAATTTTAAAGAACCCGAGTAATATAAACCCCGTTTAATGCTTTCATATTAAGCGGGGAATTTGTCGGCTTATAAAATTGGTTCGCGGACCAAACGGATGTCACAAATCTTTTAGTTTGTTTAATCGAGCCCCACCGTCAAGCAGTGTGTCTATCCTTAGGAATAGATACACGGTTTGTGGTGCGGTGCTCGTTTATATAAACTATTTGGGATGTGAGATCAATTTGATTTCATATCTTAAAATCTTCAAATTTAAAATTATTTTCAAAAAAAAATCAAATACTACTTTTCAAATTATTTATTTAAATTAAATTAAAAATTCGCCGACAACTTCTGTTAGGCGACCTCTTTTCAAAATACCACACAACCTAAAAATAAGCCGCACAGACTGATATCCGACGATTAGCAAAAGAAAGAGAGGAGAAATTTGGAGACGAGATTGATTCATCGGAATTCATGGACGATGATTATGCAGAAATCAACATGGTCGAAACACGAGCTTCGTCGACTTCACAAGGTGCTCCCGCGACTCGCAGAAGAGAGGAGCCGGAAGTGATGAGAAAACAGCTTCAAGAAAGAGACGATACGATCGCCCAAATGGCGAAGAGGATGGAAGAGATGGCTATAGCTCTAGCCACTCTCCAAAGTCAAGTGCAACCCCAAAGAGAGACGCCCCCAGAGGTCATTCACATTGTAGACGGAGGAAAGGAGATTACATCCGTCAACGGGGACGATCAGCTGAAGAAAGATATGACACAAAGCATGATTCCAGAAAAGGATATCAAAAGCTTGGTGGAACAGCAGGTGCGAGAAGCCTTAGCACAATCGAAGAGCGGGACATCCATTCGGACGGGTAGACCTTACCCGGAAGAATTCGACGCTGTCCAATACCCAAAAGGCTTCGTACCACCTCTCGTTCAAGACATTTGATGGAACCGGGAACCCCGACGAGCATGTTGCACACTTTCGTGCCGGTTGTTGCAATGCCGGCGGGAGCGATGCATTACTCTTCCGACGGCTTGTCGCGACTCGTCGTGGATCGCCTTTGATTGGTACGCAGAATTACCGAATGGTTCGGTAAAGACATTCTCAAAACTAGAAAACCTTTTCATCAAGCGATTCGCCTGAGCTCAACACCACATCACTATAGGTGATTTAGTGGTAGAGAAGCAAAAGCCGAACGAACTTTGGTGGATTACATACTTCGATGGAGGAACTTAAGCATGAAGTGTAAACCACAATTACAAGAACAACATGCAATCGGCATCTTGCTTAAAAGCATTCACGGCCCGATAGCACTTCTCCTCAAAGGATTCACTATTAAGACTTTCGAGAAGTTGTTAAGCAAGGCCGGAAGCTTGCAAGAGGAGGCGAAGCAATTAAGTTTCGCCGATAAGACAGACAAGCAGAAGCCTGTGAAGACTTTTGAAAAGAAATCCGGGATCGTTGCAGCAGTCGACAAAGGCAAGCAACCGATACAAATATCGTCCGAATGGCCACAACAACCTCAACAGAATTATCAACAACCCCGACCCGACTATCGACGTCATCTCCACAAGTATGAACAACCGCCTCGTCCGCAACGTACATTAAGGGAGCTTCGAGCGGTGAATATCCATTCAAGAATGAAGCGATGCCGAAAATGTTCCGTAGTCCGATGAAGACTCCGGATTTCCAGGTGTCGAGCCTAAGCGACCGCGAGGAAGTCAACAAGAAAAGTGATCCCAACTTTTGCCCTTATCACTGGATGCTTGGACACAAAATAGAAGATTGCATTACCTTCAAAAGTTGGCTCAACGACAACCTTCGGAAAGGGAATATAACAATCCCGAAGGAGTACATGAAGGAACCCCAGAAAGGAGGTTCCGTCAATGTTGTCTCAACTGATCCCATCATTCCGATAGATCCCTATACAACTGACGATGGATGGGCTACCGCTTGGACGAGGTCTTCAAAGAAGATTTTAGACAGCATCCAAACCGCTTCGGTGCGAGCTTCAATTCAAAGTTCGAAACCTGCTAAGCCGACACTGTCACTTGCGATAGAGGAACCACCTCAACAGGAGACGATTGAAGAGAAGAAGAAAATCATCGAAGAAGAGAAGACCGAGGCTCCTAAGGCTAGACTAGGGGCTGCTTATCCTAGGATAGTTGTTTCGGATTCGGGGGAGAAATCCCTTGAACCTTTGACTCTGTATGATTATCTGCTCACTTCGGTGGGATCATATAATGATAAGGGTGATGGCGTTGGCTACGTTTTGACTGTTTCTAACGATTACGTAACTAGCGACAATCCGGAAATCGATTTCGATACCAACGACAATTCTCAAATCATACACAATCTCGACGATCAAAATGACAAAGAAGATATCCATCAAGGAGGCTACGAGAGTTCAACAAGCAACGAATCTATCTGCGAGTTTCGAGGAGCTCCGATCACAATAGAGTTAGAGCCTTCGGACTCGAAGCTAATCAAGAAGAACCCGTCATTCCGATTCAAGAAGAAACACCGCAAGCTCAACACTAGATTCGAAGAAATTACGAAGTAAACTTAAGAAGTGGAAGAGTTCTACCTCCGAGAATGGGTCCAAAGGACAAAGGAAAGCAGGAGGTTGTTCAGGAAGAACCAACCCCGACTGAAGAAATACCCATTCGAGAAGAAATCGAGACACATGGAAATAAAGTGGACTACAACGTGCTAGCCCATCTTAGGAAACTACCGGCCAAACTGAGCATCTACGATGCTCTCATCTTATCAAAGGAGATGAGAGAAGCTCTGATCAAGGCCTTACTTGATCCGGAAATTTGCTTAGCTCAAATGGCCGGAGATTCCTTAGAGGAGGTTTGCTCGTTAAAGGAACAACGAGGTGTTACCTTCACGGACAATGACCTTCTACTTGGGACAGCATACCACAACCAACCATTGTACATTTTAGTTACAATCGAGAAGTTTACACTCTCTAGAGTATTGGTGGATCCAGGAGCATCAATCAATATAATGAGTCTTCGAACACTAGCATATTTGGAAATTGATTCTCGTGAGCTCGAAGCCGACAAAATGTTATTAAGAGGATTCAACCAGAAAGGAGAAAGAGCCCTCGGCTCAATAACGCTACTAATGAAGACCGGTGACTTAGCAAAGACAACCACAAAATTTCACATAATTTATTCGAAACGTCGTTCAACGCTCTACCGAGCCGACCATGGATACATGAAAACGAGGATGGCACCATCATCTCTACATCAGTGCATCAAATACTACGATGGAGGGGAACAGTGCATCAAAGGTGACTTACAACCATTCTCCGTACATGAGATTGGAATCCATGAAGACGCAGCTTATTATGCACCACCGAAGAAAACAATTTTCTCCAGAGATACCATAACAAATGAAGCAAAGAAAGTTCGGGACAACGAAGAACCTGAGGTTCTAGTCCAACAGTCACTCACCACTCCCTTACGGCGAGATGGTGAAGGTTTCTCCACAACTCGCATCCGAGGTCGAGGCCGGGGACGAGGTCGTGGTAGAGACGTTAGGACAGTTGGACAGAGGAAACCAGCCATCAATGTTGATTGGGAAGACAGTTCTGAAGAAGAAAAGGAAATCAAATAAGAAGCAGCGATAATAAGTCGGAAAAAGCTGCAATTCAAGATCTCTCTCGAAGATGAGAAGAATGAAGAATATAAATCGATGTACGAGAAGATTAACCACTACGTACATACTATGACCCTAACCCCGATCCATTCTAATAAGATCGAGGGTATGGTGGTCAAAGAGGTACGTAGCGGCGGTGCAAAGCCAATCAAATTCTACCATGGTGCTACTTCCTCCAAAACTGAAAATAATGTACAATTTGAAGATGTCACTTCATCGAATTAATGGAATTTCCTTTTGAGTGGTACTCTCCCTGTGTTCAAAATTTAATTCAGCGTGGTTTCTTACCTCGACAATGGACAAAAGGCCAATCACAACATTTTGAAAAATTATGGAATAACTTCGGTCATCCACCCAATGCAAAGCATGGTCTCGGATTCGGCACAGTAGGATCAGTTGACGATACTGAATTTTGCTTGGTTGTCACTTGCGAGTCTAATGAAAACTGCATGGAAACTACAAAAGAATTTGAAGATTTACAAATTAGAGACGCTCCACCAGAATTCAAAGAAGAAATTAAATCTACAATAGATGAGTTAACGGAAGTTAACTTAGGTACTAGCGAAGAGCCTAGGCCTACCTTTGTTAGCTCCTTACTCAATAAAGAAGACTCAGAATTTGTGTGGATTTCAGAGATTTAAACAAGGCAAGTCCAAAAGATGAATTCCCTCTACCGATCCCAGAATTAATCATCGAGATTGCTTCGACACATGAGATATTCTCATTCATGGATGGATCTTCAGGATGCAACCAGATAAAAATGGCTCCAGAAGATGAAAAGCTTACAGCATTCAGAACACCGATCGGAGTATATTGCTACACAGTGATGCCATTCGGACTGAAGAACGTAGGAGCAACCTACCAGAGAGCGATGACAAGAATTTTTGATGATCTCATCCACAATCAAGTCGAATGCTACGTGGACGATGTGGTCATCAAAAGAAAAGTAAAGGACAACCACTTGTATGATTTGAGAATTGTTTTCGAACGATTAAGACAATTTAACATTAAGATGAATTCCTTAAAATGCGCCTTCGGCGTTACCTTCTTGAAATTCTTAGGGTTCGTTGTCCGACATCGTGGAATTGAAATCGACCCGGAAAAGATTAAAGCTATCTTAGAAATGCCGCCTCCCAAAACCTTAAAGCAACTACGATCCTTTCAAGGGAAGCTGGCATATCTTCGACGCTTTATCTCAAACTTGTCAGGTAGGTGTCAGCCTTTCTCGGCATTAGTTAAAAAGAACGCCAAATTCATTTGGGAAGAGAAATGCCAGAAGGCCTTCGAGGACATTAAGCAATATTTAATGACACCTCCTGTCTTAGCAGCCCCAGCTTCGAGTAGACCGTCGATACTTTATACCGAGGCTTTAGACGACTCTCTCGGAGCCTCATTAGCCTGTGTCAATGATGAGGGTAAAGAAAATGCTCTTTACTACCTAAGCCGTCGTTTACTTCCGACGGAAATAAGGTATCCCTGATCTTCGCCGCTCAAAAGCTCAGGCATTACATGCTTTCTCATAAGGTCAACCTGATCTCGAAGTTTAATCCATTGCAATACTTGATGACTCGTCCAACACTTTCCGGCAGACTTGCCAAATGGTCAATGATATTATTGCAATTCGATATAACTTTCGTGCCTCTTCGTGCCGTAAAGGGACAAGTCCTGTGAGACTTCCTCGCTGCACACCCTCTGCCGGCAGAATCTCCTCTCAATGACGATTTGCCAGATGAACAAATAATGAGCCTAGAAGACCCTGATGATCGACGTTGGGAATTATACTTCGACGGAGCATCTTCAGCACACAAAGACGAAGAATCGCAAGTGATAGTGCCCGGTAAGGCGGAATCGGGCTAATCTTTATAACACCGGAGCGGGGATGTTAAGATACTCCTACCACTTAACAGAGCCATGTACAAACAACGAAGCAGAATACGAAGCCCTCATAACAGGACTGGAATTAGCTATTCAAATGGGGATAACAGACATCAACATCTACGGAGATTCGCAGTTAATCATTCAATAGATCGCCGGACAGTATAGAATTTTTAAACCAAGACTCGAGCAATACTTCCAGTATGCCATTCAATTGTTGGAACAAATTCCGAATGTGACAATCTACAAAATTCCCAGAAAAGAAAATGCTTTAGCAGATGCTTTAGCCTGTCTCGTAAAAGAATTTACCTGTTTACAAGATGAATCAGTGGAAGTGTCAGTTCACGGACGTCGAGTCCTATCACGACTCGACATGGACACAATACACAAATCGAAAAAGAAAAAGGATTAGTTGCAACAAGTGACGTAAAACACGAAGATCGGCGATAGCCATCGATGACTACCCGCAAACAGGAAAGCTACCGGACGATAGGTCGCTGGCCCATCGGATCAAGAAAAGAACTCGTCCTACGCATTAATAAACAACACGTTATACGTAAGGTCTTTTGATCAAATGTGGCTAAGGTGCCTAAGCGGGTACGAGGCCCGTGAAATTGTTAAAGAGGCGCATTCGGGACTCGTGGCGCTCACCGATCGGGTCCGAAGATGAAAATGAAAATTAAAAGACTAAGGTACTACCGGCCCTCGATGATGACCGATCGCATGAAAATCGCCAAGAGCCGTCATCAATGCCAAGTGCACGGAGTGGTTCTACACCAACCTCCAAATGTGCTACATCCGACAATTGCGTCGCGGCCATTCGAATGTTAGGGCACGGATATAGTGGGTCCAATAGAACCACCATCTTCAAAAGGACATCGCTTCATTCTTGCGGCTACGATTACTTTTCCAAGTGGGCAGAGGCGGCTCCACTTAGAGAAGTGAAAGCACACCACGTGCTACAGTTTTTCAAGAACCAAGTTGTATACCGTTTCGGAATGCCGCGCAGGATTATCTCAGATAATGGGTCAGCATTCAGAAGCATACAAATCAACAATTTTGTCAGGAGACATGGAATCGACTGGCGGTATTCAACAGTTTACTACCCAAGAGCAAACGTCCTCGCTGAGGCTTTTAATAAAACTCTCGTTCAAATCTTAAAGAAAACCTTGGACGACAATAAGAGAAATTGGCACGAGAAGTTATTAGAAGCCTTATGGGCCTACCGGACAACCTTCGTAACTCCTACTCAAGCTACACCTTACGCTCCGGTGTATGGGTCCGAGGCAAGTGTTACCTTTAGAGGTTCGGCTTCCTTCACTCGGAATTGCGGTTGCAAATAAGATCACGACGGAAGAGAACGCTAAATTACGACTAGAAGAATTGGAAAGCCCGGAAGGGAAAAGACTTGCGAGCGCAACATAATTTAGAACTATACCAAGCTAAGATGGTTCAAGCCCATGACAAACTGGTCCGCCCAAGAACCTTCAAAGTTGGTGACTTAGTTCTCGTTCTCAAGAGACCTATTCTTGCACACCGCAAGATAGGAGGAAAATTTGAACCCACTTGGGAAGGGCCGTTCATGGTTGAAGCAGTATACTCGTGGAGGTTCCTACCAGCCTAGTGAATTTCTAGGGAGAACGACATATGCTTCCGATCAACGGACGATACTTAAAAAGTATTACGCTACCTGATGTTTCGAAGGAATGAATTCTTCATCCCTAAGAAACACGGGTGGTAGTTACTTATGACTCGGGTCCGAACCGAAAAATAATAAAAAATGTGCTAAAATAAATAAAATCATGATAATAAAGTTTTCCATGTTTTCTCTCCCATATCAAAATCTCTTTCCTGATCTTATCCCACTTCATTCCTGTTAAATTTAAAAATACAAGAAGTAATAAAAAAATGTCTTTAGTAAACATTTTCTTAATGTTCTTGTTCTTAGTACAGCCCCTGATCCTTTTCCTTGTCTTTTCACATGGAAATGTCGAGCGGGCGGTTGGTCTTGAACTTTAGAAATGGCGTAAGCCTTGCACTCGATGAAAAGAGAGTGAAAGATGGAGCGATAATCGAGATTGACTCGAATTTCGCACCAGCAAACCTACAGTACAAGGAAAGTGACTGGGTCCCGGTTGACCGAGAAGAACCGCCCGAGCGACGAGTGATGAAAGTGGGTGGCCCAAGCCACCAATCCAACGAGCAAGAAAAGAAAGGCAAACACCGAAGAAGATAAGAAAATGAAGTCCGTAGTCGCTACAGCAGAGGGCGAGCTTGTCGCCGCCGCGCCCACGAGAGATTCAAGAAGTTCGAAGAGCTACTCTCACAACAACGCAACGAAGAAATAAGAATCGCCGCATCCGCAAGATGTTAACCAAACTAGCAACGGACCGACGCGACGAGACAAGCTTGCTACCGCCAGCACATACACTTCAAGGACACCGGTTCACCAGGAACCTGAAGAATGGAGGCTAGCTCCTAGGATGACAGAAAGGACCAGGGAAATCTCACAAAAACCAGAAGAAAGAAGGCTACCACGCCACCAGATAGAACCACCAGTGATGCATGACCTTGTTGCAGAAGCAACCCCGGGGGATGTCCCGACGGACATCATCCCCGAGGAGCCAAGGTATGCAGGAGAACGTGAAGGAATCGAGCCGTATATCCCACAATACGTCACCAGGCCTCGTCATTTGCAAATTATTCCAGAGTACGAGCTGGAAAGAATGCAGAATGTCGAAAAGAAAACTTTTGAATACTTCGAGAGAATCGAAGGCAGAAGGATCAATATATTAGAGGGCCTCGAGCTACACACAGACGTATTCTCAGAGTATGAACAACATCAAATCGTGGATTGCATCTAGGATTTAAAAAGAATGGGCCGAGCGGGCCGCCTAAGGGAAAACACATACTCAGAACCCCGGAGATGGATGCCAGGGAAAGGAAGAATCACAATACAATGTGGATGCCGTTACAACTTTGCGGAAGACAGGAAGGGAAACCCTCCGGAATACTCCGTCATGGCCAAGTGGATCCGATGCCACTAGTCATCAAGAGAATGGTAAAGAGATTGATAACATGGAGGGTACCGCTGCCAGATTGCATACCCAATAGTCCGCATTATTAACATCTACAAGCGGGGTGACCGCATACCCCCACACATAGATCACCACGACTTTGTCGGACCTTTCGCACGGTCTCTTTCCCGAACGAATGTAACATCATGTTCGGATCCGACCTCCGGATAACAGGCCCGAGTGAGTTCCGAGGGCCGCGAAAGATACCATTACCGGTAGGTTCCATCATGATACCGAAGGGCAACGGAGCGGATATCGCTAAGCATTGCATACCAGGAGTACCGGTGAAGCGAATCTCGGTTACTTTCGAAGGATGGACGACAGGAAGACACCTTACCATTTCCAAGCAAGACCCGTAGCTAGAGAGCCTCCGGCCTTACGAGCTGTGAGTTACATGGAAAATATCACACCTCCAATGTACATCCATACGGCATCCTTGCCAAGGATGGCTTGGAAGGTGATGTTATTGACCATGTACCCCACTATTCAGACATGGATTTTTGACAGATGCTTCTTTGGATGGATCAACGAAGATCATAAATAGTCCATTTTGAGTCTACATGGATTGTATGAGATATATTACAGATCAAGTTGTATGATGTATCTTCGACATGATTGGAATGAAAGTGACCATGTCACATTTTTGGCCTTCACCTCTTTTGTGCAAATTGACTGGGAAACGCCATTAAAGTTAAATGAACTTCGAACAAAGAACAGTAAAAGAAATAAAAAAAAGGAATAAAAGAAAACTTTCCTTAAAAATCTAAAAAATGTTGAACACCAAATAAACAACAAAAACGGGATAGTTAAAGGACAAACAAAACAAAGTTAAAGCTCAAACTAAATTCCAGTTTAAACCCATCTTCTCAAACCCTCCAATCCTTCTTCAAATCAAGATCTATTCTAGACCTCCCTTGAAACCCTCTCTCGGGATGATTTCAGAATCACGAAGAGTTTTTAATTTGATCCGGATGGCATGGGTTTGTACCCTTCGCCAATTAATCGGACTTTCGATTGATTCCCATGGATATAAAACACTTTCATATCTCATTTCGATCTCTCGCTAAATCCAAATCTCCACAGTAAATTTCAATTCAAAATTTCGAGACTCGGTACCTAAATTCCAGCTTCTCATTCCGAGATCGATACCTAAATTTCGATTCTTATCCGAATCGATACCTAAATTTCAATTCAAAATTTCCGAGACCGGTACCTAAATTCCAGCTTCTCATTCCGAGATCGATACCTAAATTTCGATTCTCATCCGAATTGATACCTAAATTTCAATTCAAAATTTCCGAGACTGGTACCTAAATTCCAGTTCTCATTCCGAGATCGATACCTAAATTTCGATTCTCATCCGAATTGATACTTAAATTTCAATTCTCAAATTTCCGAGACTGGTACCTAAATTCCAGTTCTCATTCCGAGATCGATACCTAAATTTCGATTCTCATCCGAATTGATACCTAAATTTCAATTCTCAAATTTCCGAGACTGGTACCTAAATTCCAGTTCTCATTCCGAGATCGATACCTAAATTTCGATTCTCATCCGAATTGATACCTAAATTTCAATTCAAAATTTCCGAGATCGGTACCTAAATTCCAGTTCTCATTCCGAGATCGATACCTAAATTTCGATTCTCATCCGAATTGATACCTAAATTTCAATTCAAAATTTCCGAGACTGGTACCTAAATTCCAGTTCTCATTCCGAGATCGATACCTAAATTTCGATTCTCATCTAAATTGATACCTAAATTTCAATTCAAAATTTCCGAGACTGGTACCTAAATTTCAGTTCTCATTCCGAGGTCGATACCTAAATTTTGACTCTCTTCCGAGATTGATACCTAAATTTCAACTCTCATTTTCGAGATCGATACCTAAATTTCGATTCTCATCCGAATTGATACCTAAATTTCAATTCTCAACTTTCGAGACTGATACCTAAATTCAAGTTCTCTTTCGGGGACAGTACCTAAATTCTGCCTCCCATCTTTCGAGACCGATACTTAAATTTCGATTCTCTACCAGTGATCGATACTTAAATTTCAACTCCAGACTTCGTTTAAACTTTCGAGGTCGGCACCTAAATTCCGATTCTCATCCTTTTCAATCGACACTTAATCTCTCGATTCTCATTCCAGTGGCTGGTACCTAAATTCCAGTTTCCTTTTCAATCCCGAGATTGGAACCTAGGTTTCAATTCTCGTTTCAAATCCAAATTTTCTCAAATAAATTTTAAATCAAACCTCAATTTAAAATAAAAAATCAAAATCGAAAACTTACACATCAAAACTTAAATTGAAACAAAATGAAATCTAAATCGAAATCCCCCGCATCATGTGATTTGGAATTCACCTCCTTTCCCCAGCGGGAGTTCGAGAATCTCCAGCTTCGTAGATATACTTGACACGTCCCCGACGGAAACTCTTCTACTTCGTCCTAAGTTTGTCACTTGGACATCCGTGTTGGTTTTTTTGATCGCTTCGGTCAACACCAATACGCGCGGTGTGCTCCGTCGACTCACCACACCTATTGGGGTCCATTTGTTGACCTCATTTTTTTTGAGGTCTTCTCTTCTTCTCTTTAGTACTTAGGATCTAGCCTTAGGCTTTTCCTTCGACTATCTTAGAGGACTAGAATCGGGATCCACCACCTTTTAGAAATTCAAACCACTTCTTAACTCCCCGCAAACTCCACAAACTTGACCGTAGACCCCTAATCACCTAGAGGGTCGAAATCAAATGTGGAAGTTTAAAGGATGAGTTCCTATAGTGACTCTTCGGCCTTAGGACCGCCCACGGTGGCCCGGTCCAGTGAAGGGGCCGACTTACACACACACTACACTCATACACTACACTTTCACACACCTCCTAAAATCACACCCATACCTAACTTGACCTCCTGACTCATGTAGGTGATTCACATGGATGGTCCTTAACCCCTAAACCCTTGGCTAAGAGTGTTAGGACAACATAGTGAATGCCTCAAATGAGTCCCTTCATGGCTCATGTGGGCTTGATATGGCTTCATGGCTCAACCAAAATGATTTAATTCCACTTATATTCACCCAATCTTCAATTTTTCAAATTTTCATATTTTCAATTTTTGACCCCCGGGACCCTACACCCGCTTCGCCTACCCAAAACCCTTGAAATTACCCAAATTTTTGCAAAATTTCCAAATCACCCAAAATTCCTCAAAATCAATCCCAATCATTTCCACATCACTCAAATTGACCATCCATAGCCAAAAATACCAAGAATTCCAAAAATACCTCCCAATACCCTCCAAATACCCAAAATGCCCCCTCGACCCAAAAAATCCAAAAATTCAGAAAATTCCCAGAAAATTCCAGAAAATCCCAAATATTCCCAATTTCATTTTGTTCAACTACACCATGGGCCAATTTTGTCAATTTACCCTACTTTTGTCAAAACCCCAAATTTGACCAATTTTAACCCTAAGTGAACCCAATGTCAAACCAAACCTACCCAATTGACCCAAATTCTGGTCCAATTTAATCCTAAACTTCAATTCAACATTCCCAACACCAATCTAGACCAAATCCAAGTCCAATTTGATTGAAATTTGGATCCAATTTCACTTTTGGCCTTAAAGCCCAATTTGGACCCATGACACAAACCTAACCCAAACTCACCCAATTCAACTCCAATTAACCCCAAATCTTTTCTAAGTCTTCCTTAGCATCCCCACAAGCAAAAAACTAACATGATTTGCCCAAAATTTAGACCCAAACCCCACTCAAATTCAACCCAAAGCTAAAAGGCCCAATTTTGACCTAAACCCAAACCTAACCCAAATGAGCCCAAACCCCAAAATCAAAGCCCAAACAAAGTCAAAACCTCTTTGAAACACTCCCATAAACATTTGTCAACATTAATTTTACATCAATTTCAACCCTAGCCCAACATTGGCCCAACTTGACCCATTTTGGCCTATATTGGCCCATTCACCTAAAGAGCCCAAATTCAACCCAATTCAAACCCAAATCACCCCCAATTTGCTTCAAGTCACTCATGACACATCCATGAGCTAAACCCAACAATTATTTGGCCCAACCTCTTTACAAAATTCCCATCCATAAATTCATTTTTAAACTTAAAGGCCCATTCCTTAAACCATTTTAAAAGCCCATCTTTTACCACATCCAAAGGGCCAAAATTGGTCTCAAAGCCCATATGACATTTCCCCTCATCATACTTTCAATTAAACTCAATACCTAAGTCATAAATTCATCATCAAATCATTCCAAATCAAGTTTCATACAAATTTCCATCAAATTACCAAAAATTCCTAAAATCCATTTTCATGAAATTGACCAAGCTTTTCCCCAAGCCAAAGACAAGCCATGCAAGCCATGGACAAGCCACATGAAGCCATGGAGGGTTTGACATGTGATCAAGCCATTAATGGAAAAAGGAGGACCCCTTTCCTAATCCTTCTTAAGCCTTTTTTTACCTTAAGCATGTCACACTCTAAACCATGCTTTGCCACCTAATCCTCGATGGAGACTCCACCACACATGGGAGATTAACCCACCCGACCTCCTCAGCCCAAAACCAGTGTCTTGGGGAGGTGCACCCAACCCATTTGCATGGGTTGACCAAAATAAGCCAAAATGGCCCCTTCCCCTTTCTACTTTGATTCAACCACTTTACACATGTCAAACCTCAATTGAATGCACCAAACCTCAGCCCTGACCCACCTGAACAAGATGGTGACCAATGCCTGGCCGGCCAGCCACCAGGTCGCCGAAAAACACCATGGCCGAGAGCTCACATGTGAGCCAACTTTGGGATTCTACCTTGCTGAGCCGCCCCATGTCCAATGGCCACCATGGTTGTTCCGCCTCGACCTAAGCAGCTGATCCCAAGCCCTAACTCCCCCTGGGAGGCCCTCCACCCTCTCCTATTTAAACACCACCCCTCTCGGCCATGAGAGGTGTTGAAAAAAAACCTTAAGGAAACTCTGCCAAAATTGTTCCAAACTACTCCCCATACATAGAGCATTTGATCCCCACTAAATTCCAGCCCTAATTCCCTCCAGCTGAGTTCAATTTTGAGCTCAAACTTTAGCCCAAAAACCAGGACACTTTGCCACAGCTGAGCTAATCCTCAAATTGATCGGTCCTACACCTTCACTCGGACCAAGAGGAGAAGTTCCCCACTCGAAAGTCCCATCTCCGAGGCCACCCAGCTGCTCCGGCCTCCAAGCTTTGTGATCGGTCGTGGTCGAAATCCTACCTAGGCAATTCACTGGACCGGGAGACTTCATCCGGAGCTTGCCGAGATCCAATCGAAGGTGAAACAACCCTCAGATCGAAGCCACACTTCTCTGAGCAAAGGTATGGCCTCACTCTTCTTCCCGAGCTTCTGAACATTCTCCATTTTCATTAAGTCAATTTCATGCCACATAAACCATATGGATGTGTTCGTCTTCTCGAGACGAATCCATAGAGCATAATAACGTTAAAATTGGTCAAGTATCTAGTGAGATCTTAGGCCTAGAAGATGGACGGTTCTCGGGTTAGGAGGCTTGGAGACGATGAACGGATGCCGTTCATTCAATACAAGCGCGGACGAACGGCTCAGATGGCGTCGGACCAGGAGATGGTACGTGAACCGCGGGACCCGGGCTGCTAACTCAAGCGGCGGCGTCGAATGGGAGCGCGACACGTGTGCATTCGGAGCTACCGAGGTTGAGCTGGCGCCGCGTCACTTAAATAGAAAAATAGGGATTTTTTCTATTTATTTAATTCCCTAAACTTTAAAAATTCATAACTTTGTGTAGGAAAATCATAAAAATAAAATAAAAATACCCTCTTGCTTAGTGAACAGAGGAGAATAATGTGGAAAAGAAATCACTTAATTTCATTAAGTATTTTATTTTTAATAATTTATTTACCCCCTGCATTGTTTTAATTCTCCATGCATATAGGAAATTCACCATGGCATGAAACCATAGGGCTTTTGAAGCCTCTGAACTTGGGAACATTCCCTGAATTTTCCAAAGTCAGAGGCCATCCCTATGAAAAGTTATTGATTTTTCAAATTCATGTTACTGTTTTGAGTATTTTAATTCCAATAATTAGCATGTTGTGAAATAAATTCTAGGAAAATTTGGTGATGTCTCTTATGACCAGAGGACCCTAGGAAAAATAGCTTTTGAATTAATTCACTTGGAATAACCCTAATTGCCTTAAACACCCAAAATAGATCCCTAATTAATTAGGGCTAACCATACATTAAATTGACTTGAAATCAATTCTCCACTGACCTTTAGGATCAGAGGAACCCACCATAAAAATTTGAAGTCAATTGGACCTGGTTAGCCCTACTAATTGGGTCGATTAAGCCATTTAGTCATTTTAAACTTTAAAAATTCATAACTTTCAAAATACTTTTTAAAAATTCACCAAATTGGTTTTGGAGCCTCTCTGATATCAGGGGAATTTAAGAAAATTAAAATTTCAATTTTCTAAAAAAGTTGATTTTTAATATTATTTTAATATTTTAATAATTAAAAAATAATAAAAATCATAAAAATAATAAAATTCACCAAAATATCACATTTCAAATTTTAATCACTTAGGAACAAACCCCATATTTTTCTTAGGTCTATTTTATGAGATATTAAATTTTAAAGCCCTAGGGTAATTTTAAAATTAAAAAAAATGTATTTTCTAGCATTTTCACTAAAATAATTATAATAAATCAAAGAAAAATCAGAAAATTACAAAAATTGATTCTCTGATTTCCTTGATATCTGAGAGATTTTTGAAAAATATAAAATTCATTTTTCAACCTTTATTTTATTTTTTAAATTAATTAATACTCCAAAACTTAAAATAATTATAATAAAAATAATATAATTCAAAAAAATCACCAAAATTAGTCCAAGTGGTCCTCTGGTCATTAGAAATGTCCCATAATTTTCTTAAGGACAGAAACTTTCCCTTGGTCATATTATTAAATTTTCCTTGGGAATTCTTATTTTCCACCAAAAATAATTACATAAATAAATTAAATATAGAAAAATCACATTTTCTCCTCTCATGTCTTTATTGGCATATGAGTGAAGTCACATAAAAATTTCAAGTTCATTTGAGCTCAATTTAGTGAGTTATGGAATTATTAAGCTTGAAGGGCAAAATGGTAATTAAAAAATTTTAACCCTTAATTAAAACTTTAGGTTTAATAAAATTAACAAGTAAAATATTTGATCTTAATCTGACTTGGATGATTGAAATTTAAACAATTAAAGGGTAGAAATCCATTAAACAATTTAAAATAATTGAAATAAACTTTAATTAAATAATTGATCAAATTTGGGAAGAATAATAAAATTGGAACTATTAAAATAAGGATATTTTTAGGAAGAGATTTGTTCTTTAATTTAAAAATCCCTAAATTAATCATTTCAATAATATTTAATTCCTAATTAAAAATGATAACTCAAATTTGAATTTTAAAATGTTAAAGGATTAAGTTAAAAAGTTAAATTATTAAACTCTTTTTAAATTTTTCAGTTAAATTAAAATTAAAAATCAAATTAAATTAAATTAAATTAAATTAAATAATCAAATTAAATTTAAATTAAATTAAATTAAATAAATAAATTAAATTAAATTAAATTAAATTAAATTAAACGAAAAAAATATTAAATTAAATTAAATTAAATCAGATAAATTAAATTAAATTAAATTAAATTAAATTAAATTGAAGTTAAATCAAATTAAATTAAATTAAAGGAAATTAAATCAAATTAAACTAAGTTAATTTAACATCAAATCAAACTAAATTGAATTAAATTAAATTAAATTAAAATTAAAATTAAATTAAATTAAATTAAAGTTAAATGAAATTGAATTAAATAACATTACCTAAGACATAAAGAAATTCAAAAATAAATATGAAGCAACTTGAACACTATTCCAAATTTAAACCCGATAACCGAAATTAAATCATAAACCATTTGAACACCAATTTGCCTCGAGAGCTTTGGTTATCATAACTCCTAAACGAACGTTAAATGAAATGCTACTTCACTTATAGGATATTCAAATGTCCTAGTTCATCGAGCAAGATAACAAAACTTGAATTCCCGGACGATTAATTCATTTGTGTAATTAAATTCATTTGGACTTAAAACAATCCTAGAAATATTGAAAAGATGTTTAAGATTTGTCTTAAGAACTTCCTCGATACGATAGGACGTCCATAAGAACAATTGAACTTAATTATTCTTTGATGAAGAAAATCGTCCTCAAACCAAAACACAAAGACCTAGACGTCATAGGAAATGACTAGCTATAGGATTAGGAATTTGGTAGAAAACCATAACCCTTCCCTTACCCTTACCTAGGAACTTGCTTAAATATTCTAATTGTGTTTTAAGTGCAGCTTGGGATGACGGGAAGACCCTCCAGTGCACGCTTTTATTTTATTGAAATTTACTTTCTTACAATTTACATTATTGCAATTTATTTAACCACATTGCACTTACTTTTCTTGCATGATAAACAACTCGTTGCATGAAAACCCACACCTTTAGGATAGTCCCTAAAGCCGAAACCAAAACTAAATTAAAAGTCATTGCAAGATAAAATTCACCGCCACAATATTTCAAAATATAAAACAACTCAAAATTTAATCACAAACGAACACAAAACTACAATTACAATTAAATTAAAACGTCTTGTTGGATGATCGGGAATACCTCGGATGATGTAACCTACGTGTTGCTAACGGGATTTCCCACGGTCTAAATGAAAGTGTGGAACTCATTTAGTTGAGTTTAGCAAATTCATCTGGACTAAGTGAATCCGATAAAAATAATGATGCCGGAAGGATGGAACCGTGGGATCTTAACCGGTGTCGTTATAATCAACTTTAAGATTTGTTTTAGTTAAAACACAAAAGAGACACTTGGAAATTAAGACTCCTCTAAACCAAAACACTTTTCTCATCTCCTGATTTATGACTTCTAAAACTAAACCTCTGCAACAACAAGGAGCTTGGGGCATGGTGGGCAGCACGACCATCGTCATCGACAGAAACTTGAATCTACATCGATAAAACTCGAGTCTACTTCGACAGAAACTTTCCTAGAATTAAATAACAAACCCATAGGACTTCGAGGTAGTTTGCCTAGTGCAACATAAACCCTCAACCTTTGTTAGGCATTTGCATGATCATGTCATGTAAATTAAGCCCTAACCGGTCTTAGGACTCCGAGGTAGTCGTCCGATACGACATAAACCCTCACATCTTCGAGGCTATTTGTATGATCATGTCATATAAATATAAGTCCTAATTAATTAAAATTGGCAAGATTGAAATACTAAATAGACATTAGGACTTGCCTAAATCTAAGCCAAACAATAGGATAGTTGGGAAATTACTGAAGTTCGCTTCGGATCTGTGATTTCTCCTACTTTTCTTCCTTTGAATTCCCAAAACAAAAATGTTCCAAACTTGATCCATTCCCTTTTGAAATTTCAAAAATTCAATCTTTTGAAAACTTAAACTTTGAAATTATTGAGAGCAGAACTACTGATTATTATCGAGAGTTTTCTTAGGTGATTCCCGTCACTTAAGATGTAATTAACTATAGGGGCTTGCCCTTATAGGGAATTCTAAAGAACCCAGGTAATATAAACCCTGTTTAATATTTTCATATTAGGCAGGGGAATTTGTCGGCACATAAAATTGGTTCGCAGACCAAACGGATGTCACAAATCTTCTAGTTTATTTAATCAAGCCCCATCGTCAAGCAGTGTGCCTATTCTTCGGGATAGATACACGGTTTGTGGTACGGTACTCGTTTATATAAACTATTTGGGATGTGAGATCGGTTTGATTTCATATCTTAAAATCTTCAAATTTAAAATTATTTTCAAAATCAAATACTACTTTTCAAATTATTTATTTAAATTAAATTAAAAAATTCGTCGACACCCGTTCGAATGGATGTCCCGCTCTTTGATTGTGCCAAGGCTTCTCGCACTTGATGTTCCACCATGCTCTTAATATCCTTTTCCGGAATCATGCTTTGTGTTGCATCCTTTTTTAATTGATCATCCCCGTTGACGGATGTAATCTCCTTTCCTCCGTCTACAATGGGAATGACTTCGGGGGTGTTTCTCTTTGGGGTTGAACTTGACTGCGGAGAGTGGCCGGGGCTACGACCATCTCTTCCATCCTTTTTGCCATTTGAGCGATCATATCATCTTTCTCTTGAAGCTGCCTCCTCATTACTTCAGGCTCCTCTCTTTCAGCGGCTGCAGGGGCACCTTGTGAAGCTGACGAAGCTCGTGTTTCAACCATGTTAATTTCTGCATATTCATCATCCATGAACTCTGATGAGTCAACTTCATCTCCGAATTTCTCTTCTCTTTCCCTTGCTAATCGCCGAATATCAGTTCTTAGCTTTTCCATAGCATCTTCTAGTGGTCTTTTCTGTACATCCTTGCAGTTTTCATGCGATAGCTGTTGGGTTTCCTTCTCATGAGTCCCCTTTACTGCGGTAGCACTTTCTTCGGACTCAAGTCTCCTGACGAGACTTTCTTTCTCAGGTTGTTGTTTTACTCTTAATTGTCCGGTAGTGGGACGCCTTACCATCCTTCTAGCGACGAAGGTGCCGGGATCGGATGGTCCGTCGGCCAAATGCTTGGAAGGTGGTATCCTCCCTAATTTGTAGTCCTGAAACAACGACAGGCGGACTAGCTTTCATTCTCTTATTCGGCTTTTCAGCAGCGATAGCAGGTTCTACTCGCTGCCCAAGACGGGACTTGGCTGGTACCCTCCCTATCCTTCTTAAAATTTCTGATACAGGGCATTTTTCCTTCTTTGCTAACTTTTCTATCAGGGTTTGTAGTCAAGCAAATGGCGTAATTCTAGCCCTTTTCTTAAGCTATCGTTGTAATATGCGGGCTGAGGCAATGCAGCAGCAATCTTGCAAACATTTTCCTCATCCTCTGCAGTGGAGAGGGGATGGAATCTACTTCCTCCCAAAAGTGGTATGTATTCAGGCAGCGGTGTATACTCGGGCAGTTCTGGGATTTCTTCTAGGAAAGCAACTTCGGCGGCTTCGCCTTCTCTAGAAATCCTTCTACTTCGTTCCTTCTCCGAGTCCGTGTCGGTGATGGAATTCTCGAGTTGGACCCGATTTCAAAACGAAGGTTTCACGGGAAGATTCGTACCCTCCACGGTAATAGGTTCATCACGGTTCCGAATTTCCTTTCCCTTTAGTCGCGCAGGCCGGGGTAGGTGTAGAGACAACTAGACCGGTGGGGGTAGCAACAACGGTCCTTACGTGGATAGCGATACTCCTCTCGGTTGGAATCTTCGCGAGAGGAGGGAATTCATGAGTTGACTTGAGGTTAAACTCAATCAACGGCTTCTCGGTTTACGGTACTTTGCTTGTGAGTGAAAAGAGAGTGACATCGGGGATTTTGATGTCGGTGTCCCCGAATCCTTGTCCGAATCGAATAATTCCATTATCAGGCAGTTCGTCCTTGAACACGGACAGGTCGAGTCCGTTGACGAAGGAGAAGATCAGTTTTGGGGCTTCCATTTCTGCAGGGCAGATTCCAAGTGTTTGTCTCCGAATCGTGCTTCTTCTTGTCGTAAAACTTATGACGAAAAAGAAAGAGTCCGAACACATTTCTGTTTATCTTAGTGTATATGTGGTATTAAAATAAAATTGTTTTTCGAAAAGATTTGTTCGTTAAGACAGAGAGTTATTAAAAGAAGAAGAATTGTAGGAAGGATAAAAGGAATTGATTAGGAACTGGAAAAGGAAGAGAAAGTCTTGTAGAAACTTCTCGACCCGCAAGACCGCTCCTAAACTAATACCTATTGGGGGTCCACCCCACTTCAGAAATGAAGTAAAAGGATCTCGGAACCTCTCTGTTTAGGGGTGTCTAAACAGTGGCTCCTAAATCCGAGTGAATGTTGGCTATACTTGTTCAAGGTAGAAATGAACATAGTATTCCAACGGAAAGAAGGGTAGTTTGATCCACTAGGAACATGGATACACTACCGATTTTTTGAAAGCAGAATTGTCTGATTAAAATGGAGAGAGGAATTTTCCCCAGCGGAGTCGCCAGAAATTGTCGGCATATTTTTAGGTTAAGTGTTGTATTTTTGAAAAGGAGGTCGCCTACAAAAATTGTCGGCGAATTTTTAATTTAATTTAAATAAATAATTTGAAAAGTAGTATTTGATTTTGAAAATAATTTTAAGTTTGAAAATTTTAAGATATGAAATCAAACTGATCTCACATCCCAAATAGTTTATATAAACGAGCACCGCACCACAAACCGTGTATCTATCCCGAAGAATAGACACACTGCTTGATAATGGGGCTCGATTAAATAAACTAGAAAGGTTTGTGACATCCGTTTGGTCTGCGAACCAATTTTACAAGCCGACAAGTTCCTCGCTTAATATGAATGAATTAAGTAGGGTTTATATTACCTGGGTTCTTAAAATTCCCTATAAGGGCAAGCCCCTATAGTTAATTACATCTTAATTGACGGGAATCACTTAAGAAAACTCTCGATAATAATCAGTAGTTCTGCCCTCAAGAATTTCAAAGTTTAAGTTTTCAAGGGATTGAATTTTGGAATTTTAATAGGGAATGGATCAAATTTGGAACATTTTGTTTTGGGAATTCAAAGGAAGAAAAATAGGAGAAATTACAGATTCGAAGCGAACTTCGGAAATTTCCCGACTGTCCTATTGTTTGGCTTGAATTTAGGAAAGTCCTAATGTTTATTTAATGTTTTGATGTTGCCAATTTTAATTAATTAGGACTTATATTTGTATGATAAAATCATACAAATAGCCTTGAAGATGTGAGGGTTTATGTCGTGCCAAACCACTACCTCGGAGTTCTAAGACCGGTTAGGGCTTAATTTACATGACATGATCATGCAAATGCCTAACAAAGAGTTGAGGATTTATGTTGCACTAGGCAAATTACCTCGAAATCCTATGGCTTTGTTGTTTAATTCTATGAATATTTAGTTGATGTAGAGTTGTTTTGCTGAAGAAGATGGCCGTGCTGCCCACCATGCTTCGAGCTCCTTGTTGTTGCAGAGGTTTAGTTATAGAAGTCATAAATCAGGAGATGAGAAAAGTGTTTTGGTTTACAGAAAGTCTTAATTTCCAAGTGTTCTTTATGTTTTAATTAAAACAAATCTTAAACTTGATTATAACAACACCGGTTAAGATCCCACGGTTCCATCCTTCCGGCATCGTTATTTTTATCGGATTCACTTAGTCCAGATGAATTTGCTAAACTAAACTAAATGAGTTCCACACTTTCATTTAGACCGTGGGAAATCCCGTTAGCAACACGTAAGTTACATCATCCGAGGTATTCCCGATCATCCAACAAGACGTTTTAATTTAGTTGTAATTGCAGTTTTGTGTTCTGTTTGTGATTAAATTTTGAGTTGTTTTATATTTTGAAATGTTATGGCGGTGAATTTTATCTTGCGATGACTTTTAATTTAGTTTTGGTTTCAGTTTTAGGGACTATCCTAAAGGTGTGGGTTTTCATGCAATAGTTGTTTATCATGCAAGAAAAGTAAGTGCGATGCGATTAAATAAATTGCAACAAAATAAAAGCGTACCTGGAGGGTCTTCCCAACATCCCAAGCTGCACTTAAACACAATTTAGAAAATTTAAGAAAGTTCCTAGGTAAAGCTAAGGGAAGGGTTATGGTTTTCTACCAAATTCCTAATCCTATAGCTAGTCATTTCCTATGACGTCTAGGTCCTTGTATTTTGGTTTAAGGACGATTTTCTTCATCAAAGAACAATTAAGCTCAATTGTTCTTATAAATATCCTATCATATTGAGGAAGTGCTTAAGAAGAATCTTAAACATCTTTTCAATATTGCTAGAATTGTTTTAAGTCCAAATGAATTTAATTATACAAATGAATTAATCGTCCGGGAATTCAAGTTTTGTTGTTATCTTACTGAGTGAACTAGGACATTTGAATATCCTATGAGGGAAGTAAAATTTCATTTAATGTTCTGTTTAGGAGTTATGACAACAAAAGCTTTCGAGGGCAAATTGATGTTCAAATGGTTTGTGATTTAATTTAATTTCAGTTAACGGGTTTAAATTTGGAATAGTGTTCAATTTGCTTCATATTTATTTTTGAATTTCTTTATGTCTTAGGTGATGTTATTTTTAATTCAATTTAATTTAACTTTAATTTAATTTAATTTGGTTTAGTTTTAATTTTAATTTAATTTAATTTGATTTGATATGATTTAATTTAATTTAATTTAATTTGATTTGATTTAATTTAATTTAATTTAATTTAATTTAATTTAATTTAATTTAATTTAATTTAATTTAATTTAATTTGATTTGATTTAATTTAATTTATTTTAATTTAATTTTATTTAATTCAATTTAATTTAAATTTTAATTTAATTTTTATTTTAATTTTTATTTTTAATTTTAATTTAATTGAAATTTTAAAAGGGTTTAATTTAAATAATTTAACTTTAATTTAATTTAATGATTAAGTCTTTTAACATTTTAAATCTTAAATTTGGATTATTATTTTAATTAGGAATTAAATATTATTGAGATGATTAATTTAGGGATCCTTAAATTAGAGAACAAATCTCTTCCTAATAATATCCCTATTTTAATAATTCCAATTTTATTATTCTTCCAAATTTAATCAATTATTTAATTAAAGTTTATTTTAATTATTTTTAAATTGTTTAGTAGGTTTTTACCCTTTAATTATTTAAATTTCAATAATCCAAATCAGATTAGGATCAAATATTTTACTCTTTAATTTTATTAAGCCTAAAGTTTTAATTAAAGGTTAAAATTTTAATTACCATTTTGCCCTTCAAGCTTAATAATTTCATAACTCACTAAATTGAGCTTAAATGAACTTGAAATTTTTATGTGACTTCATTCATATGTCAATAAAGACATGAGAGGAGAAAATGTGATTTTTTCTGTATTTAATTTATTTATGTAATTATTTTTGGTGGAAAATAGAGATTTCCAAGGAAAATTTAATAATATGACCAAGGGAAAGTTTCTGTCCTTAAGAAAATTATGGGATATTTCTAATAACCAGAGGACCAATTTTGGTGATTTTTTGAATTATATTCTTTTTATTATAATTTTTTTAAGTTTTGGAGTATTAATTAATTTAAAAATAAAATAAAGAATGAAAAATAAATTTTATATTTTTCAAAAATCTCTACGATATCAAGGAAATCGGAGAATCAATTTTTACAATTTTCCGATTTTTCTTTGATTTATTAGAATTATTTTAGTGGAAATGCTAAAAAAATGCATTTTTTTTAATTTTAAAATTACCTTAGGGCTTTAAAATTTAATATCTTTTTATAGAGACTTAAGAAAAATATGGGGTTTGTTCCTAAGTGATTAAAATTCAAAATATAACATTTTGGTGAATTTTATTATTTTTGTGATTTTTATTATTATTTTTATTTATTAAAATATTAAAATAATGCAAAAAACTAACTTTTTTAGAAAATTGCAATTTTAATTTTCTTAAATTCCCCTAATATCAGAGAGGCTCCAAAACCAATTTGGTGAATTTTTGAAAAGTATTTTGAAAGTTATGAATTTTTAAAGTTTAAATTGGCTAAATGGCTTAATCAACCCATTTAGTAGGGTTAACCAAGTCCAATTGAATTCAAATTTTTATGGTGGGTTCCTCTGATCCTAAAGGTCAGTGGAGAATTGATTTCAAGTCAATTTGATGTATGATTAGCTCTAATTAATTAGGGACCTATTTTGGGTGTTTAAGCCAATTAGGATTATTCCAAGTGGATTAACTCAAAACCTATTTTTCCTAGAGTCCTCTGGTCATAAGAAACATCGCCAAATTTTTCTAGAATTTATTTCACAACATGCTAATTATTGGATTTAAAATACTCAAAACAGCAACATAAATTTGAAAAATTAATAACTTCTCATAGGGATGGCCTCTGACCTTGGAAAATTTAGGGAATATTCCCAAGTTCAGAGGCTTCAAAAGCCCTATGGTCTCATGCCATGGTGAATTTCCTATATGCATGGAGAATTAAAACAATGCAGAGGGTAAATAAATTATTAAAAATAAAATACTTGATGAAATTAAATGATTTCTTTTCCACATTATTCTCCTCTGTTCACTGAGCAAGAGGGTATTTTTATTTTATTTTTCTGATTTTCCTACACAAAGTTATGCATTTTTGAAGTTTAGGGAATTAAATAAATAGAAAAATAACCTATTTTTCTACTTATCCACGCGGCGCCAACTCAACCTAGGCATCTCCGAAGCGCCGCGTGTCGTCTTCTGATTCGGCGCTACCATCCAACTCAGCGCTCCGGGGGCCCGCTGTATCTTTTCGTCTCCTCAACCGGCGCGATCCTGGCCGTCCGTTCGCACGTGTATTAAATGAACGACATCCGTTCATCGTCCCCAAGCCTCCTAGCCCGAGAACCGTCCACACTACATCCCTAATATCTCACTCAATAATTAACAGATTTTCGTGTTCTTGTGCTCTATGTATTCGTCTTGAAGAGACGAATACATCTATACGGTGATCATGCATTGAAATTAAGGCATTTGAAATGGAGAATCTCCAGAAGATCGGGATAAAGAGTTAGCTCATACCTTTGCTCATAGAAGTGTGGCTTCAATCTGAGAGTTGTGTCACCTTCGATTGGGTCCCAGCAAGCTCCAGATGAAGTCTCCTGGTCTGGTGAATTGTCAAGGTATGATTTCGACCAAGCCCGATTACAAAGCTTGGAGTCTGGAACAGATGGGTGGCCTGGAGAATGGGCTTTTTCTGGTGGACTTCTTCCCTTGGTCTGGTGAAGGTGTAGGACCAATCAATTTGAGGATTGGTCCGCTGTGAAGAAGTGTTCTGGTTTTTGTGCTTAAATTTGAACTCAAAATTGAGCTCAGCTAGAGGGAATTGGGGCTGGAATCCAGTGGTGATCAAGTGCTCTATGTGTAGAGAGTGGTCTGGAGTGATTTTGGCAGAGTTTCCTTAAGGTTGGTTCAGCACACCTTCCATGGCCGAGAGAGGGGTGTTTAAATAGAGCTGGCTGGAGACTCTCCCAGGGGGAGTTAGGGCTTGGGATCAGCTGCTCTGGTGAGGAGAAGAACAACCATGGTGGCCACTGGGCATGGGGCAGCTCAGCAAGGTGGAATTTCAAAGTTTGGCTCACATGTGAGCTCTCGGGTGTGGTGTTTTCCGGCGGCCTGGTGGCTGGCCGCTGGTCACCATCTTGTTCAGGTGGGCAGGGCTGGGGCTTAGTGCAGTCAATTGGCCATGGATATGTGTAAAGGAGTTGAATTGAAATGGAATGGGGTGAAGGCTATTTTGGGTTCAAATGAGTCAACCCATGGTTTTGGGCTAGGTTCACCACCCAAGGCCTGGTTTTAGGCTGAAAAGAGTCACTTGGGTCAGCCAAGAGAAAATGGTGTGGTCTCCATCCATGGTGAGGTGGCTAAGCATGGTTTAGTGTGTGACATGCTTAAGGTAAAAAAAGTTTTAAGAGGGTTTAAGAAAGGGGTCCCCTCTCTTGCCATTAATGGTTTGGTGAGGTGGAAAGTAGATTCCATGGCTCTCATGGCTCCCATGGGGCTCATGCATGGCTTCATGGCTTGCCTATGGCTTAGGATGGCTTGGCTTGATTTCATGGAAGTAGGATTTGGAAATTTTGGTACTTTGGTGGAGAATTTTCATAAAGCTTGATTTGGAATGGTTTAATGATGATCTTGAAACTTAGGGGTGATCTTCATTAAATGGATGATGAGGGGAAGTGTCATGTGGGCTTTGGATGAACTTTGGGCCTTTTGAAGTCATTTTGATGGGCTTTTAGGAAGGCTAAGGGGATGGGCCTTTAGGTTTCAAAACAAATTTTAGGATGAGAATTTTGTAAAGGATTAGATCCAATAAGTGTTGAATTTAATTTAGGAATATTCCATGAATGACTTGGAATAAATTTGAAGTGGTTTAGGCTTGAATTGGGTTGGATTTGGTCCTCTTTGGTAAATGGGCCAATGTAGGTCAAATTGGGCTAACTTGGGCCAATGTTGGGCTAGGATTGAAATTGATGTAAAATTAATGTTGGGAAATGTTTATGGGAGTATTTCAAAGAGGTTTTGACTTTGGTTGGGTTTTGATTTTGGGGTTTGGGCTTATTTGGGTTAGGTTTAGGTTTAGGTCAAAATTGGGCCTTTTAGCTTTGGGTTGAATTTGAGTGGGGTTTGGGTCTAAATTTTGGGCAAATCATGTTAGTGTTTTGCTTGTGGGGATGTTAGGGAAGGTTTAGAAAATATTTGGGGTTAATTGGAGTTAAATTGGTTTGGTTTGGGCTAGGTTTGGGTCGTGGGTCCAAATTGGGCTTTAATGCCAAAAGTGAAATTGGATTCAAATGTCAATTAAATTGGACTTGGATTTGGTCTAGATTGGTGTTGGGAATGTTTAATTGAAGTTTAGAATTGAATTGGAGTCAATTTGATAGATTTGGTTTGACATTGGGTTCACTTTGGGTTAAAATGGGTCAAATTGGGGGTTTTGACAAACGTGGGGTAAATTGACAAAATTGGCCTATGGTGTAGTTGAACAAAATGCAATTGGGAATATTTGGGATTTTCGTGAATTTTCTGGGAATTTTCTGAATTTTTGGATTTTTGGGTCAAGAGGGGCATTATGGGTATTTGGAGGGTATTGGGAGCTATTTTTGGAATTTTTGGTATTTTTGGCTATGGATGATCAACTTGATTGGTGAGGAAAATGTTCAAGGTTAATTTTGGGGAATTTTGGGTGATTTGGAAATTTTGAAAAATTTGGGTAATTTCAAGGGCTTTGGGTAGGCTAGGCGGGTGTAGGGTCCTGGCGGTCAAAAATTGAAAATTTGCAAAAATAAAGATTGAGTAATTGTAAGTGGAATGAAATAATTTTGGTTGAACCATGAAGCCATATCAAGCCCACATGAGCCATGAAGGGACTCATTTGAGGCATCCACTATGTTGTTCCTAACCTTCTTAGCCAAGGGCTTAGGGGTTTAGGACCATCCATGTGAATCACCTTTGTGAGTCAGGAAGTCAAGTTAGGTATGGGTGTGTTTTTAGGAGGTGTGTGAAAGTGTAGTGCATAAGTGTAGTGTGTGTGTAAGTCATCCCTTCACCAGACCAGGCCACCCAGGGCAGTCCTAAGGCCAAAGAGTCCTATAGGAACTCATCCTTTAAACTTCCACATTTGATTTCAACCCTCTAGGTGATTAGGGGTCTACGATCGATTTTGTGGAGTTTGCGGGGAGTTAAGAAGTGGTTTGAATTTCTAAGTGGTGGGTCCAATTCTAATCCTCTAAGATAGTCAAAGGAAAAGCCTAAGGCTAGATCCTAAGTACTAAAAGAAGAAGAGAAGACCTCATCAAAAATGAGGTCAACAAATGGACCCCCGATAGGTGTGGTGTGCTAACCAAGCACACCGCGCGTATTGGTGTTGACCGAAGCGATCAACAAAACCAACACAAACGTCTAAGTGACAAACTTAGGACAAAGTAGAAGAGTTTCCGATGGGGAGTATCAGGTATATTTCCAAGACTGGAGATTCCAGAACTCTCGCTAGGGAATGGAAAAGGAGGTGAATTCCAAATCACATGATCTGGGGGAAGTTCGATTTAGATTTCATTTTGTTTTAGTTTAAGTTTTGATGTGTGAGCTTAGATTTCAGTTTGAGTTTCAATTTAGATTGAAGTTTTGTTAAGATTAATTTGAAGGGATTTGAACTTGAAATGAGAAAAAGGAATTTTGTGGTTTTAGATGTGACATCTTCAACCTCAAAATAAAATTGAATTGATTGGATTAAATCACTATAATGAGGAGAGATCTCAGAGTAATGTGGTATTGGATGTAAAATCCTTAACCTCAAGAGTTTGATTTTGATGTGTTTCATTGCGATAGGGAAAAAATCCTAAAGCAATGTAGTCTCGGATGTAAAATACTCAACCCCAAGAATTTGATTTTGATGTATTTCATTGCGATAGGGAAAGAATCCTAAAGCAATGCAGTCTCGGATGTAAAATCCTCAACCCCAAAAGTTTGAATTTGATGTATTTCATTGCGATAGGGAAACAATCCTAAAGTAATGCAGTCTCGGATGTAAAATCCTCAACCCCAAAAGTTTGAATTTTGATGTATTTCATTGCGATAGGGAAAGAATCCTAAAGCAATGCAGTATCGGATGTAAAATCCTCAACCCCAAGAATTTGAATTTGATGGATTTCATTGCGATAGGGAAAGAATTCTAAAGAAATGCAGTCTCGGATGTAAAATCCTCAACCCCAAGAATTTGAATTTGATGTATTTCATTGCGATAGGGAAAGAATCCTAAAGCAATGCAGTCTCGGATGTAAAATCCTCAACCCCAAAAGTTTGAATTTGATGTATTTCATTGCGATAAGGAAAGAATCCTAAAGCAATGCAGTCTCGGATGTAAAATCCTCAACCCCAAAAGTTTGAATTTGATGTATTTCATTGCGATAGGGAAAGAATCCTAAAGCAATGCAGTCTCGGATGTAAAATCCTCAACCCCAAGAATTTGAATTTGATGTATTTCATTGCGATAGGGAAAGAATCCTAAAACAATGCAGTCTCAGATGTAAAATCCTCAACCCCAAAAGTTTGAATTTGATGTATTTCATTGCGATAGGGAAAGAATCTAAGCAATGCGGTCTCGGATGTAAAATCCTCAACCCCAAAAGTTTGAATTTAATGTATTTCATTGCGATAGGGAAAGAATCCTAAAGCAATGCAGTCTCGGATGTAAAATCCTCAACCCCAAGAATTTGAATTTGATGGATTTCATTGCAATAGGGAAAGAATCCTAAAGCAATGCAGTCTCGGATGTAAAATCCTCAACCCTAAGAATTTGAATTTGATGTATTTCATTGCGATAGGGAAAGAATCCTAAAGCAATGCTGTCTCGGATGTAAAATCCTCAACCCCAAGAATTTGAATTTGATGTATTTCATTGCGATAGGGAAAGAATCCTAAGGCAATGCGAGTCTCGGATGTAAAATCCTCAACCCCAAAAGTTTGAATTTTGATGTATTTCATTGCGATAGGGAAAGAATCCTAAAGCAATGCAGTATCAGATGTAAAATCCTCAACCCCAAGAATTTGAATTTGATGGATTTCATTGCGATAGGGAAAGAATTCTAAAGAAATGCAGTCTCGGATGTAAAATCCTCGACCCCAAGAATTTGAATTTGATGTATTTCATTGCGATAGGGAAAGAATCCTAAAGCAATGCAGTCTCGGATGTAAAATCCTCGACCCCAAAAGTTTGAATTTGATGTATTTCATTGCGATAGGGAAATAATCCTAAAGCAATGCAGTCTCGGATGTAAAATCCTCAACCCCAAAAGTTTGAATTTGATGTATTTCATTGCGATGGGGAGAGAATCCTAAAGCAATGCAGTCTCGGATGTAAAATCCTCAACCCTAAAAGTTTGAATTTGATGTATTTCATTGCGATAGGGAAAGAATCCTAAAGCAATGCAGTCTCGGATGTAAAATCCTCAACCCCAAGAATTTGAATTTGATGTATTTCATTGCGATAGGGAAGGAATCCTAAAGCAATGCAGACTCGGATGTAAAATCCTCAACCCCAAGAATTTGAATTTGATGTATTTCATTACGATAGGGAAAGAATCCTAAAGCAATGCAGTCTCAGATGTAAAATCCTCAACCCCAAGAGTTTGAATTTGATGTATTTCATTGTGATAGGAAAAGAATCCTAAAGCAATGCAGTCTCAGATGTAAAATCCTCAACCCCAAAAGTTTGATTTTGATGTTAATTGATTTTGCAAAGATTTGTAGTGTTGATTTGAAAAGTGTGGAATTTTGGTGTTTCGAGAATTTCATGAAAGTTGTAAAAGATTTTTTTTTTGGGAAGAAACAAATTAGGAGGGAATATGTAGATGCTACATATCTCATTCAAAAGAGTTGATGAGAAGTTGCTGGTTTGGATTGGATACAATTCCTTGCCATCAGATTCGATCCGTGTCAATGGAATCAAACACTTCCATCCCAGACAAGGGAGAGAGTAGAACGGATTGGATATCAGATTTGGAAGGTTGAGTTTGAATTTGATTGAGGTTTGATTTGAGATCTGGAAGATTGAATTTGAATTTGATTGAGATTTGATTTGAAATCTGGAAGGTTGAATTTGAATTTTTTATTGAGATTCGATTTGAAATTTATGTTCATTTTGTTCATTTTTTTTTACGATTCATCGTTCATTTAATGTTCATGCGAATTTGGTGTTCATCATCATTTTTTTTATTTAGATTTTTAAGGAAAGTTCTCTTTTATTCTTTTTGTTTCTTTTCTGTTCTTTGTTCGAAGTTTATTTAACTTTAATGGCGTTTCTCAGTCAACTTGCACAAAAGAGGTGAAGGCCAAAAATGTGACATGGTCACTTTCATTCCAATCATGCTCGAAGATACATCATACAACTCGATCTGGAATACATCTCATACAATCCATGTAGACTCAAAACGGACTATGTATGATCTTTGTCGATCCATCCAAAAAGGTATCTGTCAGAAATCCATGTCTGAATAGTGAGGTACATGCTCAATAACATCACCTTCCAAGCCACCCTTGGCAAGGATGTCATATGGATGTACGTTGGAGGTGTGATATTTTCCATGTAACTCACAGCTCGTAAGGCCAGAGGCTCTCTAGCTCCGGGTCTGGCTGGAAGTGGTAAGGTGCTTTCCTGTCATCCATCCTTCTAAAAGTAATTGAGATCCGCTTCATTGGTACTCCCGGTATGCAATGTTTAGCAACATCCGCTCCGTTGCCCTTTAGTATCATGATGGAACCTACCGGTAATGGTATCTTTACCGGCCCTCGGAACTCACTCGGGCTCGCTATCCGGAGGTCGGATCCGAACATGATATTACACTCGTTCAGAAAAGAAACTGTGCAAAAAGGTCTGACAAAGTGGTGGTGATCTATGTGCGGGGGTATGCAGTCACCCCTCTTGTAAATGTTAATGATGCAACTGTTGGGTATGCAATCTGCTGGCAGTACCCTCCATATTATCATTCTTTTTACCATCCTTTTGATGACTTATGGCATTGGATCCACTCGGCCCCGACGGAGTATTCCCGGTGGGTTTCCCTTCTCGTCTTCGCGAAGTTGTAGCGAGCATCCACATTGTATGGTAATTCTCCGTTTCCCCGGCATCCATCTCCGGGGTTCTGAGTAGGTGTTTTCTCTTAGGCGGCCTACTCGGCCCATTCTTTTCAAATCCCGGATGCAGTCCACGATTTGTTGTTGTTCGTATTCTGAGAACACGTCTGTATGTAGCTCGAGACCTTCTAGTATATTGATCCTCCTGCCTCTGATTCTCTCGAAGTATTCAAAAGTTTTCTTCTCGACATTATGCATTCTTTCTAGCTCGTATTCTGGAATAATCTGCAAATGGCGAGGTCTGGTGACGTACTATGGGATATATGGCTCAATCCCTTCACGTTCTCCTGCATACCTTGGCTCCTCGGGGATGGTGTCTGTCGGGACATTCTCCGGGGTTGCTTCTGCAACAAGGTTATGCATTACTGGTGACTTTATCTGGTGGCATGGTAGCCTTCCTTCTTCTGTTCTTCTTAAGATTTCTCTGGTCTCTTCTGTTATCCTCAAAGCTGGCCTCCTTCCTTCAGGTTCCTGGTGAACCGGCGTCCTTGAAGCATATGAACTGGCAGTAGCAACTGCCTCGTCGCGCTGGTCCGCTGCTAGTTTAGTTAACATCTTGCGGATACGGCGATTTTTATTTCTTCGCTGAGTTGCTGTGAGAGTAGCTCTTCGTACTTCTTGAATTTCGTGGGCGCGGCGCCGACAAGCCCGCCTTCGTCGTAGCGACCACGGACTTGATTCTCTTGTCTTCTTCGGTGTTTGTTTTCTTTTTCTTCGTCTGTTGGATTGGTGGCTTGGGCCACCCACTTTCATTACTATCTGACTGGGCAGTTCTTCTCGGTCAACTGGGACCCAGTCACTTTCCTCGTATTGCAGGCCTGCTGGTGCGAAGTCTGAGTCAATCTCGATTATCGCTCCATCTTTCACCCTCTTTTCGTCGAGTCCATGGCTTACGCCATTTCTAAAGTTTAGGACTAACCGCCCGTTCGACATTTCCCTGCGAAAAGACAAGGAAAAGGATCTGGGGCTGTACTAAGAACAATAACATTAAGAAAATGTTTATTAAAGACTGTTTTTTTAATTACTTTTTGTATATTTAAATTTAACAGGAATGAAGTGGGATAAGATCAGGAAAGAGATTTTGATATGGAAGAGAAAACAAGGAAAACTTTATTACCATGATTTTATTTATTTTAGCACATTTTTTATTATTTTTGGTTTCGGACCCAGTCATAAGTAACTACTTCGCCCGTGCTTCTAGGGATGAAGAATTCATTCCTTCGAAACATCAGGTAGCGTAATACTTCTTCAAGTATCGTCCGTTGATCGGAAGCATATGTCGTTCTCCTTGGCAATTCACTAGCTAGTAGGAGCCTCCTGAGTATACTGCTTCAACCACAAACGGCCCTTCCCAAGTGGGTTCAAATTTTCCTCCTATCTTGCGGTATGCAAGGATAGGTCTCTTGAGAACGAGAACTAAGTCACCAACTTTGAAGGTTCTTGGGCGGACCCGGTCCGTCATGGGCTTGAACCATCTTGGCTTGGTATAGTTCTAAATTCTCCGTCGTGTCGTAAGTCTTTTCCCTTCCGAGCTTTCCAATTCTTCTAGTTGTAATTTGGCATTCTCTTCCGTCGTGATTTTGTTTGCGATCGCGATTCCGAGTGAAGGAAGCCGGACCTCTAAGGGTAACACTCGCCTCGGACCCATACACCGGAGCGTAAGGTGTAGCTTGAGTAGGAGTTCCGAAGGTTGTCCGGTAGGCCCATAAGGCTTCTAATAACTTCTCGTGCCAATTTCTCTTATTGTCGTCCAAAGTTTTCTTTAAAATTTGAACGAGAGTTTTATTAAAAGCCTCGACGAGGCCATTTGCTCTTGGGTAGTAAATTGTTGAATATCGCCGGTCGATTCCGTGTCTCCCGACAAAATTGTTGATTTGTGTGCTTCGAATGTCGACCCATTATCCGAGATGATCCTGCGCAGCACTCCGAAATGGTAGACAACTTGGTTCTTAAAAACCGTAGCACGTGGTGTGCTTTCACTTCTCCGAGTGGAACCGCCTCGCCCACTTGGAAAAGTAATCTGTAGCCGCAAGAATGAAACGATGTCCTTTTGAAGATGGTGGTTCTATTGGACCCACTATATCTGTGCCCCAACATTCAAATGGCCACGACACAATTGTCGGATGTAGCACATTCGGAGGTTGGTGTAGAACCACTCCGTGCACTTGGCATTGGTGACAGCTCTTGGCGATTTTCATGCAGTCGGTCATCATCGAGGGCCAGTAGTACCCTAGTCTTTTAATTTTCATCTTCATCTTCGGACCCGATCGGTGAGCGCCACGAGTCCCGAATGCACCTCTTTAACAATTTCATGGGCCTCGGACCCGCTTAGGCACCTTAGCCACATTTGATCGAAAGACCTTCTGTATAACGTGTTGTTTATTAATGCGTAGGACAGAGTTCTTTTCTTGATCTGATGGGCTAGCGACCTATCGTCTGGTAGTTTTCCTGTTTGCAGGTAATCTATTAATGGCTGTCGCCAATCTTCTGTGTTTTTTGTCACTGTTGCAACTGATTCTTCTTCTTTTTCTGATTTGTGTATTGTGTCTATGTCGAGCTGTGATAGGACCTGACGTCCGTGAACTGACACTTCCACTGATTCATCTTGCAAGCAGGCAAATTATTTTGCAAGGCGAGCTAATGCATATGCTAAAGCATTTTCTTTTCTGGGAATTTTGTTGATTTTCACATTTGGAATCTGTTCCAACAGCTGTATGGCATACTGGAAGTAGTGCTCGAGTCTTGGTTTTAAAATTTTGTACTGTCCGGCGATCTGTTGAATGATTAACTACGAATCCCCGTAGATGTTGATGTCTGTTATCCTCATTTGAATAGTTAATTCCAGTCCTGTTATGAAGGCTTCGTATTCTGCTTTGTTGTTTGTACACGGCTCTGTCAAGTGGTAGGAGTATATTAACATCCCCCGCTCCAGTGTTATAAAGATTAATCCGATCCCTGCCTTACCGGGCACTATCACTTGCGATTCTTCGTCTTTGTGTGCTCGAAGATGCTCCGTCGAAATATAATTCCCAACGTCGATCATCGGGGTCTTCTAAACTCATTATTTGTTCATCCGACAAATCGTCATTGAGAGGAGATTCCGCTCGCAAAGGGTGTGCTCGCGAGGAAGTCCGCTAAGACTTGTCCCTTTACGACACGAAGAGGCACGAAAGTTATATCGAATTGCAATAATATCATTGACCATCTGGCAAGTCTGCCGGAAAGCGTTGGACGGGTCATCAAGTGTTGCAATGGATTAAATTTCGAGATCAGGTTGACCTTATGAGAAAGCATGTAGTGCCTGAGCTTTTGAGCGGCGAAGATCAGGGCCAAACAATGCTTTTCAATTGCGGGATACCTTATTTCCGTCGGAAGTAAACGACGGCTTAGGTAGTAAAGAGCATTTTCTTTACCCTCATCATTAACACTGGCTAACGAGGCTCCGAGAGAGTCGTCTAAAGCCGCGGTATAAAGTATCAGCGGTCTACCCGAGACGGGGTTGCTAAGACAGGAGGTGTCATTAAATATTGTTTAATGTCCTCGAAGGCTTTCTGGCATTTCTCTTCCCAAATAAATTTGGCGTCCTTTTTAACTAATGCTGAGAAAGGCTGACACCTACCTGACAAGTTTGAAATAAAGCGTCGAAGATATGCCAACTTCCCTTGAAAAGATCGTAGTTGATTTAAGGTTTTAGGAGGAGGCATTTCTAAGATAGCTTTAATCTTTTCCGGGTCGATTTCAATTCCACGATGTCGGACAACAAATCCTAAGAATTTCCTGGAGGTGACGCCGAAGGCACATTTTAAGGGATTCATCGTAAGGTTAAATTGTCTCAATCGTTCGAAAACAATTCTCAAATCATATAGGTTGTTGTCCTTTACTTTGCTTTTGATGACTACATCGTCCACGTAGCATTCGACTTGATTGTGGATGAGATCATCAAAAATTCTTGTCATCGCTCTCTCGTATGTTGCTCCTGTGTTCTTCAGTCCGAATGGCATCACTGTGTAGCAATATACTCCGATCGGCGTTCGAATGCTCGTAAGTTTTTCATCTTCCGGAGCCATTTTTATCCGGTTGTATCCCGAAGATCCATCCATGAATGAGAATATTTCATGTGTTGAAGCAATGTCGATCATTAATTCCGGGATCGGTTGAGGAAATTCATCTTTTGGACATGCCTTGTTTAAATCTCTGAAATCCACACAAATTCTGATTTGACCATTCTTCTTTCTGACTGGCACCACATTGGCTAACCAAGTAGGGTATTGTTCTTCACGGACAAATTTAACGTCTATTAGCTTTTTAACTTCAGCTATGACTTGTTGTTCGATTTCTAGAAGCATTCTTCTGGGACCTTGTCTGACTGGGACAGAAGTAGGATCCACTCCTAGCTTATGGACTACGACCTCTGGAGGTAATCCCGACATCTCATCATAGTTCCAAGCAAAACAGTCTTTAAATTCCATTAATAACTTGGCTTTGCACCGCCGCTACGTACCTCTTTGACCACCATACCCTCGATCTTATTAGAATGGATCGGGGTCAGGGTCATAGTATGTACATAGTGGTTAATCTTCTCGTACATCTATTTATATTTTTCATTCTTTTCATCTTCGAGCGGGATCCTGAATTGCGGCTTCTTCCGACTTATTGTTGCTACTTCTTATTTGATCTCTTTTTTTTCTTCAGAACTGTCTTCCCAATCAACATTGATGGCTGGTTTCCTCTGTCCAACTGTCCTAACGTCTCTGCCACGACCTCGTCCCCGGCCTCGACCTCGGATGTGAGTTGTGGAGAAACCTTCACCATCTCGCCGTAAGGGAGTGGTGAGTGACTGTTGGACTAGAAGTTCAGGTTCTTCGTCATCCCGGATTTCCTTTGCTTCATTCGTTATGGTATCTCTGGAGAAAATTGTTTTCTTCGGAGGTGCATAATAAGCTCGCATCTTCATGGATTCCAATTTCATGTACGGAGAATGGTTGTAAGTCACCCTTGATGCACTGTTCCCCTCCATCGTAGTATTTGATGCACTGGTGTAGGGATGATGGTACCATCCTGTTTTCATGTATCCATGGTCGGCCCAGTAGAGCGTTGAACGACGTCTCTGAATCAATTATGTGAAATTTCGCGGTTGTCTTTGCTAAGTCACCGGTCTTCATTAGCAGTGTTATTGAGCCGAGGGCTCTTTCTTCTTTCTGGTTGAATCCTCTTAATAACATTTTGTCTGCTTCGAGCTCGCGAGCATCAATTTCCAAGTATGCTAGCGTTCGAAGATTCATTATATTGATTGATGCTCTTAGATCCACCAACACTCTGGAGTGTGTAAACTTCCCTATTGTAACTGAAATGTACAACAGTCGGTTGTGGTCTGCTGTCCCAAGTAGTAGATCATTGTCCGTGAAGGTGACACCTCGCTGTTCCTTTAACGAACAAACCTCATCTAAGGAGTCTCCGGCCATTTGAGCTAAGCAAATTTTCGGATCAAGTAAGGCCTTGATCAGAGCTTCTCTCATCTCCTTTGATAAGATGAGAGCGTCGTAGATGCTCAGTTTGGCCGGTAGTTTCCTAAGATGGGCTAGCACGTTGTAGTCCACTTTATTTTCATGTGTCTTAATTTCTTCCCGAATAGGTATTTCTTCTGTCGGGGTTGGTTCTTCCTGAACAACCTCCTGCTTTCCTTTGTCCTTTGGACCCATTCTCGGAGGTAGAACTCTTCCACTTCTCGAGTTGACTTCGTGATTTCTTCGAATCTAGTATTGAGTTTGCTAGTGTCTCCTCTTGAATCGGAATGACAGGTTCTTCCGGATTAGCTTCGAGTCCGAAAGCTCTAACTCTATTATGATCGGAGCTCCTCGAAACTCGCAAATAGATTCATTGCTTGTTGAACTCTCGTAGCCTCCTTGGTGGATGTATTCTTTGTCATTGTGACCGTCGAGATTGTGTATGATTTGAGAATTGTCATTTGTATCGGAATCGATGTCCGGATTGTCGCTAGTTACGTAATCGTTAGAAATAGTCAAAACGTAGCCAACGCCATGACCCTTATCATTATAAGATCCCACTAGAGTGAGCAAATAATCATACGAGTCGAGGTTCGAGAGATTTCTCCCCGAATCGGAAACAACTATCCTAGGATAAGCGGCCCCTGGGCTAGCCTTAAGAGCCTCGGTCTTCTCTTCTTCGTCGATTTTCTTCTTCTCTTCAATCGTCTCCTGTGTAGGTGGTTCTTCTATCGCAAGTGATAGTGCCGAATTGACAGGTTTCTAACTCTGAATTGAGGCTCGCACCGAAGCGGTTTGGATGTGATCCAAAATCTTCTTCGAAGACTTTGTCTAAGCGGTAGTCCATCCATCATTAGTCGCATAGGGATCTATTGGAAAAATGAGATCCGTCGAGATAACATTAACGAAACCTCCTTTCTGGGTTTCCTTCATGTACTCCTTTGGGATCATTATATTCCCTTTCCGAAGATTGTCGTTGAGCCAACTTTTGAAGGTAATACAATCTTCTATATTATGCCGAAGCATCCGGTGGTAAGGGCAAAAGTTGGGATCACCTTTCTTGTCGACTTCTTCTGGTCTTTTAGGTTCTGGTAGTTGGAAATCTGGAGTCTTCATCAGACTACGGAACAATTTCGGCACTGCCTCATTCTTGAACGGATACTCCCTGCTCAGAAGCTCCCTTAACGTACGTTGCGGACGAGGCGGTTGTTCATACTGTTGGGATGACTGATAGCTGGGTCGGGGTTGCTGGTAATTCTGTTGAGGTTGCTGCGACAGTTCTGACGATATTTGTATCGGTTGCTTGCCTTTATCGACTGCTGCAACAATTCCGGACTTCTTTCAAAAGTTTTCACGGGCTTCGTTTGTCTCGTTTTGTCGGTGAAACTTAATTGCTTCGCCTCCTCTTGCAAGCTTTCGGCCTTGCTTAACAACTTCTCGAAAGTTTTAATAGTAAATCCATTGAGGAGAAGTGCTATCGGGCCATGAATGCTCTTAAGTAAAATGCCGACTGCATGTTGTTCTTATAGTTGTGGCTCACACTTCATACTTAGGTTCCTCCATCGAAGTATGTAGTCCACCAAGGTTTCGTTGGGTTTCTGCTTCTCTACCACTAAATCACCTATAGTGATGTGGTGCTGAGCTCCGACAAATCGTTTGATGAAGAGGTTTTCTAGTTCTGAAAATGTCTTCACCGAACCGTTCGGTAATTCTGCATACCAATTAAAGGCGATCCCTGATAGCCGCTCGACAAATTGTCTGAAGAGTAAGGCATCACTTCCGCCGGCATTGCAACAACTGGCACGAAAATGTGCAACATGCTGCCGAGGGTTTCCGGTTCCATCAAAGGTCTTGAACAGAGGTGGTACAAAGCCTTTCGGATATTGGACATCGTTTAATTCTTCAGGGTAAGGTCAACCCGTTCGAATGGATGTCCCGCTCTTTGATTGTGCCAAGGCTTCTCGCACCTGCTGTTCCACCATGCTCTTAATATCCTTTTCCGGAATCATGCTTTGTGTTGCATCCTTTTTTAATTGATCATCCCCGTTGACGGATGTAATCTCCTTTCCTCCGTCTACAATGTGAATGACTTACGGGGAGTTTCTCTTTGGGGTTGAACCTGACTCTGGAGAGTGGCTAGGGCTACAGCCATCTCTTCCATCCTTTTTGCCATTTGGGCGAACGTATCATCTTTCTCTTGAAGCTGCCTCCTCATTACTTCCGGCTCCTCTCTTTCTGCGGCTTCAGGGGCACCTTGTGAAGCTGACAAAGCTTGTGTTTCAACCATGTTAATTTCTGCATATTCATCATCCATGAACTCTGACGAGTCAACTTCATCTCCAAATTTCTCTTCTCTTTCCCTTGCTAATCGCCGAATATCAGTTCTTAGCTTTTCCATAACATCTTCTAGTGGTCTTTTCTGTACATCCTTGCAGTTGTCATGCGATAGCTGTTGGGTTTCCTTCTCATGAGTCCCCTTTACTGCGGTAACACTTTCTTCGGACTCAAGTCTCCTGACAAGACTTTCTTTCTCAGGTTGTTATTTAACTCTTAATTGTCCTGTAGTGGGACGCCATACCATCCTTCTAGCAGCAGAAGTTCTGGGACCGGATGGTCTGTCAGCCAAATGCTGGAAGGTGGTATCCTCCCTAATTTGTAGTCCTGAAACAACGACAGGCGGACTAGCTTTCATTCCCTTATTCGGTTTTTCCGCAGCGATAGCAGGTTCTACTCGCGGCCCAAGATGGGACTTGGCTGGTACCCGCCCTATCCTTCTTAAAATTTCTGATACAGGGCATTTGTCCTTCTTTGCTAACTTTTCTATCAGGGTTTGCAGTCGAGCAAATGACGTAATTCTAGCCATTTTCTTACAGCTATCGTTGTAATATGCGGGCTGAGGCAATGCGGCAGCAATCTTGCAAACATTTTCCTCATCCTCTGCAGCGGAGAGGCGATGGAATCTACTTCCTCCCAAAAGTGGTATGTATTCAGGCAGCGGTGTATACTCGGGCAGTTCTGAGATTTCTTCTAGGAAAACAACTTCAGCAGCTATGGCTTCTCTAGCAATCCTTCTACCTCTGTTCCTTCTCTGAGTCCTTGTCAGTGATGGAATTCTCGAGCTGGACCCGATTTCAAAAACAAAAGGTTTCACAGGAAGATCTGTACCCTCCACGGTAATAGGTTCATCACAGTTTTGAATTTCCTTTCCCTTTAGTCCGGCGAGGCTGGGGTAGGTGCGGAGACAACTAGACCAATGGGGGTAGCAACAACGGTCCTTCGTGGACGGCAGTACTCCTCTCGGCTGGAATCTTATGCGAGAGGAGGGAATTCATGAGCTGACTTGAGGTTAAACTCAATCAACGGCTTCTCAGTTTTCGATACTTTGCTTGTGAGTGAAAAAAGAGTGACATCGAGGATTTTGATGTCGATGCTCCCGAGTCCTTGTTCGAATCGAATGATTCCATTATCGAGCGATTCGTCCTCGAACACGGCCGAGTCGAGTCCGTCGACGAAGGAGAAGATCCGTTTTGGGGCTTCCATTTCTGCAGAGCAGATACCAAGTGTTAATCTCCGAATCATGCTTCTTCTTGTCGTAAAACTTATGACAAAAAAGAAAGAGTCCGAACACATTTCTGTTTATCTTAGTGTATTTGTGGTATTAAAAGAAAATTGTTTTTTGAAAAGATTTGTTCGTTAAGACAGAGACTTATTAAAAGAAGAAGAATTGTAGGAACGATAAAAGGAATTGATTAGGAACTAGAAAAGGAAGAGAAAGTCTTGTAGAAACTTCTCGACCTGCAAGACCGCTCCTAAACTAATACCTATTGGGGGTCCACCCCACTTCAGAAATGAGGTAAAAGGATCTCGGAACCTCTCTGTTTAGGGGTGTCTAAACAGTGGCTCCTAAATCCGAGAGAATGTTGGCTATACTTGTTCGAGGTAGAAATGAACATAGTATTCCAACGGAAAGAAGGGTAGTTTGATCCACTAGGAACATGGATACACTACCGATTTTTGAAAGCGTAATTGTTCGATTAAAATAGAGAGAGGAATTTTCTCACGTGAGTCGCCGTAAATTGTCGACATATTTTTAGGTTAAGTGTTGTATTTTTGAAAAGGAGGTCGCTTACAGAAATTGTCGGCGAATTTTTAATTTAATTTAAATAAATAATTTGAAAAGTAGTATTTGATTTTGAAAATAATTTTAAGTTTGAAAATTTTAAGATATGAAATCAAACTGATCTCACATCCCAAATAGTTTATATAAACGAGCACCGCACCACAAACCGTGTATTATCCCGAAGAATAGACACACTGCTTGATAATGGGGCTCGATTACATAAACTAGAAAGGTTTGTGACATCCGTTTGGTCTGCGAACCAATTTTACAAGCCGACAAGTTCCCCTGCTTAATATGATTGAATTAAGTAGGGTTTATATTACCTGGGTTCTTAAAATTCCCTATAAGGGCAAGCCCCTATAGTTAATTACATCTTAAGTGACGGGAATCACTTAAGAAAACTCTCGGTAATAATCAGTAGTTCTGCCCTCAAGAATTTCAAAGTTTAAGTTTTCAAGGGATTGAATTTTTTGAATTTCAATAGGGAATGGATCAAATTTGGAACATTTTGTTTTGGGAATTCAAAGGAAGAAAAATAGGAGAAATTACAGATTCAAAGCGAACTTCGGTAATTTCCCGACTGTCCTATTATTTGGCTTGAATTTAGGAAAGTCCTAATGTTTATTTAATGTTTTGATCTTGCCAATTTTAATTAATTAGGACTTAAATTTGTGTGATAAAATCATACAAATAGCCTTGAAGATGTGAGGGTTTATGTCGTGCCAAACGACTACCTCGGAGTGCTAAGACCGGTTAGGGCTTAATTTACATGACATGATCATGCAAATGCCTAACGAAGAGTTGAGGATTTATGTTGCACTAGGCAAATTACCTCGAAATCCTATGGCTTTGTTGTTTAATTCTATGAATGTTTAGCTGATGTAGAGTTGTTTTGCTGACGAAGATGGCCATGCTGCCCACCATGCTCCGAGCTCCTTGTTGTTGCAGAGGTTTAGTTATAGAAGTCATAAATCAGGAGATGAGAAAAGTGTTTTGGTTTAGAGAAAGTCTTAATTTCCAAGTGTTCTTTATGTTTTTATTAAAACAAATCTTAAACTTGATTATAACAACACCGGTTAAGATCCCACGGTTCCATCCTTCCGGCATCGTTATTTTTATCAGAATCACTTAGTCCAGATGAATTTGCTAAACTCAACTAAATGAGTTCCACACTTTCATTTAGACCGTGGGAAATCCCGTTAGCAACACGTAGGTTACATCATCCGAAGTATTCCCGATCATCCAACAAGACATTTTAATTTAGTTGTAATTGCAGTTTTGTGTTATGTTTGTGATTAAATTTTGAGTTGTTTTATATTTTGAAATGTTATGGAGGTGAATTTTATCTTGCGATGACTTTTAATTTAGTTTTGGTTTCAGTTTTAGGGACTATCCTAAAGGTGTGGGTTTTCATGCAACAGTTGTTTATCATGCAAGAAAAGTAAGTGCGATGCGATTAAATAAATTGCAACAAAATAAAAGCGTACCTGGAGGGTCTTCCCGTCATCCCAAGCTGCACTTAAACACAATTTAGAATATTTAAGCAAGTTCCTAGGTAAAGCTAAGGGAAGGGTTATAGTTTTCTACCAAATTCCTAATCCTATAGCTAGTCATTTCCTATGACGTCTAGGTCCTTGTGTTTTGGTTTAAGGACGATTTTCTTCATCAAAGAACAATTAAGTTCAATTGTTCTTATAAATATCATATCATATTGAGGAAGTGCTTAAGAAGAATCTTAAATATCTTTTCAATATTTTTAGAATTGTTTTAAGTCCAAATGAATTTAATTATACAAATGAATTAATCGTCCGGGAATTCAAGTTTTGTTGTTATCTTACTCAGTGAACTAGGACATTTGAATATCCTATGAGGGAAGTAACATTTCATTTAACGTTACGTTTAGGAGTTATGACAACAAAAGCTTTCGAGGGCAAATTGATGTTCAAATGGTTTGTGATTTAATTTAATTTCGGTTAACGGGTTTAAATTTGGAATAGTGTTCAAGTTGCTTCATATTTATTTTTGAATTTCTTTATGTCTTAGGTGATGTTATTTTTAATTCAATTTAATTTAACTTTAATTTAATTTAATTTGGTTTAGTTTTAATTTTAATTTAATTTAATTTGATTTGATTTTAATTTTAACTTGATTCTATTATTTAATTTAATTTAATTTAATTTAATTTGATTTGATATGATTTAATTTAATTTAATTTAATTTGATTTAATTTAATTTAATTTAATTTAATTTAATTTAGTTTAATTTAATTTAATTTAATTTAATTTAATTTGATTTGATTTAATTTAATTTGTTTTAATTTAATTTTATTTAATTCAATATAATTTTATTTTATTTTTAATTTTAATTTAATTGAAATTTTAAAAGGGTTTAATTTAAATAGTTTAACTTTAATTTAATTTAATGATTAAGTCTTTTAACATTTTAAATCTTAAATTTGGATTATTATTTTAATTAGGAATTAAATATTATTGAGATGATTAATTTAGGGATCCTTAAATTAAAGAACAAATCTCTTCCTAATAATATCCCTATTTTAATAATTCCAATTTTATTATTCTTCCAAATTTAATCAATTATTTAATTAAGGTTTATTTTAATTATTTTTAAATTGTTTAGTAGGTTTTTACCCTTTAATTATTTAAATTTCAATCATCCAAATCAGATTAGGATCAAATATTTTACTCTTTAATTTTATTAAGCCTAAAGTTTTAATTAAAGGTTAAAATTTTAATTACCATTTTGCCCTTCAAGCTTAATAATTTCATAACTCACTAAATTGAGCTTAAATGAACTTGAAATTTTTATGTGACTTCATTCATATGTCAATAAAGACATGAGAGGAGAAAATGTGATTTTTTCTGTATTTAATTTATTTATGTAATTATTTTTGGTGGAAAATAGAGATTTCCAAGGAAAATTTAATAATATGACCAAGGGAAAGTTCCTATCCTTAAGAAAATTATGGGACATTTCTAATAACCAGAGGACCACTTGGACCAATTTTGGTGATTTTTTGAATTATATTCTTTTTATTATAATTTTTTTAAAATTTGGAGTATTAATTAATTTAAAAATAAAATGAAGGTTGAAAAATAAATTTTATATTTTTCAAAAATCTCTCTGATATCAAGGAAATCAGAGAATCAATTTTTACAATTTTCTGATTTTTCTTTGATTTATTAGAATTATTTTAGTGGAAATGCTAAAAAAATACATTTCTTTTAATCTTAAAATTACCTTAGGGCTTTAAAATTTAATATCTCATTATAGAGACTTAAGAAAAATATGGGGTTTGTTCCTAAGTGATTAAAATTCAAAATATAACATTTTGGTGAATTTTATTATTTTTGTGATTTTTATTATTTTTTATTTATTAAAATATTAAAATAATGCAAAAAATCAACTTTTTTAGAAAATTACAATTTTAATTTTCTTAAATTCCCCTAATACCAGAGAGGCTCCAAAACCAATTTGGTAAATTTTTGAAAAGTATTTTGAAAGTTATGAATTTTTAAAGTTTAAATTGGCTAAATGGCTTAATCAACCCATTTAGTAGGGTTAACCAAGTCCAATTGACTTTAAATTTTTATGGTGGGTTCCTCTGATCCTATAGGTCAGTGGAGAATTGATTTCAAGTCAATTTGATGTATGATTAGCTCTAATTAATTAGGGACCTATTTTGGGTGTTTAAGCCAATTAGGATTATTCCAAGTGGATTAACTCAAAAGCTATTTTTCCTAGAGTCCTCTGGTCATAAGAAACATCACCAAATTTTTCTAAAATTTATTTCATAACATGCTAATTATTGGATTTAAAATACTCAAAACAGCAACATGAATTTGAAAAATAAATAACTTCTCATAGGGATGGCCTCTGACCTTGGAAAATTCAGGGAATATTCCCAAGTTCAGAGGCTTCAAAGCCCTATGGTCTCATGCCATGGTGAATTTCCTATATGCATGGAGAATTAAAACAATGCGAGAGGGTAAATAAATTATTAAAAATAAAATACTTGAAGAAATTAAATGATTTCTTTTCCACATTATTCTCCTCCGTTCATCGAGAAAGATGGTATTTTTATTTTATTTTTCTGATTTTCCTACACAAAGTTATGCATTTTTGAAGTTTAGGGAATTAAATAAATAGAAAAATAACCTATTTTTCTATTTATCCACGCGGCGCCAACTCAACCTAGGCATCTCCGAAGCGCCGCGTGTCGTCTTCTGATTCGGCGCTGCCATACAACTCAGCGCTCCGGGGGCCCGCTGTATCGTTCTGTCTCCTCATCCGAAGCGATCCTGGCCGTTCGTTCGCACGTGTATTAAATGAACGGCATCCGTTCATCGTCCCCAAGCCTCCTAGCCCGAGAACCGTCCACACTAAATCCCTAATATCTCACTCAATACTCAACGGATTTTCGTGTTCTTGTGCTCTATGGATTCGTCTTGAAGAGATGAATACATCTATACGGTGATCATGCATTGAAATTAAGGCATTTGAAATGGAGAATCTCCAGAAGCTCGGGATAAAGAGTTAGCTCATGCCTTTGCTCATAGAAGTGTGGCTTCAATCTGAGGGTTGTGTCACCTTCGATTGGGTCCCGACAAGCTCCGGATGAAGTCTCCCGGTCGCAGTGAATTGTCTAGGTATGATTTCGACCAAGCCCGATTACAAAGCTTGGAGTCCGGAACGGATGGGTGGCCCGGAGAAGGGGCTTTTGCTGGTGGACTTCTTCCCTCGGTCCGGTGAAGGTGTAGGACCAATCGATTTGAGGATTGGTCCACTCGTGAAGAAGTGTCCTAGTTTTTGTGCTTGAAATTTGAACTCAAAATTGAGCTCGCCTAGAGGAATTGGAGCTGGAATCCGGTGGGGATCAAGTGCTCTATGTGTAGAGAGTGGTCCGGAGTGATTTTGGCGAGTTTCCTTAAGGTTGGTTCAAGCACACCTTCCATAGCCGAGAGAGGGGTGTTTAAATAGAGCTGGCTGGAGGCTCTCCACGGGGAGTTAGGTCTTGGGATCGAGCTTGCTCCGGTGAGGAGAAGAACGACCATGGTGGCCACTGGGCATGGGGCAGCTCAGCAAGGTGGAATTTCAAAGTTTGGCTCACATGTGAGCTCTCGGGTGTGGTGTTTTCCGGCGGCCTGGTGGCTGGCCGGCCAGGCACTGGTCACCATCTTGTTCAGGTGGGTCAGGGCTGGGGCTTAGTGCAGTCAATTGGCCATGGACATGTGTAAAGGAGTTGACTTGAAATGGAATGGGGGGAAGGCTATTTTGGGTTCAAATGAGTCAACCCATGGTTTTGGGCTAGGTTCACCACCCAAGGCCTGGTTTTAGGCTGAAAAGAGTCACTTGGGTTAGCCAAGAGAAAATGGTGTGGTCTCCATCCATGGTGAGGTGGCTAAGCATGGTTTAGTGTGTGACATGCTTAAGGTAAAAAAAGGTTTAAGAGGGTTTAAGAAAGGGGTCCCATCTCTTGCCATTAATGGTTTGGTGAGGTGGAAAGTAGATTCCATGGCTCTCATGGCTCCCATGGGGCACATGCATGGCTTCATGGCTTGCCTATGGCTTAGGATGGCTTGGCTTGATTTCATGGAAGTAGGATTTGGAAATTTTGGTACTTTGGTGGAGAATTTTCATAAAGCTTGATTTGGAATGGTTTAATGATGAAGTTGAAACTTAGGGGTGATCTTCATTAAATGGATGATGAGGGAAGTGTCATGTGGGCTTTGGATGAACTTTGGGCCTTTTGAAGTCATTTTGATGGGCTTTTAGGAAGGCTAAGGGGATGGGCCTTTAGGTTTCAAAACAAATTTTAGGATGAGAATTTTGCAAAGGATTAGATCCAATAATTGTTCAATTTAATTTAGGAATATTCCATGAATGACTTGGAATAAATTTGAAGTGGTTTAGGCTTGAATTGGGTTGGATTTGGATCTCTTTGGTAAATGGGCCAATGTAGGTCAAATTGGGCTAACTTGGGCCAATGTTGGGCTAGGATTGAAATTGATGTAAAATTAATGTTGGGAAATTTTTATGGGAGTATTTCAAGGAGGTTTTGACTTTAGTTGGGTTTTGATTTTGGGGTTTGGGCTTATTTGGGTTAGGTTTAGGTTTAGGTCAAAATTGGGCCTTTTAGCTTTGGGTTGAATTTGAGTGGGGTTTGGGTCTAAATTTTGGGCAAATCATGTTAGTGTTTTGCTTGTGGGGATGTTAGGGAAGGTTTAGAAAAGATTTGGGGTTAATTGGAGTTAAATTGGTTTGGTTTGGGCTAGGTTTGGGTCATGGGTCCAAAATGGGCTTTAATGCCAAAAGTGAAATTAGATTTAAATGTAAATCAAATTGGACTTGGATTTGGTCTAGATTGATGTTGGGAATGTTGAATTGAAGTTTAGAATTGAATTGGACCAGAATTTGGGTCAATTGGATAAGTTTGGTTTGACATTGGGTTCACTTGGAGGTTTTGACAAAAGTGGGGTAAATTGACAAAATTGGCCCATGGTGTAGTTGAACAAAATGAAATTGGGAATATTTAGGATTTTGCTGGAATTTTTTGGGAATTTTCTGAATTTTTGGATTTTTGGGTCAGGAGGGGCATTATGGGTATTTGGAGGGTATTGGGAGATATTTTTGGAATTTTTGGTATTTTTGGCTATGGATGATCAACTTGATTGGTGAGGAAATGTTCAAGGTTAATTTTGGGGAATTTTGGGTGATTTGGAAATTTTGAAAAATTTGGGTAATTTCAAGGGCTTTGGGTAGGCTAGGCGGGTGTAGGGTCCTGGCGGTCAAAAATTGAAAATTTGCAAAAATGAAGATTGAGTAATTGTAAGTGGAATGAAATCATTTTTGTTGAGCCATGAAGCCATATCAAGCCCACATGAGCCATGAAGGGACTCATTTGAGGCATCCACTATGTTGTTCCTAACCCTCTTAGCCAAGGGCTTAGGGGTTAAGGACCATCCATGTGAATCACCTTTGTGAGTCAGGAAGTCAAGTTAGGTATGGGTGTGTTTTTAGGAGGTGTGTGAAAGTGTAGTGCATAAGTGTAGTGTGTGTGTAAGTCGGCCCTTCGACGGACCGAGGCCACCCGGAGCGGTCCTAAGGCCAAAGAGTCCTATAGGAACTCATCCTTTAAACTTCCACATTTGATTTCAACCCTCTAGGTGATTAGGGGTCTACTGTCAAGTTTGTGGAGTTTGCAGGGAGTTAAGAAGTGGTTTGAATTTCTAAGTGGTGGGTCCCAATTCTAATCCTCTAAGATAGTCAAAGGAAAAGCCTAAGGCTAGATCCTAAGTACTAAAAAGAAGAAGAGAAGACCTCAACAAAAATGTGGTCAACAAATGGACCCCCAATAGGTGTGATGTGCTAACCAAGCACACCGCGCTTATTGGTGTTGACCGAAGCGATCAACAAAACCAACACAAACGTCCAAGTGACAAACTTAGGACAAAGTAGAAGAGTTTCCGCTGGGGAGTATCAGGTATATTTCCAAGACTGGAGATTCCTGAACTCTCGCTGGGGAATGGAAAAGGAGGTGAACTCCAAATCACATGATCTGGGGGAAGTTCGATTTAGATTACATTTTGTTTTAGTTTAAGTTTTGATGTGTGAGCTTAGATTTCAGTTTGAGTTTCAATTTAGATTGAAGTTTTGTTAAGATTAATTTGAAGGGATTTGAACTTGAAATGAAAAAAAGGAATTTTGTGGTTTTAGATGTGACATCTTCAACCTCAAAAGAAAATTGAATTGATTGGATTGAATCCCTACAATGAGGAGAGATCTCAGAGTAATGCGGTATTGGATGTAAAATCCTTAACCTCAAGAGTTTGATTTTGATGTGTTTCATTGCGATAGGGAAAGAATCCTAAAGCAATGTAGTCTCGGATGTAAAATCCTCAACCCTAAGAATTTGATTTTGATGTATTTCATTGCGATAGGGAAAGAATCCTAAAACAATGCAATCTCGGATGTAAAATCCTCAACCCCAAAAGTTTGAATTTGATGTATTTCATTGCGATAGGGAAAGAATCCTAAAGCAAAGCAGTCTCGGATGTAAAATCCTCAACCCAAAAAGTTTGAATTTGATGTATTTCATTGCGATAGGGAAAGAATCCTAAAGCAATGCAGTCTCGAATGTAAAATCCTCAACCCCAAGAATTTGAATTTGATGGATTTCATTGCGATAGGGAAAGAATCCTAAAGCAATGCGATCTCGGATGTAAAATCCTCAACCCCAAAAGTTTGAATTTGATGTATTTCATTGCGATAGGGAAAGAATCCTAAAGCAATGCAGTCTCGAATGTAAAATACTCAACCCCAAAAGTTTGAATTTGATGTATTTCATTGCGATAGGGAAAGAATCCTAATGCAATGCTGTCTCAGATGTAAAATCCTCAACCCCAAGAATTTGAATTTGATGTATTTCATTGCGATAGGGAAAGAATCCTAAAGCAATGCAGTCTCGGATGTAAAATCCTCAACCCTAAAAGTTTGAATTTGATGTATTTCATTGCGATAGGGAAAGAATTCTAAAGTAATGCAGTCTCGGATGTAAAATCCTCAACCCCAAAAGTTTGAATTTGATGTATTTCATTGCGATGGGGAAAGAATCCTAAAGAAATGCAGTGTCGGATGTAAAATCCTCAACCCCAAGAATTTGAATTTGATGGATTTCATTGCGATAGGGAAAGAATCCTAAAGCAATGCAGTCTCGGATGTAAAATCCTCAACCCCACGAATTTGAATTTGATGTATTTCATTGCGATAGGGAAAGAATCCTAAAGCAATGCAGTCTCGGATGTAAAATCCTCAACCCCAAGAATTTGAATTTGATGTATTTCTATTTTCCTCAAAGTGTCGGTATCAAGATTTGCTTAGAGGAAAGCCATGATTTCCGTGTCAGGAAAGGACTTATATCCACTAACCGAAGAGAGAAAATAGATGTCATTTTCTATTTTCCTCAAAGTGTCGATATCAAGATTTGGTTAGAGGAAAGCCATGATTACCGTGTCAGGAAAGGACTTATATCCAATAACCGAAGAGAGAAAATAGATGTCATTTTCTATTTTCCTCAATGTCGATATCAAGATTTGGTTAGAGGAAAGCCATAATTTCCATGTCAGGAAAGGACTTATATCCAATAACCGAAGAGAGAAAATAGATGTCATTTTCTATTTTCCTCAAAGTGTCGATATCAAGATTTGGTTAGAGGAAAGCCGTGATTTCCGTGTCAGGAAAGGACTTATATCCAATAACCGAAGAGAGAAAATAGATGTCATTTTCTATTTTCCTCAAAGTGTCGATATCAAGATTTGGTTAGAGGAAAGCCGTGATTTCCGTGTCAGGAAAGGACTTATATCCAATAACCGAAGAGAGAAAATAGATTTCATTTTCTATTTTCCTCAAAGTGTTGATATCAAGATTTGGTTAGAGGAAAGCCGTGATTTCCGTGTCAGGAAAGGACTTATATCCAATAACCGAAGAGAGAAAATAGATGTCATTTTCTATTTTCCTCAAAATGTCGATGTCAATATTTGGTTAGAGGAAAGCCGTGATTTCCGTATCAGGAAAGGACTTATATCCAATAACTGGAGAGAGTGGCGAACTCATTAATATTTTTGGTGGGAATTTCCGCTGGGGTTTTGACCTATATAGGTCGAAAGTTAATTCTCATGTTTGGTTATCATAGATTATTCATTTTGTCATTTATTGATTTCAGGACTTGTCGACATATCACAGACAATTGGGATATATTTTCCTTCAACACTTTATTTTATTTCCATAAAAAAAAGTCACCAGTACATATTTATTGCAAACAAAAGCTTACAGTACATACATATGTACATATCATATAGCACGCTGCAACAAACTACTGACATTTTACATGTCAACAACTACCGATATATCACACATCGACAACTATAGATATATTATATGTCAGGAGTTCTTCACATCATGTTGTAGATTTGGAGATTATCAGATAGTCCATAAACGTCCTACACTCCAAAACATCATTCGTCGAACATGTTTCAGGTGTTCAAACATTCACGGGCTCACAGCAGTTCCAAAGGCTTTAGTCCTTCGAGCTCTGGTATCTGTTGATATCCGTCTGGTCATTTGTCAGGTTTCATTCGTCGCAAGGTAATGGAGATTCGTGGCTTTTTGACACTGGGTATGCAGTGTTTCACAAAATCTGCACCGTTCCCTTGGAACAGAAGAACTGATCCTCGAGTTAAAAGGACGCGGCATGTCCCTTCAAATTCTCCGGGTCCCAAGATTTGTATCTCTCTTCCGAATATCACGGAGCAGCAATTCATTAAAGAGAGGGTACAAAATGGTCCTTCAAAATCATGACTATCGATGTGAGGAGGGATACAATCCCCTTTATCATACATATTAATGATGCAGCTATCGGGAACACAATCCGCAGGTATGATCCCCCAAGTAACGAGTCGTCTGATAATTTGGATTATCACAACGGGTAAAGGGTTGACTTGTTCATGTCGTAGAATCCCAGGAAGACTTCCTTCTCTGTCTCTTGCATAGTTATAGCAACATCCGTATTGAATGGTTTGCCTACCCTTACCTTGAATCCATTTACTAGGTTCAGAATAGGTCCTCCTTCGAAGGCATCCAACCCTATCATGATCTCGGGCTTCTATGATGTGGTTGATGATAGCAGCTTGTTCAGTCTCATCAAATATTCTGGTATAAAGTTTAAGACCATACAGAATATTTATTGTTCTTTTATTCACATATTTATATTGTTCGAAAGTTCTCCACTCAATGACACGAATTCGTCGTATCTCTTCCTCTGAGTGATTCTTTTCGTCGGATACCCTCAAATATCGAGTAGGTGTGACCTATGGTGGAGTGACGACTGCTTTGCCATCCTCTTTTTCTGTAAGGTCTAGATTTGTCGTTTCCGATATTATTTCCTCAAACGGAGTATTGATAGTCCGCAATTTTAACTGACTCATATCTTCCATGTCTTGTTTCTCTTGTAATTGTTTTTGTCGTTTTAGTCGTTTATTGCGATTTCGTCTTTGTGATCTGGTAAATCCTGTCGTTGGATTTTTGGTTCCCGATGTTGATGCTCCTTGCACAGGGGCAATCATGAATTCTGCTTCATCTGAGCTATCACTGATTGTGAAGTCATATTCTTCGGGTTATCGGAGTTTGAATTCTATCAAAGGTGTTTGCAGATTAACTTCACTGTGATTCACCAAATAAAGTAACGATCCATGATATATGGATTCAACCTGCAATAGGTCGAAATCAAAGTGAACTCTAGTCCCCGCGTCTATATGTCGACGGTCCAAGGCAAAAGTCACATTATTTCGGAATGAGAAAAATAATCTGTCTTCAGGCATTTTTCCTGAAAATATCAAGACAGAATATCATTTCAGATTTTCAAATGTTTGTTTAACAAATGAAAGAGATGTCACAAAACATCCAAGATGATTTTTTTTTAAAGGAGAATTTATTGTCCCAGTTTATAAATAAATCTTTATTCATTTCTTTCTTTTTTTTATGTCGCGTAGTATTTCTTTAGAAAACGCCCATTGATTGGAGGTAGGATTCTTTCTCCTTGACAATCCACTAATTGGTAGGATTCTCCAGAATAGGTCTTTTCAATTACATATGGACCTTCCCATATGGGTTCAAATTTGCCACCTATCTTTCGATGAGCTAGTATAGGTCTTCGAAGAACTAAAACTAATTCACCGATTTGAAAGGTTCTAGGACGAACTAGTTTGTCGTGAGCTCGTATCATTTTTGCTTGATATAATTCAAGATTTTGTTAGGCTTGCAAACGCTTGCCCTCCAAATTTTCAAGTTCTTCAAGTCGCAACTTGACATTTTCTTCTTCAGTTATTTTATCAGTTATTGCGATTCAGAGAGAAGGAATTTGGACTTCTAAAGGCAAAATGGCTTCAGAACCATATACCAAAGCAAATGGTGTAGACCGTGTTGGAGTTCGTTATGTAGTTCTATAAGCCCATAAAGCTTCTATTAGTCGTTCATGCCACTTTATCGGGCTATTACTTAATGTCTTTTTCAAGATTTGCACCAATGTTTTATTGAAAGCTTCAGCTAATCCATTGGCTTTAGGGTAATAGATTGTGGAATATCTCCAGTCAATCCCATGCCTCTGGATAAAGTGATTCATTTTTGTGTTTTTGAAGGCCAATCCATTGTCTGATATGACTCTTCGAGGAATCCCAAATCTATAAATGATATGGGTTTGAAAGAAGTGGAGAACTTGTTCTGCCTTGACTTCTCGAAGGGGTATTGCTTCTGCCCATTTAGAAAAATAGTCAGTAGCTGCCAGAATAAATTTATGGCCTTTGGAGGATGGAGGATCTATAGGGCCCACTATGTCAGTACCCCAACATTCAAATGGCCATCACGCAATAGTTGGATGTAGAACATTTGGAGGTTGATGTAAAACTACTCTATGTATTTGACATTGATGACATTTCTTTGCAATGTCAAGACAATCTGTCATCATTGTTGGTCAATAATAACCCATTCTTTTTATTTTCATTTTCATTTTTGGCCCAGATTGACGTGCACCACATAAACCTGAATGAACTTCTTTAACAATCTCTCGAGCTTCAATTTGGTTTAAACATCTTAACCACATTTGATCAAAAGATCGTTTGTAAAGGACGCCATTTATTAGAGCATATGATAATGCTCTTTGTTTAATTTGGTTGGCGATAGAACTATTTTCAGGTAATTCTCCAGTTTGTAAATATTTGATGATTTGTTGTCGCCAATCATCCTTCTCATCATTTATTGCCATTGTCATATTTTCACCGATTTTATGCAAATTATCCATATAAATTTGAGAAAGAACTTGTCGTCCTTTTATAGAAATCAATATGTCATCTTCTTCTGGACACGCAAATTACTTTGCAAGTTTTGCCAGAGCATCTGCTAGAGAATTGTCTCGTCTCGGGATTAAGAAGAATGTTACGTTAGGAATTTGTTGAAGTAATTTCAGAGTGTAACGGGAATATTGTTCAAGTCGTGGTTTCAGAATTTTGTATTTGCCAGCAATTTGATTGATAATTAACTGGGATTCTCAATAGATATCAATATTCTCAATTTCCATTAATATTGTCAATTCTAGACCGGTTATGAGCGCTTCATATTCGGCTTCATTATTCGTGCATGGTTCTGTCAAATGATAGGAAAAGGGCATCATCATTTTGTCTAGAGTAATGAAAATTAATCCTACTCCGGCTTTGCCTGGTATGATTGTCTGCTTATCTTTGTCTTTCCATGCAGACGATGCTCCGTCAAAGTAGAGTTCCCATCGTTGTATGTTAGAATTTTTCACTTTTGATATTTGTTCATCAGGTAGATTGTCATTAAGGGGTGATCCTGTTGGAATTGGGTGTGCCGCTAAGAAATCTCCTAGGATTTGTCCTTTAATAGCACGTAACGGTACAAATGTTATGTTGAATTGTAACAAGATCATTTCCCATCTTGCTAATCTCCCAGAAAGTGTCGGTCGTGTTATTAAATATTGTAACGGGTTTACTCTTGAAATAAGAGTTACTTTATGAGAAAGCATATAATGTCTTAGCTTTTGAACTGCGAAGATCAAGGCTAAACAATGCTTCTCAATTGTCGGATATTTTATTTCCGTTGGAAGTAAACAACGACTCAAGTAGTATAAAGCATTTTCTTTTCCTTCATCATTTACTTGTGCTAGTAAAGCTCCAAGTGAATTATCTAATGCCGCGATGTAAAGGATTAAAGGTCTTCCTAATACAGGGGCTGCTAAGACAGGAGGGGTTGTCAAATATTGTTTAATGTCTTCAAAGGCATGTTGGCATTTTTCATCCCACACGAATTTGACATCCTTTCTAGTAAGGGCAGTAAGGGGTTGACATCTACCCAATAGATTGGAAATGAAACGTCGTATGTATGCTAATTTTCCTTGGAAGGATCTCAATTGAGTTAGATTTTTAGGAGGAGGCATATTAAGAATAGCTTCAATTTTGAGAGGATCAATTTCTATCCCACGATGTCGAACTACAAATCCTAAAAATTTTCCTGAAGTGACACCAAAGACACACTTTAAAGGGTTCATTTTAAGATTATAATGTCGTAGTCGTTCAAAGACAATTCTCAAATCGTATATATGATCATCTTTTTGTTTACTATTGACAACCAGATCGTCGACATAACATTCGACTTGATTATGTATTAGTTCATCAAAAATCCGTGTCATGGCTCTTTGATAGGTTGCACCAGCATTTTTCAGTCCAAATGGCATAACCTTATAACAATATATCCGATGGGTGTTCGGAAAGCTATATTTACTTCGTCTTCCGAAAATATTTTTATTTGTTTATATCCTGATGATCCATCCATGATAGAAAATATTGCATATTTTAATGCAATATCAACCATTAACTTAGGAATTGGTAAAGGAAATTCATCTTTTGGACATGCTTTGTTCAAGTCCCTGTAGTCTATGGAGACTCTTATTTATCCATTTTTCTTTTTAACTGGCACCACATTGGCTAGCCATGTTGGATAGTTTTCTTCTCGTATGAAGTCAGCCTCTATCAATTTCTTGATTTCTGCAATGACTTGTTGCTCTATTTCGACACGCATCCTTCTTGGAGCTTGTTTAACTGGGTTTATGATTTGGTCTATCCCAACTTTATGGACTGCAACTTCTGGAGATAAACCAGGCATTTCGTCATAAGTGCAGGCAAAACAGTCTTTATATTCCATCAACAATTGAGTTATGTCTTTTATTTCCTCATCATTAAGGAATGAACTAATAAAAGTCGGTTTTGGATTTTCATTAGTTCCTAAATTTATTTCTTTTAGTTCATCAATTGTCGATTTAATTTCTTCTTCCAACTCCGGGGGAGCATTTTCAATTGGAAGATCAGGTAATGTTTCGGAATCACATTCTTCTGTGACAGTCAAACAAAATTCTGTATCATCTAATGGTCCCAAAACTCCAAATCAACACCTTTTTTAGAGTTAGAATTTCGTTTATTATCATTCCACATTTGTTCAATGAGATGCGGTTGTTTTAAAGACCATTGTTTGAGCATTAAACTATTTTGAATGAATTTTCATGCCCAAGGAGAATACAGCTCAAAAGGAATTTTCATTGATTGTAGAAGATTTCCATCTTCTATTTTTACATCATCTTTAGTACAAGAAGAAGTAGAGCCAAGTCTAAACTTAATTGGTTTTTTGTCATCATTATATACTTCTTTGACTATTAAATTCTCAATCTTAGAAGTGGAGATTAGAGTTAGAGTCATAGAATGTATATAATGATTGATTTTGTCATATATGGATTCAAATTGTTTCTCTTTATCTTCTTCTTCTAAAGATATTTTAAATTGGGGTTCCTTTGTAACCACAGATGTCGTTTCTTCTTCAGAATCCAGGTGGATTTTCAACTTCAATGTTTTCTTCATTGTAAAAATTGGATCTTCTCTCCTTCGTCCTCGTTCTCGGCCTCGACCTCGAGTGCGAGTCTGACAAAAATTAGTCTCTTTTGTCTTTATTGAAGAAAAATCCTTTTCATTTATTTTCTTTTCTTTGTTCTTTTCTTCCATATTTATTGTTGTCTCTTTGGAAGATATTGCTTTATTTATAGGAGCATAATATGCTGCATCTTCATGTATACCGATTTCATGTATTGAAAACGATTGCAGGTCTCCTATAATACGAAATTCTTGTCCTTTTTGTAAATATTTGATACAGTGATGTAATGAAGAGAGAACCATTTTATATTCATGGAGCCATGGTCTGCCAAGTAAGTCATTAAAAGAGATGTCTGAATCAATAATATGAAATTTTGCTGTCGTTTCCAAGTCGGCTATTTTTAAGAGCAGTGTTATTCATCCAAGGGCCCGTTCTCCTTGTTGATTGAATCCTCTTAACATCATCGTATCCCTTGATAGTTGAGAGGCATCAATGTCTAAGTATGCAAGAGTTCTCAGATTCATAATATTGATTGAAGCACCTAGGTCAATAAGAACTCTCGAAAGTATCGTGTCATTGATGTTTAATGTAATATATAGTGGACGATTATGTTCAGTTGTTCCGAGCAACAAGTCATTGTCAGAGAAGGTAATCTTTGTTGATTCCTCTAATGAGTAGGCTTCGTTTTGGGTAGTACTGGCAAGTTGAGTTAAGCAAATGTCAGGGTCCGAAAGAGCCTTTATTAACGATTCTCTCATTTCTTTGGAAAGTATGAGAGCGTCATAAATGCTTAATTTTGCAGGTAGTTTTCTCAAATGAGCCAGTACATTATAATCCACCTTATTGTGAAGATCATCCTTACTTCCTTCAGAAGTTCGAGGATATATTGGAGGAATGATCTTATCTGGTGTAATTATTTCTTTTTCTTTTTCTTGTGGAGTTATTCTAGGAGGTAAGATTTTTCCACTTCTCAAGTTAATTTCAACTATTTCTTCGAGTTGATTATCCGATTCATTCGTTTCGAGTCTGAGGACTCCAATCCTATAGAAATCGGAATTCCTTGTAATTGAAGCGTAGCAATGTCGTCTTCATTTGTGTCATTGTCAGATTTCTCATTTTCATTTTCATTAGTTTGGTTGTCTTTAGATTGATCATATACGATTTGAGCATTGTCTATAGGGTTAGAAGTCAAATGGTCATTCTCAGAAGCATCATCCAAAATGGACAAAATGTATGCAAAACTAGGATTGTTATTATTCATGATAAAAAGAAAGTCATACAAAGTTATTGGCTTGAGGATTTTTTGTCCTTCGGCCGACATAACTATCCTAGTACAAGAGTGAAATGAACTAGAAGGTACAAAAGGAGTTGCAGCCCCTATGTCTAGAAGACCTCTAATCTTTTCCATTTTCTTGATTTTCTTTTTCTTTTCTTTCTTGGGAGATTTTATAACTTGGTATTTAGCAAAGATCTCTTCAGAAATGCTATCCTTGTTTTTAGGATTAAGTTCCTCTATCGAAACCATATTGACTGATCCTTTTTTAGGTTCTTTCAAGTATTCTTTTGGAATGACTATATTTCCATCTTTGAAATTACGCTCTAACCAGTCTTTGAAGACAAAACATTCTTCAATTTTATGTCCGAGCATCCTGTGATAAGGACAATAATTAGGATTGTCCTTCATGTCAATATCTGCTGGCCTTTTAGCTTCTGGTAGCTTAAATTCAGGTATTTTAAGCAAGCTACGAAATATTTTACCGACGACTTCTGTTTTAAATGAATATACTTTATTCATTCTTTGAGCCATTGTTTTTTTCTCAGTTAATACTGGGATTGATTGTTGAAGTTGTAATTAAGGTGATGTCTATGATGTCGAAGGATTTTGACGTTGCTTCTTTTGCTCCGGTTAGATTTGCATCACCTGTTTGCCTTTTTCTGCAATATTCCCAGGTTTCTTTTCAAAAGTTTTGATAGTTTTTGTCTTTTCAGTTTTCTCCATTACACTCATCTGCTTAACCTCTTCACTGAAGATTGGCGGCTTTATCGAGTAATTTTTCAAAAGTTTTTATCGTAAATCCTTTAAGCATGAATGCTATAGGACCATGGATATTTTTTAGCAGTATTCCAACAGCATGTTGTTCTTGTAATTGTGGCTCAAATTTCATGCTGAGATTTTTCCAACGTAAAATATAATCTACCAAGGTTTCTCCTGGTTTTTGTTTTTCTACCACCAGATCACCAACAGTGGTGTGATGTTGTGCTCCTGCAAAGCGTTGAATAAAAAGGCTTTCAAGCTCTACGAAAGTTTTGACAGATCCGTTGGGAAGTTCTGCATACCAGTCGAAGGCAACTCCCGTGAGACTGTTAACAAATTGTCGAAATAGGAGAGCATTATCTCCTCCAGCATTACAGCAGCTTGCTCTAAAATGTGCTAGATGTTGTCGGGATTTCCCGTCCCATCGAACATTTTAAAGATAGGAGGAGCAAAACCTTTAGGATATTGAACAGAATCAAACTCCTCTGGGTACAGCCTACCCTTTGGAGTTAATGCTCCAGCTTTTGCCAGAGCCATTGTTTCTTTAATCTTTTGTTCCACTATTTTTGTAATATCCTTTTCTGGAGTTTCGTTATGAGGAGAATTCTTTCTCTTTCGAGTGCTTTCCTCAACATCCATTGGTTCTTCTCTGCTTTCAAGGATGTGAATAGCCTCCGGTCTAATGATTTCAATAGCTGGAGAAGGGTCGGCTGGTGGTTTTTGCAAAGTCGCTACCAGTTCTTCCATTCTTTGTTCAAGACTACTTATTTGTTCATCTCGTTGTCGTATCACCTCTCGCAATTCCTCTTCATTTGATTCTCGTGCTAAGGAAGCAGATCGGGTTTCTACCATGTTAACGCTAGCAACATTCTCATTGGAACTTTCAGAAGTATTTTTCCTTTCTTGTCTTGAAAGTTGTTTAATATCTTCTTTTAATTTATTTAATCTCTCCTGAAATGATTTTGTAGAATGTTTTCTGCAAATCTCTTCTTGTGAATTATTTGCAGGAGTGTTGGTGGTATCAGAATTTCTTTCAGACGATTTTCATCTCCATACATTATTTTCAAGTATAGGGTGAGAATTCTCAGGTGGTGCATCATATCCGAGTATAAGGATAATTTGCTTTTTGTAGCATACGGACCAAGTCTGTCATTTTAGCAGTTGTATTTTCTGCTTCTGACATTAAATTGTCATATCGAGTTTTGTCATTTGTGACCACTACATATTTTATTCTAGGGCCCAATCGAAATTTTACTGGCACTCGAACGCAATGTTCATCAGTTGGGAATTAATAATCAGTTTCTTGATAATCAGAATTTCCTATTGCTAAAATTCTACTTTTCATGGTGTTGGAGACTGCACAACCCATTTTATCTAATAACTTAGATAATGAACATTTTTCTTTTTGTGCTAATCTCTTAAACACTGAATGTACAGCACGAAATGGGGGAGATCTTTTAGGTTGAAAGGAATTGTCAGTGTATTCAACAGGAATTGGAATATATTGATTTTCCTCCAAAAAGGAAGGATTTCCGAAAATATTCTGTTGAAATTCAGGTGTTTCAAAATTATAGTTTTCGTTCCACCTTTTCTTTCTTTCAAATGAAGGAGTTTCATGAACGTTCCTTGAAGAAGATCCGATCTCATACATAGATGATGGTGGAACATTATCTTCCTCGTAAACTTGTTTTCCTTTCTTATCACTCTGTCTTTTCATTTCTTCGAGGATGTAAGGTTCTTCGGGTATATATTCAGAGTAAATTGTCTGTAAAATTCAGAAAGTCTTCATAAGGTTGCAAGCCAAATTCTTGAAAAGATTGAGAATCAGTTTGATATGGATTATCTAATATGAATTCTGTTTCACTAAATAATCCATAATCATTATGATAAAAGGGAGGATTTTCCTCTATCGGTATGTCAAAGTCTTGAAAGTAAGAAAAGATTGAATTTGGAGAATCCATTGCGATTTTTCTATAATTTCAAGAAAAATGAATATTATCGACTTATTTATAAATTGGGAACTTTTATTTTCAAAATTTTGAAATGAAAACAAATGATAACAAAAGATGAGAAGAAAGATTCTCCCCAGCGGAGTCGCCACTCTCTTGGTGGCGATGGAAAAAAATATCATTGTTGATGATGATGATGTCATCATGTCATCGCCATCCAATATATCATATCAATGTCAAGGAGTCACCATCTAATATTAGCCTAGTTTTATTCGTATAAATCCTATGATGGATTTAGAGAATTTTAGGACTAATAGTAGAAAAAGGTGTTTATGATAATTCTTATATGAGGATATTCTAGAATAACGTATTCTAGAATTTTCATATTAAGAAAATCATGGTAAACCGAGAGATTTTTGTTTTGGGTTCTTTTAGATCTCCTATAGAGGTAAGCCTCTATAGTTAATTACATCTTAAACAATTCTCGATTGTTTAAGAAAACTTCTGATTAATGTTAATCATTTGTTTTCTAAAAGTTTATTTTAAGGAGAGATGTACCCACTATCACTCCCAAATGTCGTTATATCATGTTATTGAATACTTTAGGTATTATGTCTAACCTAAAGGTTTTGGTTTTGTTGTCATGTCGTTGTTGTCTTGAAAAATTTCAGGTTATATGTCTAACCTAAAAGTTTTGTTTTGTTTTGTTGCTAATATTCCATCGTCAGCGTCCTGCAAAATAGAGTTAGCACACCCTACAACATGCAAAGAAAATCTAAACGGAATTTCTTGTCTTCATCCTGCGAAGAAAATACCGTCAGAAATAATATCACAGAATATTTTTTTTTGAATGTTAAGTTATTTTGAAATGTCAACTTCATGCTAATCATGTTGTTTTAAAATGTCAAATTTTCGTTGATTATGTCAACATCAGATTTATGTCGGTTATGTCAATTTTAGAATATCGAATTATGTTGAATTGATCTTGAGTTTGAGCTTAAATTCCATGTTTGTGTCTATCAAAAGATTTAAAGTTAAATTCAATATTAATTGAACTAACTTGGGTTCATGTCTAGTTGAACCTAAGTTAAATTCAATGTTGATTGAATTTGATTAACTCGAGTCCATGTCTGTTTGAACTTAAGTTAAAAAGGTTTAAAGTTAAATTCAATATTGGTTGAATTAACTTGGATTCACGTACGATTGAATCTAAGTTAAATTCAATGTTGATTGAATTTGATTAACTTGAGTTCATGTCTGTTTGAACTTAAGTTAAAAGGTTTAAAGTTAAATTCAATATTGGTTGAATTAACTTGGATTCATGTCTGGTTAAACCTAAGTTAATAGGTTTGATTTAGGATGGACTTAATTAAATTTTAAACCTTGTTTAAATAGGATTTAAAGGTTAATCAAGCCTAATAAATTAGACTTAATTAGAATTATCGACCATTCAAATCCATTTTAGGTAAGGTTTAAGTCTTAATCAAGTCTATTTTGTTGGACCTAGATTTAGGATTGTCTTAAGTTCATTAGGGGTTGAACTCAAGTTTAGTTTGATTTAAGTCTAATGTAGATTAGACTTAACTTTGGTTTAGGTTGAATTTAGGTTCAATGTGGATTGGACCTAAGATTTAGATTAACTTGAGTTCAAGTTGGATTGAATTCAAGTTAGGTCATGTTTGAGTTTAAGTTAGATTTTATATGGATTGGACCTAAGATTTGGGTTAACTTGAGTTCAAGTTGGATTGAATTCAAGTTGGGTTATGTTTGAGTTAGGTTCGATGTGGATTGAACCTAAAGTTTAGGTTAACTTGAGTTTAAGTTGGGTTGGGTTTAGGTTAGGTTCGATGTGGGTTTAACTTAAGGTTTAGGTTAACTTGAGTTCGAGTTAGGTTGGACTCGAGTTAGGTTAGGTTGAGGTTAGGTTCGATGTGGGTTGAACTTGAGGTTTAGGTTAACTTGAGTTCGAGTTAGGTTGGACTCAAGTTAGGTTAGGTTTAGGTTAGGTTCAATGTGGGTTGAACCTAAGGTTTAGGTTATCTTGGGTTCGAGTTAGGTTGGACTCAAGTTAGATTAGGTTTAGGTTAGGTTCAATGTGGGTTGAACCTAAGGTTTAGGTTAACTTGGGTTCAAGTTAGGTTGGACTCAAGTTAGGTTAGGTTTAGGTTAGGTTAATTGTGGGTTGAACCAAAGGTTTAGGTTAACTTGGGTTCAAGTTAGGTTGGACTCAAGTTAGGTTAGGTTTAGGTTAGGTTAATTGTGGGTTGAACCTAAGGTTTAGGTTAACTTGGGTTCAAGTTAGGTTGGACTCAAGTTAGGTTAGGTTTAGGTTAGGTTCAATGTGGGTTGAACCTAAGGTTTAGGTTAACTTGGGTTCAAGTTAGGTTGAACTCAAGTTAGATTAGGTTTAGGTTAGGTTCAATGTGGGTTGAACCTAAGTTTGGTTTGACTTAAGTCTAATGTAAATTAGACTTAAGTTAGATTTAGGTTTGATTTAGGTTCAGTGTAGATTGGACTTAAGTTTGACTTAGATCTAACTAAGTTTGGTTTGACATAAGTCTAAATGGGTTAGACTTAAGTCAGGTTTGATTTTTGTTAAACCTTGGTTAATTAAGGCTTAATGGTCTTATTAAGTCTAAGGTTTAGACCTAATTAGGATTTGAATTTAGTTAAGCTTAGTTAGTTAAGGCTTAATGGTTTAATTAGATCTAATGGTTAGATCTAATTAAGGTTTAGGTTTGATTAAACCTTAGTTAGTTAAGGTCTAATGGTTTGATTAGGTCTAATGGGTTAGACCTAATTAGGGTTTAGGTTTTATTAAACCTTAGTTAGTTAAGGTTTAATGGTTTAATTAGGTTTAAGGGTTAGACCTAATTAGGGTTTAGGTTTGATTAAACCTTAGTTAGTTAAGGTTTAATGGTTTAATTAGGTCTAATGGTTTAGACCTAAGTCAGGTTTGATTTTTGTTAAACCTTAGTTAGTTAAGGCTTAATGGTTTAATTAGGTCTAAGGGTTAGACCTAATTAGGGTTTAGGTTTTATTAAACCTTAGTTAGTTAAGGTTTAATGGTTTAATTAGGTCTAAGGGTTATACCTAATTAAGGTTTAGGTTTGATTAAACCTTAGTTAGTTAAGGTTCAATGGTTTAATTAGGTCTAATGGTTTAGACCTAAGTCAAGTTTGATTTTTGTTAAAACTTAGTTAGTTAAGGCTTAATGGTTTAATTAGGTCTAAGGGTTAGACCTAATTAGGGTTTAGGTTTAATTAAACCTTAGTTAGTTAAGGTTTAATGGTTTAATTAGGTTTAATGGTTTAATTAGGTCTAATGGTTTAGACCTAATTAGGGTTTAGGTTTTATTAAACCTTAGTTAGTTAAGGTTTAATGGTTTAATTAGGTCTAATGGTTTAGACCTAATTAGGGTTTAAGTTTTATTAAACCTTAGTTAGTTAAGGTCTAATGGTTTAATTAGGTCTAAGGGTTAGACCTAATTAGGGTTTGAGTTTGATTAAACCTTAGTTAGTTAAGGCTTAATGGTTTAATTAGGTTTAAGGGTTAGACCTAATTAGGGTTTGGGTTTGATTAGACCTTAGTTAGTTAAGGTCCAATGGTTTAATTAGAGTCTAAGGTTAGACTTAATTAGGGTTTAGGTTTGATTAGACCTTAGTTAGTTAAGGTCTCAATGGTTTAATTAGGTCCAGGGTTAGACCTAATTAGGGTTTGGGTTTTATTAGACCTTAGTTAGTTAAGGTCTAATAGTTTAATTAGGTCTAAGGGGGTTAGATCTAATTAGGGTTTAGGTTTGATTAAACCTTATGTTTAAGGAGGTTAATTAAGTTTAGTATGTCTTTAAACCTAATTAAGGGAGTTTAGTTTGTGTTAATTAAGTTTAATATGTCCTTAAACTTAATTAAAAAGAGTTTAATTTTTATTAAACCTAATTTAGGTAAGGTTTAATGGGTTAATTAAGTTTAGTGTGTCTTTAAACTTAATTAAAGAGTTTAATTTTCATTAAACCTAATTTAGGTAAGGTTTAATTGGTTAATTAAGTTTAGTGTGTCCTTAGACTTAATTAAAGGATTTTGATTTTTATTAAACCTATTTTAGGTAAGGTTTAATGGGTTAATTAAGTTTATTATGTCATTAAACTTAATTAAAGAAGTTAATTTTTATTAAACCTAATTTAGGTAAGGTTTAATTGGTTAATTAAGTTTATTATGTCTTTAAACTTAATTAAAGAAGTTTAATTTTTATTAAACCTAATTTAGGTAAGGTTTAATGGGTTAATTAAGTTTAGTGTGTCCTTAAACTTAATTAAAGGAGTTTGATTTTTATTAAACCTAGTTTAGGTAAGGTTTAATGGGTTAATTAAGTTTAGTGTGTCTTTAAACTTAATTAAAGGAGTTTAATTTTTATTAAACCTAATTTAGGTAAGGTTTAATGGATTTAAATGTCATTTTAAGCTTTAATTAAATTTAATCTTGTCATTTTAGACTCAAGTGAGGTTTATTATTATCCTATCATAGGCTAGAACCATTTTCAAACTTAGATTGTTGATGAAAATAGTTCAATTTTACAAAGGGTTATTTTAGGATTCAAAATTATTTAATTAATAAATGATTTTAACCCTAAATTTTCAAATGTCATTCAAAATTGTTTCTATGACTTAGAAATATTTTTCCTAGGGTCATTGTCTGTTGCCCTATCATTCCTAGTCATTTGTATTTTTATTTTCTTAATTTTTAAATTTTTATAATTATTATTTGAAATAATTACAGAGAAACTTGAAAATTCAAGAAAAGCATCCTAGGCATGTTTTCTGTCCTTAGAAAAATTATGGAAGGTCCCTAAGGACATAAAGATAAATGCCTCAAAGTTTCATAATTTTTTGATTTGTAAATAATTTTTAATAATTAAAATACTCCAGAGAGTATTTAATTAATTAAAAATTAAATACTAAGAATAAAATTATGATTTTGGTCCCATAGTTTTCTCCTCTTCAAGAGCTTTCCAGAGGTATTTTTATTTTATTTTTAGGACCTCTGGTTAAAAAGATATGAATTTTTGAAGTTTGAAGGGTTAAAATGGATTTTTTTTAATATCGCGCCGCCAAAACCCCCCGTTGTCAACGCGTGTCCTGGGACGCGTCGAATGGGCGGGAAGATCCCATGTAATGGGTCGGACGGCGGATGGCGCGAAGCGGAATCTGGGCCGTCCATCTCAAACAGTGCGCGATCGGAGGGCCGAGAATATTCAGAATTTATTTCAAAAATCCCGAAACCGTTAAACTTCAAATGTTAATATCTCACTCATTTCTTGACGAAATTGAGTGAGTTTTTTTTTAAAATGCTCATCTGGATGAGAAGTATCTATCCATACAGTGATGATACACTTTTGAGCTAGTATAACACATGATTTATCAAAAACATGATTTATTTTGCAAAGATAAATTCCATACCTTGGCCACAAGCAAATCAAGCTAGATCAGACTTTATGGTTGCCTTCTAGGACCCCAATGGAAGATAGTTGCTGCAGCAATTTGTTCCAGAAGTCAGGCTTTGGGAGGAATTTGAAAGAGATGCCTAATTTGGGCTGTTTTTGAAAATTGATCAAATTGGCTCAAATGGGCTGAAATTAAGGCTTAGAATTGATCCTAAAAGATTGTGGAAGCTCTGAGGAAGAAGTTTTGTGTTGGGAGCAAGAGGGTTTGAGCAGCCTATGGACCTCCCTAAATATTTTTCTCCTCTTTTCTAGTTTTGGCCATGGGGTCCTTTTATAGCATGGGGATGGTGTTGGCTTGGCTTAGGCTCTTCTAGAGGATTACTTACCTCCTTTATTAGCTGATTGGGTGATTAATTGGCTGGAGATAGGCTTAGATGCTTCTCCCTAAGTTTGTCATGATGAATTTCATCTCCTTGTCTCTTGTCCATTAGCCATTGTGAAAGGTTACTTGTGAGCTGTTGTTTCACTTGCTAATGAGCTTACACCTCACTTCTTAGGCTTGGCAAATGGTGACACATATGCTTAGCCTTCATCATTACCATTAACCATGGTAAGGGGGGTTTCATGTGTGGTTTTCCTCCCATTGGGTGGCTTGGGAGGTGGAGAAAATGGCCTTGTGTTGGCCGGCCACTTCATGGAGAGAATGTGTTTAGAGTGAAGGAGGTGATGACACCTCATCCCATGCATAACCATGAATGTTAAGCCATGGGTAATGGGCCTTAAGATGGGCTTAATTAAGTGTTGAATAAGCCTTTAAGATGGTTTAGCCCAATTAAATATGAAGAAGCTAAAGATGATTTCATTTCTTCTTTAATTCCCATTTTAATTAATTATTTTATTAACTAAAATTGGTGGAAATTATTTTATTAATCAATTTATTAATTGAAAGTAATTTCAAATTAATTAATTGATTATTTTTGTCATTTTTGTTATTTTATGATTTTAATTTTCATTTTAATTATGTCATTTAATTAAAATTTTGAAAATTAAATCATTAATCACTTTAATTAATCAAAATAATTTTGAAATTAATTATTTGATTAATTTTATTATTTTTATTTCATTTTTATCTATTTTAATAAAAATAGATAAGTGTTGACTAATTTTGACTTGGGTTGACCCAAGTCAGACCAAATTGATCAAATTGATTTTAGGATGTCCAACCCTTGTGATTTTGTCATTGTGATGTTTTAAATGTGTCAGTGGGTGAAAATGTTGATTTATGGGCCAACAGGACTGGTCATTGGCTCTGGTCTGACCAATTTGACCTTTAGATTTAAAGGTTTAACTAGACCTAGTGACCAAAGTTGACTTTTTGGGTCAAAAGGGTGACCTATAGGGTCAACAGGGTAGGTCATTAGGTCTGGTTTGACAATCTTGACCAAAGTTGACTTTTTAGGTCAAAAGGGTTGACCTATGGGGTCAACAGGGTAGGTCATTAGGTCTGGTTTGACCAATTTGATCAAAGTTGAGTTTTTGGGTCAAAAGGGTGACCTATGGGGTCAACAGGGTAGGTCATTAGGTCTGGTTTGACCATCTTGACTAATGTTGACTTTTTAGGTCAAAAGGTTGACTTATGGGGTCAACAGGGTTGGTCACTAGGTCTGGTTTGACCAGTTTGACCAAAGTTGACTTTTTAGGTCATAGGGTTGACCTATGGGGTCAACAGGGTTGGTCACTAAGTCTGGTTTGACCAGTTTGACCAAAGTTGACTTTTTAGGTCATAAGGGTGACCTATGGGGTCAACAGGGTTGGTCACTAGGTCTGGTTTAACCAGTTTAACCAAAGTTGACTTTTAGGTCATAGGGTTGACCTATGGGGTCAATAGTGTAGGTCATTAGGTTTGGTTTGACCAGTTTGACCAAAGTTGACTTTTTAGGTCAAAGGTTGACCTATGGGGTCAACAATGTAGGTCATTAGGTCTGATTTGACCAGTTTGACCAAAGTTGACTTTTAAGGTCATAAGGTTGACCTATGGGGTCAACAGTTTAGGTCATTAGTTCTGGTTTGACCAGTTTGACCAAAGTTGACTTTTTAGGTCATAGGGGTGACCTATGGGGTCAACGAGGTTGAGTTATCGGGTCACGGTTCGACCAATTTGACCAATGTTGACTTTTTAGGTCATAGGGTTGACCTATGGGGTCAACAGTGTAGGTCATTAGGTCTGGTTTGACAGGTTTGACCAAAGTTGACTTTTAGGTCATAGGGGTGACCTATGGGGTCAACAGGGTTGGTTACTGGGTCTGGTTTGACCAATTTGACCAAAGTTGACTTTTTAGGTCAAAAGGGTGACCTATGGGGTCAACAGGGTAGGTCATTAGGTCTGGTTTGACCATTTTGACCAAAGTTGACTTTTTAGGTCATAAGGGTGACCTATGGGGTCAAGAGTGTAGGTCATTAGGTATGGTTTGACCAATTTGACCAAAGTTAACTTTTTAGGTCAAAAGGGCATTGACTCATTGTAAAATGAGGTCAACAGGGTCCGATAGAACCGCCTTCTTCAAGGGGACATCGCTTCATCCTTGCAGCTGCGGACTACTTTTCTAAATGGGCAGAAGCTATACCACTCAGGGAAGTGAAGGCACACCACATGTTACAGTTTTTCAAGAACCAAGTCGTCTACCGTTTTGGGGTACCGCGCAGAATCATTTCAGATAATGGGTTTGCATTCAAAAGTACAAAGATCAACAATTTTGTCAGAAGACACGGGATCGATTGGCGGTACTCAACGATCTACTACCCAAGAGCAAACGGCTTGGTTGAGGGTTTTTATAAAACTCTCGTTCAAATTCTAAAGAAAACATTGGACGACAATAAGAGAAATTGGCACGAGAAGTTGTTAGAAGCCTTATGGGCCTACATGACAACTTTTAGGACTCCACTCAGTCTACGCCCTACGCTTTAGTGTACGGGTCCGAGACAGTTCTACCCTTGGAAGTTCAGCTCCCATCACTCAGAATTGCAGTTGCGAACAAAATCTCTACGGAGGAAAATGCCAGACTACGACTAGAAGAATTGGAAAGCTTGGAAGGGAAAAGAATTTCCGCGCAACAGAATTTGGAACTGTATCAAGCTAAGATGATCCAGGCCCATGATGAAATAGTCCGCCCCAGGACATTCAAAGTCGGTGACTTGGTTTTGGTTCTCAGAAGACCTATTCTTGCACATCACAAGATAGGTGGTAAATTTGAACCGACTTGGGAAGAGTTGTTTGTGGCCGAGACAGTCTACTCGGGAGGCTCCTACCAACTTCTGAACTGTCAAGGAGAACGACAAATGCTTCCAATCAACGGACAATATTTGAATAAGTATTACGCAACCTGATGTTTCGAAGGAATGAATTCTCATCCCTAGAAACACGAGTGAAGTAACTACTTGTGACTGGGTTCAAAACAAAAAAAATATAAAAATGGATGACAAAAATAAAAAAATCATTAACAAAAAATAATATGTGCTAAAAATAAAATATGTGAAATCATAATAATAAAGTTTTACCTTCCGTTCAAATCAAATCTTGTTCCTGATCTTTCTTCATTTTTTCCTACTTTCCTTAAAAAATTAAAATAAGTGAATAAGAGTCTTCAGTGATAAATATTTTCTTGATGTTCTTGTTCTTAGTACAGCCCCTGATCCTTTCCTTGTCTTTTTCGCAGGGAAATGTCGAACGGGCGGTTGGTCCTAAACTTTAGACATGGCGTGAGTCTCGCACTCAATGAAAAGAGGGTGAAGGATGGAGCAGTGATAGAAATTGATTCTAACTTCACACCAGCCAGCCTACAGTACGAAGAAAATGATTGGGTCACAGTTGACCGAGAAGAGCTTCACAGCCAGACAGTGATGAAGATGGGTACCCAAGCCACCAATCCAGCAACAAGAAAAGAAGGACAAACATTGAGGAAAGCAAGAAAGTCAAGTCTGTAGTTACCACGGCAGAGGGTAGGCTCGTCAGCGTTGCACCCGAAGAAATTCAAGGGGTAAGGAAAGCTACTCTCACTGCTACCCAAAGAAGGAATAAGAATCGCCGTATCCACAAGATGTTGACTAAACTAGTAGCAGATCAACACGAGGAAACAACTCCTTTTGTCGATACACACATTTCAAAGATACCGGTTCGTCAGGAACCAGAAAGAAGAAAGTTAACGCTAAGAAAATCAGAAAAAAATCGAAGAAGTGCCAAGAAGAATAGAAATAGAGTCAGTGCCTCGACGCTGGACAGAGATACCAGATCTGAAGAACCTTGTTGCAGAAGCAACCCCGGAGGATGTCCCGACAGAGACAATCCCCGAGGAGCCAAGGTATGCAGGAGAACGTGACGGGATTGAGCCATACATCCCGCATTACGTTACTAGGCCTCGTCACTTGTAGATCATCCCAGAATATGAATTAGAAAGAATGCAAAATGTTGAGAATAAGACTTTCGAATACTTTGAAAGGATCAAAGGCAAGAGAATCAACATTTTGGAAGGCCTCGTGTTACACACAGATGTATTCTCAGAACATGAGCAACAACAAATTGTAGATTGCATCTTAGAACTTCAGAAGATGGGTCGAGCAGGCCTTCTGAGGGAAAAGACTTATTCAGAACCCCTGAGATGGATGCTAGGGAGAGAAAGAGTCAAAATACAATGCAGATGTTGCTATAACTTTGCAGAGGACAGAAAAGGAAATCCACCAGGGATACTCTGTCGCAGTGAGGTGGATCCAATGCCGAGGGTAATTAAAAGAATGGTAAAAAGAATGATATCGTGGAGGGTACTGCAAGCAGACTGCATACCCAAAAGTTGCATCATCAACATTTATCAGAAGGGCGACTGCATACCTCCACACATAGACCACCACGACTTTGTCAGACCTTTTTGCACAGTTTCGTTCTTCAACCAATGCAATATCATGTTCGGGTCTGACCTCCGGATAGCAGGCCAGGGTAAGTTCCGAGGGCCGGTGGAGATACCACTTATGGTAGGTTCCGTCATGATATTAAAAGGAAATAGCAGACATCGCAAAACATTGTATACCGGGAGTGCCAGTGGAGCGGATCTCTGTCACTTTTAGAATGATGGACGACAGAAAGGAGCCATACCACTTCCAGCCAGATCCAGAATTGGAAAGTCTCTGGCCTTACGAGCTGTGAGTTACATGGGAAATAGCACACCTCCAATGCACATCCATGCGGCATTCCTGCTAAGGGTGACTTGGAAGGTGATGTCATTACCCATGTTTCTTACTATTCAGACAGATTTTTGACAGATGCTTTTGGATGGATCAACAAGAAGTTTACACAGTCCGTTTTCGATTTACATGGATTGTACGAGACATTAAATTTCTGAGGAAAATGTCATCATGACTAGATCAAGTTGTATGATGTACTTTCAGCAAGTTGGAATGAAAATGACTACGTCATATTTTGGCCTTCACCTCTTTTTGTGCAAATTGACTGGGAAACGCCATTAGAGTTAAATGAACTTTGAACAAAGAATAGAAGAGAAAAGAAAATAAATGAGAACTTTTCCTAAAAATCTAAATAGTAAAATGAACTTCAAATTCACATGAACACTAAATAAACAACAAATAAAAAAATGGGATCGTTAAAGGACAAACAAAACGAATCTAAATTTCAAATTGAATTCCAGTCTAAATCCATCTTTTCAAACCCTCCAATTCTTCTTCAAATCAAGATCTACATCAGACCTCCTTTGAAACCCTCTCTCGGGATGATTTTAGAACCACAGAAAATTTTCGATTTGGTTCTGATGGCATGGATTCATACCCTTCGCCAAATAATCAAACTTTGATTGATTCTCGTGGGATGTGGAACACTTTCATATCTCATTTCAATGTCCCGCTAAATCCAAATCTCCACAGTACATTTCAATTCAAAATTTTCGAGACTGGTACCTACATTCCAGTTCTCATTTTAAGATTGATACCTACATTTCGATTCTCATCCGAATTGATACCTACATTTCAATTCAAAATTTCCGAGACTGGTACCTACATTCCAGTTCTCATTTCGAGATCGATACCTACATCTCGATTCTCATCCGAATTGATACCTACATTTCAATTCAAAATTTCTGAGACTGGTACCTACATTCCAGTTCTCATTTCGAGATCGATACCTACATCTCAATTCTCATCCGAATTGATACCTACATTTCAATTCAAATTTTCTGAGACTGGTACCAACATTCCAGTTCTCATTTCGAGATCGATACCTACATTTCGATTCTCACCTGAATTGATACCTACATTTGAATTCAAAATTTCAGAGACTGGTACCTACATTCCAGTTTTCATTTCGAGATCGATACCTACATTTCGATTCTCATCCGAATTGATACCTACATTTCAATTCAAAATTTCTGAGACTGGAACCTACATTCCAGTTCTCATTTCGAGATCGATACCTACATCTCGATTCTCATTCGAATTGATAACTACATTTCAATTCAAAATTTTTGAGACTGGTACCTACATTCCAGTTCTCTTTCAAGATCAGTACCTAAATTCTGATTCTCATCCTTTTCAATTGACACTTAAGCTCGGATGCTTACTCCGGGGTTGCCACTTAAAATCCAGTTTTCTTCGCAATCCCGAGGTTGAAACTCGTGTTTCAATTCTCATTTCAAATCCAAATTTCCTAAATTGATTTTAAATCAAACTTCAATCTAAATTAAAACTTAAAATCTAAACTTACACATCAAAACTTGAACATGAAATGAAACAAAATCTAAATCGAAATTCTCTAAATCTTGTGATTTGGAATTCACCTCCTTTTCCTTTCCCCAGCGAGAGTTCGAGAACCTCCAGTCTTGGAAATATACTTGATACTCCCCAGCGGAAATTTTTGTACTCTGCCTTAAGTTTGTCACTTGGACATCTTTGTTGGTTTTGTTAATCTCTTCGGTCAATGCAAATACGCGCGGTGTGTTTGGTTAGCACACCACACCTATTGGGGGTCCATTTGTTGACCTCATTTTTGATGAGGTCTTCTCTTCTCTCTTTAGTCCATAGGATATAGCCTTAAGCTTTTCCTTTGACTATCTTAGAGGACTAGAAATGGAACCTACCCCTTTAGAAACTCAACCACTTCTTAACTCCCTACAAACCCCACAAGCTTGATTGTAAACCCCTAATCACCTAGAGGGTTGAGATCAAATGTGGAGGTTTAAAGGATGAGTTCCCTATAGGACTCTTTGGCCTTAGGATCACCCTGGGTGGCCTGGTCTGGTGAGAGTTCACCTGCACACATTACACTTTTACACACATTACAAATCCTAAAACTATTCATGCCTAGCTTGACTTCCTGACTCATGTAGATAATTCATATGGATGGACCTTAACCCCTAGGCCCTTGGCTAATAGGGTTAGGAACAACATAGTGAATGCCTCAAGTGAGTCCTCTCATGGCTCCTATAAGCTTAATATGGCTTCATGGCTCAACCAAAATGATTCTATTTCACTCACACTGGCTCAATTTTCATTTTTTCTAAATTTAAATTTTTGACCCCCGGGGCCCCGGACCCACAAAACTTACTAAAAACCTTTGAAACTACCCAAAGCCACCAAAATTTCCAAATCACCCAAAACTTTTCCAAAATTAACCTTGAACATTTACCCACCAATTAAATTGATCATTTACAGCCAAAATACCAAAATTTCCAAAAATACCCCCAATACCCTCCAAATTACCAAAATGCCCCTATTGACCCAAAAATCCAAAAAATTCAGAAAATTCCTAGAAAATTTTGGAAAATCCCAAATATTCCTAATTTATTTTTGTTCAACTACACCATGGGCCAATTTTGCCAATTTACCCTACTTTTACCAAAACTCCCAATTTAGCCCATTTTAAACCCAAATGAACCCAATGTCAAACCAAATCACCCCAATTGACCTCAATTTTGGTCCAATTCAATTCTAAACCTCAATTCAATATCCTCGATATCAATCTAGACCAAATCCAAGCCCAATTTGATTGAAATTTGAATCCAATTTCATTTTTAAGCTTAAAGCCCAATTTTGACCCATAACCCAAACTTAGCCCAAACCAACCCAATTCAACTCCAATTGACCCCAAATCTTTTCTAAACCTTCCCTAAAATCTCCATAAACAAAAAAATAACATAATTTGCCCAAAACTTGAACCCAAACCCCACTCAAATTCAACCCAAACCAAAAATCCCCAATTGACCTAAACCCAAACCTAACCCAAATAGGTCCAAATCCCAAGATTGAACCCCAGCCAAAGTTGAAAACTCTTCATAGCATTCCCCTAAACATTTCTCAACATCAATTTTACATCAATTTTAACATTAGCCCAACCCTAGCCTAAGTTAGCCCAATTTGGCCCACCTTAGCCCCTTTACCAAATAAACCCAAATCCAATCCAATTCAATCCTAAATCACTCCAAATTTGTTTTAAATCACTCATGACATATCCTTAAACTAAACCCAACATTTATTTGGCATGGCCCTTTATAAATTTTTTGATTTAAAAGCCCATTTTGAAACATAAAAACCCATTGCCCTAAAACCATTTTAAAAGCCCACCTTTACCAAAATTTGAAAGCCCACACTTCATGCTAAAGCCCAAATGACACTCCATTCATCATTTCACTAATTAAAATCATCCCTAAATTCTAAATCAACAATCAAACTTTTCTTAATTAAGCCATACGACAAACCATCCAAATTTCACACCAAAATACCAAAATTCCTAAAACCTATTTCTATGAAACCAAGCAAACTTTTCCCAAGCCATATAAGAGCCAGGGAGCCATCCTTAAGCCCCATGTTAAGCCATGAAAGGTTTGACATGTGACCATACCACATTGGGCAAATGGAGGAAGCTCTTTCTAGGTTCCCTTAAAGTCATTAGCCTTAAACATGATTACCCTTAACCAAAAATTAATCTAAATATGTTTGGATGTGGACTTCACCACACATGTGAGCCTGACCCACCTGACCACCTCAGCCCAAAATCAGGCCATGGGGAGGTGAACCTAGCCCGAAGCCATGGGTTGACCCAAACCAAGCCAAAATCACCCTTTTCCCATTCCATTTCAATTCATCACCTTTACACAAGGCAACCATCAATTGAACTCACATGAATCAAGCTCTGACCTCACCAACCCTGATGGTGACCCATGCCTGGCCGGCCAACCACCACAGTCACCGAAAAACACCAGGCCCAGAGGTCCAAATCAACTAAAAATTGCAATTCCCCATGGCTAAGTTGCCCCACTCCAAATGGCCATTGTGGCTGTTCTTCTCCTCACCAGAGCGCTGATCCCAGCCCTTAACTCCCCCTGAGAGGCCATGGCCATGGCTATTTAAGCTAGTCAACCCCTCTCGGCCAAAAGGTTGGCTGAAATTGACCTTCATGAAATCCCTCCAAACTCCTCAAAAAGCTTCCCTTAGCCAAGAGCATTTGATCCCCACTGTCCTCCTGCCCCAATTCCCACTGATTGAGCTCAATTTTGGAGCTCAATTCTCGAGCCGAACAGGACACTTTCAGATCCTCCACCAAAATCAAATTAAACTCTCCCACACCTGCACAAGTCCAAGAGAAGGAGTTCCCAGGTGAAAGCCCCTCTCCAGGCCACCCATTTGTTCTAGCCTCCAAAGGTTGAAGTCGGGTCTGGTGGAAATCAGGTCTAGGCAATTCCTCAGGGCCAGAGACTTCATCTGGAGCTTGCTTGGACTCAATCAAAGGTGACACAACTCTCAGATCGAAGCTTCACTTCTCTGAGCAAAGGTATGAGCTCTTTCTTCTTCCCAAGCTTCTGAACATTCCTTATTTTGATTGGGTTAATTTCATGCCACTTAAACAGTATGGATATGTTCGTCTATTCAAGACGAATCCACAGAGTATAAGAACATTGAGAATCGAGTGAGATCTTAGGGTTTTGGTGTGGACGGTCACGAGTGCACACCAGTCGTAGACGATGACCGGGAGCCGTTGGATCGTGCGTGTATCTAGTGGACGGATCAGATGGCATCAGACCAGGAGATGGTACGTGAACCGCGGGCCCCGTGGCAGCTGACTCAGATGGCAGCGTCGAATGGGAGCTCACCGCTTGGGCTTTCGGATATGTCGAGGATGACAGGGCACCGCGCTGGATAAGTAGAAAATTAGGGAATTTTCTTATTTATTAAATACCTAGAACATCAAAAATGCAGAACTTTGTGTAGAAAAGTCATAAAAAAAACAAAAATACCCTCTTGCTCAGTGAAAGAGGAGAATAATGTGGAAAAGAAATCAAGTAATTTCATTGAGTATTTTATTTTTAATGATTTATTTACTCTCTACATTGTTTTAATTCTCCATTTGCATAGGCAATTCACCATGGCATGAGACCATGGGGCTTTTGTAGTCTCTGAACTTGGGAACATTCCTTGAATTTTCCAAGGTCAGAGGCCATCCCTATGAGAAGTTATTGATTTTTCAATTGCATGTTACTGTTTTGAGTATTTTAATTCCAATAATTAGCATGTTGTGAAATAAATTCTAGGAAAATTTGGTGATGTTTCTTATGACTAGAGGAACCTAAGAAAAATAGGTTTTGAGTTAATTCACATGAAACAACCCTAATTGGCCTAAACACCCAAAATTGAACTTTAATTAATCAGGGTTAACTACACATCAAATTAACTTGAAAACAATTCTCCATTGATCTTTAGGATCAGAGGAACATCACATAAAAATTTGAAGTCAATTGGATTTGATTAACCTCATTAAATGGGTTGATTGAGCCTCTTAAGCAAAATGGATAAAATTAAATTTTAAAAATTCATAACTCACAAAATACTTTTCAAAAATTCACAAAAATGGTTTTGGAGCTTCTCTGATATCTGAGGAACTTAGGACAATTAAAATTGTAATTTTCTAAAAAAGTTAATTTTTATCATTATTTTAATAGTTTAATAATAAAAAAATAATAAAAATCACCAAAATGTCACATTTTGAATTCTAATTACTTAGGAACAAACCAAATATTTTTCCTAAGTCTCTAGGGTAAGATATTGAATTTTAAAGGCTTAAAACAATTTTTGAATTAAAAAAATGATTTTCTTTAACATTTGCACTAAATTAATTATAATAAATCAAATAAAAATTAGAAAAATATAAAATTTTGTTCTCTGACTTCCCTGATATCAGAGAGATTTTTGAAAAATATAAAACCTATTTTTCAACTTCAATTTTATTTTTAAATTAATTAATACTCCAAAATTCAAAATAATTCTAATAAATAAAATACAATTCAAAAAATCACCAAAATTGGTCCAAATGGTCCTCTGGTCATTAGGAACATCCCATAACTTTCTTAAGGACAGAAACATTTCCTTGGTCATGTTATTGAATTTTCCTTGAAAACCCCTATTTTCCATTAAAAATAATTACATAAATAAATTAAATATAGAAAAATCACATTTTCTCCTCTAATGTCTTAATTGACATGTGAGTGGGGTTACATAAAAATTTCAATTTCATTTGAGCTTAGTTTAGTGAGTTATAGAATTATTAAACTTGAAGGGCAAAAGGGTAATTAAAAATTTCAACCCTTAATTAAAATTTTAGGGTTAATCAAAAAGGGGAGGGTAAAATATTTTATTTTAAATTGATTTTGGATGATTGAAACTTAAATGATTGAGGGTAGAAACCTACTAACCATTTCTAATATAATTAAAATAAAACTTTAATTAATCAAATTAATTGAAATTTTGGAAGAATAATAGAAATTGGAATTATTAAAGTAGGGATATTATTAATAGGATATTTATTCTTTAATTTAAAAATCCCTAAATAAATCACTTCAATGATACTTAATTCTTAATTAAAAAATTAAAATAATAATCCAAATTAACAATTAAAACTAAAATTAAACTAAAATTAAATTAAAATTTAATTTAAACTAAATTAAAAATTAAATTAAATTAAAATTAAATTAAAATTAAACTAAACTAAATTAAAGTAAATTAAAATTAAATTAAAATTAAATTAAATTTAAATTAAAAATTAAAATAAATTAAAATTAAATTAAAATTAAAATTAAATTAAATTAAATTAAATTAAATTAAAATTAAAATTAAATTAAATTAAACCAAATTAAATTAAGATTAAAGTCAAATAAGTTAAAATTAAAATAAATTAAATTAAAATTAAATTGAATTAAATTAAATCAGAATCATTTAACAACAAATCTAAATGAAATCATTAAGAATTAAATCTAAAATAACTTTAACACTATTCCAAACTTAAACTGATTTCTACAATTTAGTCAAAATTGAAATTAAATCATTAAGTTTAAATTATTAAAATACCTAATGAATTTGCCCTTTTAAAACTTTTATTATTATAACTCTTAAATGAAGTATCAAGTGAAGTGTTACTTCACTTATAGGATATTCAAATGTCCTAGTTCACTGAGCATGGGAACAAAACTTAAACCCCTGGATGATTAATTCACCTGTGAAACTAAATTTACTTGGACTCAAAACAATCCCAGGAATATTGAAAAGATGTTTAGGACTCGTCCTAAACACTTCCTCAATATGACGGGATGTTTTAGAAGAACAATTGAATTTAGTTGTTCTTTGGTGAAGAAAATCATCCTTAAACCAAACCAAGAACCTAGACGTCATAGGAGATGACTAGCAATAGGATTAGGAATTCAGTAGACAACCAAAACCCTTCCCTTAGCTTTACCTAGGCTTAACATGTGTTTTAAGTGCAACTTGGGATGACAGGAAGACCCTCCAGGTACGCTTTTATTTTATAGCAATTTACTTACATGTACTGTACTCTACTTTGCTTGCATGTTAAATAAAGCTGTTGCATGAAAACCAAAACCTTTAGGATAGTCCCTAAACGGAAACCAAAACTAAATTAAAAGTCATTACAAGATAAAATTCACCGCCACAACATTCCAAAATATAAAAATAACTCAAAATTTAATCACAAACAGAACAACAAAATACAATTGCAACTAATTTAAAACGTCTCGTTGAATGATCAGGAATACCTCGGATGATGTAACCCACGTGTTGCTAACGGGATTTCCCACGGTTTAAATGAAAGTGTAGAACTCATTCAGTTGAGTTTAGTAAATTCATCTGGACTAAGTGAATTCAATGAAAATAATGGTGCCGGGATGACGGAACCGTGGGATCTTAATCGGTTCTGTTTAAATAACTTTGAGATTTGTTTTAATTAAAACACTAAAAAAGACTTGGATTTTAAGATTTTCTCTAAACTAAAACACTTCTCTTATCTCCTGATTGTCACTTTATAAAACTGAACCTCTGCAACAATAAGGAGCTTGGAGCACGGTGGGCAGTACGACCATCTTCGTCAGCAAAAAAACTCTACATCATCTAAACATTCCTAGAATTAAACAACCAAATCGTAGGATTTCGAGGTAGTTTGCCTAGTGCAACATAAATCCTCAACCCTTTTGTTAAGCATTTGCATAATTATGTTATGTAAATTAAGCCCTAACCGGTCTTAGGACTCTGAGGTAGTCGTTAGGTACAACATAAACCCTCACATCTTCGAGGCATTTGTATGATTATGTCATACTAATATAAGTCCTAATTAAATAAAATTGGCAGGATTGAAACATTAAACAAACTCTCTAATTGAAGCCAAACAATAGGATAGTTTGAGAAGTTGCCAAGATTCTTCTTGGATCCTCAGCTTCTCCTACTTCTCTTTCTTTGGACTCTTAAAATAAACTTGTTCCAAATTTGAGCTGATCCCTATTGAAATTTCCAAAATCCAATTGTTTGAAAACCTTAAACTTTGAAATTCTTGAGAGCAAAACAACTAATCATTATCGAGAGTTTTCTTAAATGATTCCCGTCATTTAAGATGTAATTAACTATAGGGGCTTGCCCTTATAGGGAACTTTAAGAACCCAGGTAATATAAACCCTGCTTAATTCCTTTATATTAAGCAGGGGAACTTGTTGGCTTATAAAATTGGTTCGCAGACCAAACAAATGTCACAAATTTTCTAGATTATTTAACCGAGCCCCATCCTCAAGCAGTGTGTCTATTCTTCAGGATAAATACACGGTTTGTGATGCGGTGCTCGTTTATATAAACTACTTGGGATGTGAGATCTGTTTAATATTTTATATCTTAAAATTTTCAAACTTAAAATTATTTTCAAAATCAAATACTACTTTCTAAATTATATATATATTTAAATTAAATTTAAAACCTAAAATTCGCCGACAATTTCTGTAGGCGACCCCTTTTCAAAATACAACACACACAACCTAAAAATATGCCGACAACAGGCAGAGTAATGATAGATGTGCAAAAAAGAGAATTACTTATGCACGTCAATGATCAAACAGTTACATTCAATTTATCAAAATCAATGAAATATCCTGCAAGAGGTAAAGATAATGAATGCTACAGGATGAATATTATCATATATCTAAGTGAATGCCATTTCAAATCAACTTATAAAGAGAAACCTGAAATTGAAAAATTGGAGGACAAACAAGAAGAGGAATTACAACATTTTGAAGATTTTCACGAGGAAGATTTAAATTATGTTCATGAAAATTTTGAATTGTTGGACATGACTAAAAATGATGAATCTTTTAGTCCATCAATTGAAAACCTCATGAACTTAATTTAAAGATGCTTCCTACTCATTTAAAATATATTTTTAGGTGATTCCTCAACTTTGCCAGTTATAATTTCCTCTCAATTGACTGAAAAAGAAGAAGAGAGTTTGCTTGAAATTCTAAAGAAATATAAGAAAGCCTTTGGATGGACAATAGCTGATATTAAAGGAATCAGTCCTTCAATTTGTATGCATAGAATCCTTATGGAAGAGAACTGTAGACCTTGGTCTGATCCTCAAAGGAGATTAAATCCTATCATGAAAGATTTTGTTAAGAAAGAAATTTTAAAGTAGTTGGATGCTGGAATTATCTACCCTATTTCAGATAGTGCATGGGTTGGTCCTGTTAACTGTGTTCCTAAGAAAGGAGGAGTTACTGTAACTATTAATAAAAAGAATGAATTAATACTAACAAGAAAAGTTACAAGGTGGTGAATATGCATTGATTATAGAAAATTAAACCTTGCCACAAGGAAAGACCATTTTCCACAACCCTTTCAAGATCAGATGTTGGATAGACTAGCTTGGCATAAATACTTCTATTTTCTAGATGGGTATACTGGTTACCACCAAATAAAATTTCTCCTAAGGATCAAGAGAAAACAATGTTTACTAGTCCTTATGGTACATTTACTTTTAGAAGAATGCCCTTTGGTTTATGTAATGACCCTGCTAAATTTTAGACATGTATGATGGAAATTTTCTGTGATTTAATTGAAAATGGAAGTGAAGATTTTATGGATGACTTTTTAGTATTTAAAATTTCATTTGAATCATGTTTAGAACATCTATCACGAGTTCTTAAGTGCTGTGAAGAAACTAATTTAGTCCTTAACTAGGAAAAATGCTAATTTATGGTAGCAGGAGGAATTGTATTGGGATATTGTATATCAGAAAATGTAATAGAGGAAGAACCTACAACAATTCAAGTTATCTCTAATTTACCTTGCCTAACAAATGTAAGGGAAATTAGAAGTTTTTTTAGGACATGTTGGATTCTACAGGCGTTATATTAAAGACTTTTCAAAATTTTAAAGCTTCTATGCTATTTACTGGAGAAAGATGTGATTTTTTATTTTGATGAAGAATGCCTAAAAGCTTTTGAATCATTAAAAGAAAAATTAATCACCACACCTATTATAGTTTCACCAAACTAGAAAAAATCTTTTGAATTAATGTGTGATGCCAGTGATTATGCTATTGGAGCTGTTTTAGGTCAGAAATATGATAATATTTTCAAAGTGATCTACTGTTCTAGTAGAACTCTTAATGAAGCTCAAACTAATTATACCACAACTGAGAAAGAGTTATTAGCAATAGTATTTTCCTTTGATAAATTCAAATCATATTTAATTGGAACAAAATGTGTGGTGCATACTGACCATTCTGCTAATAAATATTTAATGAAAAAGAAGGATGCAAAACCGAGACTGATAAAATGGATTCTTCTTTTGTAAGAAATTGATTTTGAAATATTAGATAGAAAGGGTGCTGATAATAAAATTGTTGATCATCTATACAGGCTTGACTATGAAAAATCCCTCGGTTATGAAAATGAAATCAATGAACATTTTCCTAATGAAAAATTGTTCACCATCAAGAGTAGCATGTTTCGTGGTATGCCGACATTGTAAAATTTATTGTCAGTGATATTTTACCTTATGGTTTGACATAACAAGAGAGGAAGAAATTTTTATCTGAAGCTAAGACTTATTTTTAGGATAACCCATTTTTATATAAACTTGGAAAGGATATGATTATTCGAAGATGTGTGCCTTTAGAAGAAACTTATGAAATTATTCAAAAATGTCATAATTCTGATTATGGGGGACATTTTGGTGTTGATAAAACTGCTTATAAAATCTTAGTATATGGATTTTATTGGCCTACAATTTTTAAGGATGTTAATGCTTATATTAAAAATTGTTATTGATGTCAACATGTAGGTAATATTTCTTGAAGATATGAGATGCCCCACAATTATATGTTGGAAGTTGAAATATTTAACATTTGAGGATTAGATTTCATGGTTTCAATTATACCATCTTTCGGAAATATATACATTCTGATAGCAACAGACTATGTATCCAAATGGATAGAAGCTGTTGCTTTACCTCGATGTGATGCTCAAAATGTTCCAAAATTTTTAAGAAAGAATGTATTTTGTAGATTTAGAATACCAAGTGTGATGATAACTGATGTGGGAAGTCATTTTAGAGATGTGATTATGGAAAAGCTAGTAAGGAACTATTATATTAACCATTGCATTGCTACTGCTTATCATCTGCAGACAAGTGGTTTGGTTGAATTATCCAATCATGAAATTAAAATAATTATGGAAAATACTGTAAATCCAAATAGACAGGATCGGTCAATCAAACTGATTATTCTTTTTGGTCCTATAGGACTGCATACATAACTCCTATAGGAATACCCCCATATAGGCTAACTTTTGGGAAAGCTTGTCATTTACTAGTTGAACTTGAGCATAAAACATATTGGGCTATTAAAGAGCTCAATTATAATTTAAAAGATGCTGGTGAAAAAATATTGTTGCAATTACATGAGCTTGAAGAAATAAGAAATGAACCTTATGAAAATGCTAAGATTTATAAAGGAAAGATGAAGTTGTGGCATGATAAGAATATTCTTACTAAAAATCTTGAGCCAGGATAACAAGTTTTGTTATATAATGCTAGATTGAAAATATTTGCTAGAAAACTTAAGTCTAGTTAGATGGGCCCATTTATTGTGATGAAAGTTTATCCCTATGGAGCTGTGGATATGTTGACCTCCTTTTTGATGAGGTCTTTTCTCTTCTCCCTCCTTAGTACTTAGGATCTAGCCTTAGGCTTTCCCTTTGAATATCTTAGAGGATTAGAGATGGCACCCACCACTTAGAAATTCAAACACCTCTTACCTCCCTGCAACCCCATAAGTTTGATTGTAAACCCCTAAGTTACTTGGAGGGTTAAGATCAAATGTGGAGGTTTAAAGGATGAGTTCCCTATAGGACTCTTTGGCCTTAGGACTACCCTGGGTGGCTTGGTCTGGTGAGGGTTGACCCGTACACATTACACTTTCACACATACTCCAAATCCTAAAACCATTCATACCTAGTTTGACTTCTCGACTCATGTAGGTAATTCATATGGATGGACCTTAACCCCTAGACCCTTGGCTAAGAGGGTTAGGAACAACATAGTGAATGCCTCAAATGAGTCCTCTCATGGCTCTTATGGGCTTGATATAGCTTCATGGCTCAACCAAAGTGATTCCATTCTACTCAAACTTGATCAATCTTTATTTTTCCAAAATTTCAATTTTTGACCCCCGGGGCCCTACACCCACTAAATCTACCAAATGTCCTTGAAACTATCCAAAATTTACAAAATTTCCTAAATTACCAAAAATTCCTCAAAACCAATCCTAAACATTTCCCACCATTCAAATTGATCATCCATAGCAAAATATACCAAAAATTCCAAAAATACCCCCTAATACCCTCCAAATACCCAAAATGCCCTTTTTAACCAAAATATCCATAAATTCCAAAAATTCCTAGAAAATTCCAAAAAATCCCAAATATTTGTAATTTCATTTTGTTCAACTACATCATAGGCCAGTTTTGTCAATTTAACACACTTTTGTCAAAACCCCCAATTTGACCGATTTTTAACCCAAGTGGACCCAATGTCCCACTAAATCAACACAATTGACCTCAATTTTGATCCAATTCAATTCTAAACTTCAATTCAATATCCCCAATACCAATTTATACTAAGTCCAAGCCCAATTTGATTGACATTTGGATCCAATTTTAATTTAAAGCCTAAAGCCCAATTTTGGCCCATGACCTAAACCTAGCCCAAACCAACCCAATTCAACCCCAATTGGCCCCAAATCTTTTCTAAAACCTTCCCAATATCCCCACAAACAAAAAACTAACAAGATTTGCCCCAAATTTGAACCTAAACTCCACCCAAACCTAACCCAAAACCAAAATCCCCTAAATTGGCCTAAACCCAAACCTAACCCAAATGGGCCCAAATCCCAAAATCAAAGCCAAACCAAAATTGAAAACTCTATGTAACACTCTCATAAACATTTCTCAACATTAATTTTACATCAAATCCAACATTAGCCCAAACTTAAACCAAGTTAGCCCAATTTGACCCACTTTGTCCCCTTTACCAAAAAGGACAAAATTAAGCCCAATCCAACTCCAAATTACTTCAAATCTACTCCAAATCATTCATGACACATCCCTAAACTAAACCCAACATTTTTTTGGCCCAATCCTTCAAAACATTTCCATCCACCAATTTGTTTTTAAACCTAAAAGCCCACCTCCTTAAACCTTTTTAAAAGCCCACTTCCAACAAATTCAAAAGCCTAAATTTCACTCCAAAGCCCACATGAAATTTTCCCTCATCATTCCCTGTGATTTAAATCACCCCTAAGTACAAAACCCATCATTTTGATTAAACCCAAATAGCATCATGACAAAACCAATCAAAAAATCCAAAGTTTTCAAAAAATTCAAAATAACCTTTTTTCATGAAAATTGAGCCAAGCCATGGACAAGCCATAGGCTAGCTATGAAGCCATCCTTAAGCCCTATGCAAGCCATGTGAGGGGTGTTCATGTGACCATACCATATTGGGTAAGAGGAGGAGCCTCTTTCTTTATTCCTTTAAAGTGCTTAAGCACTTTCATGCTTCCCCTAAATCATGCTTAAACCCAAATGTACTTAGATGGTGACTTTTTCCCACTAAGCTAGCTGACTCACCTGATCTCCCTCAGCCCAAACCAAAGCTTGGAGAGGTGAACCCAACCCATTTACATGACTTGACCCATTTGGATCCAAAATCACCCCTCTCCCCATACCACTTAAAGCTAAACTCTTTACACATGTCCATGGCTAATTTACTGCACCATTGCCAACCCCTGACCCTCCTAATCAAGATGGTGACCTAAGCCTACTGGCCAGCCGCCTGGGTCGCCGGAAAATGCCATGGCCGAGAGCTCCATGTGAGCTAAAATTTTCAATTCTTCCTTGATGAGTTGTTCCAGTCCAATTAAACACCATGGCTGTTCTTTTCTTGTATAGAGCAGCTGATCCCAAGCCCTAACTCCCCCAGGGAGGCCCTCCAGCCATGTCTATTTAAACCCACCACCTTCTCGACCAAACAAGGTGATGAACCAGACCTAAACAAAACTCTGCCAAAATTGCTCCGGGACCTTCTCCTAACTCTATAACAATTGATCCTCACTCGCTCTCCTCGCCACTAAACCCCATTGATTGAGCTCGATTTTGGAGCTCGATTCTCGGCCCGTAACTAGGACATCTCTAAAACCTCCACCAAAATCAAATTAAACTCATCCACACCTGCACAGGACCAAGAGAAGGAGTTCCCCAGTGGAAGCCCCCTCACCAGGCCAACCATTTTCTCTATCGGCTAAGCTTTGAAATAGGGCTCGGTGGAAGTTATACCTAGTCAATTCCCTAGAGCCAGAGACTTCATCTGGAGCTTCCTTGGGTGCAATCGAAGGTGCCACAACTCTCTGATTGAAGCTTCACTTCTCAGAGCCAAGGTATAGACCTCTCCTTCCTCCTGAGCTTCCAGAGATTCTCCATTTTGATTTACTTAATTTCATAGCATGTAAACCATATGGATGTGTTCGTCTCCTCAAGACGAATCCATAGAGCATAAGAATACGAAAATCCATTGAGAAATGAGAGAGTTCTTAGGGTTTTAGTATGGACGGTCACGGGTGCACACCAATCGTAGACGATAACCAGACATCGTCCGATCGAGCATGTATCAGTTGAACGACTCAGATTGCGTCAGATCACAAGAAGGAGCAGAACAGTGGGACGCATGGCGGCTGACTCAGATGGCGGCGTAAAATAGGAGCGCGCCACGTGGTCTTTCGATCCGCCGTAGGTTGACGCGGCACTGAGTTGGATAAGTAGATAAATACATTTTTTTCTATTTATTTAAATACCCAGAACTTAGAAAATCCATATCTTTGTCTAGAAAAATCACAAAAATAAACTGAAAGTACCCTCATGCTCAGTGAACATAGGAGAATAATGTGGAAAAGAAATCATGTTATTTTGATGAGTATTTTATTTTAAATTAATTATTTACTCATTTTAGTATTTTGATTCTCCATTTGTATAGGCAATTCACCATGGCATGAGACCATAGGGCTTTTGAAGCCTCTGGTCTTGGGAACATTCCCTGAATTTTTCAAGGTCAGAGGCCATCTCTATGTCAAGTAATGTATTTTTCAATTTTATGTCACTTTTTTTTGGTATTTTAATTCCATTAATTAGCACATTGCTTAGAAAATTCTAAGAAAATTTGGGGAAGTTTCTTAGGACCAGAGGACCCTAGGATAACTATAACTTGAGTTAATTCATTAATAATAACCCTAATTTGCCTAATTACTCAAAACTGAATTTTAATTAATTAGGGTTAACCACACATCTAAAGAACTTGAAAATAATTCTCCACTGATTTTTAGGGTTAGAGGGATCTTACATAAAAATTTGGAATCAATTGGAAATATTTAACCCCACTTAATGGATTAATTAAGTCACATGAGTAAAATTAAACTTTAAAAATTCATAACTCCAAAAATACACTTTAAAAATTCACCAAATTGGTTTTGGGGCTTCTCTTATATCAGAGGAGTCTTAGAAAATTAAAATTAAAATTTTCTAAAAATCTTCATTTTTCATCATATTTTAATATTTTAAATAATTTAAAAATAATAAAAATAAAAAAAATATTAAAAATCATAGAAATGTCATATTTTAACTTCTAATCACTTAGGAATAAACCAAATATTTTTACCAAGTCTCAAAGTAAAGATATTGAATTTTAAATGCTTAAAACAATTTTTGAATTAAAAAATAAATTTTCCAACCTTTTCACTAAATTAATTCTAATAAATCAAATAAAGATAAAAAAATTATAAAATTTATTTCTTTGAACTCCAGGAGGTCAGAGATATTTAAGAAAAATATAAAATTTGATTTTCAACCTTTATTTTATTTTATAATTAATTAACACTCCAAAATTCAAAATAATTGTAATAAATAAAATATAATTTAAAAAATCACCAAAATTGGTCCATGTGGTCCTCTAGTCATTAGAAATATCCCATAATTTTTTTAAGGATAGAAACCTTTCCTTCGTCTTGTTGTTGAATTTCCATTGAAAATCCCTATTTTTCATTAAAATAATTATTTAAATTAAATTAAATTTAGAAAAATCACATTTTCTCCTCTAAATGTCTTAATTGATATATGAGTGAAGTGACATAAAAATTTCAAGTTTATTTGAGTTCAATTTAGTGAGTTATGAAATAAATAAGCCTAAAGGAGCATAAAGGTAATTAAAGGACTTTAACCCTAATTAATATTTAGGTTTAATCAAGGGGAGGGTAAAATATCTGATTTTAAAATTTTCATTAGAAGATTGAAACTTATAGAATTAAAGGGTAGAAACCCATTAATCATCTTGAAAATATTTGAAGTAAACCTTAATTAATTAAATAATTTGAATTTTGGAAGAATAAGTTAAAATTTGGATTATTTAAATGAGGGTATAATTTAGAGAGATTATAATAACTTAAACTAAAATCCCTAAATGAATCACTCTAATAATATTCAACTTTTTAATTAAATTTAAAGTGATAATTAAAATTAATAACTAAATAATTGAAAGGAAAGTGAACTTTAATTAAATTAAAACCTAAAACATTAAATAATTTGATAATTAAATTGAAATAAATTTAAAAAAAATAAAAAAGTTATTAATTTCAAAAATCACTTGAAAGTAAATTTAAAACAAATTTGAAACATTAAAAATTAATTTCATAAAGATAAATTCTTAATAAAAAATAATATAACAATACAACCAATTAAAAAGTTAATCCAATATATTGCAACTAGATTAAAATTAAATCATTATTAAAATTAAATCATTAAAGTCTAAATTAAATAATTTAAATTCCTCTTTTAATTTAAATGGTTTAAAACACTTAAGATTAAAACAATTTGAACACTATTCCAAACATAAAATTATTAAAATTTCATAAGTAAATTAAATCATTTTAAATCATCAATTCAATCTTAAATCAAAACGGTTAAATTCTTTAACAAACTTATTTGCTCCTAAAGGCTTTCATTATTATAACTCTTAAATGGAGTATTAAGTGAAATGTCACTTTACTTATAAGATAATCATACATCCTAACTCACTGAGCAAGAGGGAAAATCTAAACTGAATTCTTTGATGATTAATTCACCAGTACAATTAAACTCATTTGGACTCAAAATAATCCCAAAAATATTGAAAAGAAGTTTAAGACTCTTCCTAAACACTTCCTCAATATGATGGGATATTTTAGATGAACAATTGAATTTAATTGTTCTTTGATGAAGAAAATTATCCTTAAACAAAATACAAGAACCTAGACGTCATAGGAAATGACTAGCAATATGATTAGGAATTTGGTGGACAACTAAAACATTTCCCTAAGCTTTACTTAGGTACTAGTCATAAATATTTAAATACCTTAACAAGTGTTTTAAGTGCATCTTGGAATGACGGGAAGACCCTCCAGGTACTCTTTTATTTTATTGCAAGTTACTTACCTGTACTGCACTTTACTTTTCTTGCATGTTAAATAAGATTGTTGCATGAAAACTTAAACCTTTAAAATAGTCACAAAAATGAAACCAAAACTAAATTAAAAGTTACAACAAGATAAAATTCACCGCCACAACATTTCAAAATATAAAACAACTCAAAATTTAATCACAAACGGAACACAAAACTACAATTGTAATTAAATTAAAATATCTCGTTGGATGATCGGGAATACCTCAAATGATGTAACCTACGTGTTGCCAATGGGATTTCCCACAGTCTAAATAAAAGTGTGGAACTCGTTCAGTTGAGTTTAGTAAATTCATCTGGACTAAGTGAATCCGATAAAAATAACGGTGTTTGGAATGATGGAACCGTGGGATCTTAACCGGTGTTGTTATAATCAACTTTAAGATTCCCCTAATAAAACATTAAAGACATTTGAACTTTAAGACTCTTCTAAACCAAAACACTTTTCTCATCTCCTGATTTTCTCCTTCTAAAACTAAACCTCTACAAAAAGAAGGAGCTTGGAGCATAGTGGGCAGAACGGCCATCGTCATCAGCAAAACCTGTGTCTACATCAGCTAAACCATTCTTAGTCTTAAATAACAAATCCATAGGATTTCAAGGTAGTTTTCTTTGTGCAACATAAATCCTTAACTCTCTGTTAGGCATTTGTGTAATGCAAATTAAGCCCTAAAAGGTCTGAGGATTCTGAGGTAGTCATTTAGTATGACATAAACCCTCACATCTTCGAGGCTATTTGTGTGATCATATCATACAAGCATAAGTCCTAATTAACTAAAATTGGTAGGATTACAACATTAAATAAACTCTCAAATTGAAGCCAAACCATAGGATAGTTGGGAAGTCCCCGAAGTTCACTTCGGGTCCATGACATCCCCTACTTCTCTTCCTTTGGACTCCTAAAATAAACTGTTCTAAATTTGAGCTATTCCCTATTGAAATTTCTAAAATCTAATTGTTTGAAAACCTTAAACTTTGAAATTCTTGAAAGCAAAACCACTGATTATTATCGATAGTTTTCTTAAGTGTCTTAGGACGTTTAAGATGTAATTAACTATAGGGGCTTGCCCTTATAGGGAACTTTAAGAACCCATGTAATATAAACCCTGCTTAATTCCTTTGTATTAAGCAGGGGAACTTGTTGGCTTATAAAATTGGTTCGCAGACCAAACGGATGTCACAAATCTTCTAGTTTATTTAATCGAGCCCCATCATCGAGCGATGTAGTATCATTTTTCGGGATAGATACACGGTTTATGGTGCGGCGCTCGTTTATATAAACTATTTGGAATGAGAGATCAGATTGTTTTCATATCTTAAAATTTTTAAACATAAAAGCATTTTCAAAATCAAACGCTACTTTATAAATTATATATATATATTTAAGTTAAATTTAAAACCTAAAAATTTGCCGACAATTTCTGTAGGAGACTCTTTTTCAAAATACAACACCACAACCTAAAAATATGCCGACAACTTCTGACGACTCCGCTGGGGACTAGTTCTTCTCTCCATCCTGTTCAGATGGTTTGCTTTCATAAATCGATAGTTAGTCCATATCCCTAATGGACCAAACTATCATTCTTCCATTGGCGTACCATGTTCATTTCTATCTTGAACAAGTACAGTCAACTTCTCTCGGATCTAGGAGCCACTGTTTATACACCCCTTAACAGAGAGGTTCTGAAATCCTTTTACCTCTTTTCTGAGGTGGGGTGGACCCGCAATAGGTTTTAGCTTAGGAATAGTCCTTCGGGTTGAGAAGTTTTGCGAGACTTTCTCTTCCTTTCCAATTCTAAACCGGGTCCCTTCCATTTTCTATAAACTCCGTTATTTAAACATTTCATTCCTAAAAAATAAATCCTCTAATAAACAACCCTTTAAACAAACTCTTTTAAATCACAAATACACTAAGATAAATGAAAATGTGTTCGTACTCTTTCTTTTTCATCCTAAGTTTTGCGACAAAAGGAAGCATAATTCGGGACTGACACTCAGAATCTACCCTGCAGAAAATGTCTGTGCCAGAGTTAATTTTCTCCTTCACCAATGGAATTAACTTCACCATCTATAAGGATGAACTGCCCGACAATGGAATCATCCATTTTGGACAAGGATTCGATAATACAGATATCAAGTTCGCTGATGTCACACTCTTCGCACTAATGGACAAAGTGTCAGAAACTGAGGAGCCCGTGATTGAGTTCAACCTGAAGTCGACTCAAGAATTCCCTCCCCTGCAAAGGTTTTTAGCTGAAAGAAGTACTGCTATCCATAGGAGGACTGTTATCTCTACCCCCACCGGTCTAGTCATCTCTGCACCTACCCCGGCTGTCGACGAATGGAAAGAGATTTTGGGTATGCGGGATGTCGATTTTAAGGAGTCGCCATCTAATATTAGCCTAATTTTATTCCTATAAATCCCATGAAAGATTTGAGGAATTTAGAGCTAAAAGTAGAAAAGGATGTTTGTGACAATCATTATAGAAGAAAATCCTAGAATAATATATCCTAAAATTTTCATATAAAGAAAATCATGGAAAACCAAAGATTTCTATTGTGGGTTCTTTTGGATCTCCTATAGAAGCAAGCTTCTATAGTTAATTACATCTTAAACAATTTTTAATTGTTCAAGAAAATTTCTGATTAATATCAATCATTTGTTTTCTAAAATTTTATTTTTAAGGAGAGATGTACCCACTATCACTCCTAAATGTCATGTTATATTTATTATTTTAAAGTTTTGATTTTGTTTTTCATGTCCTTATCTTAAAAGTTTTGTTGTTGTTTTCTATGTCGTTGTTTTATTTTGTTTTGGTGACTATCCTAAAAGTTTTTTTTGTTTTTTTGTTTTTGTTTGTCCATGTCGTTGTTTTATTTCATTTTGAAAATATTATGTTTGGTGGCTATCCTAAAAAGTTTTGGTTTTATTGTTGTTTGTCCAGAATGTCGTCCTGCAAAACAGAGTTAGCACATCCTATAACATGCAAAGAAAATCTAGACGAAACTTTTTGTCTTCACCCTGCAAAGAAAAGATTATCAGAAAATAATGTCATGTTCATTATTTTGATTTAACATGTCCTGGATGTTAGTTTATGTCAAATTATATTGATTAATGTTTAATTTTGTCGAAATATCAGATTAATTTCATTTAATATCGATATTTGTCAAATTTATATTTAAAATGTCAATTTTATGTTGGTTATGTCGATTTATGTTTGAAATGTCAAATTTATGTCAATTATGTCGATTTTGGTTTGAAATGTCAAATTTATGTTTTGACTTAAGTTTAAACTTAAATCCTAAGTTCATGTCTGTCTGAACTTAAGTTAAAAGGTTTGGTTTAGATTAACTTGAATTCATGTCTGTCTGAACTTAAGTTAAAAGGTTGAAAGTTAGATTCAATATTGATTGAATTAACTTAGGTTCATGTCTGGTTGAACTTAAGTTAAATTCAATGTTGATTGAATCTAGTTAACTTGAGTTCATATTTGTCTGAACTTAAGTCAAAAGGTTGAAAGTTAGATTCAATATTGATTAATTTGGGTTCATGTCTGGTTGAACCTAAGTTAAATTCAATGTTGATTGAATCTAATTAACTTGAGTTCATGTCTGTTTGAACTTAATTTAAAAGGTTTGGCTTAATCATAATAGATTTAATTAAGTTCTAAGCCTTGTTTAAATAGGACTTAAAGGTTAATTAAATCTAATAAATTAGACTTAATTAGAATTTCATACCATCTAAGTCCTGTTTAGGTAAGGCTTAAGTTTTAATCAAGTCTAATTTGATTTAACCGACATTTGTTTAGATATTAAGTCTTAGTGAATTAGACTTAGTCATGGTTTGTGTTTATTTAAACTTTAGTTGATTAAGGTTTAATGATTTAATTGAGTCTAATGTAATAGACTTAATTAAAGTTTATGTCGGATTTGGATTAGACTTAAGTTCATGTCAGATCGAATCTTAAGTATGATTTAACTTAATTCTAATGTAGGTTAGACATAAGTTAGATCTTGAGTTAGATTTAGGTTTAACTTAGGTTTATGTTGAGTTGAACCTAAGTTTGGTTTGACTTAAGTCTAGTGTAGGTTAGACTTAAGTTAAATTTTGAGTTTAGGTTAAGTTAGGTTCAATTCAGATTGAACCTAGACTTAAGGTCGAATTAAGTTCAATATGAGTTGAACTTAAGTTAAGATTTGGCTTGGATTAAGTTAGGTTCTATTTTGGTTGAACCTAGACTTAAAGTTGACTTTAGTTCAAAGTGGGTTAAGTTAAAATCTGATTTGAGTTTAAGTTAGGTTGAACTCAAGTTTAGTTCAGTTTAGGTTAGGTTCAATATGGGTTGAACCTAAGGTTTTAGGTTAAGTTAGGTTCAATGTGGGTTGAACCTAAAGTTTAGGTTAACTTGAGTTCAAGTTAGGTTGGACTCAAGTTAGGTTATGTTTAGGTTAGGTTCAATGTTAAGGTTTAGGTTAACTTGAGTTCAAATTAGATTGGACTCAAGTTAGGTTAGATTTAAGTTAGGTTCAATGTGAGTTGAACCTAAGGTTTAGGTTAACTTGAATTTCAAGTTAGATTGGACTCAAGTTAGGTTAGGTTTAGGTTAGGTTCAATGTGAGTTGAACCTAAGGTTTAGGTTAACTTGAGTTCAAATTAGATTGGACTAAAGTAAGGTTAGGTTTAATTGGTTAATTAGACTTAATATGGGTTAAGTCTAATGGTTTAAGGTTAATTAGTCCTAGTTTAGGTTAGGTTTAATTGGTTAATTAGACTTAATATGGGTTAAGTCTAATGGTATAAGGTTAATTAAACCTAGTTTAGGTTAGGTTTAATTGGTTAATTAGACTTAATATGGGTTAAGTCTAATGGCTTAAGGTTAAGTTTAGGTTAGGTTTAATTGGTTAATTAAACTTACTATGGGTTAAGTCTAATAGTTATGGTTAATTAAACCTAGTTTAGGTTAGGTTTAATTGGTTAATTAGACTTAATATAGGTTATGTCTAATGGTTTAAGGTTAATTAATCCTAGTTTAGGTTAGGTTTAATTGGTTAATTAGACTTAATATGGGTTATGTCTAATGGTTTAAGGTTAATTAAACCTAGTTTAGGTTAGGTTTAATTGGTTAATTAGACTTAATATGGGTTAAGTCTAATGGTTTAAGGATAATTAAACCTAGTTTAGGTTAGGTTTAATTGGTTAATTAGACTTAATATGGGTTAAGTCTAATGGTTTAAGATTAATTAAACCTAGTTTAGGTTAGGTTAAATTGGTTAATTAGACTTAATATGGGTTAAGTCTAATGGTTTAAGGTTAATTAAACCTAATTTAGGTTAGGTTTAATTGGTTAATTAGACTTAATATGGGTTAAGTCTAATGGTTTATGGTTAATTAAACCTAATTTAGGTTAGGTTTAATTAGTTAATTAGACTTAAAATGGGTTAAATCTAATGGTTTAAGGTTAATTAATCTTATTTTAGGTTTGGTTTAATGGGTTAATTAGACTTAATATGGGTTAAGTCTAATGGTTTAAGGTTAATTAATCCTAGTTTAGGTTAGGTTTAATTGGTTAATTAGACTTAATATGTGTTATGTCTAATGGTTTAAGTTTAATTAAACCTAGTTAGGTTAGGTTTAATTGGTTAATTAGACTTAATATGGGTTAAGTCTAATGGTTTATGGTTAATTAAACCTAATTTGATTAAGGTTTAGTTTAATTAAATGAACTTAATTTGGATTAAATTCATTTAGTTAAAGGTTAACTAAACCTAATCTAATTAAGATTTAATTTAATTAAATGAACTTAATTTGGGTTAAGTTCATTTAGTTAAAAGTTAATTAAACCTAATTTGATTAAGGTTTAGTTTAATTAAATGAACTTAATTTGGATTAAATTTATTTAGTTAAAGGTTAATTAAACCTAATCTGATTAAGGTTTAGTTTAATTAAATGAACTTAATTTGGATTAAATCCATTTAGTTAAAGGTTAATTAAACCTAATCTAATTAAGATTTAATTTAATTAAATGAACTTAAATTGGGTTAAGTTCATTTAGTTAAAAGTTAATTAATCCTAATTTGATTAAGGTTTAATTTAATTAAATGAACTTAATTTGGATTAAATTCATTTAGTTAAAGGTTAATTAAACCTAATCTAATTATGGTTTAATTATTATTTAAACTTAATTTAATTAAGGTTTAAGTTGGTTAAGTAAGTTTAATGTAAGTTAAACTTTAGTTAATATTTAATTGTTGTTAAACCTAATTTAAGTAAGGTTTAAGTGAGTTAACTAGGATTAATAAGGGTTAAACCTAGTTTAGGGTTTAATGATGCTTAAACCTAATGTAAGTAAGGTTCAAGTAAGTTAACTAGGTTTAATAAGGGTTAAACCTAGTTTAGGGTTTAATGATGCTTAAACCTAATGTAAGTAAGGTTTAAGTAGGTTAACTAGGTTTAATATGAGTTAAACCTAGTTTAGGGTTTAATGGTGGTTAAACCTAATATAAGTAAGGTTTAAGTAAGTTAACTAGATTTAATGTGGGTTAAACCTAGTTTAGGGTTTAATGGTGCTTAAACCTAATATAAGTAAGGTTTAAGTAAGTTAACTAGGTTTAATGTGGGTTAAACCTAGTTTAGGTTTTAATAGCTTTAAATGATATTTTAAACCAAATTAACTCTAATTTTGTCATTTTAGACTTAATTAATTAAATTTAAGGTTTAATAGGTTTAAATGATATTTTAAACCTAATTAAGTCTAATTTTGTCATTTTAGACTTAATTAAGGTTTTCCATTAACCTATCATAGACTAGATTCATTTCAAACTTATATTATTAAGGAAAATAAGCTAAGTTTATAAAAGGTTATTTTTTTATGATTAAAATCATTTAATTAATAAAGAGTTTTAATCTTAAAATTCAAAATGTCATTCAAAATTATTTCTATGACTTAGAAATGGTTTTCTTATGGTTATTGTCTGTTCCCCTAATATTTCTAGTCATTTCCATTTTTATTTTTCTTAATTTTCAATTTTTTATAATTATTATTTAAAATAATTACAAAAAGACTTGAAAATTAGAGAAAAGTAACATAGACATGTTTTCTGTCCTTGGAAAAATCATGAAAGATCCCTAAGAGCATAAAGATAAATGCCTCAAAGTTTCATATTTTTTTGATTTATAAATAATTTTTAATAATTAAAATACTCCAGAAAGTATTTAATTATTTAAAAATTAAATTTTGGGAATAAAATTATCATTTTTATTTCATAATTTTCCTCTCTTCAAGAGTTTTCCAGAGGTATTTTTATTTTATTTTTGTGACCTCTAGATTAAAAGATATTGATTTTTGAAGTTTTCAAGGTTTTTTGGAATTAAATAATTCCAGAAAATTTGAGGACACGCCACGTGTCCTCGTACCTATCGACGGGCGGGAAGATCCGCTGCGCGGTGCGGAACAGCGGACACCGCTAGGCTCGATCAGTGCCGTCCATCCCAAAACACGGGATCGAACGGCTGAGAAAAATAGGCCGAAAATTCAAAAAAATTTCGAACCGTTAAACATCAAATATCAATATCTCACTCATTTCTTAACGAAATTGAGTGATTTTTGAACCTATGGAATCATCTAAACATGTAGAATATTTCCATACGGTGATGTAACATTTATGGGCTAGTATAGCACATGATATTTCAAAAATAAAAATTATTTTGTGAAAAATAATTTCATACCTTTGCCTCAAGCAAATCAAGCTAGATCAGATCTTATAGTTGTCTTCTAGGACCCCAATGGAAGATTATTGCTGCAGCAATTTTATCCACAAGTCGGGCTTAAAGGAGAATTTTGAAGAGGTAGCTGGTTTGGGCTGTTTTTGAAATTTGATCAAATTGGTTTGATAGAGCTTAATCTATGGCTTGGATTTGATCCTAATGGATTGCTAAGACTCTTAGGAAGAGTTTTTATGTTGGGAGCAAGGAGATTTGAGCAGCTTATAGGTCTCACTAATTTTTTTCTTCTCCTCTTCACTAGGCTTGGTTTGGGCTCTATTTATAGCCAAGGGGAGGCCATGGCTTAGCTTAGGTTGTTTTGGGGGAGTTGTTATCTCCCCTATTAACCCATTGGAGGAGGAATTCAGCTGAGAGGATAGGTATTGATGCTTCTCCCAAACTTTCCATGATGAGCTCGATGTTTTGGCTCTCCTCCATTGGATCATGCAAGAGGTTACATGTGAGCCGTTATTTCTTCTCCTTATGAGCTTACACATCACCCCACAACATTGGAAAATGATGACACATACGCTCTCCTCTCATGATTCCATTTAACCATGGTAAGGGGTGGGTTTAAGCTTGGTTCTCTCTCCATTGGCTAGCTTGGGAGGTGGGAGATGAAGCTTGGTGTTGGCCGACCACCTCATAGCTAAATGATGGTGAGTCATGGTTTAGGGTGAAGGAGGAAGAGACACGTCACATTACCCATCATGATGGGTGTTAACCCATGGTTAAATTAATTTAAGCTAAGGCTTATTATGTGGTAATATATCTCATGGAAAGCTTAATTTAGTCTTAGCCTAATTAATTATGGAAAAGAAAAATGTCTTTTCTCTTCTTTATTTTTTATTTTATTTTTTTAATATAATTTCCCATTTTAATTAATCAAGTTATTAATTAAAATTGTTGGAAATTATTTTTTTAATCTATTTATTAATTAAAAATAATTTCAAATTAATTAATTGATTAATTTTATCATTTTTGTTATTTTATGATTTTAATTTAATTTTCATTTTAATTTAATTTTCATTTTAATTAATTCTGTCATTTAATTAAAATATTGAAAATTAAATCATTAATCATTTAAATTAATCAAAATAATTTTGAAATTAATTATTTGATTAATTTTTTTATTTTTATTTCATTTTTATCTATTTTGATTAAAATAGATAAGTGTTGACTAATTTTGACCTAGGTTGACTCAAGTCAGCTTAGGTTGATCAATTTAATTTTAAAATGTCCAATGTGATCTTTTTAACCTTGTCTTGGTTGATTTGATCACAATATTTATAGTTTTGTCATTGTGGGGTTTTAAACATGTCATTGGGTCAAAAGGTTGACCTATGGGGTCAAGAAGATTGGTCATTGGGTCAGGATTGACCATTTTGATCAATGTTGACTTTTTAGGTCAAAAGATTGACCTATGGGGTCAACAGGGTTGGTCATTGGGTCTGGTTTGACCATTTTCACCAATGTTGACTTTTTAGGTCAAAAGGTTGACCTATGGCGTCAACATGATTGGTCATTGGGTCAGGATTGACCATTTTGACCAATGTTGACTTTTTTGGTCAAAAGGTTGACATATGGGGTCAACAGGGTTGGTCATTGGGTCTGGTTTGACCATTTTGACCAATGTTGACTTTTTAGGTCAAAAGGTTGACCTATGGGGTCAACAGGATTGGTCATTGGGTCAGGATTGACCATTTTGACCAATGTTGACTTCTTAGGTCAAAAGGTTGACCTGTGAGGTCAACAGTGTTGGTCATTAGGTCTGGTTTGACCATTTCTGCCAAACTGAAGAGGAAGAAAATTCAAGTCTATGATGAACCCGTCACTGTGGAGGGTATAAATTTTGCTACAATACCATCTGTTTTCGAGATTGGGTCCAGTTCAAGAGTTACACCCCTAACCCGGACACAAAGGAGAAATAGAAGCAGGAAGATCGCTAGGACTGAAAAAGCCAAAGCTGTTGAAGTTGCTATCCTAGAAGAAATTCCTGAGGAAAGAGAAGAACTGCCAGAGTATATACCTCTGTTGGAAGGGAGTAGGTTTCACCCCCTCTCTGCTGCATTGGATGAAGAAGACGTCCGAAGGATTGCAGCTACATTACCTCGACCTGCCTACTATAGTAACTGCAAAAGAAAAAGGGTTAAACTACGTCATTTGCTCGGCTACAAGATGTGATAGAAAAATTGGTAAAGAAAGAAAGATGCCCTGTTTCAGAAATCCTAAGAAGAATGGGACGAGTGCCAACTAGATCCCGCCTCGGACCACGAGTAGAGCCTGTCACTGCCGTAGAGAAACCAAGGAAGAAAATAAGAGCTAGTTCACCTGCTGTTGTATCGGGCCATCATATTAGGGAGGACACCACCTACCAGCATATAGTCGATAGACCGTCCGGTCCTAGGCCTTCTGCTGCAAGAAGGATGGTGTGGTGACCTATTATTACCGAGCTGAGACCAACACAACGCTCTAAGAAGAAAATCCTCATAAAAGAGCCTGAATCAGAAGAAAGTGCTACTGCAATAAAAGAAACTCCTGGAAAAGAAGTTCAACAACAATCACACGACAACCGCGAGACCATCTGGAAGAGACCCCTCGAGGATGCTATAGGAAAGCTAAGGACGGATATCCGATGGTTGGCAAAAGAAAGAGGAGAAAAGTTGGAAAATCAAGTTGATTCATCAGAGTTCATGGATGAGGGGTATGCCGAGATCAACATGGTTGAAACACGATCATCGTCAGCCTTGCAGGGTGCTCCGGCAGCTGCGAAAAGTGATGAACCAGAAGTGATGAGAGCACAGCTTCGGGAAAGAGATGACACAATTTCCCAGATGGCAAGGAGGATGGAAGAGATGGCTGTTGCTTTAGCCACTCTCCAGAGTCAGGTGCAACCTCAGAAAGAAACACCCCCAGAAATCAACCATATTGCAGATGGAGGAAAAGAGATCACATCCGTCAATGGTGATGAGCCACCAAAGAACGATTTGTGCACAGAGTATGATTTTCGAAAATGACATTAAAAACATGATGGAACAACAGGTGCGAGAAGCCTTAGCACAATCCAAGAGTGGAGCATTTATTCAAACGGGTAGGCCTTACCCCGAAGAATTTGATGTCGTAGAATACCCAAAAGCCTTCGTACCACCTCTGTTTAAGACTTTTGATGGAACGGGAAAAACTGGCAGCATGTCGCACATTTTCGTGCTAGTTGCTGCAATGCCGGTGGGAGTGACGCTTTACTCTTTGAATAGTTTGTCAGCAGCCTGTTAGGGATCGCCTTCGACTGGTACACAGAATTACCAAATGGTTCAGTTAAGACCTTTGCAGAATTGGAAAACCTCTTTGTTAAGCGGTTTGCCGGGGATCGACACCACATCACGATCGGTGATCTAGTGGTGGAGCACGAGAAACCAAACGAAACTTTAGTGGATTACATACTTCGATGGAGAAATTTAAGCATGAAGTGTGAGCCACAGCTACAGGAACAGCATGCGATCGTTATTTTGTTGCAAAGCGCCCACGACCCGATATCACTTCTCCTTAAAGGATTTTCAATCAAGACTTTAGAGAAGCTGCTTAGCAAGGCCAGAAGCTTACAAGAGGAAGCAAAGTAGCTAAGTTTTGTGGACAAGACCGATAAAAAGAAACCGGTGAAAACATTTGAAAAGAAGTCCGGAATTGTCACGACAGTAGATAAGGGCAAGCAGCCAGTACAGATACAGCCAGAGCAGCCATAGCCTAGCTATCAACCACCTCAAAGTACTTACCAACAACCTCAGCAGGGTTATCAATCGCCTCGTCCACAACGTACCTTGAAAAATTTTCTGAATAAGGAATATCCATTAAAAACTGAAGCAGTAGCGAAAATGTTCCGCAGTTTAATGAAAACACCAGATTTTCAGTTACCAGAGCCCAAGAGGCCGGAAAAAGTCAATAAGAAGGATAATCCAAACTATTGCCCTTACCACCGGATGCTCGGGCATAAGATAGAGGATTGCATCACTTTCAAGATTTGGCTTGACGATAACCTCTGGAAAGGGAACATAATGATCCCAAAAGAGCACATGAAGGAACCCCAAAAGGGAAGTTTCGTCAATGTTATTTCAACGGATCCCATTGTTCCAATAGACCCTTACATGACCCATGATGGATGGAGTACTGTCTGGACAAAGTCTTCAAAGAAAATTTTGGATCACATCCAAACCGCTTCGGTGAGCACTTCAACTCAGAGTTTGAAACTTGTCGAGCTGGCACTATCACTTGCTATTGAAGAACAGCCCCAGAAGGAGGAGAAGATCGTAGAAGAAAAGAAGACCGAGGCTCTGAAGGGTAGACTAGGGGCTGCTTATCCTAGGATGGTTGTTTCCGATTCAGGGGAGAAATTCCTCGAACCTCTGACTCTGTATGATTATTTGCTCGCCCCGGCGAGATCTGATAATGATAAGAGTTTTGGTGTTGGCTACGTTTTGACTGTTTCTAACGATTACGTAACTAACAAAAACCAACCTAATCCGGATCTCAATTCTGATATAAATAACGATTCTAAAATCATTCTAAACCTCAATGACTACGGCAAAGGAGAAGACGTTCACAAGGATGGCTACGAAAGCTGAACAAGCAACGAGTCTATTTGTAAATTTTGAGGAGCTCCAATTGCAATAGAATTAGAGTCATCAGATTTCGAAGCAACGCCAGAAGAGCCAGTCATTTCAATTCAAGAGGATACACCGGCAGATTCAACACCAGATTCAGAAGAAATAACTGAAGTCAATTCAAGAAGCAAAAAAGTTCTGCCCCCGAGAATGGGTCCAAAGGATAAAGGAAAGCAGATGGTTGCTCAGGAGGAGTCAACCCCATCAGAGGAATTTCCCATTCAGGAAGAAACCGAGGAACATGGTAATAAAGTAGACTACAACGTGCTAGCCCATCTTAGGAAGCTACCAGCCAAACTAAGCATATACGATGCTCTGATCTTGACAATGGAGATGAGGGAAACTCTGATCAAGGCCTTACTTGATCCAGAGATTTGTTTAGCTCAAATGGCCGGTAAATCCTTAGACGAGGTTTGCTTGTTAAAAGAACAGCGAGGTGTTACCTTCACGGACAATGATCTACTACTCGGAACGGCTGATCACAATCGACCATTGTACATTTCAGTCACTATTGGAAAGTTTACGCTCTCCAAGGGGTTGGTTGATCTGGGAGCATCAATCAACATAATGAGCCTTCGAACATTAGCATATTTGGAAATTGATACTCGCAAACTTGAAGCAGACAAGATGTTATTAAGAGGGTTCAATCAGAAAGGAGAAAGAGCACTCGGATCAATAACACTGTTAATGAAGACCGGCGATTTGGCAAAGACAACGGCAAAATTCCATATAACTGATTCTGAAACATCATTCAATGCTCTAATGGGTCGGCCATGGATCCATGAGAACCGGATGGTACCGTCGTCTCTGCACCAGTGCATAAAATATTACGAATGAGGAGAATACTGTATCAAAGGTGACTTGCAACCATTCTCCGTACACAAGATTGGAATTCATGAAGATGCAGCCTATTACGCGCCTCGGAAGAAAACAATCTTTTCCAGAAACACCATACCAAATGAAGCAAAAAAAGTGAAAGACGATAAAGAGCCGAAAATTCTAGTCCAACAGTTACTAACCACTCCCTTACGGCGAGATGGTGATGGTTTCTCCAGAACTCGCACCCGAGGTCGAGGCCGGGGATGAGGTCATGGAAGAGACGTTAGAACAGTTGGACAGAAGAAACCAGTCATTGTCGTTGATTGGGAGACCAGTTCCGAAGAAGAAGAAATTAAGAAAGAAGCAGCAACAGTAAATCAAAAGAAACCCCAGTTCAAGATCTCTCTCGAAGATGAAAAGAATGAAGAATACAAATCAATGTACGAGAAGATTAACCACTATGTACATACTATGACCCTGACCCCGATCCATTCTAATAAGATCGAGAGTATGGTGGTCAAAGAAGTGCATGGTGGAGGTACTAAACCGATCAAATTCTACCGTGGTGCTTCTTCTTCCAGAAATGAAAAAGATGTACAATTTGAAGATGTTACTTCTTCTGAATTAATGGAATTGCCTTTTGAGTGGTATTCTCCCTGCGTTCAAAACTTAATTCAACGTTGTGTCTTACCTCGACGATGGACAAAAGGTCAATCACAACACTTTGAAAAATTATAGAACAATGCCAGTCGGACTCCCAATTCAAAACATGGTCTCGGATTCGGCAGAGTAGGATCAGTTGACGATACGGAATTTTGCTTGGTTGTCACTTGCGAGCCTAATGAAGACTGCTTGGAAGCTTCAGAAGATCTCGAAGATCTACTAATCGGAGATGCTCCGCCAGAATTAAAAGAAGAAATTAAATCTACAATAAACGAGTTAATGGAAGTTAACTTAGGTACTAACGAAGAGCCTAGGCCGACCTTTATTAGCTCCTTACTCAATAAAGAAGACTCCGAAGAAACAATCAAGTTATTAAAGAAATTCAAGGACTGTTTGGCTCGGAGTTATGATGAAATACCAGGATTAGCTCCAGAGGTCGTAGTTCACAAGCTAGGTGTGGATCCCACTGCCGTTCCAGTTAGACAAGCTCCGAACAACAAGTTATAGCTGAAGTTAAGAAGCTAATAGACTCTAAATTTGTCCGTGAGGAACAATATCCAACTTCGTTAGCCAATGTGGTACCAGTCAGAAAGAAGAATGATCAGATCAGAATCTGCATGGATTTCAGGGATTTGAACAAAGCATGTCCAAAAGACAAATTCTCGCTACCCATTCCAGAATTGATGATCAACATTGCTTCAACACATGAAGTCTTCTCATTCATGGATGGATCATCAGGATACAACCAGATAAAGATGGCACTAAAAGATGAAAAGCTTACAGCCTTCAGAGCACCGATCGGGGTATACTGCTACACAGTGATGCCGTTTGGATTAAAGAACGTAGGAGCAACTTATTAAAGAGCAATGACAAGAATTTTTAATGATCTCATTCACAACCAAGTCGAGTGCAACGTGGATGATGTGGTCATCAAGAGTAAACTGAAAGAAGATCATTTGTATGATTTGAGATTTATTTTCGAGCGGTTAAGATAAAATAACCTTAAGATGAATCCCTTGAAATACACCTTCGGCGTCACCTCTAGGAAATTCATAGGATTTGTTATTTGACATTGTGGAATTAAAATCGATCTGGAGAAGATTAAAGCTATCTTAGAAATGCCGCCTCCCAAAACCTTGAAACAACAACGATCCTTTCAAGGAAAATTGGCATATCTTTGATGCTTTATCTCGAATTTGTCAGGAAGGTATGAGCCTTTTTCTGCTTTGGTTAAAAGGATGCCAAGTTTACTTGGGACTCTAAATGTCAACATGCCTTCGATGACATTAAACAGTATTTAATGAAACCTCCTGTTTTAGCAGCCTCAGTCTCAGGAAGACCGTTGATACTTTATACCGCGACTTTAGACGACTCTCTCGGAGCCCTGCTAGCTCAGGTCAATGACGAGGGAAAAGAAAATGCTCTCTACTACTTAAGCCGTTGTCTAATTCCGACGAAGTAAAGTATTCTCCTATTGAAAAGCACTGTTTGGCCCTGATCTTCGCCACTCAAAAGCTCAGGCATTACATGCTTTCTCATAAAGTCAACCTTATTTCAAGTTTAATCCATTGCAATATTTGATGACCCGACCGACGCTTTCCTGCAAACTTGCCAGGTGGTCGATGATACTATTGCAATTCGATATAACTTTCGTTCCTATTCGTGCTATATAGGGGCAAGTCCTAGCAGACTTTCTCGCAACATACCCTTTACCAGCAGATCGCCTCTCAACGATGATTTGCTAGACGAGCAGATAATGAGCCTAAAAAACCCTGATGATCAACGTTGGAATTGTACTTCGACGGAGCATCCTCAGCAAAGAAAGATAAAGAATCACAAACGATAATGCCAGGTAAGGCAGGAATCAGACTAATCTTTATAACACCAGAGCGAGGGATGTTAAAGTATTCCTACCATCTAACAGAACCGTGTACAAACAATGAGCCAGAATATAAAGACCTTATAACCAGACTGGAATTAGCCATTCAGATGGGGATAATGGATATGAACATCTATGGGGATTCTCAGGTGATAATTCAACAGGTCGCAGGACAATACAAAATTCTAAAGCCAAGACTTGAGCAGTAGTTTCAGTACGTAATGAAATTGCTAGAGCAGATTCCGAATGTAACGATCTACAAGATTCCCAGAAGAGAAAATGCTCTCACGGATGCGTTAGCCCGCATTGCAAAGGAATTTGCCTGCTTGTAGGATGAGTCAGTTGAAATGTCAGCTCAAGGACGACAGGTTCTATCACAGCTCGACATGGATACAATACACAAATCAGAAGGAAAAGAATCAATTGCAGCAGTGACAGAAAATACAGAAGATTGGCGGCAACCATTAATAGACTACTTGCAAATAGAAAACCTACCGGACGACAAGTCGTTATCCCATCAAATCAAGAAAAGAACTCTGTCTTACGCATTAATAAACAACACGTTATACAGAAGGTCTTTTGATCAGATGTGGCTAAGGTGCCTGAGCAAGTCTGAGGCTCGTGAAATCGTTAAAGAAGTACACTCAGGACTTTGTGGCGCTCATCAGTCTGGTCAGAAAATGAAAATGAAGATTAAAAGACTAGGGTACTACTGGCCCTCAATGATGACCGATTGCATGAAGACTGCCAAAAGTTGTCACCAGTGCCAAGTGCATGGAGTGGTTCTACATCAACCTCCAAATGTCCTACATCAGACAATCGCGTCATGGCCGTTTGAGTGTTGGGGAACAGATATTGTGGGTCCGATAGAACAGCCTTTTTCAAGAGGACATCGCTTCATTCTTGCATCTACAGATTACTTTTCTAAGTAGGCAGAAGCTATACCACTAAGAGAAGTGAAAGCACATCATGTGCTACAGTTCTTCAAGAATCAAGTCGTCTACCATTTTGGGGTACCGCACAAAACTATCTCAGATAACTGATCTGCATTCAGAAGCACGAAGATCAATAATTTTGTCAGAAGACACAGGATCGACTGGCGCTATTCAACAATCTATTACCCAAGAGCGAATGGCTTGGCCGAGGCTTTTAATAAAACTCTCGTCCAAATCCTAAAGAAAACTTTGGACGGCAACAAAAGAAATTGGCACGAGAAGTTGTTAGAAGCATTATGGGCATACAGGACGACTTTCAGAACTCCCACCTAGTCTACGCCTTACGCCTTAGTGTACGGGTCCGAGGCCATTCTACCCTTAGAGGTTCAGCTTCCTTCTCTTAGAATTGCAGTTGCAAACAATATCACTACAGAAGAAAATGCCAAACTAAGACTAGAGGAATTGGAAAGCTTAGAAGGAAAAAGACTTTCAGCACAGCAGAATTTGGAACTGTATCAAGCCAAGATGATCTAGTCCCATGATAAATTAGTCCGTCCAAGGATATTCAAAGTTGGTGACTTGGTTTTGGTTCTCAGAAGACCTATTCTTGCACATCGCAAGATAGCTGGTAAATTTGAACCGACTTGGGAAGGGCCATTCGTGGTCTAGACAGTTTACTCAGGGGGTTCCTACCAGCTTGTAAATTGCCACGGAGAACGACCTATGCTTCCAATTAATGGACGATATCTGAAGAAGTATTACACAACCTGATGTTTCGAAGGATGAATCCTCATTCCTAGAAGCATGGGCATAGTAATTACTTATGACTGGGTCCGAACCCAAAAATATAAGTAAAAGATAAAAAAGTGGATGATAAAGAAAATTGTTTTAAAAGAAATGTTAAAAAGAAAACATGTGAAAGCATGATAATAAAGTCTTTACCCTTCCTTTCAAATCGAGTCTCACTCTTGATCTTTCTTTATCTTTTCCTACTCCTATTTAAATTTGAAATAAACGAATAAAAGCTCTTCATTAATAAACAAATAAATTTTTCTACTGTTCTTGTTCTTAGTACAGCCCCTGATCCTTTCCTTGCTTTTTCACAGGGAAATGTCGAATGGTCGGTTGGTTCTGAACTTTAAGAATGGCGTGAGTCTAACACTTGATGAAAAGAGGGTGATGGATGGAGCCGTCATCGAGATTGACTCTGACTTCACACCAGCCGGGCTATAATATGAAGAAAATGATTGGACCCTGATTGATCAGGAAGAATTCCACAGTCAGACAGTGATGAAATTGGGTGGCTCACATCAACCATCTACCAGCAAGAAGAAGAAAGTAAACACCGGTCATGCAACGGGAGAAGACAAGAGTGTTAAGTTCGTGGTTGCTACAGTAGAAAGCAGGCTCGTCAGCACCATGCCCACAGAGATCCAATGGGTAAGGAGAGCTACTATCACTGCCACTCAGCGGAGGAACAAGAATCGCCGCATTCGCAAGATGTTAACTAAGTTAGCAGTAGATCAACATGAAGAGACAGTTGCTACTGTTAATTTAAATACTCCAAAGAAATTGGTTTGTCAGGAACCAGAAAGAAGGAGATCAATTCTAAGGAAAACAGAACATATAAAGGAAATTCCAAGTAGAGCAGAAATAAGATCAGCGCCTCGACGCCAGATAAATGCACCAGTTTTAAAGAGTCTTGTTGCGAAAGCAACCCTGAAGGATGTCCTGATAGAGACTACCCCTGAGGAGCCAAGACTCGCAGGAGAGCGTGCCTGGGTTGAACCATACATTCCCCAGTATGTTACTAGACCTTGCCAGTTGCAGATAATTCCAGAATATGAGTTGTAAAGAATGCAGAATGTCGAAAAGAAGACCTTTGAATACTTTGAGAGAATTGGAGGCAAGAGGATCAATATCTTAGAAGGCCTCGAGCTGCATACAGATGTATTCTCAGATTACGAGAAACAGCAAATTGTAGACTGCATTGTTGAACTCCAGAAAATGGGCCGAGCTGGTCGTCTAAGGGAAAAGACCTATTCAGAACCCCGAAGATGGATGCCAGGGAAAGGAAGAGTTACGATCTAGTGCAGATGTTGCTACAACTTCGCGGTACACAAAGAAGGAAATCTACCGGGAATGGATCCAATGTCGAATGTTATTAAAAGAATGGTAAAGAGGATGATAACTTGGAGGGTATTGCCTGCATACGGCATACCCAACAGCTGCATCATTAACATCTACAAGGAGGGCGACTGCATACCTCCACACATAGACCATCATGATTTCGTTAGACCTTTCTGCACGGTGTCTTTTGTCAACCAGAGTGCAATATCATGTTCAGATCTGACCTCCGGATAGCAGGCCCCGGAGAATTCTGAGGGCCAGTAGAGATACCAGTACCAGTAGGTTCCGTCAAGGTGTTAAAAGGGAATGGAGCGGACATCGCAAAGCATTGCACTCCAGGAGTGCCTGTTGAGCGAATCTCTGTTACTTTCAAGACAATGGACGACAAAAAAATTCCTTTCCACTTCCAACCAGACCCAGAGTTAGAGAGCCTCCGGTTTTACGAGCTGTGAGTTACATGGGAGATATCACACCTCCAATGCACATCCATACGGCATTCCTGCCAAGGATGACTTGGAAGGTGATGTTATTGTCCATGTATCTCACTATTCAAACATGGATTCTCGCAGATGCTTTTAGAAGAAACTTGAAGGATCTTACACACTCCGTTTTGGATTTATATGGATTGTATGAGATATTAAATTCTCAAAGAAAATATCATCATGTTTCAGATCAAGATGTATGATGTAATTTCAACAAGATTGGAATGAAAGTGACCATGTCATGTTTTGCCTTCTCCTCTTTTTTGTGCAAATTAACTGGGAAACACCATTAAATTAATAAGAACTTCGAGCAAAGAACAAAGGGAAAATAAAAATAAATAAGAACTCTTTAAAAAAAATCTGATTGTCAAAATAAACTACAAAGAAACATGAACTCTAAATAAATGTGAAACCTAAATTGAAAATCAAGCTAAAATCAAATCACAATAAACAAACTAAAACCAAAATCCCGAATCTGAAATTCCCAGCCTTCGGCTATTCTCAAATCTCTTTTTGATTCTCCATGATCTCTTCCCTCTTTCGAGAAGGTCGACTGAATCTACTGATACAGAACCACGAAAAATTTTCAATTTGGTTCTGATGACATGGATTCATATCCTTCGCCAAATAATCAGACTTTGATCAATCCTCGTGGGACGTGAAACACTTTCACGTCTCATTCCAAATCTTCCGCTAAACTCAAATCTCCATAGCAAATTTCAACTCTTTAAACATTTGAGATTGGAACCTGTTTCCATTTCTCTTTAGACCTTCGAGATTGGAACCAGTTTCCAATTCTCTTTGGACCTTTGAGATTGGAACCAGTTTCCATTTCTCCTTAAACCTTCGAGATTGGAACCATTTTCCATTTCTCTTTAAACTTTCGAGATTGGAACCAGTTTCCAATCTCTTTAGTCCTTCGAGATTGGAACTAGTTTCCATTTCTCTTTAGACCTTTGAGATTGGAACCAGTTTCCATTTCTCTTTAGACCTTCGAGATTGGAACCAGTTTATGTTTCTCTTTAGACCTTCGATATTGGAACCAGTTTCCATTTCTCTTTAAACCTTCGAGATTGGAACTAGTTTCCAATTCTCTTTAGACCTTCGAGATTGGAACCAGTTTCCATTTCTCTTTAGACCTTCGAGATTGGAACCAGTTTCCATTTCTCTTTAGACCTTTGAGATTGGAACCAGTTTCCATTTCTCTTTAGACCTTTGAGATTGGAACCTGTTTGCAATTCTCTTTGGATCTTCGAGATAGGAACCATTTTCCAATTCTCTTTAAACCTTCGAGATTGGAACCAGTTTCAAATTCTCTTTAAACCTTCGAGATTGGAATCAGCTTCCATTTCTCTTTAGACCATCGAGATTGGAACCAATTTCCATTTCTCTTTAGACGTTCGAGATTGGAACCAGTTTCCATTTCTCTCTAGACCTTCGAGATTGGAACCAGTTTCCATTTCTCTCTAGACCTTTGAGATTGGAACCAGATTCCATTTCTCTTTAGACCTTCGAGATTGGAACCAGTTTTCATTTCTCCTTAAACCTTCGAGATTGTAATCAGTTTCCATTTCTCCTTAAATCTTCGAGATTGGAACCAGTTTCCATTTCTCCCTAAACCTTCGAGATTGGAACCAGTTTCCATTTCTCCTTAAACCTTCGAGATTGGAACCAGTTTCCATTTCTCCTTAAACCTTCTTGATTGGAACCAGTTTCCATTTCTCTCTAGTCCTTTGAGATTGGAACCAGTTTCCATTTCTCTCTAGTCCTTTGAGATTGGAACCAGTTTCCATGTTCTGAAATCCTTTTACCTCTTTTCTGAGGTGAGGTGGACCCCCAATAGGTGTTAGCTTTGGAATAGTCCTCCGGGTTGAGAAGTTTTATGAGACTTTCTCTTCCTTTCCAATTCCAAATCGGGTCCCTTCCTTTTTCTATAAACTCCGTTCTTTAAACATTTCGTTCCTAACAAATAAATCCTCTAATAAACAACCCTTTAAACAAACTCTTTTAAATTTCAAATACACTAAGATAAATGAAAATGTGTTCGGACTCTTTCTTTTTCATCCTAAGTTTTGCGACAAAAAAAAGCATAATTCGGGACTGATAATCAGAATCTACCCTGCAGAAAATGTCTGCGCTAAAGTTAATTTTCTCCTTAACAAATGAATGGACTTCACCGTTTATAAGGATGAACTGCTCGACAATGGAATCATCCATTTTGGACAAGGATTCGACAATACTGATATCAAGTTCGCTGATGTTACTCTCTTCGCTCTAATGGACAAAGTGCCAGAAACTGAGGACCCGTGATTGAGTTCAACCTGAAGTCGACTCAAGAATTCCCTCCCCTGCAAAGGGTTCCAGCTGAAAGAAGTACTGCTACTCATAGGAGGACCGATCAAGTCATCTCTGCACCTACCCCGACTTCTACCAAACTAAAGAGGAAGGAAATTCAAGTCTGTGATGAACCCGTCATCGTAGAGGGTATAGATTTTGCTACAATACCATCTGTTTTCGAGATTCGGTCCAGTTCAAGAGTTACACCCCTAACTCGGACTCAAAGGAGAAATAGAAGCAGGAAGATCGCCAGGACTGAAAAAGACAAAGCTGCTGAAGTTGCTTACCTAGAAGAAATTCCTGAGGATAGAGAAGAACTGCTTGAGTATATGCCTCTGTTGGAAGGGAGTAGGTTTCACCCCCTCTCTACTGCATCGGATGAAGAAGACCTCTGATGGATTGCTGCTACATTACCCCGACCTGCCTACTATAGTACCTACAAAAGAAAAAGGGTTAAGACCAAGCCATTTGCTCGGCTACAAGCTGTAATAGAAAAATTGGCAAAGAAAGAAAGATGCACTGTGTCAGAAATCCTAAGAAGAATGGGATGAGTTCCAACTAGATCCCGCCTCGGACCGCGAGTAGAGCCTGTCACTACCATAGAGAAACCAAGGAAGAAAATAAGAGCTAGTTCACCTGTTGTTGTATCGGGGCATCATATTAGGGAGGACACCACCTACCAGCATATAGTCGACAGACCGTCCGGTCCTAGGCTTTCTGCTGCAAGAAGGATGGTGTGGCGACCTATTATTTCTGAGTCGAGACCAACACAACGTCCTGAGAAGAAAATCCTAGTCAAAGAGCCTGAATCAGAAGAAAGTGCTACTGCAATAAAAGAAACTCCCGAAAAAGAAGTTCAACAACCATCACAGGACAAATGCAAGACCGTCTGTAAGAGACCCCTCGAGGATGCTACAGGAAAGCTAAGGATGGATATCTGATGGTTGGCAAATGGAAGAGGAGAAAAGTTGGAAAATGAAGTTGATTCATCAGAGTTCATCGATGAGGAGTATGTCGAGATCAACATGGTTGAAACACGAGCATCGTCAGCCTCACAGGGTGCTCCGACAGCTGCAGAAAGAGATGAATCGAAAGTGATGAGAGCACAGCTTTGGGAAAGAGATGACACAATTTCCCAGATGGCAAGGAGGATGGAAGAGATGGCTGCTGCTTTAGCCACTCTCCAGAGTCAGGTGCAACCTCAGAAAGAAACACCCCCAGAAATCATCCATATTGCAGATGGAGGAAAAGAGATCACATCCGTCAACGGAGACAAGCCACCAAAGAAGGATTCTGCACAGTGCATGATTTCCGGAAAGGACATTAAAAACATGGTGTAACAGCAGGTGCGAGAAGCCTTAGCACAATCCAAGAGTGGATCATCTATTCAAATGGGTAGGCCTTACCATGAAGAATTTGATGTCGTCCAATACCCAAAAGGCTTCGTACCACCTCTATTTAAGACTTTTGATGGAATGGGAAACCCCCGGCAGCATGTCACACATTTTCGTGCTAGTTGCTGCAATGCCGGTGGGAGTGACGCTTTACTCGTCCGACAGTTTGTCAGCAGCCTGTCAGGGATCGCCTTCGACTGGTACGTAGAATTGCCAAATGGTTCAGTTAAGACCTTTGTAGAATTGGAAAACCTCTTCGTTAAGTGATTTGCCAGGGCTCGACACCACATCACGATAGGAGATCTAGTGGTGGAGCACGAGAAACCGAACGAAACTCTAGTAGATTACATACTTCGATGGAGAAATTTAAGCATGAAGTGTGAGCCACAACTACAGGAAAAACATGCGATCGGTATTTTGCTGAAAAGCATCAATGGCCCGATAGCACTTCTCCTTAAAGGATTTACAATCAATACTTTCGAGAAGCTACTTAGTAAGACCGGAAGCTTACAAGAGGAAGCAAAGCAGCTAAGTTTCGTGGACAAGACTGATAAACAGAAACCGGTGAAAACATTCAAAAAGAAGTCTGGAATCGTCGCGGTAGAAGATAAGGGAAAGCATCCAGTACAGATACAGCCAAAGCGGCTACAGCCTAGCTATCAACCACCGCAACATACTTACCAACAACCTCAGTAGGGTTATCAATCGCCTCGTCCACAGCGTACCCTGAAAGATTTTTTGAATAAGGAATATCCATTAAAAATTGAATTAGTATCAAAAATGTTCCGTAGTTTAATGAAAATACCAGATTTTCAGTTACCAGAGCCCAAGAGGCCTGAAGAAGTCAATAAGAAGGATCATCCAAACTATTGCCCTTACCACTGGATGTTCGGGCATAAGATAGAGGATTGCATTACTTTCAAGATTTGGCTTAATGATAATCTACAGAAAGGGAACATAACGATCCCGAAGGAATACATGAAGGAACCCCAAAAGGGAGGTTCCGTCAATGTTATTTCAATGGATCCCATTATTACGATAGACTCTTACACGACTCATGATGGATGGAGTACCGTCAGGACAAAGTATTCAAAGAAAATTTTGGATCACATCCAAACCGCTTCGGTGCGTGCTTCAACTCAGAGTTTGAAATCTGTTGAGCTGGCACTATCACTTGCGATTGAAGAACCACCCCAGAAGGAGGAGAAGATCGTAGAAGAAAAGAAGACTGAGACTCCGAAGGGTAGACTAGGGGCTACTTATCCTAGGATGGTTGTTTCCGATTCAGGGGAGAAATTCCTCGAACCTCTGACTCTGTATGATTATTTGCTCGCCCCGGCGGGATCTGATAATGATAAGAGTTTTGGTGTTGGCTACGTTTTGACTGTTTCTAATGATTACGTAACTAACGATAACCAACCTAATCCGGATCTCGATTCCGATTTAAATAACGATTCTCAAATCATACTAAACCTCAATGACCACGACGAAGGAGAAGACGTTCACAAGGATGGCTACGAAAGCTCAACAAGCAACGAGTCTATTTATGAATTTCGAGGAGCTCCAATTGCAATAGAATTAGAGTCATCAGATTTCAAAGCAACGCTAGAAGAGCCAGTTGTTCCAATTCAAGAGGATACACCGGCAGATTCAACACCAGATTCAGAAGAAAAAACTGAAGTCAATTTAAGAATTAGAAATGTTCTGCCCCAAGAATGGTTCCAAAGGATAAAGGAAAGCAGGTAGTTGCTCAAGAGGAGCAAACCTAGCAGAGGAATTGCCCATTCGGGATGAAACCGAGGAACATGGTAATAAAGTAGACTACAACATCCTAGCCCATCATAGCAAGCTACCAGCCAAACTAAGCATATACGACGCTCTGATCTTGTTAAAGGAGATGAGGGAAACTCTGATCAAGGCCTTACTTGATCTAGAGATTTTTTTAGCTCAAATGGTTGGTAATTCCTTAGACGAGGTTTGCTCGTTAAAAGAAGAGAGAGGTGTTACCTTCACGGACAATGATCTACTACTCGAAACGGCTGATCACAACCGACCGTTGTACATTTCAGTCACTATTAGCAAGTTTACTCTCTCCAGGGTGTTGGTTGATTCGATAGCATCAATCAACATAATGAGCCTTCGAACATTAGCATATTTGGAAATTGATGCTCGTAAACTTGAAGCAGACAAGATGTTATTAAGAGGGTTCAATCAGAAAGGATAAAGAGCACTCAGATCAATAATAGTGTTAATGAAGACCGGTGATCTGGCAAAGACAACCGCAAAATTCCATATAATTGATTCTGAAACATCATTCAACGCTCTAATGGGTCGGCCATGGATCCATGAGAACCGGATGGTACCATCATCTCTTGACCAGTGCATAAAATATTACGAATGAGGAGAACAATGTATCAAAGGTGACTTGCAACCATTCTCCGTACACGAGATTGGAATTCATGAAGATGCATCCTATTACGCGCCTCCAAAGAAAACAATTTTTTTCAGAAACACCGTACCAAATGAAGCAAAAGAAGTGCAAGATGATAAAGAGCCAGAAATTCTAGTCCAACAGTTACTCATCACTCCCTTACAGCGTGATGGTGAAGGTTTCTCCAGAACTCGCACCCGAGGTCGAGGCCGAGGACGAGGTCGTGGAAGAGACATTAGAATAGTTGGATAGAAGAAACCAGTCATCGACGTTGATTGGGAGACCAGTTTCGAAGAAGAAGAAATCAAGAAAGAAGCAGCAACAGTAAATCAAAAGAAACCTCAGTTCAAGATCTCTCTTGAAGATGAAAAGAATGATAAATACAAATCAATGTACGAGAAGATTAACCACTATGTACATACTATGACCCTGACCTCGATCCATTCTAATAAGATCGAGGGTATGGTGGTCAAAGAAGTGCATGGTGGTGGTACTAAACCATCAAATTCTACCGTGGTGCTTCTTCTTCCATAAATGAAGAAGATGTACAATTTGAAGATGTTACTTCTTCTGACTTAATAGAATTGCCTTTTGCGTGGTATTCTCCCTGCGCTCAAAACTTAATTCAACGTGGTCTCTTACCTCAACGATGGACAAAAGGTCAATCACAGCACTTTGAGAAATTATGGAACAATGCCAGTCGGCCTCCCAATTCAAAACATGGTCTCGAATTTGGCACAGTAAGATCAGTTGACGATACGGGATTTTGCTTGGTTGTCACTTGCAAGCCTAATGAAGACTTCTTGGAAGCTTCAGAAGATCTCAAAGATCTACTAATCGGAGATGCTCCGCCAGAATTTGAAGAAGAAATTAAATCTACAATAGACGAGTTAATGGAAGTTAACTTAGGTACTAGCGAAGAGCCTAGGCCGAACTTTGTTAGCTCCTTACTCAATAAAGAAGACTTCGAAGAAATAATCAAGTTATTAATGGAATTCAAGGACTATTTTGCTTGGAGTTATGATGAAATGCCAGGATTCGCTCCAGAGGTCGCAGTTCACAAGCTAGGAGTGGATCCCACTACCGTTCCAGTTAGACAAGCTCCGAGAAGAATCCATCTAGAGATTGAATAACAAGTTATAGCTGAATTTAAGAAGCTAATAGACGCTAAATTTGTCCGTGAGGAACAATATCCAACTGGTTAGACAATGTGGTACCGGTCAGAAAGAAGAATGGTCAGATCAGAATCTGCGTGGATTTCAGAGATTTGAACAAAGCATGTCCAAAGGACGAATTCCCGCTACCCATTCCAGAATTGATGATCGACATTGCTTCAACACATGAAGTCTTCTCATTCATGGATGGATCATCGGGATACAACCAGATAAAGATGGCACCAGAAGATGAAAAGCTTACAACCTTCAGAACGTCGATCGGGGTATACTGCTACACAGTGATGTCGTTTAGATTAAAGAACGCATGAGCAACTTATCCAAGAGCAATGACAAGAATTTTTGATGATCTCATTCACAATCAAGTCGAGTGCTATGTGGATTATGTGTTCATCAAGAGAAAACTAAAAGAAGATCACTTGTATGTTTTGAGATTTGTTTTCGAGCAGTTAAGACAATATGACCTTAAGATGAATCCCTTGAAATGCGGCTTCGGAGTCACCTCTGGGAAATTCTTAGAATTTGTTGTTTGACATCGTGGAATTGAAATCGATCCGGAGAAGATTAAATCTATCTTAGAAATGCCGCCTCCAAAAACCTTGAAACAACTACGATCCTTTCAAGGAAAATTAGCATATCTTCGACGCTTTATCTCAAAGTTATCAGGAAGGTGTCAGCCTTTTTCATCTTTGGTTAAGAAGGATGCCAAGTTTACTTGGGACTCCAAATGTCAACATGCCTTCAATGACATTAAACAGTATTTAATTACACCTCCTGTTTTAGCAGCCCCAGTCTTAGGTAGACCATTGATACTTTATACCGCGGCTTTAGACGACTCTCTCGAAGCCCTGCTAGCTCAGGTCAATGACGAGGGAAAAGAAAATGCTCTCTACTACTTAAGTCGTTGTCTAATTCTGATGAAAGTAAAGTATCCTCCTATTGAAAAGCACAGTTTGGCCCTGATCTTCACCGCTGAAAAGCTCAGGCATTAGATACTTTCTCATAAAGTTAACCTTATTTCGAAGTTCAATCCATTGCAATATTTTATGACCCGACCGACACTTTCCGGCAGACTTGCCAGGTGGTAGATGATACTATTGCAATTCGATATAACTTTCGTTCCTCTTCGTGCTATAAAGGGACAAGTCCTAGCATACTTTCTCGTAGCACACCCTTTACCGGCAGAATCGCCTCTCAACGATGATTTGCCAGACGAGCAGATAATGAGCCTAGAAGACCCCGATGATCAACGTTGGGAATTGTACTTCGACCAGAAAGATAAAGAATCACCAACAATAGTGCCAGGTAAGGCAGGAATCGGACTAATCTTTATGACACCAGAGCGGGGGATGTTAAGGGATTCCTACCATCTAACAGAACCGTGTACAAACAACGAGGCAGAATACGAGCCCTTATAACCTGACTGGAATTAACCATTCAGATGGGGATAATGGATATCAACATCTATGGGGATTCTTAGTTAATAATTCAACAGGTCGCAAGACAATACAGAATTCTAAAGCCAAGACTTAAGCAGTACTTTCAGTACGCAATGAAATTGCTAGAGTAGATTCTGAATGTAACGATCTACAAGATTCCTAGAAGAGAAAATGCTCTCGTGGATGCGTTAGCCCGCCTTGCAAAGGAATTTGCCTGCTTGCAGGATGAGTCAGTTGAAATGTCAGTTCAAGGACGAAAGGTTCCATCACAGCTCGACATGGATACAATACACAAATTAGAAGTAAAAGAATCAATTGCAGCAGTGACAGAAAATACAGAAGATTGGCGGCAACCATTAATAGACTACTTGCAAACACGAAACCTACCGGACGACAAGTCGTTATCCCATCAAATCAAGAAAAGAACTCTGTCTTACGCATTAATAAACAACACGTTATACAGAAGGTCCTTTGATCAGATGTGGCTAAGGTGCCTGAGCGAGTCTGAGACTCATGAAATCTTTAAAGAAGTACACTCAGGACTTTGTGGCGCTCATCAGTCTGGTCCAAAAATGAAAATGAAGATTAAAAGACTAGGGTACTACTGACCCTTAATGATGACCGATTGCATGAAGACTGCCTAAAGTTGTCACCAGTGCCAAGTGCATGGAGTGGTTCTACATTAACCTCCAAATGTCCTACATCCGACAATCGCGTTGTGGCCGTTTGAGTGTTAGGGCACAGATATTGTGGGTCCGATAGAACCGCCTTCTTCAAGTGGACATCACTTCATTCTTACAGCTACAAATTACTTTTCTAAGTGGGCAGAAGCTATACCACTCAGAGATGTGAAAGCACATCACGTGCTACAGTTCTTCAAGAATAAAGTCGTCTACCGTTCTGGGGTACCACGCAGAATTATCTCAGATTACAGATCCACATTCAGAAGCACGAAGATCTACAATTTTGTCAGAAGACACGGGATCGACCGATGCTATTCAACAATCTATTAGCCAAGAGCGAACGACTTGGCTGAGGCTTTTAATAAAACTCTCATACAAATCATAAAGAAAACTTTGGACTACAACAAAAGAAATTGGCACGAGAAGTTGTTAGAAGCCTTATGGGCCTACAGGATGATTTTTAGAACTCCCACCCAGTCTACGCCTTACGCCTTAGTGTACGGGTCTGAGGCCGTTCTACCCTTAGAGGTTCAGCTTCCTTCTCTCAGAATTGCAGTTGTAAACAAGATCACTACAGAAGAAAATGCCAAACTATGACTAGAAGAATTAGAAAGCTTAGAAGGAAAAACAATTTCAGCATAGCAGAATTTGTAACTGTATCAAGCTAAGATGATCCAGGCCCATGATAAATTAGTCCGTCCAAGGATATTCAAAGTCGGTGACTTGGTTTGGGTTATCAGAAGACCTATTCTTGCACATCGCAAGATAGGTGGTAAATTTGAACCAACTTGGGAAGGGCCATTCGTGGTCGAGACAATTTACTCAGGGGGTTCCTACCAGCTTGTAAATTGCCGCGGAGAACGACCTATGCTTCCAATTAATGGACGATATCTAAAGAAATATTACGCAACCTGATGTTTTGAAGGATGAATCCTCATTCCTAGAAGCACGGGCACAGTAATTACTTATGACTGGGTCCGAACCCAAAAATATAAGTAAAATATAAAAAAGTGGATTATAAAGAAATTTTTTTAAAAAAAATGTGAAAAAGAAAGCATGTGAAAGCACAATAATAAAGTCTTTATCCTTCCTTTCAAATCGAGTCTCACTCTTGATCTTTCTTTATCTTTTGCTACTTCTATTTAAATTTGAAATAAACGAATAAAAGCTCTTCATTAATAAACAAATAAATTTTTCTACTGTTCTTGTTCTTAGTGCAGCCCCTGATCCTTTCCTTATTTTTTCACAGGAAAATGTCGAACGGGCAGTTGGTTCTGAACTTTAAGAATGGCGTGAGTCTAGCACTTGATGAAAAGAGGGTGAGGGATGGAGTCGTGATCGAGATTGACTCTGACTTCACACCAGTCGGGCTACAATATGAAGAAAATGATTGGACCCTGATTGATCGAGAAGAATTCCACAGTCAGACAGTGATGAAATTGGGTGGCTCACATCAACCATCTACCAGCAAGAAGAGGAAAGTAAACACCGCTCATGCAACGGGAGAAGACAAGAGAGTTAAGTCCGTGGTTGCTACAGTAGAAGGCAGGCTCGCCTGCGCCATACCCACAGAGATCCAAGGGGTAAGGAGAACTACTCTCATTGCCACTCAGCGGAGGAACAAGAATCGCCGCATTCGCAAGATGTTAACCAAGTTAGCAGCAGATCAACATGAAGAGACAGTTGCTACCGTCCATTCAAATACTCCGAAGAAATTGGTTCGAGAGGATCCGAAAAGAAGGAGATCAATTCCAAGGAAAGTAGAACAGATAAAGGAAATTCCAAGAAGAGCAGAAATAGGATCAGCGCCTCGATGCCAAATAAATGCACCAGTTTTAAAGAATCTTGTTGCGAAAGCAACCCTGGAGGACGTCCCGACAGAGATAACCCCGAGGAGCAAAGACACGCAGGAGAGTGTGCCGGGGTTGAACCATAAATTCCCCAGTACGTTACTGAACCTCGCCAGTTGCATCTAATTCCAGATTATGAGTTGGAAAGAATTCAGAATGTCGAAAAGAAGACCTTTGGATACTTTGAGAGAATTGGAGGCAAGAGGATCAATATCTTAGATGGCCTCGAGCTACATACATATGTATTCTCAGATTACGAGCAACAGAAAATTGCAGACTGCATTGTTGAACTCCAAAAAATGGGCCGAGCTGGTCGTCTAAGGGAAAAGACCTATTCAGAACTCCGAAGATGGATGCCAGGTAAAAGAAGAGTTACGATCCAGTGCGGATGTTGCTACAACTTTGCGGTAGACAGAGAAGGAAATCTACCAGGGATATTCCGTCGCAGTGAGGTGGATCTGATGCCGAATGTTATTAAAAGAATGGTAAAGAGGATGATAACATGGAGGGTATTGCCTGCAGACTGCATACCCAACAGTTGCATCATTAACATCTATAAGGAGGGCGACTGTATACCTCCACACATAGACTATCATGATTTTTTTAGACTTTTTTGCACAATGTCTTTTGTCAACCAGTGCAATATCATGTTCGGATCTGACCTCCAGATAGCAGGCCCCGGAGAATTCTGAGGGCCAGTGGAGATACCACTACCGGTAGGTTCCGTCATGGTGTTAAAAGGGAATGGGGCGGACATCGAAAAGCATTGCATTCCAGGAGTGCGTGTTGAGCGAATCTCTGTTACTTTCAGGAGGATGGACGACAGAAAAATGCCTTTCCACTTCCAGCCAGACCCAGAGTTAGAGAGCCTCCGGTCTTACGAGCTGTGAGTTACATGGGAGATATCACACCTCCAATGCACATCCATATGGCATTCCTACCAAGGATGACTTGGAAGGTGATGTTATTGTCCATGTATCTCACTATTCAGACATGGATTCTCGCAGATGCTTTTAGAAGAAACTTGAAGGATCTTACACAATCCGTTTTGGATTTATATGGATTGTATGAGATATTAAATTCTCAAAGAAAATATCATCATGTTCCGGATCAAGATGTATGATGTATTTTCAACAAGATTGGAATGAAAGTGACCATGTCATATTTTGCCTTCACCTCTTTTTTGTGCAAATTGACTGGGAAACGCCATTAAATTAAAAAGAACTTTGAGCAAAGAACAAAGGGAAAATTAAAATAAATAAGAACTCTTTTAAAAAAAAATCTCAATGTCAAAATAAACTACAAATTAACATGAACTCTAAATAAATGTGAAACCTAAATTGAAAATCAGGGTAAAATCAAATCACAATAAACAAACTAAAACAAAATTCCTGAATCCGAAATTCCCAACCTTCGACTATTCTCAAATCTCTTTTTGATTCTCCACGATCACTTCCCTCTTTCGAGAAGGTCGACTGAATCTACTGACACAGAACCACGACAAATTTTCAATTTGGTTCTGATGGCATGTATTCATATCCTTCGCCAAATAATCAGACTTTGATCAATCCTCGTGAGACGCGAAACACTTTCACGTCTCACTCCAAATCTTCTGCTAAACTCAAATCTCCACAGCAAATTTTAACTCTTTAAACCTTTGAGATTGGAACCAGTTTCCATTTCTCTTTACACCTTTGAGATTGGAACCAGTTTCCATTTCTCTTTAGACCTTCGAGATTGGAACCAGTTTCCATTTCTCTTTAAACCTTCAAGATTGGAACCAGTTTCAATTTCTCTTTAGACCTTTGAGATTGAAACCAGTTTCCATTTCTCTTTAGACCTTCGAGATTGGAACCAGTTTCCATTTCTCTTTAAACCTTCGAGATTGGAACCAGTTTCCATTCTCTAGACCTTCGAGATTGAAACCAGTTTCCATTTCTCTTTAGATCTTTGAGATTGAAACCAGTTTTCATTTCTCTTTAGGCCTTTGAGATTGGAACCAGTTTCCATTTCTCTTTAGACCTTTGAGATTGGAACCAGTTTCCATTTCTCTTTAGACCTTCGAGATTGGAACCAGTTTCCAATTCACTTTAAACCTTCGAGATTGGATCCATTTTCCAATTCTCTTTAAACATTCGAGATTGGAACTAGTTTCCATTTCTCTTTAGACCTTCGAGATTGGAACCAGTTTCCATTTCTCTCTAGACCTTCGAGATTGGAACTGGTTTCCATTTCTCTTTAGACCTTCGAGATTGGAACCAGATTCTATTTCTCGTTAAACATTCGAGATTGGAACCAGTTTCCATTTCTCTTTAGACCTTCGAGATTAGAACTAGATTCCATTTCTCTTTAAACCTTCGAGATTGGAACCAGTTTCCATTTCTCTTTAAACCTTCGAGATTGGAACAAATTTCCATTTCTCCTTGAACCTTAGAGATTGGAATCAGTTTCCATTTCTCCTTGAACCTTCGAGATTGGAACCAGTTTCCATTTCTCCTTAAACCTTCGAGATTGGAACCAATATCCATTTCTCTCTAGACCTTTGAGATTGGAACCAGTTTCCATTTCTCTTTAGAACTTTTAGATTGGAACCATTTTCCATTTCTCTTTAGACCTTTGAGATTGGAACCAGTTTCCATTTCTCTCTAGACCTTTGAGATTGGAACCAGTTTCCATTTCTCTTTAGACCTTTGAGATTGGAACCAGATTCCATTTCTCTTTAAACCTTCGAGATTGGAACCCGGTTTCATTTCTCTTTAGACCTTGGAGATTGAAACCGGTTTCCATTTCTCTTTAGAACTTTGAGACTGGAACCGGTTTCCATTTCTCCTTAGACCTTTGAGATTGGAACCAGTTTCCATTTCTCTTTAGACTTTTGAGATTGGAACCAGTTTCCATTTCTCTTTAGACCTTTGAGATTGGAACCAGTTTCCATTTCTCTTTAAACCTTCGAGACTGGAACCAGATTCCAGTTCTCATTAAACCTTCGAGACTGGAACCCGATTCTAGTTCTCATTAAACCTTCGAGATCAGTACCTAAACTTTGATTCTCATCCTTTTCAATCGATACTTAAACTCCAATTCTCACTCCGAGGCTGGTACCTAAATTCCAGTTCTCTTCGCGATCCCGAGGTTGGAACCTAGGTTCCAATTCTCATTTCAAATCCAGATTTCCCTGAATTGATTTTAAATTAAACCTTAATCCAAATTGAAACTCAAAACAAATCGAAATCTGAACTCACACATTGAAAAACTCGGAATAGAAAATGAAATGAAGTCTAAATCAAATTTCCCTAAATCTTATGATCTGGAATTCACCTTCTTTTCTTTTCCCCAGCGAGAGTTCAGGGATCTCCAGTCTTGGAGATATACTTGATACTCCTCAGCGTAAATTTGTTTCTACTATGTTCTAAGTGTCACTTAGACATCTGTGTTGTTTTTGTTGATCTCTTCGGTCAACGCCAATACGCGCGGTGTGCTTGGTCAGCACCACACCTATTTGGGGTCCATTTGTTGACCTCATTTTTTATGAGGTCTTTTCTCTTCTCCCTCCTTAGTACTTAGGATCTAGCCTTAGGCTTTCCCTTTGACTATCTTAGAGGATTAGAGATGGAACCCACCACTTAGAAATTCAAACACCTCTTAACTCCCTGCAAACCCCATAAGTTTGATTGTAAACCCCTATGTCACTTGGAGGGTTAAGATCAAATGTGGAGGTTTAAAGGATGAGTTCCCTATAAGAATCTTTGGCCTTAAGACTACCCTGGGTGGCTTGGTCTGGTGAGGGTTGACATGGACACATTACACTTTCACACACATCCCAAATCCTAAAACCATTCATACCTAGTTTGACTTCTTGACTCATGTAGGTAATTCATATGGATAGATCTTAACCCCTAGGCCCTTGGCTCAGAGGGTTAGGAACAACATAGTGAATGCCTCAAATGAGTCCTCTCATGGATCTTATGGGCTTGATATGGGTTCATGGCTCAACCAAAGTGATTCCATTCTACTCAAACTTGATCAATCTTTATTTTTCCAAAATTTCAATTTTTGACCCCAGGGGCCCTACACCCACTAAACTTACAAAATGTCCTTGAAATTATCCAAAATTTGCAAAATTTCCTAAATTACACAAAATTCCTCAAAACCAATCCTAAACATTTCCCACCATTCAAATTGATTATCCATATCCAAATATACCAAAAATTCCAAAAATACCCCCCAATACCCTCTGAATACCCAAAATGCCCTTTTTAACCAAAAAATCCATAAATTCCAAAAATTCCTCAAAAATTCAAAAAAATCCCAAATATTCCCAATTTCATTTTGTTCAACTACACCATAGGCCAGTTTTGTCAATTTAACCCACTTTTATCAAAACCCCCAATTTGACCCATTTTTAACCCAAGTGGACCCAATGTCCCACTAAATCAACCCAATTGACCTCAATTTTGATCCAATTTAATTTGAAACTTCAATTCAATATCCCTAATATCAATTTAGACAAAATCCAAGCCCAATTTGATTGACATTTGGATCCAATTTCAATTTAAAGCCTAAAGCCCAATTTTGTCCCATGACCTAAACCTAGCCCAAACCAACCCAATTTAACCCCAATTGACCCCAAATCTTTTCTAAAACCTTCCCAATATCCCGAAAAACAAAACGCAAATAAGATTTGCCCTAAATTTGAACCTAAACTCCAACCAAACCTAACCTAAAATCAAAAATCCTTAAATTGGCCTAAACCCAAACCTAACCCAAATGGGCTCAAATCCCAAAATCAAAGCCCAACCAAAGTTGAAAACTCTTTGTAACACTCTCATAAACATTTATAAACATTAATTTTACATCAAATCCAATATTAGCCCAACCTTAAACCAAGTTAGCCCAATTTGACCCACTTTGGCCCTTTTCCAAAAAGGACCAAATTAAGCCCAATCCAACTCCAAATTACTTCAAACCTACTCCAAATCATTCATGACACATACCTAAACTAAACCTAACATTTTTTTTGGCCCACTCCTTCACAAAATTTCCATCTACCAATTTGTTTTCAAACCTAAAAGACCACCTCCTAAAACCTTTTTAAAAGCCCACTTCCAACAAATTCAAAAGCCCAAATTTCACTCCAAAGCCCACATGAAATTTCCCTCATCATTCCCTATGATTTAAATAACCCCTAAGTCCAAAACCAATCATTTTGATTAAACCAAAATAGCATCATGACAAAACCAATCAAAAAATCCAAAGTTTTCAAAAAATTCCAAATAACCTTTTTTCATGAAAAATGAGCGACGCCATGGACAAGCCATAGGCTAGCCATGAAGCCATCCTTAAGTCCCATGCAAGCCATGTGAGTGGTGTTCATGTGACCATACCATATTGGGTAAGAGGAGGAGCCTCTTTCTTGATTCCCTTAAAGTGATTAAGCACTTTCATGCTTCCCCTAAACCATAATTAAACGTAAATATACTTAGATGGTGACTTTTCCCCACTAAGCTAGCTGACTCACCTGATCTCCCTCAGCCCAAACCAGTGCTTGGAGAGGTGAACCCAACCCATTTGCATGACTTGACCCATTTGGATCCAAAATCACCCCTCTCCCCATACCACTTAAAGCTAAACTCTTTACACATGTCCATGTCTAATTGACTGCACCATTGCCAACCCCTAACCCTCCTGATCAAGATGGTGACCTAAACATGCCAGCCAGCCGCCTGGGTCACCGGAAAATGCCATGGCCGAGAGCTCCATGTGTGCCAAAATTTTCAATTCTTCCTTGTTGAGTTGTCCTAGTCTAATTGAACACCATGGCTGTTCTTCTCTTGTATAGAGCAGCTGATTCCAAGCCCTAACTCCCCCTGGGAGGCCCTCCGGCCATGTCTATTTAAACCCACCACCTTCCCGGCCAAACAAGGTGATGAACCAAACCTAAAAAAATTCTGCCAAATTTGCTCCAGGACCTTCTCCTAACCTAGAGCAATTGATCCCCACTGTTCTCCTGCCCTAAACCCCATTGATTGAGCTCAATTTTGGAGCTCAATTCTCAGCCCAGAACCAGGACATCTCTGAAACCTCCACCAAAATCAAATTAAACTCACCCACACCTGCACAGGACCAAGAGAAGGAGTTCCCCAGTGGAAGCCCCCTCACCAGGCCAGCCATTCTCTCTATCGGCCAAGCTTTGAAATTAGGCTTGGTGGAAGTTGTACCTAGGCAATTCCCCAGAGCCAGAGACTTCATCTGGAGCTTCCTTGGGTGCAATTGAAGGTGCTACAACTCTCTGATTGAAGCTTCACTTCTCAGAGCCAAGGTATAGACATCTCCTTCCTCCCGAGCTTCAAGAGATTCTCCATTTTGATTTACTTAATTTCATAGCATATAAACCATATGGATGTGTTTATCTCCTCAAGACAAGTCAATAGAGCATAAGAACATGAATATCCATTGAGAAATGAGAGAGTTCTTAGGGTTTTAGTGTGGACGGTCACGGGTGCACACCAGTCATAGACGATAACCAGGCACCGTCCGATCGAGTGTGTATCGGTTGAATGGCTCAGATTGTGTCGGATCACAGGAAGGAGGGGAACAACGGGACGTGTGGCGGCTGAATCAGATGACGGCGTCAAATAGGAGCGTGTCGCGAGGTCTTTCGATCCACCGTAGGTTCACGTGGCGCTGAGTCAGATAAGTAGATAAATATGATTTATTTATTTATTTAAATACCCAAAACTTAGAAAATCCATATCTTTGGGTAGAAAAATCACAAAAATAAACTAAAAATACCCTCTTGCTCAGTGAACATAAGAGAATAATGTGGAAAAGAAATCATGTTATTCTGATGAGTACTTTATTTTTAATTAATTATTTACTCATTTCAGTATTTTGATTCTCCATTTGCATAGACAATTCACCATGGCATGAGAGCTTTTGAAGCCTCTGATCTTGGGAACATTCCCTGAATTTTTCAAGGTCAGAGGCCATCTCTATGGCAAGTTATGTATTTTTCAAGTTTATGTCACTATTTTTGGTATTTTAATTCCATTAATTAGAATATTTCTTAAACAATTCTAGGAAAATTTGGGGAAGTTTCTTAGGACCCGAGGACCCTCGGATAATAATTTCTTGAGTTAATTCATTAAGAATAACCCTAATTGGCCTAATTACTCAAAACTGAATTTTAATTAATTAGGGTTAACCACACATCAATAGAACTTGAAAACAATTCTCCACTGATCTTTAGGATCAGAGGGATCTCACATAAAAATTTGGAATCAATTGGAAATATTTAACCCCACTAAATAGATTAATTAAGTCACATGAGTAAAATTAAACTTTAAAAATTCATAGCACTAAAAATACACTTTAAAAATTCACCAAATTGGTTTTGGGGCCTCTCTGATATCAGAGCAGCCTTAGAAAATTAAAATTAAAATTTTCTAAAAATCTTCATTTTTCATCATATTTTAATATTTTAATTAATTAAAAAAATAATAAAAATAAAAAAAATATTAAAAAATCATAGAAATGTAATATTTTAACTCCTAATCACTTAGGAATAAACGAAATATTTTTCCCAAGTCTCAAAGTAAAGATATTGAATTTTAAATGCTTAAAACAATTTTTGGATTAAAAAATGAATTTTCCAAAATTTTCACTAAATTAATTCTAATAAATCAAAGAAAGATTAGAAAATTATAAAATTTATTTCTTTGAATCCCTTGGGGTTCGAGAGATTTAAAAAAAATATAAAATTTGATTTTCAACCTTTATTTTATTTTATAATTAATTAACACTCCAAAACTCAAAATAATTATAATTAATAAAATATAATTGAAAAAATCACCAAAATTGGTCCAAGTGGTTCTCTAGTCATTAGGAACATCCCATAATGTTTTTAAGGACAGAAACCTTTCCTTGGTCATGTTGTTGAATTTCCATTGAAAATCCTTATTTTTCATTAAAATAATTATATAAATTAAATTAAATTTAGAAAAATCACATTTTCTTTTCTAAATGTCTTAATTGATATATGAGTGAAGTGACATAAAAATTTCAAGTTCATTTGAGTTCAATTTAGTGAGTTATGAAATAAATAAGCCTAAAGGGGCATAAAGGTAATTAAAGGACTTTAACCCTAATTAATATTTAGGTTTAATCAAGGGGAGGGCAAAATATCTGATTTTAAAATTTTCTTTAGAAGATTGAAACTTAGAGAATTAAAGGGTAGAAACCCATTAATCATCTTGAAAATATTTGAAGTAAACCTCAATTAATTAAATAATTTGAATTTTGGAAGAATAAGTTAAAATTTGGATTATTTAAATGAGGGTATAATTTAGAGAGATTATAATAACTTAAACTAAAATCCCTAAATGAATCACACTAATAATATTCAACTTTTTAATTAAATTTAAAGTGATAATTAGAATTAATAATTAAATAATTAAAAGGAAAGTGAACTCTAATTAAATTAAAACCTAAAACATTAAATAATTTGATAATTAAATTGAAATAAATTTAAAACAAATAAAAAAGTTATTAATTTCAAAAATCACTTGAAAGTAAATTTAAAACAAATTTGAAATATTAAAAATTAATTTTAAAAAGATAAATTCTAAATAAAAAAATAATATAATAATCCAACCAATTAAAAAGTTAATCGAGAATATTGCAATTAGATTAAAGTTAAATCATTAAATTAAAATTAAATCGTTAAAGTCTAAATTAAATAATTTAAATTGCTCTTTTAATTCAAATGGTTTAAAACACTTAAGAATAAAACAATTTGAACACTATTCCAAACTTAAAATTATTAAAATTTCATAACTAAATTAAATCATTTTAAATCATCAATTCAATCTTAAATCAAAACGGTTAAATTCTTTAACAAACTAATTTGCTCCTAAAGGCTTTCATTATTATAACTCTTAAATGGAGTATTAAGTGAAATGTCACTTTACTTATAGGATAATCAAACATCCTAATTCACTGAGCAAGAGGGAAAATCTAAACTGAATTCTTGAATGATCAATTCACTAGTACAATTAAACTCATTTGGACTCAAAATAATCTCAAAAGTATTAAAAATATGTTTAGCACTCATCCTAAACACTTCCTCAATATGATGGGATGTTTTAGAAGAACAATTAAATTTAATTGTTCTTTGATGAAGAAAATCACCCTTAAACAAAATACAAGAACCTAGATGTCATAGGAAATGACTAGCAATAGGATTAGAAATTTGGTGGACAACCAAAACCTTTCCCTTAGCTTTACCTAGGTACTTGTCATAAATATTTAAATGCCTTAACATGTGTTTTAAGTGCAGCTTGGAATGACGGGAAGACCCTCCAGGTATGCTTTTATTTTATTGCAAGTTACTTACCTGTACTGGACTTTACTTTTCTTGCATGTTAAATAAGATTGTTACATGAAAACTAAAACCTTTAGGATAGTCACAAAACTGAAACCAAAACTAAATTAAAAATTACAACAAGATAAAATCCACCACTACAACATTTCAAAATATAAAACAACTCAAAATTTAATCACAAACAGAACACAAAACTACAATTACAATTAAATTAAAACATCTCGTTGGATGATCGGGAATACCTCAGATGATGTAACCTACGTGTTGCTAACGGGATTTCCCACGGTCTAAATGAAAGTGTGGAACTCATTTAGTTGAGTTTAGCAAATTCATCTGGATGAAGTGAATCCGATAAAAATAACGGTGCCAGAATGATGGAACCGTGGGATCTTAACCGGTGTTGTTATAATCAACTTTAAGATTCCCCTAATAAAACATTAAAGACATTTGAACTTTAAGACTCTTCTAAACCAAAACACTTTTCTCATCTCCTGATTTTCACCTTCTAAAACTAAACCTCTGCAACAACAAGGAGCTTGGAGCATAGTGGTGTTGACCTCATTTTTGATGAGGTCTTCTCTTCCTTTTTTAGTACTTAGGATCTAGCCTTAGGCTTTTTCTTTGGCTATCCTAGAGGATTAGAATTGGGACCCACCACTTAGAAATTCAAACCACTTCTTAACTCCCTGCAAACTCCACAAACTTGATTATAGACCCCTAATCACCTAGAGGGTTGAGATCAAATGTGGAAGTTTAAAGGATGAGTTCCTATAGGACTCTTTAGCCTTAGGACCGCCTACTAGGTGGCACAGTGCGGTGAGGGCTGACTTACACACACACTACACTTATACACTACACTTTCACACACCTCCTAGAACTACACCCATACCCAACTTGACCTCCTGACTCATGAATGTGATTCACATGGATGGTCCTTAACCCCCAAGCCCTTGGCTAGGAGGGTTAGGAACAACATAGTGAATGCCTCAAATGAGTCCCTTCATGGATCATGTGGGCTTGATATGGCTTCATGGCTCAACCAGAATGATTTCATTTCACTTACATTTACCTAATCTTCAATTTTCTAAATTTTTAATTTTTGACCCCCGGGACCCCAGACCCGCCTAGCCTACCCAAAACCCTTGAAATTACCCAAAATTTTCAAAATTCTCCAAAATCACCCAAACTCCTCAAAATCAATCTCAAACATTCTCCCACCACTCAAATTGACCATTTTTACCCAAAATACTCAAAATTCCAAAAATACCCCCAATACCCTCCAAATTACCAAAATGCCCCTCTTGACCCAAAAATCCAAAAATTCAGAAAATTCCCACAAAATTTCAGAAAATCCCAAATATTCTCAATTTCATTTTGTCCAACTACACCATAGGCCAATTTTGTTAATTTACCCCACTTTTGTCAAAATCCCCAATTTGACCCATTTTAACCCAAAGTGAACCCAATGTCAAACCAAACCTACCCAATTGACCGAAATTATGGTCCAATTCAATTCTAAACTTCAATTCAACATCCTCAACACCAATCTAGACCAAATCCAAGCTCAATTTGATTGACATTTGAATCCAATTTCACTTTTGACCTTAAAGCCCAATTTGGACCCATGACCCAAACTTAGCCCAAACCAAACCAATTCAACTCCAATAAACCCCAAATACTTTCTAAAACCTTCCTAGAATCCCCACAAACAAAACACTAACATGATTTGCCCAAAAGTTGGCCGCAAACCCCACTCAAATTCAACCCAAAACCAAAAGGTCCAATTTTGACCTAAACCCAAACCTAACCCAAATATGCCCAAACCCCAAAATCAAAACCAAAACAAAGTCAAAACCTCTTTGAAACACTCCCATAAACATTTCCCAATATTAATTTTACATCAATTTCAACCCTATCCCAACATTGGCCCAAGTTAGCCTAATTTGGCCTACATTGGCCCATTTACCAAAGAAGCCCAAATCCAACCCAATTCAAACCCAAATCACTCCAAATTCATTTCAAATCACTCATGACATATCCCTAAACCAAACCCAACAATTATTTGGCCTAAACTTCTACAAAATTCCCATCCATGGATTCATTCTTAAACCTAAAGGGGTCATCCCCTTAAGCCCTCCTAAGAGCCCACTTCCACCAAATTCAAAAGCCCAAATCAATCTAAAGCCCACATGACACTTTCCCTCATCACACATTCAATTTAAAATCATTCCTAAAGTCATAATTTATCAATTAAACAATTCCAAATCAAGCCTCATAACAATTCCCATCAAAATGCCAAAATTCACAAAACCCTTTTTCATGAAGTTGACTTAACTTTTCCCAAGCCAAAGATGAGCCACATGGAAGCCATGAGAGCCTCTTTACATGTTACCATGCCATTTTGGGCAAAAGAAGGAGACTCTTTCCTTAATCTCCTAAAGTCATTAGCCTTAACCATGATTCCCCTTAACCCAAACTTAATACAAATATATTTGGATAAGGACTTCTCCATGCCAAACCAGCTGATTCCTTTGACTCCCCACAACACCCAAAGCCTCCTTGAAGGGTGAACCAAGCCCAACAGGTGGACTTGACCAAATCAAGCCAAAATTGGCCTTCCCCCATGCCATTTTAATCCAAGCTTTTGACACAAGGCAAAGCCCGATTGCCTACACTAAACCCAGCCACGACCCACTCTGGACTCCGAGGGTGACCCATGCCTGCCGGCCAGCCGCCTGGATCGCTGGAAAACACCATGGCCGAGACCTTGGGAGGAGCCAAAGTTTGGAATTCCCACCTGCTGAGCTGCCCCATGCCCAATGGCCACCATGGCTGTTCTTCCCTTGACCTAAGCAGCTGATCCCAAGCCTTAAACCCCCCTGGGAGGCCCTCCACCATCTCCTATTTAAACCTCACCTCTCTCGGCCATGAGAAAGTGCTGAACTAAACCTTACTGAAACCCTGCCAAAATTGCTCCAGACCACTCCCCACACTTAGAGCAGTTGATCCCCAGTGACAATTTGCCCTAATCCCCATCAACAAAGCCCAATTTCTCAGCAAAAATTCCACCCAAAACCAGGACATCTCCCAATTCTCCACTAAATTCAAGTTAAACTCACCCACACCTGCACAAGGTCAAGAAGAGAAGTTTCCCAGTGAAAGCCCCCTCTCCAGGCCACCCATCTGTTCCAGACTCTAAAGGTTGCGATCGGCTTTGGTGGAAATCAACTCTAGGCTATTCACCAGGCCAAGGGACTTCATCTGGAGCTTGCTTGGACCCAATCGAACGTGACACACCTCTCAGATTGAAGCTTCACTTCTCCGAGCAAAGGTATGGTCTCGATCTTCTTCCCGAGCTTCGAACATTCTCCATTTTTATTGAGTCGATTCCATGCCACATAAGCTCGTATGGATGTGTTCGTCTTCTCGAGACGAATCCATAGAGCATAAGAACGTTTAATTTGGTCAAGTATCGAGTGAGATCTTAAGCCTAGAAGATGGACGGTTCTGGGGCTAGGAGGCTTGGGGACGATGAACGGATGCCATTCATTCAATACACACGAGAACGGACGGTTCAGATGACGTCGGACCAGGATATGATATGTGAACCGCGGGCCGTGTGGTGCTGAGTCTGAAGGCGGCGCCGAATCAGGAGACGACGTGTGTGCGTTCGGAGTTGCCGAGATTGAGCTGGCGCCGCGTCACTTAAGTAGGAAAATAGGATTTTTCTTATTCATTAAATACCCAGAACTTCAAAAATCCATAACTTTGTGTAGAAAATCATAAAAATAAAATAAAAATACCCTCTTACTCAGTGAACAGAGGAGAATAATGTGGAAAAGAAATCATTTAATTTCATTGAATATTTGATTTTTAATGATTTATTTATTCTCTGGATATTTTCAATCTCCATGCATGTATATAATTCACCATGGCATGAGACCATAGTGCTTTTGAAGCCTCTGAATTTGAGGACATTCCCTGAATTTTCCAGAGTCAGAGGCCATCCCTATGAAGAGTTATTGATTTTTCAATTCTAGGTCACTATTCTGAGTATTTTAATTCCAATAATTAGCATGTTGTGAAATAAATTCTAGGAAAATTTAGAGATGTTTCTTATGACCAGAGGACCCTAGGGAAAATAGGTTTTGAGTTAACTCACTTGGAATAACCCTAATTGGCTTAAACACCCAAATTGGAGCTTTAATTAATTAGAGCTAATCATACATCAAATTGACTTGAAATCGATTCTCCACTGACCTTTAGGATCGAGAGGAACCCACCATAAAAGTTTGAAGTCGATTGGACTTGGTTAGCCCTATAAAATGGGTTGATTAAGCCATTTAGCCAAACCTAAACTTCAAAAATTCATAACTTTCAAAATACTTCTAAAAAATTCACCAAATTGGTTTTTGAGCCTCTCTGATATTAGGGGAATTTAAGAAAATTAATATTGCAATTTTCCAAAAAAGTTAATTTTTTTGCATTATTTTAATATTTTTAATAATTAAAAAATAATAAAAATCACAAAAATAATTAAATTCACCAAAATGTCACATTTTGAATTTTAATCACTTAGGAAGAAACCCCATATTTTTCTTAGGTCTCTATGATGAGATATCAAATTTTAAAGCCCTAAGGTAATTTTAAAATTAAAAAAAATGTATTTTCTAGCATTTCCACTAAAATAATTCTAATAAATAAAAGAAAAATCAAAAAATTATAAAAATTGATTCTCTGGTTTCCTTGATATCAGAGAGATTTTTGAAAAATATAAAATTCATTTTTCAACCTCTATTTTATTTTTAAATTAATTAATACTCCAAAACTCAAAATAATTATAATAAAAATAATATAATTCAAAAATTCACAAAAAATTGGTCTAAGTGGTCCTCTGGTCATTAGGAATGTCCAATAATTTTCTTAAGGATAGAAACTTTCCCTTGGTCATGTTGTTGAATCTTCCTTGAAAATCCTTATTTTTCACCAAAAATAACTACATAAATAAATTAAATACAGAAAAATCACATTTTCTCTTCTAATGTCTTGATTGATATATGAGTGAAGTCACATAAAAATTTCAAAATCATTTAAGCTCAATTTAGTGAGTTATGGAATTTGTAAGTTTAAAGGGCAAAATGGTAATTAAAATTTTAACCTATAATTAAAAATTTTAGGTTTAATGAAAAGGGTGGGCAAAATATTTGATACTAAGTTGATTTTGGATGTTTAAAACATAGGTAGTTAAAGGGTAGAAACCTACCAAACAATTTGAAAATAATTAAAATAAACCTTAATTAAAAAATTGATTAAACTTGGAAGAATAATAAAAATTGGAATTATTAAAATAGGGATACTATTAGGAGGAGATTTGTTCTTCAATTCAAGAATCCCTAAATTAATCACCTCAATAATATTTAATTCCTAATTAAAATGATAATCCAAATTCAAGATTTAAAACGCTAAAAGACTTAATCATTACACTAAATTAAAGTTAAAACATTTAAATTAAATCCTTCTAAGATTTCAATTAAATTAATATTCTAACAATTAAAATTAAATCATCCTTAAAGCATAAAAAAAGAAATAAAATATTAAATTAAAATTAAGATAAAATTAAATTAAAATTTAAATTAAATTAAATTAAATTGAATTAAATTAAATTTAAATTAAATTTAAATTATATTATATTAAATTAAATTAAACTAAATTCAATTAAATAAAATTAAAACATATTAAATTAAATTAAATTAAATAAAAAATAAAATCAAGTTAAAATAAAATTGAAATTAAATTAAAAAATAAAATTAAATTAAAATTAAAACTAAACCAAATTAAATTAAAATTAAATTAAATTAAATTGAATTAAATATAACATCACCTAAGACATAAAGAATTCAAAATAAATCTAAAACAACTTGAACATTATTCCAAACTTAAACCCATTAATTGAAATGAAATTAAATCACAAATCACTTGAACATCAATTTGCCCTCAAAAGCTCTTGTTGTCATAACTCCTAAACGGAGTATTAAGTGAAGTGTTACTTCACTTATAGGATATTCAAATGTCCTAGTTCACTAAGCAAGAATAACATTTAAACTCTCGGATGATTAATTCACTTGTATAGTTAAATTCTCTTGGACTTAAAACGATCCTAGAAATATTGAAAAGATGTTTAAGACTCGTCTTAAGCACTTTCTCAATATGATAGGATGTTTATAAGAACAATCGAACTTAATTGTTCTTTGATGAAGAAAATCGTCCTTAAACCAAAACACAAGAACCTAGACGTCATAGGTGGTGACTAGCTATAGGATTATGAACTTGGTAGAAAACCAAAACCTTTCCCTTAGCTTTACCTAGGTACTTGTTGGAATATTTAAATGCTCTGATATGTGTTTTAAGTGCAGCTTGGGATGATGGGAAGACCCTCCAGGTACACTTTTATTTTATTGCAATTTACTTAATTGCATTGCACTTACTTTTCTTGCATGATAAACAACTGTTGTATGAAAACCCACACCTTTAGGATAGTCCCTAAAACTGAAACCAAAACTAAATTAAAAATCATTACAAGATAAAATTCACCACCACAACATTTCAAAATATAAAACAACTCAAAATTTAATCACCAACAAAACAAAACTACAACTACAACTAAATTAAAACGTCTTGTTGGATGATCGGGAATACCTCGGATGATGTAACCTACGTGTTGCTAACGGGATTTCCCACAGTCTAAATGAAAGTGTGGAACTCATTTAGTTGAGTTTAGCAAATTTATCTGGACTAAGTGAATCCTATAAAAATAACGATGCCGGAAGGATGGAACCGTGGGATCTTAACCGATATTGTTATAATCAACTTTAAGATTTGTTTTAATTAAAACATAAAAAACACTTGGAAATTAAGACCTTCTATAAACCAGAACACGTCTCTCAACTCTTGATTTATGATTTCTAAAACTAAACCCTCTGCAACAACAAGGAGCTCAGAGCATGGTGGGCAGCACGGCCATCGTCATCAGCAAAACCTGAGTCTACTTCAGCAAAACTTTCTTAGAATTAAATAAACAAACCATACGACTTCGAGGTAGTTTGCCTAGTGCAACATAAATCCTCAACCTTTTGTTAGGCGTTTGCATTACAAATTAAGCCCTAACCGGTCTTAGGATTCCGAGGTAGTCGTCCGATACGACATAGACCCTCACATCTTCGAGGTTATTTGTGTGATCACACCATACGAATATAAGTCCTAATTAATTAAAAATTGGCAAGATCAAAACATTAAATAAACATTAGGGCTTTCTTAAATTCAAGCCAAACAATAGGATAGTAGGGAAATTACCGAAGTTCGCTTCGAATCTGTAATTTCTCCTACCTTTCTTCCTTTGAATTCCCAAAATAAAATGTTCCAAATTTGATCCATTCCCTATTGAAATTCCAAAATTCAATCCCTTGAAAACTTAAACTTTGAAATTCTTGAGAGTAGGATTACTGATTATTATCGAGAGTTTTCTTAAGTGATTCCCGTCATTTAAGATGTAATTAACTATAGGGGCTTGCCCTTATAGGGAACTTTAAGAACCCAGGTAATATAAACCCTACTTGATTCCTTCATATTAAACAGGGGAACTTGTCGGCTTATAAAATTGGTTCGTAGACTACACGGATGTCACAAATCTTCTAGTTTATTTAACCGAGCCCCATCATCAAGCAGTGTGTCTACTCTCCGGGATAGATATATTATTTGTGGTGTGATGCTCGTTTATATAAACTATTCGGGATGTGAGATCAGTTTGATTTCATATCTTAAAATTTTTAAATTTAAAATTATTTTCAAAATCAAATACTAATTTTCAAATTATTTATTTAAATCAACCTAAAAATAAGCCGTACAAGTGGGCAGCACGTCCATCATCATCAGCAAAACCTATGTCTACATCAGTTAAACTTTTCTTAGTCATAAATAACAAAGCCATAGGATTTCGAGGTTGTTTGCTTAGTGCAACATAAATCCTCAACTTTATGTTAGGCATTTGTGTAATGCAAATTAAGCCCTAACCGGTCTTAGGATTCCGAGGTAGTCGTTTGGTATGACATAAGCCCTCACATCTTCAAGGCTATTTATTTGATCATATCATACAAGCATAAGTCTTAATTAACTAAAATTGGTAGGATTACAACTTTAAATAAACTCTCAAATTGAAGCCAAACCATAGGATAGTTGGGAAGTCACCGAAGTTCTCTGCGGGTCCGTAACATCCCCTACTCTCTTCCTTTGGACTCCTAAAATAAACTGTTCTAAATTTGAGCTATTCCCTATTGAAATTTCCAAAATCTAATTGTTTGAAAACTTTAAACTTTGTAATTCTTGAAAGTATAACCACTGATCATTATTGAGATTTTTCTTAAGTGTCTTCGGACATTTAAGATGTAATTAACTATAGGGGCTTGCCCTTATAGGGAACTTTAAGATCCCAGGTAATATAAACCCTGCTTAATTCCTTTGTATTAAGCAGGAGAACTTGTCAGCTTATAAAATTGGTTCGTAGACCAAACGGATGTCACAAATCTTCTAGTTTATTTAATCGAGCCCCATCATCAAGCAGTGTGTCTATTCTTCGGGATAGATACACGGTTTGGGGTGCGACATTCGTTTATATAAACTATTTTGAATGTGAGATCGGATTGATTTCAAATATTAAAATATTTAAACTTAAAAGCATTTTCAAAATCAAATGATACTTTCTAAATTATATATATATTTAAATTAAATGTAAAACCTAAAAATTCGCCGACAATTTCTGTAGGCGACACCTTTTCAAAATACAACACCACAACCTAAAAATATGCCGACAGAATATTAAAGATCCAAAGAGTGGAAAAACATTCAAAGTTAATGGTCATATACTAAAACCTTATTTTTAGTCGATCAATCTAAACTCGATGATAATCTGATGTTGGGTCACTCAGAATAAGCTTTGGGTATGTCAGGCTGAAGACATTAAACAAAGTGCTTTGTGGGAGGCAACTCATAGTTATCAGTGTGCTTTACTTTAAGTTTACTTTGTGTTTTTTTTGGTCTGATTTGAGAAAATGTGGTAGTATTTTGAAACATTTAACTTATAGTGGTGTTTATTTGACCTTATTTGATGACTTAGAGGAGTCAGAATGAAGACTTGAACATTTAACAGACCTTTGCTAAAATGAGCACTGGCGGTCATACGCCGGAAGTTGGCGCTTTAGCATCGAACTTACAAAAAATGTGAAAAATGTGTTTCTAGAAGCCTAAATCATGGGTAAGTGGTTTTGGGAGTTATTTAGGAGTTTAAACACGTCTAGGATTAGTTTTTTAGACTTCCCAAGTCTATAAAATGGTCGATAATTAAAGATACTTGCCCCAGTTCTCATTTTCACTTTTGAGACTTCAGGAAGAGTATGTTTAAGAGCTAAAATGTCTTTTTGGGAGAGCGAAGTTAAGAAGAAAGAGGAAGCCAACAAGAAGAACTTCATTTGTGAGAGTGCGCAAGGGTTATACAACGGGTTTCTAGCCATTAGTATCCAAGGAATTGCAGAGAAGATTGTAAAGATCGAGGCTGACGTGGCTTCAATCGAAGCAAATGTAAATGAAACTAACGCACATTTAGCATACATTGGATGGAAACTCAAAAAAAAATTTAGTCATACAAGTCATGTGGAAGAAGCGGATAAAACGATGTTTATGAAGAACAAATGGATAGAAGAATATTCTGTAAGAGTTTTCAATCATCACCCGTTTTATCAGATTTACATTCATGATGGTTTAAATGGAACTAATGATGGTTCAGGATATACTTTGTCTACTGGAGAGTGGAATTAAATTCAAGTGTGGTCTTTTGATTTAGTTAACTATGTTTAGTGTGTAGTGTTTGCGATTATGTTAATGTTTGTGTCATAAGTTTGTTGCATCTTAGTGATGTGGATTTGTGTCTAGTTATATGTGTTATGAACTTGTGTTTTGGAAAAATTCATCCAAGGATTTTGGATTGAAATTTTAAGTTTGTATTAACTGTTTTGTTTTTAAAGAAATTTCTTTTTGTGTGAAATTTGTTTTGAATCAATTGATATTAAAGTGTGATTTTGGAGTATTAAAAGTGTGTATGGGGTAGAAATAATTATTTAAATTGTTTAAGGGTGATTAACTAGGCGTATTAGTGAGATTAAACATAATAGTCAAAATCTGCTCACTCCCAATTAAGCGCCAAACCCTTGGCGGTTAAGCACCAGAACTTACGGCTAAGCGCCATCATGTCGCACATAGGCGCCGGTTTGCGAAAAATGGTTTAAAAGTGATAAAAACCCAAAAATTGACATTATTCTCCCCACCATCACCTTCAACCTCCCATATTCGCGTATAAGCATTCTAGTGCATCATCTATTTTGATCATTTTAGAGCCATTTTCGACGAAATTTGTTAGATTTCAACTCCTTAAGGTAATATCACTTCTCCTAAATTTTTTTATTTTCACCATTTATTTTGAGTACATTCTTGAGAAATCGAAAAATCACTATTCATGGTAATAAATTGAGAAAAAGCTTGAGAAATTACTTGGATTTAGTAGATTTTGCATTTAAAAGTTAAGTTTAGCAAGTTTAGTTTGATTTTGGAATTTACAGTGAATATTTGTGCAAATTTAAGAAATGGCTCCAAAATTGAAGTGCTCGAAGGGGAAGGCAAGATTCAATCCAGACGAGTTTGTCAATTCAAAAGCTGAGGATCCTTAGGTTGATGCGCTTTCATCATGTAAGTTGATTCCTAAGTGAGTCTTTAGTAGACTAGGAGGAGATATTGATGAAATGATTGCTCAGAGGTATTGGAGATATTGTTGTTGCTTCTCCACTGTTCTTTGTCATTTTTGTGATGAGAGAGTTATATGTTAACTTGCCAGCAGTAGAGGAAAATTTAGTGATGGTCGAGGACAACAAGTTGACTTTTCTCCTGCAATAATCAATAACTTTTACCTATTGCCTTTTGAAATATTATGTTTTATGCAAATTATCATCCTACGGAAGGGGAATTAGATGAGATTATGGTGTTTTTAATAGATGGAAGAGGTCTCCGAAAAATCACTAATGACAGAAGAGTAAATTTCCAAGACTCAAAGTTAAATGCCACCTCCAAGGCCTGGCATTATTTTATCTCATCCAAGTTATTACCTTCGAGTCATGTTAGTGAAGTTATGAGGGAGAGCTGTTATCAACTATTGTAATCAGCAGGGAAAGTCGATAGACATTGGAGTGATTATTTTTTCTTATATTATCAATTGTGTCAGAGCTCTTACTACTACATGTATGAGATTTTCTTCCCAGTCCATTCAATTTGTGAGTAATCTAGTGCAAACTTTGAAACTTTGGAAGAGGTTCTTTAGCCACTTAGACCTATTACCAGTGTAAATGTGAACACGTACACTGTACATTCAGAATTTGGCTGGAAAGGAGGATCTGTTAGAGCTCTCAGTGCATCTGCTACTGTTGCATCTACTTCTCATCATTTAGAGATTAGTTTTCTGGTTTGCAGACTGAATTGTTACAGAGGATTTTCAAAATGTTAGTCTAACCAGAGAAAAAGTTAAGGATATAGATGGGAAGGTGTAAAACATTGAGAGATATATTCAGAAACATGAAGAGTTTGAGGAGAATTATCAGCAATATATGGACAGACTTATTAGAGGAGATCACGGTGCTGAGATGCCTCCTCATCCATATTTTATCCAATATGTGCCTTCCAGAGATTGGAACGAAGGAAATGATAATGATGGAGATGATGAGTAGGATTTTTATATGATGAGTTTGTGATGTTTGTATTTGTGTTTTGTGATGTTTGGACTTTTATTGTTTGTTGTATTATGTTGTGAGCATTGATATGTGTTGACTGTAGTTGGAACATTTTTGTTGTGCAAACTCAGATATATTTATGTTAGATTTATGTTTTGTGATAATTATGACATTTGTGATGTAATGTTGTGATGTGTTTGTGGTAGTAAATGAAATAATTTAGTTATAGTGTATTGTGTTTTTAGTAGTGTATAATTTAATTCCAAAAACTGTTATGATAATTTAGAACACTATTAGAAACTACTATTTAAATTGCATGTTTAAAGTTTTCAAAATTTGCTACCATATATTTTATAGTATTGTTGTGATTTTTGTTAAGTTAAGTTTACGTGTATTTGCTTTGAAAACCTCGGCAACTTTAGAAGCCCTTTGAAATTTCTATTTTATGAAAAACTAAAAAATTGAATTTGATTTCTGTTTACTCATGTTTGTAAACTGTTATACTTGCATATTTTGGTTATGAGGATTCATGTAAAAATGTTATTTTAGTTTTTAATTCTTACTCATGTATCATTTCTTATGCTTAATTGTTTTATCCTAATTAAAATTTTAAAGTTTGAGGGGAGTTTAAAAACAATTTTCAAAAACTAAAATTTTATTTGTTCTCAAGTATACTATAAAAAAATTTGATTTTTTATTGAAAATGATTATGTAAATGAAGTTATATTGGGGAAGCAAAATTTTGAATATAGAAATGAGTAAGAGAATTTTGTTAAAATCTTTAGTAATGATGAAAATTTTAAAGTTAAAGTTTTCTTAGTAAAGAAATGTAAAATATAGTGAAACTATCTTTAGTAGGAAATGTTGTATTTTTGAAAAAAATAGAAGATTTGTCTTTTTATTTTTCAATACCTAAATTTCTTTTATTGAAAAATATTTTTCAACACTATTATTATGATTTTTAAGTGAAGGATATATATCAAACCTTTAATTAAATTGAAGTGTGGAATTCAAAATCATTTAATACCTATCCAGATATAGTATTCCTTGCCTAAAAAGAAAAGAAAATAAAATAAAATAAAAAGAAATAAAAAGAAATAAAAGACAAAAATTATAGTGTGAAAAAAAGGTAGGAGGAGCTTGAGGATTTAAGGGCCTAATCAAAATTTGATTCCACACCTAATTTTTTAAAATACAAGTTTTGAGAAAATCTAAAGATTAAGAATATAATATAGTAAGTAAAATTATTTTCTAATAAAATTTTTAAGTGAGGAAAATAAAAAGTTTAAACCCTATATTTTGAAAAATCTACAAGTATTTATGAATTAGATATGAACTCATATTTCTCATGATCCTTTACTTTAGAACTTTCTAAACTTTAAGTTGGTCTCATTTAGTAAATTTTTTTCTAAATTGGACTATTTCATTTCTAGAACAAAATTTTGAAACCATCCTAAAGAAACTCATTTACATAATTTGCATGTTTAATTTTTATATGATTATAGTGTCACTTGAGGACAAGTAACATTTTAAGTTTGGGGGATTTCGATACACCTAAAATATATAGTATTTTTATGCACATTTTTATACCTATTTTTGATGATATTGCACTTTACGGGAATGTAAATTCATTTTTTTCTTGTAGGTATGATTAAAATGAATGATTGTGATGAAAGGAGCAATAAAAGATCAAATTTGGAACAAAAATGAAAACGGTGCAAAATTAGCCTCTGGCGACTAAGCGCCAAGAGATGGCGCATAGCCAGGACAATTAAAAGTGACGAATTAAATCAAATTTGGCTCTATTTTTAAAGGTTGTTCAAAGAAACCTTTGGTTTAAACTTCTGTAGCTTCTTTTGGGCGGCAAATTTGAATGAAGATATGAATCCTTTGATAGATACATTGAATATGTCCATGATTTAAAGAGACACCAAAGCACCTTTTGAAGAATTATTAAAATGAAAACTTGTAATCAGAAAGAGAGTTTTTTTTAGAGTTTTGTTGGAGTTTTTAGAGAGTCTTTAGAGATTCCTTGAATTCATTGGATTCTTGTAGAGAGTTCTAGAGGGGAAAGAGTTGGTGTTGAAGCCTTCTTTTCACCAATATTCTTTCATCCATTTATCTAGTTTTTATTTGAGTTTCAATTCAGAGTTGGTTTCTATAGAATTGGGTGACCCACTCTGAGGACTCATTTAGTGGAAAGCAAAGTTTCAAAAGAACTTCAAGAGTCATGTGAAGAGGGTTTTCAGATAAGTTTTTATCTTTTTTTTAAATTTTGTTTTAAAGTAAGACTTGTTGTGTTTTCACTATGATCTCTACTTTCAAATCAAATTATGTTTGTGTTTTCTCCATGAGTTCTGAGTATTTTTATTTATCTTTCTCCTTTTAAATGATGAAGTAATTAAATTATTGCTTGAAGTTGTGTGAAGTATAGATGTTTAATACTGGAAGAAGTTGTGATGATTCAACTACCTTGCACTTCATTTACCTCTTGATTTGGCCAATTGAGATGTTAAAATTTGTTGTGAGAACATGTAAGAACCAATGAGGTGTTGTCTCAATCAACAACTTGAGAGAATCACTTGAAATTATATGGGTGATAATTGTAGTCCATATAGAGTAGTGCAAATAAATAGGGAGATAAGCTTTTGATTAGGTATAGAATTAGAGGACTTTAGAGTGACAAGCTAAAGCCCACAATTTGGTTTGATGTTTTAAGTTTTGTTATGAGATGTTAGCCCCCAGTTAAAGGGAGAAAATGGGACTCTAGAGTGAGAGCTAGTATCTTCCCTGCCTAACCGATCTTCAAGATTTCAATGCATCAGATTAACCCATGTTCTTTATAGAACCAAGTAAGGGTAAATAATATATCAGCTCCTATTTGGCACAACAGATTTAGATATTTCCACAATGAAATTCCATAATTATTACTAATTCATGAAGTTAAAATAGATATTTTATTCTAATTTTCTTTCATATCATTTAATAGTCTTGATAATTTTAGTTGCTTACTTTACTTTTTCTTTAAAATTATCAAAAAGAATTTAAACTTTCTATTTATAAAACATAACTTACAAAATGATTTTGAAAAGTAAAAAAGTTGTTTTTCTACTTTCTTTAAATTTTTAGAACATTTTCCTGTGGGTTCGATATCTCAGAGCTTAATTAAAAAGTCCTATATTACTTGATAAATGATATGTATATTTGCATAGAATCCTGTAATATAAATAATTAAAGTTGATCTCCTATTTGCTTCAGATTCAAGATTTTGGCACCGTTGTAAAGAAAGAGATATTATTGTTGAGAAGAAATATAAAATGTAATTTCATATATAAACGTAAGCATAAGGGGATCATATATGCAAGTATATGTGTTGACGAAGTAGTCTACAAAACTATGTGCATGTATCAAACCTATTAGGAACGATAGAACTCCTAAAGTCTGAATAGTTCTAGTATACTAATTTTTATTCTATCTTGAATGTTTGAAATTTGATGATTTAAAATATCTAATCCTAACTTTTGTATAAAGTTAAACTTAGAACTAGTTTTTATTTTGAACATGTGAAAGAAAGCATCTCTTGAATTTTTCATATGCAAACCAAACCTAATTAAGTGATTCTAATAAATTTGAAAATTAGAAACAACTTATTGTCTTAGTTCCTTCTGATGGTCATAAGAAAATTGGTGTTTCATTATACAGTTAGTCCCTTAACCATATAAAAAATCTAGTGTTTATAAATTTTTCTATACGATTGCACTGGTCTAATAACTATATTGCTATTCTCATAGAGTGGTGAAGGTTAACCTAATTTTTCCACTAGCTTACTCCCATAGTACTATATCGCATCCCATTTTAAGTTATTATGTGATTAGTTTAGAAGTAAATTAAATTCAAAAAGGATAAACTATCAACCTAAGATCCAAATTACACAGTCACATAACAAAGGCAAATCTAATTTGTATAAAATCTAATTTGCAGGGAAAAAAATTTAATTAATATGCATAATTATTGAACAAAACATATATTATTACAAATTTAAAGTAAAAAAGTTTAGAATGCTCTTACTGATGTTTTTACGTAAATTACACTTACAAATCAATCTCTTAATTTCCACCTTTTTTAGTATAAGAATCACATTCGTATTCTCTTGAGAGAGAACTCTACCATACACTTTCACACTCTCTTCATAGGATTACTTTGACAAATCATTATGATGGCTGCAAGCTTTCTTCAGTTAATCCCTCTAATATATGTCTTCTTCAATGTATGTCACTCCAAAGGTTGAATGCTTCAAATACAATGTTGGAGGAAAAGAGACCTTTTGACTTATAATTTTTTTTTCTCTATAGCCTTGGATTTTCATGTAGATAGAGAACTTCTATAATTCCCTAAGTTGGTTTTTTTGGTGTTAGAGTTTCTCTGTAGAGTGCTGGAGCTCTCTTTTTGTTGTGTTGGTTCTTATAGGTGGAACCTTGGGTCCACTAGAAGTTGCACTCCATTTTTCTAAGGGGGCACCTATGTGCTTCATGTATGGCCCTAGGGCATCATACTTTCTATAAGTGGTAGTTGGGTAGTGCCTATCTGCCAGACAAATCAAGCATAGGCTCTTTGGTAGCGCCGATGCACCCATAGGGTGGCTCTGTGGAGCCACTCTCTCTGATTTGAAGCTTTATTTTATTTTATTACAATACTTCGTTAATACATCATTAAGCTCTCTTTAGTACATGTACCTTATAATTACAAAAAAAAATCTAAAAAGCATAATAGGGAAAATATAATGAGGAAACATGCAATAAAGTGTAAACTAACTATCCCCTATTTCACACGTATCAAATTTTCTCAAACTTACACATTACTTGCCCTATAATAGTTTTAAAATATAAAATAAAAATTTAATATAGTTTTTGAAAGATCACAGATAAAAGAATTTTATTGATTTTTAACAATACATTTTTTTTTTAAATCGAATTCCTATCCTTCTTTAGGTATTGTTCTGATAGTAAACCTCTAATATTCTGATATAACTTACATTAATACTATTTATATATAATTCATCTAAAATTACTTATGTGAGCTCAAAATTTCTTGAAATTAACACTTCAAACAAGAATTTAGTTAAATGCACACTTAAATAGTATTAACTCTATTATTATCATGTTAAATAGAAAATTTAAAGGTTAAATTAATGAAATTTTTAATTGTTTACTTATTAGAAAGATTTATCAATACGAAGCTTTTTTATGAGCTTAATCTCAATCTTTTACTCTAAGGTTCCTAATTTTTTTCTTTGTAGGCATGTACATTTTTTTAATTTTACTTTTGATTTTCTATTTCTTTTTCTTTTTAGGGTGAACAACTATGATCAACATTTATTTTACTTATTTTGAATATTGAAACTGTCCTAAGTGGAATTTTTAACTACTTCTTAAATTTATCTAACAATTTGTAATTCAAGTGTATTAACTAAGAATTAAATCTTTTAAGTGAGTATTGACTAAATTTTATAGTGTTGAGATGATAATTTTATAAATCTTCATTGTTCACTTAAGAATTTATGAAATTTTATAAAGATTAGCATCACTAAAGTTAGAGATCAAGTATTAGTGAGGTCCTAATCTTATTTACATCGTCCGAAAATTAAGTTCTCTAACTATTATTAAGATTCACCTCTACTCTTATGCTCCCGTTCCTTGCATCTTATATAAATTTTAAAGTTATATATTTACTTTAGTTTAAAAGGATAAATTAATACATATACACCCGAACTTATTTTTATCATTATAAAGCAAATTTAGCAAAACAAGAAGATGAGCATAGTAAGGTAGAGAATGAAAATACAACAAAAAGAAATTATACTACAAACTATAGAAAAATAACATTTATGAATATGCAAACACCAACAAATAAAAATATGCAATTTCTTGATACAATTCATAAGAAAATCAAATTTCAACATCAAGCTCAAAGACTGTGTGAGAGGTAGTCGGTTTTAGAGACTTTAGAAAGCAATGCTTAAATAATCACACTAAAAATAAAGGAAATATTCTGGTTGCCTCCAAATAAGTGCATAGTTTAGCATCCTCAGACAAAAAAAAATCGCACACAGATATAATAAACCAATCAATCATGCAATCACACAATACAATAATACTTATACCGCCTCTCAATTAGGCATTGTTTTATGTCCTAAACCTAAAAAAGGTCATATTTAATTTTTAATGTTTTTCTCTAGGATTAAATATCTAGTGTAATAATCCTTGATTTATTTTCTAGTACTTATAATATCTTGAAGAATCTCCTAACAAAATATGTTGTAATCATATGTTTTCCATTTTTTTAAATATTAAATTTTTATTTTTGAATTATCCTTTAAAATTTCATGCAAACTTTCTATTTCCAATCTTAAATATTTGGTAATATATAACTACATAATGGTATATAATTGTGAATCTAAAAATTAAATTCCTTAGTTTGTGTTATAGAAGTTAATTCCCCTTGTTATTCAATATTCGAAAAACCAAGTACAACGAAAGACCAAAGAAAATAATTGGGATTTGCACATCATTCTTCTTGTACAACACAATAAAATCAATCAGGAAGATTAATTTATCTACATTCATTAGAACATTTTTAATAACCACCTTAGGAAAAGGTAAAGAATAGCCAGCTAACTAAATGTCACTATGGTTGGTTGAAGTTTTTCTATTTTAAGTATTTAAAACATTGAAAAATGCATTAGATTTATGCTAGCTCCTAATTCACATAATATTTTTCCCATAAAATAATTTCTTTTAGTGCATGAAATGATAAAAATGCCCAGTTCTTTCAGTATTTAAGGAATTTTTCTTTGATATATAACACTACAACTTTTCATTAATGCCATAGTTTCAAAGTTCAAAAAATTGCATTTCTTGTTCAAAAACTCTTTCATAAATTTCATAAAATTGGGCATTTTTTAAAGTGCTTAAGTAAATAGATTTTTAATATTAAAACTTTTTAATATTTCTAAAACTTAGATAATTGGTTATCCAATTTATGTTTAATCAACCATTAAGGAAATGTGTTGGTGGTCTTTTTCATTTTATATCAGGTAGTGAAGGTGTTTTTCGTAAGTCTAAGATGGGTTTTTATATAGGTTTATTAAGCTCAGACTCGAGTTCCCCATTTCTTTGCTTTTCCACTTCTAGGCTCCTCAAGCACCTTCCCACTCTTAAGCCCTATAGCATTGTAGTGATCCACATTATTGTCCTTTGGACTCATCTTTATGTTTCTCAGTAATGTCCAATGGGTTCTGCGGCTCAATGAGTTAGCTATTTTCCCAATTTGTGTTCTGATATCCCTAATAGCTACAACACGACTTTATATTTGATTTCCCATATTCAATATTATTTCTTTCAAAGATAGCTTCTTTTACATAGTAATTAACTTTAATATAACAGCCACATGGAAATTAGGTCTTCTCCAGGTGAGCCTCCATCTAAATGATAATAGGTTTGAGTTCAAATATGTTGGCATGAAAGGTAGGATTATTTATACTCTTATGATTTCATCTACAATGGGGTTGAAATTTTCTCTAACTAGTTTAGGCATGATATTCTCTTTCTAAGGGTTTGTCATCTCACCTAAATTCTTTATTAGTTTCTTTAGGTTTTATATTCTTTAAAGGTTCTCTAATTTAGGATCATAAGGAACAAGTTCTGCTAGTCCGATCCAATACATACAAACCTTGAACTAGTAACTGAGAAACCACAAACTAGAATGAAACATAATACACAAGAAATATACAAAACCAAAAGAAACTACAACAACAACAAAAAAAAACAAAGCCTTAATTCCATTAAGTGGGGTCGGGTACATGAATCCTTTTCCTCCATTGCGTCCTATTTAGTGTCAAATTTTCATTTAATTCTAATAAATTAAGATCATTTTTTATGCAATAAGCCCAAGTCTTCCTAGCTTTAGTAGAAAGTAAAAATAAGAATAATAAAAATAATATATTTTGATTTTATAATGTAGAAATATCATATATACTATAAAAGAAATACAACACCAGAGTTCTTAAATATAGACCCTAAAAATTTAACTAAGATCATCATAAAACTACAAATTCAACGTCATTCATCAATAACGATATCAAAAATGTGATACGACCGTGTTGGCATAAATTTTTTAGGTCACATACATGGGATCAATACTTGAATGATATGGAGACAAGCTCAATCTCTCATAGTCTAAGACATCCTACAGGAGCTCCTAGTACATGTCAAGAGTGCGAAATCAGGATCGGTACCGATTCAGCCTTGCATGGGAGAATTCATTATGTACAATGGTAATTATGACACAAGACATGTTTAATATCTATTTTGATGTGATGGTACAATTTTTTATCTATTCAGAGCATCTTGTCATCAGATGCTCCCAGACAGATTTTAGGAGAACTCGATTTCAGACGAAACCATCTGTATGAAGTTACAGGATGCCTGTCAGCACTTAACTCACCAAACTAAACCTCTAGAATGTTCACTGTTAAGTTACAGGATAATATTTTAGAGATACATGGCTTCTTGCAACATCCAAACTAGTAAAAGTCTTTCTATAGACATCCATGTGCAAAGTGATGTTCTGGACCGTTCAGGCCGTACCCTATCTCTGGAGGGCCCTCATGTCCACTGTTAGAGAGAATTAAGGTTTAGAAACCCTTAATTTTTTTTCCTTACATGGGTAAAGGCTTAAACCATCTTAATTTTTTTCCTTACATATCCTCCAAAGTTCTAGGAACCCATAATACTCTCTCGCACACACATTAGAGAGAATCAAGGTTTGGGACGTCACACCCACCTACTATTTAAGGCACCCAATGGCATTTACTTCTCCAATAAAATAACAATAAGAAGTTTCATCCTTGATTTTATGAGATCATATTTCAATGATACGTAGTCTCTCATAGCTTATGGATCAAAAATATCCTTCAATAGACAATGTTTTGTGAAAAATGGGGATTTCAGGCCAAAGAAGAGCTTAAGGGCCAGTCCCATGACGCCTAGACATCAGATCCGGCCTCTAAGCACTAGTCTTGGGCTCAGGTCCCATGCTTTCAAAACTGAGAGAATGAAAAGTAAGAACCAGTCCCTAGAACGAAGGTGCTCTAAATAGCCCCGGAAGACATGAAACTGAGCAGACGGAAGGTGGCACCCTGGGGTGATCCACTAAAAATTTGATAGCTTTTTACTATTCATTTCAAACTTGTTTTTGATGATATTTCACTTTAAAAGAAGGTATTTTTTATGATTTCATGTACGTACAATGATTTTAGGCCTTTGGATCAAAAAGAAGCGAAAAGGAGCAAATTTGGAGCGAAAAAGGACAAAAAGTTCATTTTATTGAACTAGCACCAAGCGACACTATCAGTAGCACCGGACAACACTAGTTTCCAAAGAGTTATGATGTTTTGGTAGAATAATGCCGAACGGCGCTCCTACCAGTGCCGGACAGTGCCCTATCCCGATTTTGAACTAGATTCAAAGTGTTTTGGCGGATTTTGAAAGGTTGCTTGAGGAAACTCTTGGGAATTCAGTTTTAGCAAAATTTAAACACTTTTGGAGATAAATTTCAAAGGGGGGAAGAACAGAAGAGAAGAGTTTAGAGTTTAGATAGAGTTTTCTTTCCATTTTGTGTAGGAAGTTAGGTTTGTATTTTCTCTTCTAAGGAGTGTGAGGTCAAGTGAGAGATTTCTTCATCCTTACTATTCTAAAGAGAGAATTGTGCATTGTTGTGAAGAAAGAAGATGAGTCAAATAAATTCCTTGAGATTCGCTTGGGGAAGTGTTTGAGATAAGTTGTCTTTACTTTACTATGTGACTCTTCAACTGGTTGATCGTTCTATCACTTCTCCTAAAGGAGTTGTGGAAGATGTATTTGTAAAGGTGGATAAATTTATCTTTCATGTGGACTTTATTGTATTAGATATAGAGGAAGATAAAGAAATTCCAATTATTTTGGGAAGACCATTCCTTGCTACTGGGAGAGCTATGATTGATGTCCAAAAAGGAGAATTAACTATGAGAGTTAATGACCAAGAGGTAACTTTCAACATTCTGAAATCAATGAAGTACCCTTCAACTGAAAAGATGATGACTGCTATCGAATGGAAGTCTACGATTATTTGAGAGAAGATCTTTTTAAGAAGTATTTGAAGAAAATCTAGAATGCGAGAATGAAAATGAAAGTGAAAATGAAGATTATTTGGATGATATAAAGAAAGAAAAGTTAGACTTTCTTCAGAAAAATTTTGAATGATTGGATAATATGGAAAGTGGAGATAAAGTTTGATTCCAACTATCATTAAACCCCCTAAACTTGAGCTGAAAATTCTTCATAATCATTTAAAGTATATGTTTTTAGGAGAATCATCTACCTTACTAGCTATTGTATCTTCGGCTTTAAATGAATATCAAGAACAAAAATTATTGGAAACCTTAATAAGATACAAAAAGGCTTTAGTTGGTCCATAGCTGATATTAAAGGAATCAGTCATTCGATCTGTATGCACAGAATTTTATTGGATGAATAACACAAACCAAGAGTTAATCCACAAAGGAGACTGAACCTAATAATGAAAGAAGTGGTTAAGAAAGAGATTTTAAAGTGGTTAGATGCTGGAATTATATATCCTATTTCAGATAGTGTTTAGATGAGCCCAATTCATTGTGTTCCTAAGAAAGGAGGAGTGACTGTTGTTGTAAATGATCGAGATAAAATTATATCGACAAGACAAGTTTCTGGTTGGCGAATATGTATTGATTATAGAAAATTAAATGCCGCCACCAGAAATGATCACTTTCCTTTACCCTTTTTAGACCAAATGCTAGACAGACTTGTTGGACACAAGTACTACTGCATTCTAGATGGATATATCGGTTATCATCAAATACCTAATGCTCCTAAGGATCAAGAGAAAACTACATTTACTAGCCCTTATAGAACTTTTTCTTTTAAAAGAATGCCCTTTGGATTATGTAATGCACCTGCAACATTGCAAAGATGTATGACATCCATACTTAGTAAATTAATTGATGATAGAATAGAAGTGTTTATGGATGATTTCTCAGTATTTCAAAATTCATTTGATGCATGTCTATGCAACTTAGAAAAAGTTTTACAGGTATGCGAAAGAACAATTTTAGTCTTAAACTGGGAAAAGTGTCAATTTATGGTTGCAGGAGGAATTGTGCTTGGGCATAAAATATCTGAATATGGCATGGAAGCAGATCCTGTGAAAATTCATGTTATAGAAAAATTACTACCTCCAATAACTGTGAGAGGAGTAAGAAGCTTTTTGGGACATGTAGGATTCTACAGGCGAGATATCAAAGACTTTTTAAAAATTTCTAAGCATCTATGTCAACTTTTGCAAAAAGATAGAAATCGATTTTAACGATGAATGTTTAAAAGCTTTTGATCTATTGAAGGAAAAATTAATTGCTGCGCCTATAATACTTTCACCTGACTGGGAGAAACCATTTGAATTAATGTGTGATGCTAGTGATTACGTTATTGGAGTTGTTTTAGGGCAAAGACATGACAAATGTTTAAAGTTATATACTATGCTAGTAAGACACTTACTGCTACTCAAATTAATTACACGACTACTGAAAGAGATTTATTAGTGATTGTATATGCTTTTGAAAAATTTAGGTCTTACTTAATCGGAGCTAAATGTATAGTGCATACTGATCATTCTGTTATCAAATACTTAATGCAAAAGAAGGATGCAAAACCAAGACTGATTCGATGGACGCTTTTAATGCAAGAATTTGATTTTGAGATCATTAATAGAAAAGGGGCTGATAATCAAACAGCTGATCATTTATCTAGACTTGAACAACCTAATTTGGATGATTTTGAAAAAGAAATTACTCAAACTTTTCCTGATGAGAAATTATATAATATTATTGAAAGAAATTTATCGTGGTATGCTGATATTATGAACTACATCATTAGTAATATTTTACTACCTGATTTAACAATGTAACAACAGAAAAAATTTAAGCAAGATGCTAAATTTTATTTCTGGGACGATCCTTATCTGTACAAGCAATGTAAAGGTCTTTTTATTAGAAGATGTGTGCCTTATGAAGAGACTGAAAAAATTATTCAAGAATGTCATCATTCTGAATTTGGAGGACATTTCGAAATTGATAAAACTGCACTTAAGATTTTGCAATCTAGATTTTATTGGCCTACACTTTTAAGACATGTTTATAAATTTATCAAGACTTGTGATCGATGTCAGATAATAGGCAATATATCTAGAAGAAATAAAATGCCTCTTAATTTTACTCTAGAAGTTGAAATTTTTTAATCATGGGGATTAGATTTTATGGGATCATTTATGCCTTCATATGGAAATATTTATATACTGATTGCTATTGATTATGTATCAAAATGGATTAAGGCAATAACTTTACCTAGGTGCCATGCTAAAAGTGTTTCAAGGTTTTTAATGAAAAATATTTTCAGAAGATATGTAATGCCTAGAGTAATCATCACTGATGGAGGATCCCATTTTAAGAATAATCTGATTCAAAGATTGGTGGAAAAATATAACATTATGCATGGAATCTCTATAGCTTATCATCCCTAAACTAATAGTTTAGCAGAGGTATCTAATCATGAAATTAGGCGAATTCTGGAGAAAGTCATTAATCTTGAAAAAATGAATTGGTCTGCTAGATTAGATACTGCTTTATGGGCATACAGAACTGCTTATAAAACTCCTATAGGAATGTCCCCTTACAGATTAATCTTTTGAAAAACCTATCACTTGCCAGTTGAATTAGAATATAAAGCATATTGGGCGATAAAGAAACTGAATTTTAATTTGAAAGATGCTAGTGAAAAGAGACTATTGCAATTGAATGAATTGGAAGAAGTCAGAAATGAATCATATGATAATGATAGAATATACTAGGAAAGAAGAAAAATATGGCATGATCGAAAGATTGTCAAAAAGGAATTTGAACCAGGACAAAATTTTTTATTATACAATACAAGATTAAAGTTATTTTCTGGGAAACTGAAAACTAGATGGACAGGACCTTTCATTGTTGTAAGAGTATATCAGTTTGGAGTTGTGATTATCAAAGACCCTAAATCTGGAAGAATATTCAAATTTAATGGCCAAAGATTAAAACCATATTTTGAAGGTAATAGACCTAATTTTAAAGAGGTTTTAATGTTGGATCAACCTGAATAATTGAATGTTATGTCAGGTTGACGACATTAAACTAAGCGCTTTGTGGGAGTCAACACACAGTTATTGAGTGTGTGCTTTGTTTATAATTTATTTGTGTTTTTTTGTTACTTAATTAAGTCTTATTCTTCCTTAATTATCATTAATAACATTTATGAAATGAATTGAAATTTGGAAAAAAATTTGAACAAAGTGAAGTTTGGCGAATTTGAACTAGCTTTGAACGGCGCTGCTATCAGCGCCGCTGTTCAGAAAACTGTTTCTCGTCTTTAAAATCTGAGTTTTTTGCGATTTTAGGCGATAAATCCGCCATTAGAACTCCCAAAATCCACCCCTAAATGCTGGAACTTCTAAAGGAACAAAGAGGAAGACTCAAATTCTTGTCCAAATAGATTTTGATCCGATTGAAACTCAAAGATTTCAAGTGTTCAACCGTAGAAAGTTCATAAGTTTCGAGGCGCAGCAAATTTTCAATAAAAATATCTCTAAAATGAGATTAATTAAGAAGTTAGGCTTTATAAATCGAGGTACAAATTCTTCGATGATTAGAATTCATAAAATTATTGTTCAGAGATGTTGGGAAGTATTGTGTTATACTACTACCACTGTAGTTGTTCCGGTTGTGAAGGAGTTTTATGCAAATCTTCATGGAATCAACCAAGGATAAATTTATGTGCGAGGTAGGTTTCTCACGTTTACTCCTGATATATACATCTATCTAACAGATGAAAGTGATGAACGGGAGATAAGAGATAGCAAGTATCTAAGTTTTAGACCACACTGTTAAATCCTACGTTGAGACACTTACATTACTTCATATGTGCAAAATTGCTCACAACAATGAAAACTAGTAAGGTAACTAAGGAGTGTGCTATTTTGAATTATTATATTCAAGTGGTAATGCCTATTGATGTTGGTTTGATAATTATTAAGTTTATTTTGGGATTGATCGTTCATGGATCAAAGTATGGGCTTGGAAAGCCTTCCACCATATTTCTCCTTTGAAGTCAATCACAAGTGTCATATGAGAACTGGGAAAGAGTACTTCTATCTTAGAAGCCTATAGACCCAGCAGATGCATATAATAACCAGGCAATTGGTGATATGAATGATATGAGCATTATTGAAGATCAACCATCTCAAAGGTCGACACTTATTCCTCCTTATTTTCCTGAAAGTTCACAAATCATCTTGAAGAAAATTAAGAAATTGGAGAAGGAAGTACAACATCTGATGAATGCAATCAACAATCTTTTTGATTTCTTTGATCATCTGGATTGGAGAATGAAGGAGCACTTTGATCATTCAGGATATCTTGAAGGAAGTTTGACGCGATTGATGAGAAGAAAAGGTTGGATTGAAGAGGATTCTACTGAAGAATTTCTGTTTCGTCCATTCTACAATTTATTTGTTCAAGCTCAATCAATGAGAGATCTTAGAATTGATGATAGTTCAGAGGAAGAATGAAACTTGATTATTGTATTTATGTATTTGTGTATTGGATTGCTTTGCTTTGCTTTACTTTATTTGGCTTGAATGATTTATTTGGACATGCTTGTTTGTTTAGTCCTCAGCGTTATTGTGTTGTGTTTGTGTGCGACACTAAATTTAAGATTATATGGCTTGAAAATGTGTAACGTTTAGTGTTGTGTGTATGTGTATGACTCACAGATTTTATATATGAAAGTAATGTTATGTGTTGTTTGTGTTAAAAAATATCATTTACCAAGGCTTTAGGATTTTATTCAATGCTTAATTAAACATTGGAGCGGGCTTGAAATGATCGAAATTGAAAAAGAAAGTCGAAAGCTCAGTTTTTGAACTAGCGCCGAACAGTGCTGCCACCAGCGACAGACAGTGCCAAAAGTTAGAGAGTTTGGCCATTTCTACAGAATAATGCGCCGAACGTCGCTGCTTCTAGTACCAGACAACGCACGAAAGTGAAAAATGCCCGAAACTCCAAATTTTTGCGATTTAACCCTGGGAACCGCCATTCCCAAATTTTTGTCTTCAACCTCCAACCAAGGTCTATTTTCGCACCAAGGGCTCACTAGAATTTGGATTTGAAGAGATTTCGTGGAAGGAAAAGTTCGAATTTCATCTACTTTTGGTAAGAGATACACTTTAACCTAAAATTTTTTTATTTTGACCGTGGAAATCTCTTACATTAGGAAAATTCAAAATTTTGAAGTTTTTGGAGAAACATTGGATATTTTTCATGGATTTTAAGTTCTTATCTTTTTAAATTATCTTGGAGTCGATTGCATTATAACTTTAAAATTGATTTGGAAAATTTTGATATTTTTAGACAAATGGCTCCAAGATTGGCTAGGGGAAGAGGAAATTTGAATATGATGAAAGTAAATTTGTGAATTTCAAAGCATATTCATGTTTTAGTACGTTTCTTAGCAATAAGAAATGTATTTAAGAAAGAGCCTTTAAAAATCCTAGAGGAATGCTTGAAGAACTGATTGCTAATCGTTAATGGGAGATTTTCTGTTATTTCACTGTGAATGCGATGCTGGGTATTGTTAGAGAATTTTATGCTAACTTGTATTATTCTAAGAGTGAGTACATTCTGGTTAGAGACCAAATGGTTGAATTCACCCCTGCCAGCATAAATGCATTTTATCAGCTGAGAGCACCCTACCATTGTGAATATGAAAATTTTTCTATTACAAATGAAGCATTGGATATGACTGTGAACTTTTTAACTGATGGAAAAGGGGAATGGAAGATTAAGTAGAGACTAAAAGTTAACTTACCCCTTTCTACTTTGAATCCTGTATCAAAAGCCTGGCATTATTTCATTTCTACAAGCTGTTACCTACCAACCATCACAGTAATGTTACTGTTGATAGAGCTGTTATGAATTACTGTATTTAGAACATGAAGAATATAAATATTGGGGCTATTATTCATAAAAGTATTTTGACAAGCTCAAAAGGATAAATTATAGGAGGACTAGGACACCCCAGTCTGATTCATGCTTTATGTATTCAATAAGGTGTAGTAATTGAAGATAATGATGAAGTAGTCCACACCCTGAAGCCTATTAATAAACTGAATCAGAATACTTATGAAGCCCATGTAGGATGAAAATGAAGTAAGAAAGATAATGAGCCTTCTTCTAGTCAAGATAGACCATCTACATCTAGGGAGCCTACTCTGCATGATGTTATGGATCAGTTGGAAAGATTAAACACCAGAGTGGAGGGATTAGAACTAAGGAACAAAATTAATGATGATTATCAAGTGAGGTGGAGAGAATATGAGATAGCTTATCATGACGCACAGATGAGATTTTTTAGGGGAGACACTGATGCAGCCTGAAGAACCTGATGATGGTGGAGCTCCTATAGAAGATGAAGATTGGTAGTTTGTGTATTTTTATTTTTATTTTTCATTGAATATAGTGATGTATTTATGATGTACCTGAGACTCCTTATGTTTTGTATATGAGATGTTATATTTGTGTTGGATGTACTTGTAGTAGCTTTGTTGTTGATTTATGATGTATGTGATGTGATAGTAAAGTTTTTATGTGCTTGGATTGCTAGTTTAATTTGTAATAGTAACAGTTGGATGTTAAAGTTATGTACACTGTTTAATGTGTTTAAACTTCTTCTTTATAAACTTCTAACCCATATTTGTGTATAAAAATGCTTCTTAATTATTTCAGGTCTACTGTTCTACTTTATGAAAAAAAACCTGCTTAAACTCAAAGGTATGAAAAGCCCAGTATATTGAGGTATGAGTTATATATTTAGATCTTTTCTTTCTTCCATGTTAATTATATTCAAAAATCTAAGCTTGGGGGAAGGGAAAGAATTATTAATTGCTCTCATTTAAAATTATTTTCAAAATTTAGTAACATGATTTCCTGTAATAGAACTCAATTTCAGATAATTGTATTCTGATTTTATTTAAGTATTTTATAAAATTGAATGAAAGTATTTCGTAATGAAAAGTAACTTTGTAATGTAAGATATTTGGTATAAAAGTATGGGACTATAGTCAACTATTCAAAGTAAGAAAACTGTATGTTTGAAATATTAAGAATCTTAAAATTTTATGTGATGGGAAAGGATTGAGACTCTATGATGAATCATTAATAAGCTAAAGAAATGTCTATATGGTAAATGAATGTGGTAAGTTTCAAATTTGGGGTGAGAAGGGTGAAGTTAAAAATCATTAAAGTCTATCCAGATACAGTAATCCTCACTGAAAAGAAAAGAAAAGAAAAGCAATAAACTAAAGAAACGAAAATAAAAACAAAAAATCAAAAGAGAAGAAAAGAGAAGAGAAGTGAGGAGAAGCTTAAGGAGATGCCTAATAAAAAATTGGATTGACTTGGACCTACCTAAAGGGAAAAACTTAATTACTTTCCTGAACTTATATGTATGGATTAACATATTTACTAGTAGTGTTCTCATAAACTTCTTTTGATGTAATACTTTTAAGTTCCTTAATAGGACAATCTACAGTCATTTTTGAAATGAATAGAAAGCTAGAACTCTTAGAATAGATTACCAGATATTCTTAAACTTGCAGAATTTACTTGAATTGTTCAAAGATCTTTCTTAAAATTTTACTATAGTACTTATCAAAATCAAAATTATGGTATGCTAGAAAAACAGTTCATTGCAGTGGATCACAACTTTATGTATTAACTAAAATTACTTAAGGACAAGTAATAGTTACGTTTGGGGGATCTTAATCCACTGAAACTTTGATAGCTTTTTACTATTAATATCATACCAATTTTTTATGATATTGCACTTTAAAGGAAGGTAATGATTTCACACGGGTACAATGATTTTAGGCCTTTAGAGCAAAAGGAAGTGAAAAGGAGCAAATTTGGAGTGAAAAAGGACAAAAGTGCATTTTATTGAACTAGCGGTGAACGGCACTGTCACCAGTGCCAGACAGCGCCAGTTTTCAAAGAGTTACGACGTTTTGTAGGAATAATGCACCGAACATCGCTCCTACCAGTGCCTCACAGCGGCCTAACCCGATTTTGAACTAGATTCAATGTATTTGGCTAGATTTTGAAAGGTTGCTTGAGGAAAATCTTGGGAATTCAATTTTGGCCGAATTTAAACACTTTTGGAGCCAAATTTCGAAGGAGGGAAGAAAGGAAGAGAAGAGAATAGAGAGTGTTTTCCTTCCATTTTTTGTAGGAAGTTAGGTTTGTGTTTTCTCTTCTATGGAGTGTGAGAGGAGGGGGAAAGTGAGAGATTTCTTCTTCCTTACAATTCTAAAGAGAGAATTATGTGTTTCTGTGAAGAAAGAAAAGGAATCAAAGAAATTACTTAAGATTCGCTTGGGGAAGAGTTTGAGATAAGTTTTCTTTACTTTACTTTATTTGTACGATGTTGTTTTTATATATAAAATCCATGTTTTGTCATCTTTTCCTCATAAGTCTTGAGTAGATTTCTCTGTCTTTCTCCTTTTCATGTAAAGTGTTGATGTTGTGAAATGGAAATGACGTATCGATTTATTATAGAGAATTTGTGATGACATTTTCACTTATAACTTTATTTACTTTTTAATCTGGCCAATTGAATTGTTAAAACTTGTTTGGAAACATATGTTCCGAAAAGATTATGAGTTCCACAACAAAAGTGAAGGTCACATCCAATGTCCATAAATGAGAGATGTAGTTCATGGGGATTGAATGCAAATAAATAGAGAAATATACTTTGATGGGCATAGAATTAGAGATTTCAGAGTGACAGGCTGAAATCCTCAATTTGGTCATACTGTTTAGAAACTGAAGTAAGAGTTAGCCTTCAGGTGAAGGGAAGTGGGAGCTCTGAGTGAGAGCCAGTATCCTCCCAGCCTAACCACAGATTTGGGAACTAAACTTAGGATTAGCCAATGTTTTTTATACAATGAAATATGGGTAAAGAATAGGAATGCTCCTATTTGGCACAATACATTTGCATCACTGATCTATGTCACAATAATCATCACATTATGAATGGAAAGGAGGAAGACTCATTCTTGCAACTGAACATATAAATTTAGCCTTGTGTTAGTTTAACTTGCTAGAATTTAGAACGCACTTTGGTAGAAATAGTAACTGAACATCTTTGTCTTTACTTTAAGAATTAAACCACTTGTAATTGTGTTGTGATTCGATAAGAGATTTTTGTGCTATGCCATAAAAGTAAAGCCTCCCTGTGGGATCAATATTCTAGGACTCTATTAAAGCCCTGTATTACTTGAGCGATATGTATACTTGTATTAATTGTGTAACTCATTATCATTTAAGTCAATATATAAATCTAAATCTGAGTTCATTAATTTTTGCAAATTAGAAAAGTCACACGAGGGGGTCACTTAGTTGTCTGGCCCAATGGTGAGGATCCAAGACCGAGTGCCTAGGCCCTTAGACCCTTCCAATTTTTTGGATTACTTTAACCATTTTGACCCAGCTAAAGCCAATATTTGAGCTTGGTAAAGTGGGAAAAAGTGTTACGAAAAACACTTAGGCACCTACTGAAATTACGGGCCAACCACATGCTTCATTGAGGGTTCATTTTGTATAGGCTACAGTCAAAGAGCTTGGACTCTTCGAAAGGTTTTTCACTCCATTCCTTTTGCATCCAACCAGCCATTTCAGTAAGGGAGAAGCCACATTTGATATGAGGGATTAAAAAGAGTTAATAAGAATAGTTCTTGGAGTGGTAGAGAGCTCTAAAAGAGAGAAGTTACTCGTTATCTTCATCTTCTTTCCTTCTTCCTCTTGATTTTCTTTTTCTTCTCCCATAAAAGTTTAGAGGAGAGCGTGAAGAAAATCTTCAAGGGACTTCTTCATGGAAAGAATTTATCTCCTTATGAAAAAGGAGAGCTTCATCACACTTGGAAAAAGGAAATGCACTTTAAATCTTCTTTAAAAGAGGAGAGATTCATCCAAATAATGTAGGAGCAAGGAGCAAGTAAAGAGAACGCATCTATAACCGCCATGAGGTGAAATTTTCTAAAAACCAAATAATTTAGCTTGATAGACTACTAAGGTCCGATTAACCAATCAATTACATGTTCCACATCATTTTCTTTACTTGCATGGTCATGTTAAATTTCTTGGATTCATACTTATATGCATAAAAATGAATTTTTTAATGTTTCATGATAAGTTAAACATTATAACATGAAAATTGAATATACCTTTGGCATCTGCTTACATGTGGTTTCTCCTTGAACTCTAACACCTATGATATTACCTCATACATATGCCACCATATGTGTGTGGCTCAATACTTGTAAATATTGGATGAGTGGTGGCTAGCAATGTTATTTCATCAGTGTGTGAACCTCCTAAAGGGAGAGCATGTCCTCTCATCTCTTATGGAATCCTTCTTGAATGCCATAATCAATCCACATTGTGTGCTCAATTCGGGCTATGCATTAAAGCCCCTGAATTGATTGAGTGCACAATGTATACCCACTTGATTGTAAGTTGCATGATTGCATGAGCATCACCTTATGTGCCTTTATAGCAAATTAGAGTCTTTAGGTGAGTGACTCAGGTTTGGATTGCAACGGTTTAATGTGAATTGTTTTCAGGTAAATCTCAATGATTAATGCGAGTTATTGCATTAGGATCAACAAAAGTATGACTGTGTTAAGATTCCAAGAAATCTAAAATATATCCCCTTTCAAAACTATGCAATTGACAAGTTAAGTCATATGTGAGGCCAATACTTTTAAAATTATTTTGGGTGATGTACTTTAGGTTCCTTGGATCTCTAGGATGAAGCTAGAATTAGCGACCTTGTCAATATCATATGGGTAGCCTTTATTGCTACACTTAGATGCCAGTTAGGAAAATTTCATTAGATGGTGTGCTAGGCTAGGGCTAGGATGCCAGGTAGTATTTTTTGATGTCTAGCTATAGTTCTGTACTGATTGGTTACCCGGCCATGAATCTTTTTGTGTGATGTTTTTTGCATGTTTATTGAATTTGAGACATGCAAAATAGCATATTCGGGTGGTCTTATTGCAGGGAGTCATGACTAAACTCATGCACATAAAAATAAGAGGAGCATGTAATGATTTGAAAGCTAAAATTTCATGCAGGTGCTGCTAAAAGCTCCTCCTGCTAGGCATAGCTTAAATGTGTTGCATGAATATAACCCATGCTAAATTTTCTACACTTTTAGTCTTTTTTTTCTTATTTTATCATGTATTTAATAGAGTCTATTGGATTGAGACTGTATCGAAAGTAAGGTGTGAGCATGGTTTCTGAGGCACATAGCCAAGTGAACCACATGATGGGGACCAGTAACCAAAGCCTATGTCTATACCGTGATTTCAAATTTATATTCATGTATAAACTAAGACAAAGAAAGTATATGAGGAGTCCGACCACTTTTCCTACTTTCCTAGGATATGTTACTGACCCTGCAGCAATGACCTCTTATTATTTTGTTTGGCATGCCTTTACTTTCATGCTTTGTGCTTGTCTTTTTGCCTTTTTAGGTTGATGCTTTATCTGGTCTCTTACAAAAATGTAACCTAGGCTCTCTAAAGACAAATAATGTCTCCTTTAAAAATATCAATAATGAAAGATTCAAGATAAAATTCATAATTTAGGATTAAAATATTTTAGTTTTAAAATCAGTAATTTCCTTATGCATTTACTTCTTGCATGGTCTTTATGTTGGTTTTTAAATGGGATTGCGTAGCGTGGACATTACCCAAATGATCCCTAATAGGGCCTCCACAAATAATTAAATTGCAAAAATAACTGCATCATTCGGCATGTCCTTAGGGGGTATCCTCATGCTCCTTCAATTGACTAGCCAAGTATAAATTTCTACATAGTATGTTATCTATAATGACTAGGGCATTAGAGGCTCCTCCGACCTAGATAGGGGCATCTTAATCATTGAATTGATGAGTATAAGTCCCTCTTTACCTTTTCCACCCTTTGGTAGTGATAGTAAATTAGAGGTCACTTTCCTCTGGCCTTAGGGATATCGAGACTCTCTTGGATTTTATAATTCATTGATTCTTTGAGATGAGAAACTTGTTCAGTTTAGATCGAGTAGCTGCATGATTAGGTAGACTTAGTGCCTTCATAGCTTGGGATGAAGGATCCATGATATGTTGACTTGGGTACCTCTACTTGCTTAGGGATTAATCCCTTTTTATGTTGACACCTCTTTTTTGAGCCATGACATCCGTTTAAAACAACCGTTGATATTGTCCTGTAGGCCCTACGAGCCTAGGCATCACCACTTGTAGTGGTTATGGTGATTCTCTCTCTGCCCTATGGTATGGTATAGAAGTCAGAAGCATCAGTATTTTCTCACTTGAGATAATCAAAATCTTTTGGTTTCTTAAATCACTTAAAAATTCCATTGTGCCATCGATGAGTTGACCAAAGTCAACTTAGGAATAGTTAACGATCCTCATCCCACTTTTATGAATAAACATGTCTTGGGATCTATGAATTCTAAAATCAATGAAGTCTTAAAAGAGTTTCATGATTACCTTGCATGGAGTTATACCAAGTTGTCCGGCTTAGCTCCAAAGGTGGTTGAACAATAATTAGCCATCGATATGAGCATTGTTCATGTGGAACAATCTCCTTAGAGAATGTGGCCTGATATAGAGCAAATGGTCATTGAAGAAACCAAGGAGCTCTTCAAGGTTGACTTCATTGGGGAAGCATCTTACCTTACATGGCTAACAAACATCGTACCCATTTGGAAGAAGAGCATATAGATACGAGTGTACATTAATCTTTGAGATCAAAATAAGGTAAGTCCAAAAGATGATTTTCCTCTACCTATATCAGTTATAATGATAGATGTTGCTTCATCACATGCGATGTTTTCCTTTATGAATGGCTTGTCCGGTTAAAGTCAAATCTAGATAGTCTCATAAGAAGAACAACATACAGTATTTTGTACCCTTATAAACATATTTAGCTATAACTTTACATATTTTGGCTTAAAAAATGTCGAAGGGACCTATCAACATGCTATGATGCATAACTTTGATGACCTCCTACACCACCAAGTCAAATGTTACATCGATGATGCAGTGGTCAAGAGTCACTCTGAAGAAGAACACTTCTCAAATTTAAGAGTCATTTTTTAATGCTTCAGAAAATATGAACTGAAAATGAACCTTTTGAAGTACATATTTAACGTATCTTTAGGAAATTTATTGGGTTTTATAATCCACTATAGGAACATAGAAGTTGATCCTAGCAAGTTCAAGGCTATCTTAGAAATGGAACCTCCTAAAGTTTGATGCCATTGCGCTCACTTCAAGTGAATCTAACATTTATAAGGAGATTTATCTCTAACCTCTCTGGACATGCTAACTTTTCTCCACATTAATCAAGAAGGGTATTCGTTTCCAATAAAATGAAGCATGTCAAGATGCTTTTGAGAATTTTAAGCACTACATATTGGCTCCACCAGTAGTAGCAGCTCCCATCCCAGAGAAACCACTTATATTATATATTGTTGGTTTGAACAAATTAGTATGAGCCTTATTAGCTCAAACTAACAAAGTATGGCAAAAAATTCTTTATGCTATCCCAGTTAGTGTTTCATCTCAGCCAAAATAAAATATTTTTCAATCAAAAAACATTTTTTGGCGTTGATATTTTCAATCCCGATGTTGAGGCACTATATGAAATCACATCACATAAATGCAATCTTTAAGGTAAATCGCCTATATTATTTGATGACTTAGCTTACTTTGGTGGGACGATTAAATAGGTGGGCTATTATCCCATCATAATTTGATTTCTCATTTGCCCCTCAGCGAGCCATTACAGGATATAGTTTGGGAATTGATATTGTGGGGATACCAAATTGATATCTAATGTAGACTTACTAGCAGCTCATCCGACTTTGGCTGATTTGCCATAGAACAATGAGATTTTCTATGAGCATTTATTGGTCAACAACTCCTCAGAATGGGAATTTTACTTTGATGGGGCATCTTCCTTGAAGGATGGGCCACTAGGATCACTCCCAAAGGTACAATTGAGGATCAACTTGATCTTTATATTTCTAGAATGAGGTATTCTTCACTATTCTTATAGTCTGATAGAGCTGTGCACAAACAATAAAGGCATAATGTGATGCCCAAATTCTTTGGTTGGAAATTGTCATATAAATGAATATGAAAAAGATCAAATTTTATGTCAATTCATAGCTCATAATCAACCAAGTGTTAGGGAATTACAAGCTCCTCAAAACTGACCTTTTAATACACCATAAGAGAGTTATGGTGTTACTTAAGCACATCCTTGATGGGACACTAATTAAAACACCTCGTTTACCCAATGAGAAGATTGACACACTTGCTAAGTTGGCTAAAGAGCTATCCAATTCTAATGGGGATCCCGTGACAGTAGTGATCAAAGATATAATGGTCCTGCCACCGTGCTTGTCAAACATTCCAAATGCTTTCACATTGGGAGATGAAGGCATGGTCCTTTCCACTTCTAAAGAGTCACATGTTGATTGGTACCAAGCCTTCATCATATATTTGATGAAAGGGATACTCTGTGGCGATCTCTCCCTTAATTCTCAAATTTAAAGGAGAGCACTCTCATTCATTATCTTGAACGATACATTATACCGTCTCACTTTTGAGCATATGCGATTGTGATGTGTCGATAGGGATGAGGACCAAAAATTATGAATGAAGTTCATGAGTTCATATGTGGGTCCCATCAATTGAGTCCCAAAATGAAATCAAAATGAAGAGGCTTAGCTATTATTGAACTTGGATGAGCCTTGATTGGATGAAATATGCTAAGGGGTACCATCAATGCCAAGTGTTTAGCCCCTTGCTTCACCAACCCCCAAATGCACTACATCCAACAATAGCATCTTGGCCCTTTGAGGCTTGAGGAATTGATATTGTAGGGCCTATCAACCCTCCATTTTCTAAAGGACATTGATTTATCTTACAAACACTAATTGTTTAAGTGGGTAGAAGCCATCCCGTTAAGGGAGGTTAAAGCTGAGAATGTGTTGCATTTCATAAAGAACAATATCAAATATCAATTGGTGTGTTGCATCATATCATTTCTGATAGTGGATGGCTTTCAAAAACACCAAATACAATATTTTTTCCATAAAATTGATTGCTGGTTCTCCACCATTTTTTACTTGAGAGCAAATGGCCTGGTCTTGGCCTTCAATAAAATTTTAGTAAATCTCATGAAAAAGTTCTTACATGCTAATAAGAAAGAATGGAATGAGAAACTCTTGGAGGCATTGTGGGCATATCATACAGCATTTTGTATGCCTTTGGGTCTGAAGCAATCCTTCCCGTGGACGTTGAAGTGCCTTTATTGCAAGTTTCCATAGACAATAAAATTAATGGCAAACAAAACGTATGTCTTTGTTTGGAAGAGCTGAACAACTTTGATGGACTGAGACTACAAGGCCAACAAATTTACAAGCTATACATGCTTGAATGGCTAGAGCCCATGATAAACTCGTGAGGGCTCGTACGTTTGTGGTTGGGACATGGTGTTGGTGTTACACCACACCTTTGTGAAACACTGTTGTATGCACAGAAACTTGAACCCACTAGGAAGGGCCATTTGTGATCAATAATGCATATGATGGAAAAGCCTACATGCTGGTAGATGCAGATGGACCCTGATCAATGGGAGATACTTAAAGACATATATGCTTAAGCATACTTTATGTTCAATGTACTTTGTTCTTGATATATTTTGTACTTATTTTCTAAGTTGATTTACTCTTGTAACTTTGTTATCAAGTAATAGAAAATTTGTGTATCTTTTGGTACTTCATCATAGAGCAATAAAATTTTCTCACCTAATGCTTCACCTGTGTAAATCACTTGTGGTGATCACTTTATATTTTTGAAAATATCACTAAAATTTGTATGTAAGGGAAATCACATGCTTCTCTTAAAACTGATTTCTGGATTTTATCTAGAAAAGTTGGAAGTCATTAGTGTAGCCTGTTCCTAGCACTCCTTGTAATCAGTTTAAGAGAAGCTATATGTTTCTCTCATTGTACATTTTCTCTTGCTTGTATTACGCAGTCCGGAAACAAAAAGTGTCCGTTCAAAATAAAATGATGTGGTGAATATCATATGTGTATTTGCTTTAGGTTATTCTGAAGAGATACATCACTATGGTTGGAACACCTTGAGTGTTTAAAATTTTAAATCAGATTATGTTTTCATTACTTTTTCAAATAATATGTCAACCGGATGAGCTACTGAAGCAATCTAACCTATCCATGTCAAAGTGGAAAACTTTAAAACTTGATTGTCTTTTGACACTTCAATGTCAACTATGTTTAAGCATGGTTGAATTATTCGAGAGAAGCTTTCCGCTTCTTTCAAAAGCACTTTGGTCTTTATCTAGGCAAGGTGTAAGTCCTTTAAGTGTCCTATACTTGATATAAACAATGAATAATGAAAAGAAAAGACATAGGGCCCTCATAAAATGCATGTTGTTTGCTCACACTTCGCACGGCTCTGAATCTCTTATGACCTGTTCATCATAAATGAATATGGAAAACACCCTTTTAAGGAGTATAAGTGAAAATTTTTTAAGACATATTATGGCTAGCACACCTAGCTTAGCTAACCTTCTTTGTATCTCAATCGGCTAAAGTCAAATATGATTGATAATTGTCATTATGTGTGCGGAAAGTCATGCAGTTTCCTCAACGTACTTCTTTGGTTATCCATTCTTATGCAGGGTATGAAAACAAAGATATACCCATTCAAAATAAATGAAAGTGGCAAAAATTCTTGGAGGGTACACTCAAATTTAGCATAAAAAGTTGAATTCTATCCATCACTAGATTACCCCTATGTCTAACTCCTATGATGCGACAATCAACAAGGTAAATTTCTGATGTTAATCATTGCTCTAAAGCATGTCACATCGATTTGAGCATTATTCTTATTTGATTGAACTGTGCCTAGTCAAGACACACACTTCCTTAACTATATGATAATTTTCCAAACATTGGAGCTTTCACGACTAATTGGCTGAGTCTCAACAAAAAGACCTTAGACTACATAGCTGCTTGGTCTTATGATCCCTTGATGCATAAAACTAATCAGCCAATTCTTCTATGGGTGAACCTAAAACAAATTGAGTCTAGGAAGTAAACCACAGTAAATCAGGGCAAGGCTTTCATTCCTCAAGCTATCTTCTAAGTTGCAATTAAGCCACCATGAACAGAGCAAGGCATCCTATTTTAAAATAACATAAATCTAATTGAAGGTTTTGAAGTAAGCAATCTTAAATGAGATTAAGGCAGCATTTCCTAAACTAGTCCCTAAGATTGGAAATAAGCCACCTTAAATAGGGCAAAGGCCTCCTTTCTTAAACTGGTATAAACTAAATCAAATTTTAGGATAAAAGTTAAACTACCCTAAATTAGGTAAGGTTTTTAATTCTTAAAATAGATATTCAAGCTGGAAAATAAGCCACCTAAATAGAGCAAGGCATTTTTCTTTGATTCACTAATAGAAGACTTAGATCACACGTGATGGCCGAGTAAGTCACCCTAAATAGGAGTAAGGCACCATCTCCTTAAATAATTCCTAGGTTTTGGAGTAAGCCACCCTAAATGGGAATAAGGCACTCTTCCCTTAAAATAATTCCTATGTTTGGGAGTAAGCCACCTTAAATGGGAGTAAGGCGCCATTTCCTTAAGCAATCCCTTAGATTAGGAGTAAGCCACCTTATAGGAGTAAGGCACCCCTTCCTTAAAACGTTTCATAAGATTGGAAGTAAACCTCCTAAATAGATTAATGCCTCCTTTCTTAATTCAATTCAAAATGAACAATATCTAGGGATAAGAATGAAACCACCATGAATTGAGCAAGGTCTCTGATTCCTTAACTAAATATCAAGATGGTTATGAGGACCCGTTGAATACAAGAAAGGATTCCTTCCTATTAAATTAAAACTTCCCCTTTTTTCTTGTTCAACTTATGTTGACAGCACAACTGACCATGGTTCGATCAAAAATTGGTTGCTTCCAAGAAGTCTATTGTTCCTCAGCTACATAACACACTTTTTGGGGCTCCTTTGTTGGCATCAATTTTAGATGTCACATATACAAGATAATTGTATGAATGATAAGAGACCTTGTTAAATCTCCCATAGTGCAAGACATTTAATAGGACCTCCTGGTATGTTTTTAGAGCATAGAATAAGGATTGGTACCAATTCACTCATACCTGAAGAATTCACTATGTGGTGATTGTAATTCTAACACATGACATGATTAATGTCCATTTTAATGCGAAGATACCATACCACATCTATTTAGAGAATCTAGTGGTTAAGGGAAGTCACATAAATCTCCTAGACATGTTTTGAGAAAACTCAGTTTCAGATCAACCGATCCAAATGGTGGTCAGTGATGCACATCGACACTCAAAATTCCCAATTTAAAACCTTCAAAAATTTCATTATTAAGACAAGATTGCATTTTAGTGATATATCCTTCTCACGAATACATGAATATTTAAACTTGTCGTGATAAGATTATAACTATATTTATGATATAAAATTTCCTTCTTTACAACGACGCCCAAAGCTTGATTCTGATGTAAATAAGAATTCAACTGTTATATTTAAATTTAGGGATTCTACGCAAGTATACGTATCGTTACAAAGTAATATAGGACTTTCTGATTAAGCCCAGAAATATCGATCCCATGGGGAAAAGTTTTGGATATCTAAAAGATAAAAAGGTTATAGAACACAAAATATATTTATAAAAAAAAGACTCTTACTTAAACAATTTCAGATAATAGCAAACTTTAAAATGTGATTCATTTTGGTATTTCTTAAATTATGAAATAAAATGAACAATTAACAAATTATAACGAAATTTTTGTAAGATTAAAGAAGTCATGAAAATATTTTTTTCCTTATCATGAATAAGTACTAAGTACAGTAGTTCTGTTGTGGATGTATTCAAAATGTGTTTTGCCAAATAGGAACAATAATATTTTTTACCCTTACTAGAGATGCTATAAAGAACATTGGCTAGTTTAAAGTTTGAAATAGTTCTGAAGACGGGTTAGGTAGGGAAGATACTAGCTCTCACTCTAGTGTTCCCTCCTTTCCTTCAACTAGGAGGCTAACATCTTGCATCAAAACCTAAAACAATAAACCAAATTGGTTGTTTTAGTCCGTCACCATAAAGTCCTCTAATTTTACACCCATCAAAGCATATTTCTCTATTTATTTTCACAAAATTATATAAATTACTTTCTCATCCATACAATTTTATGTGATTTCTTTCAATTGTTGATTGAGACAATACCTACTAGGATCTTACATGTTCTCACAACAAATGTTAACATCTTAATTGGCCAAATCAAGAAGTAAATGAAGTGAAAGGATTAAATTAACATAAATTCTTTCAACATTAAAGATCAGTACTTCCACAACATCCATCCAACACAAAAATATTTTTCATTTTAAGGAAAAATATAAAGAAAACTACTCAGAATCCTTAAAGAAAACACAATAAAAAATAAATTTTAAAAGAAGAAATCATGTAAAAAATACAAGAAGTCTCAATTAAAACCAAATAAAGTACAAAGATAAAAACTTATCTCAAGTTCCTCTCCACCAAACCCTTGAAGTTCCTTTGAATCTCTTCCTTTCTCTTACAAGAATCCCTAAGACTGGTTGCTCAACCCAAGAGGGTTTAAATCATTCTAAAATAATGGATTGTTACTTAGATATCTTTACTCACCTACCCTTTCACTAGGAATGAGAAAAGTGTGAAGAAACCCTAAGTAAGATTCCTACAACTTCTTACTATAACTACTCTCTCTAATTACTCTAATTCTACTTTTAATAGCCTCTCCTTCTCTCTTTTAATTATTCTCTTTTATACATTCTCAAAAGGTGCCTTGGTGTCTCTTCAAAATGTATACATATTCAATGAAACTATCCAAAAGATGCATCCTTTCAAGTGAAATTAAATGTCTTTTGGCACCCTTGATCATTTACCCACTTTTGTACCAAAGGATGCCTAAAAAAACTCTTCAATATTTGCCAAAAATTCCTTGGAAAACTCATTTTGCTGGAATAAAAGGTATTTGTCGAGATTGGGTCGGTATTATTCTTTATTGGTTTGCTACACCTGCTTTGGCTAACATGATTTTTCTTTACTAACTTTTCAATAATCACATTTCTAAAATGACTTCCCCCATCAATTATGATTACTCTTGGTATTCCAAATTTGTAAAATATATCCTTATTTAAAAACTTTACAACACTTTGAGCATCACATTAAGGAAAAGCAACAACTTCTATCTGTTTAGATACATAGTCTACTGCTATCAAAATGCATGTATTTCTGAAAGATGGTATAAATGGTCCCATGAAATCTAATCCCCAAACATCAAATATTTCAACTTCTAACATATAATTGAGGGGCATTTCATTTCTTCTATAAATATTGGCTACACGTTGACTTTAATCACAATTTTTAATATAAGCATTAACATCCTTAAAATTGTAGGCCAATAAAATCCAGATTGTAAGATTTTATATGCAATTTTATCAACTCCAAAATGTCCCCCATAATCAGAATTATGACATTTTTGAATAATTTCATAAGTTTCTTCTAAAGGAACACATCTTCTAATAATCAAATCCCTTCCTTGTTTATATAAAAATGGGTCATCCCAAAATAAGTCTTAGCTTTAAATAAAAATTTCTTCTTGTCCTGGTATGTTAGACCATAGGATAAAATATCACTAACAATAAAGTTTACAATGTCGACATACCCCGAAACACACAACTCATTAACATGGAACAATTTTTCATAAGAAAAATATTCATTAATTTATTTAGCATTACAGAGAGATTTTTTCAGTTTCAAGCCTGGACAAATGATCACCAATTTGATTATCAGCACCCTTCCTATCTACTATCTCGAAATCAAATTCTTGCAAAAGAAGAATCCATCTAATCAATCTTGGTTTAGCATCCTTCTTCATTAAATACTTAATAGCAGAATGATCAGTATGCACCACATATTTAGTTTCAATTAAATATGATTGGAATTTATCAAAGGCAAATACTATAGCTAATAACTCTTTCTCAGAAGTAGTATAATTAATTTTAGCTTCATTAAGAGTTTTACTAGCATAGTAAATTACTTTGAAAATCTTATCATATTTTTGACCTAAAACAACTCCAATAGTTTAATCACTAGCATCACACATTAATTCAAAAGGTTTTTCCTAGTTAGATGTAACTATAGTAGGTTCAGAGATTAATTTTTCTTTTAAATTTTCAAATTCTTTTAGGCAATCATCATAAAAATCAAAAAATCACATATTTTTTCATTAAATGGCATAAAGGCTTCAAAATTTTTGAAAAGTCTTTAATATAACGCCTGTAAAATCTAGCATGTCCCAGAAAACTTCTAATTCCCCTTACATTAGTTGGGCAAGTTAAAATAAAGATCACTTCAATTTTTGCAGGATCTAAATCCATACCATTTTCTGATATACGATGTCCTAAAATAATTCCTCCTGCTATCATAAATTGGCATTTTTCCCACTTAAGGACCAAATTAGTTTCTTCACAACATTTTAGAACATTAGATAGATGTTCTAAACACAATTCAAATGAAATTTCAAACAATGAAAAGCCATTCATTAAAAAAATCAATTTCTTTTTCTATTAAATCATAGAAAATTGCCATCATACATCTCTGAAATGTAGTAGGGGCATTACATAAATCAAAGGGGATTCTTCTAAAAGCAAATGTACCATAAGGACTGGTAAAGATTGTTCTTTATTGATCCTCAGGAGTAATTTGAATTTGGTGGTAACCAATCTATCTATCCAAAAAATAAAAGTATTCATGCCCAGCCAGTCTATCCAACATCTGATCTAGAAAAGGAAGTGAAAAATGGTCTTTCCTGGTGGCAAGATTTAATTTTCTATAATCAATGCATATTTTCCACCCTGTAACTTGTCTTACAGGTATTATTGCATTCTTTTCATTCACAGTCACAGTAACTCCTCCTTTCTTAGGTACACAGTGAATAGGACTAACCCACGCATTATCTGAAATAGGGTAGATAATTCCAGCATCCAACCACTTTAAGATTTATTTCTTAACAACTTCTTTCATGATAGGATTTAGTCTCCTTTGAGGATCAGCCTGAGGTTTACAATTATCTTTCACAAGGATTCTATGCAGACAAATTGAAAGACTGATTCATTTAATATCAGCTATTTTCTATCCAAAGGCTTTCTTATATTTCTTCTAAATTTCAAGCAAACTCTCTTCTTCTTTTTCAGATAATTGAGAGGAAATTATAAATGACAAAGTTGAGGAATCACCTAAAAAGGCATACTTTAAATGATTAGGAAGCATCTTTAAATCAAGTTCAGGAGGTTTTTCAATTGATGGACCAAAAGAATTATCTTTTCAGTCATGTCCAACATTTCAAAATTTTCATGAACATAATTTAAATCTTCCTCATGAAAATCTTCAGATTCTTGTAATTTCTCTTCTTTCTTGTGTTCCAGTTCTTTACTTTCAGATTTCTCTTCATAAGTTGACTTGAAATGACATTCACTCAAATATTTGATAACATGCATCCTATAACATTCATTATTTTTTTCCTCTTGCAGGATATTTCATTGACTTTGAAATATTGAATGTAACAGTTTGATCATTTTTTATCATTAACTCGCATCATTAATTCCCCTTTTTGCACATCTATCATTGCTCGCTCCTGTGTCTAGGAAAGGTCTCCCTAAAAATATGGGTATCTCTTAATCTTCCTCTATATCTAACACAATGAAATCAACCGAAAAAATAAATTGATCCACTTTCACCAAAACATCTTCTATAACTACTTTAGGATATGTGATTGAAAAATTAGCTAATTACAAACTTACAGTAGTAGGGTTATTTCTCCTAATCCCAGTCTTTTGAATATTAATAATGACATAAGGTTAATACTTGCACCTAAATAACATAAAGCTTTTCCAAAAATCTGTCTCAGATTGCACATGAAATTGTGAAACTTCCAGGATCTTTAAGCTTTCAGGAAGCTTTTTCTGAATTATAGCGCTACACTCTTCACTAAGTGTAACAGTCTCATTATCTTCACACTTTCTCTTTTTGTTGAGAATATCCTTCATAAATTTCACATAGCTTAGCATTTGTTCGAAGGCTTCAGCAAATGGAATATTAATTGTAAGCTTCTTAAATATCTTCAAGAATTTTAAAAATTGCTTATCCAATTTTTGTTGTCAAAGTTTCTGAGGAAATGGAGGTGGTGGCTTTTGTAAATCAACCTTAGGTCGAGAAATAGGTCTTTCCAAACTTTTCGGAGTGTCCTCTTTTGGTTTCTCAATCTCTCCTTTCTCTACTTCAGTCTCTTTTTGAACTCTACCTTCTAACTATCTTCCACTTCTCAACTGAATAGCTTGCACTTTCCCTTTAGTCTTGTCTCTTGGATTTACTTTAGTATCACTAGAAAACGTTCCTTGGGATCTATTACTTAATGAATTGGCAATCTGTCCCAATTGATTCTCAATATTTTTATTTGTAGCTCCTTGACTTTGTAATTATTTTCTCATTTGTAACATCATTTCTTCAATAGACAACTTCTTCTCCTTGAATTATGAAGTATTGTTAAAACATGGAGAATAGGTTGGTCTATAATTATTATTCCCTTGGTTTTTCCAGTTTCCTAATGAGTTTACTTGGTTGTTCCCCCATCGTCGATTACTACCACCCTGATTATTGGTATTCCAGTTAAAGTTTGGATTGTTTTTCCAACCTGAGTAATAATAATTAGAATATAGGTTATTAAGCTTACTTATGACATTCAAGGTTTCTGATGAAGTTTGAGAATCAACCATTTGGCCGAATGAATTTTCTTCAATCATGGAAGTTAGCTGAGAAAAATTCATCCCAAATTGGTCTATCTTCCTTGAAATTGCAGCAACTTGATTTGCTAGCATCGCAAAAACAACATTTTCATGAATGTTGGCTACCCTTTAAGGATTTAACCTTTCAAAAAGGCCATTGAAAATTATTAGTACTCATTTCTTCAATTAAAGCATAAGCATCAGCAAACTTTTTAAACATCAATGAACCAGCAGCATCAGCATCGATAATAGATCTAAGAAATCCAACTAATCCATTGTAAAAGGTCTGAATTATTAACCAATCTAGTATCAAATGATGTGGACACTTTCTTAGGAGATCTTTAAACCATTCCCATGCTTCATATATAGATTCCCCTTCAAAGTGACAAAAAGATGTGATATCATTTCTAAGCTTCGCAGTCTTCGATGGTAGAAAATATTTATCAAGGAATTTTTGTGCTAAATCACCCATAGTTCTGATAGATCCAGGTGCTAACAAATTTAACCAAATCTTAGTTTTATCTCTCAGTGAAAAAGGAAAAAAGTCTAAGTCTAATAGCATCTTCATAAACACCATTATATTTAAAAGTAGTGCACAATTCTAGAAAATTGGCAAGATATAAATTAGGATCTTCAGTTTATGCTCCCCCAAACTAATTATTAGATACCATCTGGATAATAGTAGGTTTAAGTTCAAATGAATTAGCAGCTACATCAGGGTGTTGAATACTACCATGAAGTTCATCCACTGTAGGGTTAGCATAATCTCTTAAAGGTCTAAATTCTTGATGAATTTCAACATTTTGATGATCTTGATTTGCCATTTCTTGAATATTTTTATCTTTTGTCTGTATTTTTAATTTTTTTGATTTTTTTGATAGTTCTCTCTAATTTAGATTTGTAAGGCACAAGTTCCTCAAAACCTAAACTATGCATACAATAAAAAAGATAAAGTAAAACACCCCAAAAAAAATAATGAAAGGTAAAAAATTAATTTTTCTTAAATTTTCTTTAAATGGTTTTTTAATTAGTTTCCCCAACAACAGGGCCAAAAATTTGATCCCCGAATATTTATGCTTACGTTTTAGATATGAAATTATACTTTAATTATTTATAATATGGGATACTACGCAAGTATACGTATCAATTCTCAAGTAATATAGGATTTTTTAATTAATCCCCGAGATATCAAACCCAAAGGGAAATGTCTAAAATTTTAAAGAATAAGAAAAATAACTTTTTACTTTTTAAAATGATTTTGTAAAGTATGTTTTAAGATATAAAGTTTTCAATTTTGTTTTTGATATTTTCTGAATAAAAAGTAAAGCAAACAATTAAAGTTAACACAACTATAAAATAGTATGAAAACAAATGAGAATAAAATATCTTTTTCCTCTTTCAATGATCAGTAATAATTAGGGAATTTCATTGTGGAAGTATCTAAGTGTGTTGTGCCAAATAGAAGAAATTATACTCTTTACCCTTACTTGGTTCTATAAAGAACATTGGTTAATTTGATGTTTTGAAATCTTGTAGATGGATTAGGTAAGGAAGATACTAGCTCTCACTTTAGAGTTCCCTTGATTCCCTCCACCTGGGGGCTAACATCACATAAAAAAATTTAAACATCAAATCAAATTAGACTTTAGCCTATCACTCTAAAGTCCTCTAATATTACTCCCCATTATAAACATAGCTTCCTATTTATTTGCATCCAACCATATGGACTACAATTCTCACCCATACAATTCCATGTGATTCTTTCCAATTGTTTATTGAGACAATACCGCATTAGTTCTTAAATGTTCTCACAATAAATTTTAACATCCTAATTGGCCAAATCAAGAGGTAAATTAAGTGCAAGGTAGTGAATCGTCACAACTTCTTCCAACATTGAAATCTTATACTTCACAACGTCCTTCTATAATTTAATTACTTCATCATTTAAAAGGAAAAAGATAAAGAAAACTACTTAGAAATGGAGAAAACACAATCACAACTTAATTTGAAAGTAGAAATCATAGTCAAAATACAACAAGGTTTACTTTAAAAAACAAATGTAAAACATGATAAACACTTATCTGAAAAATTCTCTCCATAAAACTGTTGAAGTTCCTTTGAATCTTTGTTGTCCCTTTACAAGATACAATAGAGGTTGGCGCCTAACTCTATTGACTTCGAATCTCTATTCTACTCTTAATAAAAACGAGATACAATTGACAATAAAAGTGGTGAAATGGAAAGGTGTGCTCTCAATAACTCTCTAACATAAACTTTACTCTAAACATTATTCACACCCTCCAACAACAACCCATTTTTCTAATCTTCAAATCTTCTTTTTAAAATTTTCTAAAAGGTGCCTTGGTGTTTCTTCAAAATATGTCAGATTCAATGTATCCATCAAGAATGCATCCATCCGTTCAAATTTTAAATGAATTTTGGCGTTGAGGGGAAGTTAGTGAAGTTTAAACCAAAGGATGCTTAAAAAACCTCTTCAAATTTGCGCCAAAATCAAATAAAAGTTGACACTTTAACTGTGGCGCCTATGAACCAAGTGTTCGGCGTTTAACTGCCAGAGGCCAATTTTGCACATTTTTCAATTTTTGATTCAAATTTGATCTTCTTTTGCTCCTTTCATCATAGTCAGTCATTTTAATCATACCTACGAAAAAACACAAATATACCTTCCATTAAAGTGCAATATCATCAAAAATAGGTATAAAAATATATTTATAAACACTATATAGTGTTGGTATATCAACTTACAAACATCTTCTTAACGGCTTCATCCTTCTTCTTCAATTCATTCACCCAACCCATCTTTGCTAACTTAATACCTTTTAGAACTCAAATCACTCTTCACTTAGACATTAGAATGAAAATTTTGAATGGGACAAATATTTTCTTCATTTCCATGCTGATTAACTTTAGTAGAGCCTATACCCACTTCCCACATTTAAAAAACACCAAACAACGTTCAAGATCACTTTCCCACGTTTAATTTTTCTACAACAATATTTAGGTACATTTTTATAACACCGTCGCTTAAGCGCCAAATTTGGGCGTTTAGACGTTAGTGCTCATTTTAGCACAGGTCAGCTTAACGTATAAATACTCATTCTAAAACATCTAAGAAATCAAATAGAGTCTTAAAATCTTCACCACATGTTCAAATACTACCACAATTCTCTAAAACAAACACAACAACATAACATTCAAAATAAAAGCACACTGATAACTATGGGTTGCCTCTCACAGAGCGCTTGGTTTTACGTTGTCAACACGATGTACCTAGTGCTTATTCTAGGTGACCCAACATCAAAACATCATTCACTTTAGAAAATAGGGTTTCAGTCTATGACCATTCACTGTGAAACTTTTCAGAGTTTTAGGATTTTTGATATCCACAGCTCCATAGAGATAAAATTTTATCACAATGAATGGGCCCATCCACCTGGACTTAAGTTTGTCTGAGAATAACCTCAATCTTACTTTATAAAGCTAAACTATTACCCTGGCTCAACATTTTTAGTAAGAATCTTCCGATCATGCTGCTTTTTAATCTTATCTTTATAAATCTTAGCATTTTGATAAGACTCATTCCTTATCTCTTCTATCTTATTTAATTGCAATAATCTCTTTTTACCAAGATCCTTCAAATTATAATTAAATTCCTTAGTAGTCGAATAAGCTTTATGCTCAAGTTTCAGTGGTAAATGACAAGTTTTTCCATAAATTAACCTGAAAGGTGAAATTCGTATAAGAGTTTTGTATGCAATCCTATAAGCCCACAAAGCGTAATCAAGTTTGACTGAACAATCCATCTTTGTTGGATTTATAGATTTTTCCAAAATTCTTTTGATTTCTCAATTAGAAACTTTAGCCAAACTACTTATCTGAGGATGATAATCATTAGAAATTTGATGATTGATACAATATTTCTTCAATACTTTCTCTATTACCGCATTTTAGAAATGACTTCCCCCATTAGTTATGATAACTCTCAACATTCCAAATTTGTAAAACATATTCATTTTTAAGAACTTTGCAACACTTGAGCATCACATCGAGGTAAAACAACAGCTTATATCCATTTAGACACATAGTCTACTTCTAACTATATATATAAATCTTTGAAAGATGATTTAAATGGTCCCATGAAATCTAATTTCCACACGATAGATATTTCAACTGCCAAAATATAATTGAGGGACATCTCATTTCTTCTAGAAATATTAATTACACATTGACACTGATCAAAGTTTTTATTATAAGCAATAACATATTTAAACATAGTAGGCCAATAAAATCCAAATTGTAAGATTTTGTATGTTGTTTTATCTACACTAAAATGTCCCCCAAAATTAGAATCATGACAATTTTGGATAATTTCAAAAGTCTCTTCTAAAGGCACACATCTTTGAGTAATTAGGTCCTTCCCCTGTTTATATAGAAATGGGTCGTCGTCCAAAAAAAAGTCATAGCTTCAGATAAAAATTTCCTCTTTTGTTGGTGTGTCAGACTATAAAGTAATATGTTACTAACAATGAATTTCACATTGTCTGCATACCATGGAACATGACATTCATTAATATTGAACAATTTTTCATCTGGAAAATGTTCATTAATTTCTTCTTCAGAATAAAGTGATTTGTTAGAGTCTAGTCTGGAAAGATGATCAGCAATTGTCCATCCAAAGTCTTTCTTGTATTTCTTCAAAATTTTTAGTAAACACACTTCTTCTTTTTAAGTTATAATTGAGGAAATTATAACCGACAAAGTTGAGAAATCACCTCAAATTACATATTTTAAATGTTTCAATGGTAACTTCAATTCAAGTTTAGAAGTTTTCTCAATTGATGGACAAAAAGATTTGTCGTTTTTCTCTCATGTCCAAAACTTCAAAACTTTCTTGAACAAAATTTGAATCTTCTTCAATAAAATCATTAAAATGTTTTAATTTCTCTTCTTAATCATGCTCCAATGCTTTCATTTCTGAATTTTTTTTCATAAGTTTTTTTGAATTTTCATTCACTAAGATATCTCATTACATCCATCCTGAAACATTAATTATCTTTACATTTTGTAGGGTATTTTATTGATTTTGAAATATTAAAAGTAACAGTTTGGTCATTAACACACATAGTTAATTCCCATTTTTACACATCTATTGTTTCTCTTCCTATAGCTAGGAAAGGTCTCCCCAAAATGATAAGTATCTCTTTATATTCCTCTATATCTAACACAATGAAATTAACAAGAAAGATAAATCGATCCACCTTCACCAACACATCTTCTATAACTTCCCTAGGATACGTGATAGAATGGTCTGTTAATTGCAAGGTTACAGTTGTAGGAGATATTTCTTCTAAGCCCAGTCTTTTAAATATAGATAATGGAATAAGGTTAATGCTTATACCCAATCACATAAAGCTTTCTTTAAAAACCTATCTCTAATCGTACATGGAATTGTGAAGCTTGAGGATCTTTAAAATTTTCAAGAAGTTTTTTTCTTAATTATAGCACTGAACTCCTCACTAACTGCAATTATCTCATTATCTTCAAACTTCATTTTTCTGTTATGAATATCCTTAATAAATTTCACATAGCTTAGCATTTGTTCTAAAGCATCAACAAAAGGAATATTAACTGTATGTTTTCTAAGGATATCGAGAAATTTTGAAAATTGTTGATCCAACTTTTGATGACAAAGTCTCTGAGGAAATGTAGGTGGTGGTGGATTTTCTAAATTAATCTTAAGTGTAGAAATAGGTCCCTCAAAACCTTCTGGATCGTCCTCTTTAAGTTCTTCAATTTCTTCTTTCTCTACTTCAATCTCTTTTTAAACTCTACCTTCCAACTCACTTTCACTTCTAAGTTGAATAGCCTTTACTTTCTCTTTATTCTGGTTTTTTGGATTTACTTCATTATTACTAGGATGTATTCCTTGGGTTCTATTACTTAACAAATTTGCAATTTGTCCCAACTGATTCTCAATATTTCTTATTGCATCTCCATGACTTTGTAACTGATTTCTCATTTGTGACACTACTTTTACTATAGACAACTTCTTATCTGTAAATTGTGAATTATTATTAAAACCTAAAGGATAAGTAGATTTATAATTACTATTACTATGGTTTTCCAGTTCCTCAATGGGTTTACTTAGTTGCTCCCCCATTGCTAATTAATACCACCTGAGTTGTTATTCCAGTTAAAGTTAGGATGGTTTTTCCAACCCGAGTTATAGTAGTTTGAAAATGGGTTATTTAACTTGTTATTTATAGCATTTAAAGTCTTAAATTATGTTTGAGAATCTTTTATTTAGCCTCATTAATTCTTTTCAATCATTTGAATTGGTTGAGAAAAATTCATTCCAAATTGGTCTATCTTTCCTGAAATTGTAGCAACTTGATTAGCTAACATTGCAAAAGCTTTAGATTCATGATATTGGCTAACTTTTTAGGATGTACCCATTCAGAAGGCAATTGAAAATTTTTATTAGCCATTTCTTCAATTAATGCATAAGCTTCATGAAATGGTTTCAACATCAATGAACCACCAGTAGCGGCATCAATAATAGATCTAAGAGATCCAGCTAATGCATTATAAAAAGTTTGAATAATTAACCAATCTGACACAACATGGTGTGGACACTTTCTTAGAAGTTCTTTAAATCTTTCCCAAACTTCATAAAAAAATTTCTATTCAAACTAACAAAAAGATGTAGTATCATTTCTAAGCTTCGCAATTTTTTATGGTGGAAAATATTTAGCATGAAATTTCTTTGCTAAATCACCCCAAGTTCTGATAGATCCAGGAGCTAAGAAATTCAACCATATCTTAGCCTTATCCCTAAGTGAGAATGGAAAAAAGCCTAATTCTAAGAGCATCATCAGAAACATCATCATATTTAAATGTAGCACACAATTCTAGAAAATTGTCAAAATGTAAATTTGGATCTTCAGTTGGAGCTCCCCTAAACTGATTATTTAATATTGTTTAGATAATAGCGGGTTTAAGTTCAAATAAATTAGCAGCTACAGTAGGATTTTGAAATCTACCACGAAGTTCATCCACTATGGGTTTGCATAATCTCTTAAAGGTCTGAATTCATGATGAAGACATTCCTGAAAGTTTTGAATTTTTTCTGTATTTATAAATTTTAAAAATTTCTAATAGTTCCTTCTAATTCAAACTCATAGGGCACGAGTCCTTCTGAAGCTTAACTATGCATAAACTATTACAATACAATAATGAAAATAAAAAAAACACACATAAACAAATAATGTTTAAATAAGAATTTATAAAAATAGAACTTTTGTTTTTCTAAAATTTTTTAAAATTTTCTTTTAAATTAAAATCCAAAGAAAATTCTTTTCCCTGGCAATGACACCAAAAACTTGATCCCTCACATGAATACTGGAATATTTATACTTGTGGTAATAAGATTATAATTATATTTATGATATAAAATTTCCTTCTTTACAACGACACCAAAAACTTGATTCCGAAGTAAATAAGAATTCTACTATCATATTTAAATTTAGGGATTCTACGCAGGTATATGTATCATTATCAAGTAATATAGGACATTCAGATTAAGCCGCGAAATATCGATCCCACAGGGAAAATTTTTGGATATTTAAAAGATAAAAAGGTTTTAGAACACAAATTCTATTTAGAAAAAAATTAATCTTATTTAAATAGTTTTAGATAATAGAAAACTTAAAAATGCGATTTTTTTTTGTATTTTCTTAAATTATGAAATAAAATAAACAATTAACTAAATATAATGAGATTTTTGTAAGACTAAAGAAGTATATATGAAAATATCTTTTTTCCTAATCTTGAATAAGTAATAATTACAAAAGTTCTGCTGTTGAAGTATTCAAAATGTGTAGTGCCAAATAGGAGCAATAATATTCTTTAACCTTACTAGAGATGCTATAAAGAACATTGACTAGTTTAAAGTTTGAGCAGTTTTGAAGACGGGTTAGATAGAGAAGATACTAGCTCTCACTCTAGAGTTCCCTTCTTTCCCTCCACCTAGGGCTAACATCTCACATCAAAACCTGAAACAATAAATCAAATTGGAGGCTTTAGTTTGTCACCATAAATTCCTCTAATTCTATGCCGATCAAAATATATTTCCCTATTTATATGCACATAATTATATAAATTACTTTCTCATCCATACAATCCCATGTGATTTCCACCAATTGTTGCTTGAGACAATACCTACTAAGATCTTACAGGTTCTCACAATAAATTTTAATATCTTAGTTGACCAAATCAAGAAGTAAATCAAGTGCTAGGATTAAATCAACACAACTTCTTCCAATATTAAAGATCAACACTTCCACAACTTCCATCAAACACTTATTACTTTTCATTTTAAGGAAGAAGATAAAGAAAAATACTTAGAATCCTTGGAGAAAACACAACAATAAGTAATTTTAAGAGTATAAATCCTATATAAAACACAAGAAGTCTCAATTAAAATCAAATGAAGTACAAAGATAAAAACTTATCTCAAGTTCCTCTCCACCAAACTCTTAAAGTTCTTTTTAATCTCTTCCTTTCTCTTACAAGACTCCGTAGGACTGGTTGCCCAACCCTAGAGGGTTTAAATCTCTCTAAAACAATGGATTTTTACTTAGAAATCTCTACTCACCTTCTCTTTCACTATGAATGAGATAAGTGTGAAGAAAACCTAAGTAAGAATCCTACAACTTCTTACAATAACTACTCTCTCTAATTCTACATTCTAACATCCTCTCCTTCTCTATTTTAATTCTTCTCTTTTATACTTTCTCAAAAGGTGACTTGATGTTTCTTTAAAATGTGTTCATATTCAATGAGTCCACATAAGAGAAGCATCCTTTCAAGTGAAATTTAAATGTCTTTTGGTGCCCTTGGTTAGTTACCCACGTTTTTACTAAAGGATACCTCAAAAACCTCTTCAGAATTCACCAAAAATTCCTTGAAATTGCATAGTAACTACCCGACGCTTAAACACGGGTCTGTTGGCGCTTAGGCGTGGCTTTCTCTGTCTGCTGGCACTTAGGCACAAGATTTGGGAGCTTAGGTGCCCAAGTTCATTTTAACACCTTCTTCATTTCTTCTCCAAAGTTGATTCTTTTCCACTCCTTTTGACATATGTAGTCCATTTAAGTGTACCTAAAATAAAAACACGCAAATACCTTCCTTAAAAGTGCAATATCATCAAAAATAGGTATAAAAATGTGTATAAAATATTACATATTTTAGATATATCAGTTATCCTTGTCTTCATGTGGCTTTCAGATCATTAAAAAACTTTCGTATGGACATCCAGGTGCAAAATTGAGTTCTGGTTAGTTCGGGCTATACAGGCCACAAGCAACAATTTTTATTGATATGGTGCATCCCATATGACCACCCAAAAGCATATAAGCTTAATATTTTCATCAAATATCCTTAAAAAGGTATAAATACTCATATATCCCCTTTACATTCATTGGGGAGAATCAAAGTTTTGGGCGTCGCACTTGCGCTGTGGTTTAGAGCGCCCATGGGCATCGAGTTCTCCAAAAATAATCCATAAGAATATTCATTTTGATGTTATGGGATTTTATTTAATGATACATAGTCTCTAATACCTTATGGAACAAAAAAAATCCTTCACTGAATAATTTCTTCGGAAATCAAGATTTTTCGGCCAAAACAGTGCTTAGGCGCAAACCCTCCGACGGCTAGGCACCCATAGCATCTCTCATGCTCCCAAACTGACAACATGGAAAGTTGGCACTAGAACAGTACCTAAGTACCAATCCCTAGAAAATGGGCAACATAAACTGCCCCAGTAGTCATGAAACTCAGTACACAGAAGGTAGGTGCCTGGGGAGCAGGTGTCAAGCCTAGCAGCCAAATGCCCAGACCCACTGCCTAGGCTAACAAACCCAACCAAGTTCTAATTTTTAGGGTTACTTTGACTACATTGACCCATTAAAGCTTAAATTTAAGCTTATTAAAGGGATAAAAGGTGTTATGAAAAGCACTTTGAGTTAGGGGAGATGTCTCACCCATTATTCTTTGAAAGGCCTTTCCCTCCATTCTTCTTAAATCCAACCAGCAATTTGAGTTAGGGGAGATGTCTCACTTGCTAAGCAGGAATGGAAAAGAGTGAGAAGAAGAGTTCTTAGAGTGGTGGAGAGCTTTAGAGGAGAGAAGGAACTTCTTCTTCCTTAACATCATCTTCTTCCCTTCCTCCTGATTTTCTTCATCTTCTCCCATCAAAATTTACACGAGAGTTTGAGGAAAAATTTGGAGGAACTTCTTCAAGGAAATTTTTCATCTCCTTGTGAAGAAGGAGAGCTTCATCTCACTTTAAAGAAGGAAATCTACTTCAAATCTTATTTGGAAGAGGAGAGCTTCATCTAAAAATGGTAGAAGTGAAGATCAAGTAAAGAGAACACATCTACAAGCACCACAAAAGTGAAATATTTTAAACCTGATAAATTTTATTCCTAGAACCCCTTAAGATGGATGTTAGAGATCTAAGGACATAGGTTTTATGCTTAAGGAAAAGCCCCATAAGTTAAGGGTGTTTTTTTAAATCCATATGAATTTGGGAGTGATCTTCTCAACCTTGGCATTAGAGCAAAAATTCTGAAACAAAGTTGTACTAATCTTGTATTTTGTCTCAGTAACTTCATTTCAATGGAAATTTTAAGCCAACCTACTGATAGGATGAAGATTTTCCTTTTGTTTAATTAATTATAAACCCTAATTAGATATAACCCTAATTAAACCTTACCTAAATTAGATTTAATTAATCTTAAACCCTAATTAAACCTAACCCTAATTAGATCTAATTAATCAAATTTAACCTTACCTAAATTAGGTTCAATTAAATTTAAACTATAATTAGGCCAAACCCTAATTAGGTGTAATTAATCAAATTAAACTTTACCTAAATTAGGTTTAATTAAACTTAAACTATAATTAGGCCTAACCCTAATTAGGTCTAATTAACCCATTTAAACCTTACCTAAATTAGGTTTAATTAAAGTTAAACCCTAATTAGACTTAACACTAATTTGGTCTAATTAATCCAATTAAATCTCACCTAAATTATATTTAATTAACCCTAAGCCTTAGGTCTAACCCTAATTAGAATTAATTAATCCTTTAGCCTTACCTACATTAGGCCTAAGTGACCTTTAAACCCTAACTAGACTTGATTAACCCTTAAGCCTTACTTACATTAGGCTTAATTAACCCTAAATCATAATTAATTCTAACCCTAATAAGACTTAATTAACCCTTAATCTTTACATAAATTAAGTTTAAATAATTCTAAACCCTAATTAAGTCTATCTCTAATTAGATTGAAATCAAAACCAACACTTAGGTTCAACCCAACCTGGACCCAAGTTAATCAAACCTCAGGTTTAACTTACATTGAACCTAAATCAAAACTATAACTAAGGTTCAACCCAAATTGAACCCAAGTAAAGCTAAACCTTAGGTTCAACCTACATTGAACCTAAATCAAAACCATAACTTAGTTTCAACCAAACTTGAGCCTAAGTTAATCAAATATTTAGGTTCAACCTACATTGAAACAAAATCAAACCTAAACTTCTGTTCAACCCAAATTGAACGTAAGTCAACTGTTACCTTAGTGTCAACCCAAATTGAACCTAAGTTAACCTAAACCTTAGGTTTAGCTCAAATTGAACCTAGGCAGACCTAAACCTTAGTTTTAGTCCAAATTTAACCTAAAAGTAATCCTAGATTCAACTTATATTGAACCTAAACCAAAATTGAACCCAAGTCAAAAATACATTATAGGTTCACCTTACATTGAACTTAATTTAACCTACACCTTAGGTTCAACTCAAAATAAACTTAAAATATCGTAGGTTAAAATCAAATTGAACCCAAAACAATTTAAAAACTTAAATAAAATTTAGAGAATCATGCCTTAGATTTGACCTAAAATAAATCTAAGACATGTCAAACTTGAAATTCTACCTAAATTGAATCTAAATGAATCAAACCTTAAATTCTACCAAAATAGAATCTAAGTAATATCAACTCCTTTAACTTGACCTAAAATTTTGGTTCAAATCCAAAATTGAACCTATAGGACAATATACCATAGCTACTAATTAAATTAAATATAAGATATATTGAACTTTAAAAATTACCTAAATCATTTTATATTTTGGTTATTACTTAAATACAATAGGTTTTACCAACATCGAACCTAAATTATTTTTTTTACATTAGGTTCTAGCAACATTTAATCTAAATCATTTTATACAATTAGGTTATGCCAAACATTGAGCCTAAATCATTCTATAAATTTAGATTCTACCAACATTGAACTATGATCATTTTATACATTATTCTTTACCTAAATTGAACCTAAATCACCTTGAACTCTAGATTCAACCAAATAATAGAATCTAAATCGAACTTTAAATCATTATATAACCACAAACTTAATGATCTTGATCGGATCATTCAAAATGAAATAAAATGACAAAATAACTGAATTTGATTGACTAATAAATCCTATACAACAAAAAATATTTCAACTTTTAGAATCTGAAAAAAGTCATTAAAACTTAAATGAAACATTAATCAACAAAGATCACCGAAGGCAACTTGAAACATAGTATGTTTTGATCTACAAAGAGTTCTTGGACGATGCAATCTGTGGTTGTTGGCAAGGGTCTTCCGGTTCTGATTTAAACACCTATTAGACTAAATAGATCAAGGAATCTGACGATCCTGGGATGATAGAGCCATGGACATCTTGATGGGGTTGTCTAAAAAAATTAAAATATAACCAACTAAATCAACAATATAAGAAATAAAATTGACAATTTTTCTTTTATAAATCTGATACTATTTTCCTTGCAAGTTGAAGGCATGTTTCATTTTAGATTTACTTTACATGTTATTAGGATGTGCTAACTTTGTTTTGTAAGATGACATTCTGAAGACAATACAACAAACTTTAAAACAAAACCAAAACCACTACAAAACATGATAACAATAAAATCAAAATCAAATAATGACAATATGACAAACAAAACCAAAACAAAATAAAACAAAACCACGACATCAAAATAAAAAAAACCAAAAAAATAACCAAACATGACAAAAATGAAAACAATAAAACCAAACTTTAGAGTAGTATGTGACACTTAGAAACATATTACCCTTAGATAAAACATTGACACTTCCTTCCTTGATCTTAAAATTTATTAGAGAATGAATGTTAACATTAATCATGAGATTTTTAGGCAATCCTAACTATCTAAGATGTAATTAAATATAGGAGCTTGCTCCAATAAAAGAATAAAGAACTCATAATAGGTATCATACTTAAAATCCCTGGTTACTAGATTTTTCGTGTGGTCGTCCTTTTATAAGGATCTCTAGAATTAGTCATTTTAGAGTTTTCTCTGTAATGTTCACCACAATCCTGACATTTCCTTTTTCTACTATTTTCAATTTTCATTAGCCCTTTTCTTTCTTCTCCGAGCTTCTTAATATCTAAGGATCTTCTACAAGATCCAAAAAGAATGAGATTACTTAGAGATTTAGCCAATTCAATAGATAAACAGAGGGGCGACTCCTCATTCTCAACATCGACATCAACAAAAATCTGACATTCACTAAGACATCAGAGAATTAACGGCAACGACAACAACCACTGTTGACATCATCAATATGTATCATTAGTACGATCACTTGGAGTGGCAGATGAAACTCCAATTCAATCATATGGTGTGCTTCCAAGATTAGCGAGTAAGTATGTATAACAACAACAAATTAAATGATGAAAAAGTTGCTTCAGATTTTCCTCACGCTTCATTTTACCGTATGTTCAATCGTAACTTTTTGGAGGGTGAAAATGAGGGTGACTCCATTGTTCACAATTACTCATAGATGGATTATTATGTGAAAAATATGTTGATGTTGAGTGTTAAGTATTTGTGTTCTGACTTGAAATGTAAAGTGACTCTAGTATAGTGAATTTATGTTTAATGTTTGTATTTTCTTATCATTGTTGAAGTGATGTTATGTATGTTTGTATTGAACTTATGCCTATTATAAGAAAATGTGTTAAGTTTGTGTTGTTAGTACTTGGTGTTAATATGTCTTGAGTGGTTTGATTTTTAATCTCAAACCATTGCAAATGAAGACAAGATAAATTTGAAAGAAAAAGGAAAGATAGTGAAATCAAATATTGTTGAATCAGCCAACTTAGGGTCTATTATTCTTAAATTGTTGTGCTAATTTGAAAATAATAAAAATTTCAAAAATATGTATTGTTGCACATTGTCGCCATAGCGCCGTAACTTGACACTATAACACCATTTAGCTGAAGAAGTAGGGCACTATGGCACTGAGTGGGGCCATAGCATCAAACCAACCGAGTCATGGTTTTATGTCTGAAAAATACCGTTTCATGCCATTTTTTCTCCCTGGATTGTCTTCTTCTTTCAATAGTTTGCAAATACCTCTCATAGAGCTTAGATTTGTGGTTGATTGGCTTGGATTTAGCACTTTAAACTTTATAATTTTTCTTCTTTGGGAAAGATTTACATTTTGACATAGTAAACTTCTCATATTACCATGGATTTCTCCCATACTGTGGTAAGGACAAAAAGTTGAAAATTTGATGAAAATAGTGCAAAAACCATAGTTGAATGCCTATTTTTCTCAGGATGTGCTTGTAGGAGATTTATGAAGTAATATTTGGAATTTATTGGAAATTTTATTGATATTTTTTAGATTATTCATGATTCTTGAAATGAAAAGAGAAAGAAGAAAAGTTGTTTTGATTATGATAGATTTGTGAATGTGAATGCACAAGAAAGATTTGGAGATCTGTAATCAAAGAAATTGATTGAAGAAAGTAATTTTCTTCATCTGGGAGGATCGGTCGTGAGTCTGATTGTGGCACGGCAATGAAAAAGTTTCTGCTATTTTACTGCCTTCATTGTCATTTTAGTTGTTCGAGAGTTTTGTGTGAACCTGCCTGATGAATCTGATGTTATGGTGTTCGTTAGAGGACGTAGGGTTGATTTTAATCCTATTCGGATTAACACTATATTTGTTCTGCCTGATCTTACTTTTTTCTTTTATTTTGAGTTTACTCTGATTGAAGCTGAGCCTGATCATACAGACGTGGAGCTTGGAAGATCAAAAATGGACATAAGGTAAACATTTCTTTTTCAATGCTTAATGTTCATTCGAAAGCCTAGCATTACTTTATATCTGCTAAACTTCTTCCTACATATCATTTTATGAGGTAACCCATGAGAGAGCAACTCTAAACTATTTTATTCAATTGAGGAAGCCTAAAGATATGGGCTCTCTCATTTACAAAAATATCATCAGTTCCTCTAAAGAAGGGTCAACTGGAGGTTTGAGTTACCGTTCACTTATTTCCACCATGTATATCAAATCTGGAGTTAGATATGAATCATGGGAGGAAGTATCACCATCACCAAAACCTATTAGAAAGGCTAATTTGAAAATCTATGGAGATCTTTCTGGGTTTAAGATCCAGGGGTGGAGGTTCAGATATCTACTTCAACCTCAAGACCTTTGACATCTAGTACTTCTACTCCGGACACTGTATTAGAGTAGTTATTTAAACAACAAGGAGATATTTTATCTTTATAAAATCAGATGCGAGGATTAGAGGCACACTTGGACCCCCAATGATGAGTATTTTTAGAGGAGAGTTGATTATGATGCTATTTTTAAGGAGACTATGGTAAAATTTTTGAGGGGTGATCATTCAGTTGAATTTCTTACATGCTCCATATTTTCTCCATACGAGAGTGGTGGGGAGATGGAGGAGGATGTTGATATTAGTGATGATTATAAGGAGGAAGATGATTAGATTGTTTTTCCTTTACTTTATATCTAGTAATTGGATTTCCTTTGTTAGTTACTTAATTAATTTTTGTTGGATTGTTGTGTTTGTACTTAGATTACTTTTAGATTTGCATGAATGTTGGACTATTGTGCTGCACCTTTTCATTTATTGTATAATTGCTTACTTCTTTTTGCTCTAGTTTATATTGTTTGTGTGTTAGATTAGTCTTTACTTTATGCTAATATAGTTATACTTGTTGATCAGATTTATCACTCCTTAGCACCCGTTTTTACTGCTTGTACAAGAACTATTTGCATGTTTAGAGCTAATGTTGTTAAATTTTGCTCTCTTCACACATGTTATGCATTTTGATATTTTAGACTATTTAAAAATTCAAGTTTGAGGGATGGAGAAAAATCTGTTGAATCTAAACTTTATTTGTCGTCAATAAATTATAGATTTTTAAAATTATTCTAACGTAACTTGTGGTATGTGGTCTTAAGTTTAGAGAATTATATTTTTTATTTTGTAAATGTTATAGTAGTCTTAATTAAAATTTTCTACTAATAATGGACAATTCTAGAGTAAAAATTCTTTGTATAAAGTTTTGGAATATTCTTTTGCTACTCAATACAGGAATAGTTATATTTTTTAAAATCTAGAAATCTTAGATCTACACTTCAAAAAGAATTAGAGACTCTATGAAAAATCATTGTTGTGCTAATACATATTATCATGTGAGAAAATGTGAGATGTATTTATCTTTAGGAAGAGGATAGTGAAGTTCTATCCAGATATAGTAAATCTCACGTTAAAAAGTAAAGATTACTTTTTTTTTGAAAGAAAAGAAATAAAAAATAAAAAGAAAAAGAAAACAAAAAAAATCCAAAAAGCATAGTATGTGAGGGGAAGCTTGAGGAGATGCCTAATTAAAAATTGGCTTCACTTGAACTAACATAAAGGAAGTAACTTATTTACAATTCTAAGCTATTTATAAAGTATTTGTATCTTGACTAGTAGAGTTCTCAGTTAATTCTTTTCTTTTAATTCCTCTGACATTTCCAAGTATGAAAAATTGTAATTATTTTTGAATGAATAGAAAATCAGAATTCCTAAACTTGATTATTGGGTATTCTTATACTTTAGTTTTAACCTGAATTGTAGAAAATTTTTCTATAACTTTTCAGTATCATATCTATGAGACAAAAATTATAAGAATATTTAAGTAAAACCTACTACCTTAATTATAAGTTTTGTACATAATAAATGGTGTTACTTGAACACAAGTAACGTTTAACTTTAGGGGTATTCACATGCCAAGAGTTTACTACCTTTATATATATATATATATATATATATATATATATATATATATATATATATATATCTAATGCCTACTTTATATGATATTGCAATTTAATAGAGGTAATCGTACATGTTTTTGGTCTTAGGTATAGGAAATGTAGCTTTAGAGAAAATGGAGTGAAATGAGATCAAAATAGAGCAAAAATTACACCACATGATCTGGCGCTATAGTGCTATTTTTGGTGTCATAGCACCAGTTCTCGACGTAACAGGCATCTTATCGTCAGATGAGATTTTGACTTTTGTTCAATTATTTTGAACAAATTTTGATGAGGTGATTGAGGTGACTCTTGATTATTTTCAGAGCTTTATAAAATGGGGCCATTAGCTGTTCGAAAAGGGGGCCCCGAAGGATGCCTGAGTTAGTAGGAGTGAGATTGTGAGTAAGAGAGGATAGCCATTGATTATGTAAGAAGAGTTTGGAGATATCTTAAAAGGAACTTCAATAATTTTTTGAGGAGGAGTCTAGGATAAGTACTTGTATTTGTATTTAAGTTTTTGTTGATAAGACTTGGCTTTTAATATAAATCATGTTTTTTTGTGTTATCCCCATGAGTTCTGAGTAGTTTTCTTTTCCTTCTCCATGAAATAAGAAGTAATTATGTAGAGGATTTAAATTGTTTAAGACCTCTTTTGATCCATAAATTGTGATGGTTTTTTCACTGGTTCTTCATTTACCTTGCAAACTGGCAAATTGTGATGTTAAAATTCATTGTGAAACATAATGACCCAAGTGACTATGATTTCACTTAACTAGTGAGTATCACATTAACCTTACAAGGTGGTGAACCACAATCTAAGGAGGGTGCAAATAGATAGGTAGATAATTCTTGATGTACATAGAATTGGTGTTTCTAAGGTTATAGGTTAGATCCTTTACAAATTTGGTCTAAAGTAGGAATTAAGGGTCCTTAGTAGATCTTATAGAGTAGACCCATTGGGTAATCTAGATGTGGAAGGCTAGAATCTACCCAACATTACCACACAAGCTGGAACTTACTTTAAATTAGTCAATGTTTTTTTATCACTTGGGAAAGGGTAAAGAATAGAAATGCTCTTATTTGTCACAATACAACATTTAATTAGTTTATAATTTATGCATTTTAATTGTGCTTAGAATTAAATCTTGCATACATTTACTTTTATTCTTTTTGAATTACTTTGACATTCTTCTCATATAAGTTGTGTTTGTAGTTATAATAGAAGTCTTTCTAGGTCATTATAGAAGTTATAGCTTTCCCCGTGGGATCGATACTTGGGTTTTTTAAGAAAACTCTATATTACTTGAAACGATACATATACTTGCATGGAACCCTTAGTGTGTGAAATATAAATAAAATTATAAACTCTATATCATATCCATTTTGCACACTAGCCACTAAATATAAATTAGGTCAATTTTTTGGCCATCTTTTAGGAACATAAATACCTGCGTAATTATGGGTCAGGTCAATGTCCTATTTACTGATAGAAGATAGGTGGCTAATTGGGCTCGGCAATGGGTGGAAAATGGTGATTAGGTGGAGGTAAGGTGGAGGCAAATGGTCAATTAGGGTGGGACACTATGGATGGGCTTAATTTTGAGTTCCCCCCGTGGTGGCTTCTCGGACATGGTGTTCTCCAGCGACCAAGGTGGTTGACCGGCTAGGGGAAGGTCACCATCTAGCTTAGGGGGGTCAAGGTGGAGGTATTGTGAAGTTAGTTGAGGCTTGCCATGTGTAAAGGTGATTAATTGAAATGCAAAGGGGATTTGGGCTTGGTTGGGTCAACCATGGGTTAGAGCCATCGAAAAGGCCTAGGGTGGGTCTCCAAGGTGGCTTGATCTGGTGGTGATGATTTAGGTTCAGATGGTTAAGTCCCCATCCAAGGGATTAAGGTTACACATGGGCTTAAGTGTGTCATAAAAAGGGCTAAGTGCTTTTTAGAGGATCATTAAAGGGTCTCCTCTTTTTTCCACTTTGAATATGGTGACATGACGAAGGCTCACATGGCTTGCATGTGGCTTGTTGGTGGCATCATGGCTTGCATGTGGCTTGGCCAAGTTGCATGAGATAGGATTTTAATGATTTTTGACATTTTTTGTAGGTTTTGTCATGAGGCCATTTTTATAAGAACTTGATCATGACATTAGGACATAATAAATGATTTTAATTAAGTGGATAATGGGAGAAGATTTTGTTATGTGTGGGCTTTTAAAATGGACTAAGAAAATTAGGCTTTTAGATTTTATGTCTGGTGGGCATTAAAAATGAGTTTGGAGTTGGGCTTTTAAAATTAAAGATGAGAGGGTTGATTTTAGGATTTTAAATTTTTAATGGTGGGTTTGGTTTGATTTGAAAATTTTCATGAAAAAATTTGGGGAATAAGCTTAGTGAAATTTGATTTGACTCATGGGTGTAATTTTAGTGAAAATTGGATTTGGATTTAACTTGGGTTAACTTGAATTTGGATTTGCATAATTTTGAATTTAAAGATTCAATGTTGGTTAAATTTTACTTGAATTTTAATGAAATTGGGTTTGGAATAGTTTTGGTGAAAATTGGGGGTAAATTGGGAAGTTTGGTTAATTTTTTGATATATTTGGTATTTTGGTACAAAATGGGTACATTTTGTCACTTTTGGTGCAATTGGGTAATTTGGAGAGGTTTAAAATGATTTTTTGGTGAATAATTGGGTATTTTTTTAATCTTTGGCTTTTTATAAAATTTGGGGAGTTGTGAGAAAATTCAGGTAAATTGACTAGCTAGGATTGATTTTGGTGGGATTTTGATTAACATTAGGAGTTTTGGTAATTTTTAGTATTTTTAGGAATTTTTGGTACTTTGGTAATTTTGGGATTTTTTGGGAAAGTCATGATTTAGGGTGGATTTGAGGTTGATTGGATGATGTGAGCATGCAAGCCATGAAAAGCCTCTCTGAAGTCACTTGAGCCTCATTAGAACTCATCTTAAAGCCTCCACATGTTGGTCCTAGCCATGACAACCAAAGGCTAGGGTCTTAGGACCACCCATATGTGTTTTAGAGAGTTAAGGAGTGGTTATGGGCTTCAAGTGAGAGATAGGTCAATTTGGGTAAATGCATGGTATTGGATGTGTATGAAAATTTGTGGTGAGTTCAAGTGTGTGTGTACAAGTCCAAGCTACCCAATGTTGCCTTAAGCCCTGATAGTCCTATCAGAAGACTCTCTTTGAGCTTCCTCATGTTGGTTTCAACCTTCTAAGTACTAGAGTTTAAAACCACACTTGTAAAACTCTAGAATGATTAAATAAGTGTTTCAAATTCTAAAAGGGTGAATTCCATTGCTAGTCTTCTAGGATAGTCAACAGAAAATTCATACGGCTAGATCATAGGCTCCTAAAGAGGAAAACTAGACCTCATCAAAATCGAGGTCAAAATAAGCACATTCCTTGAGAGGCTCCTTTCAAACCCAATGGTTTATACTCAAGATATGATAGTAAGGAAGCTTTCTCATATTTTGCCAGTGTCCTTTGAAGGTATATTCAAGTTCTCCTACTCAGAGAAACATCCATGAAAATAGGAGTAGAAATAATATACTAACTAACTTTTTTTTTGGATGATATGTAAGGTGTAGTCTCAGTTGCTGGTACATCTTCAAAGAAATAATAAAAATATGTATAGAGGCGAGAGGAATATCCTTTATGTGGTAAAAAACCTACACGATTGAGTTTATCAGTTGCAGATCCCTAGACCTATGCCAGCACTAAAAATAGTAAAGGCAAGGAAAGAATGTTTCCCACTGCAAATTCAATAGTAAATCTTCCTTACACAATCATGCGTACACAACAAGCAAATAGAAAGATTCATGTAAAAATGGGAATCCAATAGATATGATCTTATCAATAACAGGAATGTGTAAAAAGTGCATATGAACTATCAAAGGAAAGAAAAATAGGATATCTCAAGATCATGCTATTAACTGAAATGCCAAAAGTACAAAGCTACAATGATACAAGAGCACAAAAGGTGCACAGCTAGTGTAGTTGAGAGCTCAAAAGCTGAATCAACACCTAACACCCCTAAAGTATGCTATTAGCATGTCGAGGACCCAAAAAAGAGACAGGAATGGTGTAAGCTTGGTAACTATATTGTTGTACTATAGAAGAAAAAAAAATATCAAATCTAATCAAGATTTAAATATAAAGGTGGTTGATAAAGATAAACTATAAGAAAGGACTAAATAAAGCAAACACTACACTTAAAATCATGAGACGGTCACTATCCACTGTGGAATCACCGAATTTTGTTCATGCCCTTTTTTCTACTTTTTCTTTATTTTAATGGAAATGATCTTCTTAGCATATATGGTCATCAAATCTCTCTTTCTTGGTCACCTTTGCTTAATGAAGCAAAGGAGGAAAGAATGGATTGAAGATGGATAGAAACAAAGAAGAAATGAAAATAGAAAAAAATGAGTAGATATGAAAATATTTATATAGAATAATCTTTATAACATAAACCTTTGGACCTCATTCATGGTCACATGAGTTACATGTACCTTACTCTTTGGTCTAGTGTAGCCTTGTTGGGCCTGAATTGTTGCGCTAATTTTTGGCTTGGCATGGTTACACAACACCTAAGCGTGATCACTTCTAAATATTTCTTGGCTTAGTCATGCCCGGTTCAACCGCAACCTGGTTCAGCCGCCACCACGCCTAAACCTATCTCAGTGTGGTCATGTCTAATGCTGGTGTGACCACTTTTGTGTGCCATACCAACGATCTATCATTTTTGTTCATGGATTCAGTGTCAAATAATCACGTTGCTTCATCAGTGGTGATTTTTGGTACCTCCAACCATTAAAATAATCTTGATCATCGACTCATCACCCAATCAACAGCCATGGGAGCCTCTCCCCATTTATACATAGACATCTGTTACCACTATCTCAACAGTCATTCTGACTACATCAAGTCTTCATGTAGAAGAAGAAGGGATTTCTTCAGCGAGCCACATGCTGCTCCGACCAGCTACCTTTCCGGTAAGTCTTATCCTTCCTCTTTTTTTATTTAAGAATTTTATATTACGTTTAGGTCTAAGCTAGACTAACCTAGCTCCATAGCCTTAGATTAGGCTAGAGTTTGGGTTCAACTCAGGTAGACCCGAAACTGTCTTAACCTTAACCCAAACTAGGTTTGAAATGACCCAAAAATGGGTCTGACCTAACTCAAAACTAGGTTTGATCAAACCCAAACTTAGACATGACTTGAGTCATACCTAACCTGACCCAACCCAATTCCAACCCAGGTCTAATCCATCCAACAAAGGATCATCTCAGGTCCAACCTAGGTCCAGCCCAGGTCAACCCAAGTTAACCAGGTCTAACCCAAGTCCAACCTAAGTCCAAACCAAATTAACTCAGATCAACCTAGGTCAACCCAGATCCAACCCAGGTCAACCTGAATCCAACCCAGGTCAACCTAGATCCAGCTCAAGTCAACCGGTCCAACCCAGGTCTAACTCAAGCCAACCCAAGTCCAACCCAGTTCCACATCGGCTAACCACATAATATGTCTGAGCTCAATTAAGAGTTAACTTGACCTAGAATCATAGCTCACTTAAGCTTAACCCTACCTAAGTCTAATATAATACTAAATGTAAGTTGTTTTACATATCATTTCTTGTTTAACTCCATTGTAGTCTTCAAAAATAAAAAATAAAACAATACATAAAACAAAAGGAAGGATGAAAACTCTATGAAGATGGTTTTATCCATAAACATCAAAATTAAATCATAAATAATATTAAAGAAAAACTTACGAAAACTTTAATTTTTCACCAAGTTGACAAAACTAGGAATCAAAATAAAACATGAATTAAATATTGAGTCTCAAATAATATTCAAAATCCACCAGGATAATGAACAAGAACAAAATCTAGGTATATTTGAAATGAACTTTAGGTTAGCTAACTTGGACACCAAACTGAGGATTATATATTTACTCAAGTTAGTTCTGAGTATATAAACTCAGTTTAGTTTGATATGTGCCCTGATTAGTGCTAAGCACAAGAACATACAAAATAAATAAACCAACCTCCTGAGACTAGAGGGAATAACTTAGAATAATGTAGTGCAAGGTTATTAATGAAGGTATTTCAAACCACCTCAATACTACAATTCCTCTATGCTACGGTGTTCAAGGAGAATTTCTAATTATGAGGTTAGTTATAGTTAATGGATTTCATTGTCCTTAACATAATGGAATTCCATGGGCAACCTAATCAGGGATGTTATTCCCAAAGTTAAGCTTAGTCCACCCCTTTCTCTAGGATATTTCTCATTCTCATCTTGAAATCCTTCTCACCAGACTATGTCCTTAGTTTAGAGATTACAATTATTTCAGTCATTCAATTTCAGTATTCCTAAGTTACCTTTTGACTCTGTCCAGTCAATACAAATTTACTATGTGATCATTCAAAATTCTTCATCACTTTTGACCTTACTTTCTTAATTGGTTAGAGCCCCACATTCAGGTATTTCCCATAGCACATTGTCATCAGATTGTAAGTCCCATTTCATTGAGCTTAATTATACCAATTTGGATCCTCTAATTATCCTCAACCACTTTAATTGTAAAATTGTGACCTCTGATGAATTCAATCATTACATAATTAAGAATTTTTTTTAGGTTTACAGCTTTAGAGATGTAATTAACTATGAGGGCCAGCCTTTGTTGGGAATGAACTCCAAAATTAAGACAAACCTTGTCTTATACATGTAAGATATGGGAAAGGACTGCTGGTTCTGTAGACATAGAATACTTTCAAAATCTGAGTGGTTAGACCCATTTTCAAGGTAATATTTCTTCTTTCAGGAGGTTATGTTATTTTTCAAAATGGCATGCCCGGTCATCTCGATTGAAGTCTTCCAAAAGTTTTATGGTGTGTGGTGACAACCCAAAATCCCCCACCAAAGATATTTTCTAGTAACTTCAATAGGGATTTAATCTTCATCCATCATTTTTAATGAGTTATATCAGACTTTCCATGAGTCCATCAAACTTATCTAAATCTTTTGGTCCTTTCCCATATAATTAATCTTCATGTTTCTTATGCTCATTTAAATTTTATTTAAGGAGTAGGATTTCCAAGACATGCTCCATCATTAATTCTCCTCATAAAGAGCTTTTTGAAATTAAATATGATATTAGTTTCTTTCAAAAATTTGTCAAAATATTATATAGTCAACACTCTATTGATAGCTTTTATTTACTCATTATCGGTAAGATGTCTCCCAAACTTATCTCTCCTTTAGAAATGGAAGTAATATGGCCTTTGAACCAAGAAATTTGTATGGTAAGTCCCTCATAAAGTTCGAAACAGGTCTATGAAATTCCAACTTTTCTATAGTTGACAAGAAACCTTCACCTCACTCTAACATTGAATCAAAAGAGGATTTTTCACCATTGAAAAACTGAGCTAGTAAGTTCACTATTGTTGTGACTTCTTCTATTGTTCTCCAACATCCTAAGAAAATATAAATAAAAAAGACTCCTGATTAGGTCTATGAACTACTTAAGAATTTAAATAAAAAAGACACTGATAATATTCATGATTGGTCCATCTGATGAAGTCACTACAACATTAATTGAGAATAAAAGATTATATAACTTTGTAAAAGAGTTGTATGAATAACGAAAGAATTGGATGAAATCAAAACTGAAACCTCTCTTTCATTGAAAGAGAGTAGGCTTCATTTTCTCTCTACTATACAAGGAGAAGAATACATTTGCAATATAACATAATTACCTCAAATTTTGCCTAAATGTGAAACCCCTAGTATGAAAAACAGATATCTCGAGTAACTATACTCTATAAATAATTAAAAGTATAGCAAAAAAAGAAGGCTCCCCTATTGTAGAAATCCTTTGCATCATAGAAGGAATTATATCCCAAAAGAAGAAAAGAAGGGTCTTCAAGTTTAAGAAGATATCTTGTAGGCAATCAATGCAAGTCTTTATACGATTATCAGTGTACCCTTCACACCTATTATCGCCTAAAGTATCTCCTTTCATTCCAACATATCTCCAAAAGACCAAGACTCCGTGTTGATTTTCATCTGACACTCCTTATATTCCACATTATCTTCAAAATATTAAAGAAGATATATATCCGAGTACCACCTAAAAATTGTAAATCACCTCTCATAATAAATGATACGAGAATAAAACCCTTATTATTCCCCATCTCTTTTGACTCAAACATAGTATCATAAATTCAAGATATATCATATCCTAAGGTTGATTTCTATTTTATAAGATATGGAAATTGAAGACCTGAATATTAATAAAATCCATATTTTGTCAGAATCAGACCATGATAATCATCAACAATATGCAATTAAGACTAACTGAGAATCTCAATATATCCTAGTTGATCCAAGGCATGTTAGGGTCAACTAATAGATGGAGTCATGACTATCAAACAACACATAAAAAGAAGAAGAAGAAACTACATCAAGAGACACTACTACTATTGTGGTTGTCAGAACCAACTCATCAAGAAGGGAACATCAAGGCAATCGACAATGACTCTCAGGATGCCATGGTAGAGGAAGGTACAACACCTAATGCTGCCCAAAATTTAATAGAAAAACTAAGACAAAGAGATGAGAAAATATAAAGATTATATAAAGGATGAAAGAAATCCTAGATTTAGCCCCTTGATCCCTGATAAATATATGTGGCCTAAAAAACTTAGTCCCGCACTGATATATATATGTACTGATGATTTAGATATAAAAATTATGATTTTATTATATGGGATACTACGCAAGTATACTTATCGTTTATCAATATATGACTTTCTGATTAAGCCCCGAAATATTGAACCCACAGGGAAAATATGAAATTATTTAAAGGAATCAAAAAATTATCTTTTTACTTTTTTTTTAATGGCTTTTGAAAGTATGTCTTGATTTTGAAAAGTTTTGAAAGTTGATTTGTCTTTTGAAATTTCCTTAATAAAATGTTAAGCAAGAAATTAAAATTGTAATAACAAATAAAACTGTATGTAAAACACAATTAACTAGAATATCTTATTCTTTCCTTTTATGAAGTAGTAATAATTATTAAAGTATTGTTGTGGAAGTATTTAAATTTGTTGTGATAGAGAGAAGCAAATGCTTTCTTTACCCTTAATTGGTTCTATAAAGAACATAAGTTAATTTGAAATTTTTATCATTTTGAACATGGTTAGGCAGGAAGATACCAGTCTCTCACTCTAGAGTTCCCTCGATTCCCACCAACTGAGGGATAACTTCTCATAACAAAACTCAAAACTTCAAACCAAATTAGGGGGTTTTAGCCTGTCACTCTAAAATCCTCTAATTTTACTCCCTTCCATAAAAATATCTTCTAATATTACATTAAATTATATGGACTACAATTCTCACCCATATAACTGCATGTGATTCTTACTAACTTTTATGGGACAATACCGCATTGGATCTTACATAATCTCAAGAAATTCTATAAATTAACAGGCCAAACTAAGAAGTAAACAATGTTTTCAGAATCAATCTTCACAACTTCTTCCAACTTTAAACACATATACTTTCCACAATAATTCTCTATAAACTAATTACTTCTCCATTTAAAAAAGATAAAGATAAAGTAAACTACTCAGAATGCATTGAGAAAATACAAAAATACATTGATTTGAAATTAAAAACCATAAGAAAAACAAAAAACAAAAACAAGTATTAATTAAAAAACTAAATGTAAGAACAAAAGTAAACACTTATCTGAAAATTCTCTCCAAAAGACTCAGGAAGTTCCTCTGAAACTTTAACTCTTCACTAAACTACTTCTCAGAGCGGATCTCCCAACTCTGATGACTCAGAATAAACTTCAGACTTCAATAGAAACTAAACTAAAAGAAAGAAAAGAAATGGGAAGAAGAAGACTTCACTCCGACCCTTTTCTCCTTTCTACTCTCTACTCCTACTCTTAATAAAATTCTCACAAAATAAAAGTAAAATACTGTAAAAACTCTCTTCAAAATGCAAGTGGAAGAGCACTAGTCATTCCTAAGAGTCTCTTTAAAAATTAAACCAAAAGGTGCCTTGGTGTCTCTTCAAAATGTGTCCAGATTCAATGTATTCACCAAAGAATGCACCCCTTCATTCAAACTTGCCGCCCAAAGGAATTTATGGAAGTTTCCACCAAGAGTTACATCCCATCCCCTTTGAAATTGGCACCAAATTCCTTTAGATTTCAATTTTTAACTGTGGCGGCTAAGCGCCGCTGGGGCGGCGTTTAGCCGCCAATGCCCAAATTTTCATTTTTCATTTTTTTTGCTCCAAATTTGATCTCATTTTGCTCCTTTCATCATGACCATCCATATTCTTCATACCTACAAGAAAAACACAAAATAACTTCCATTAAAGTGCAATATCATTAAAAATAGGTATAAAAATATGCATAAAAATACTAAATATTTTAAGTCTATCAAAATCCCCCAAACTTAAAATGTTACTTGTCTTCAAGTGACAATTAATCTCATAGAACATTTTAGCATGCAAATTATGTAATGAGTTTCTTAGGAAGATAAGAAAATTTTGTTCTATAAATGGAATAGTCCAATTTAGAAAAAATTTCAGTAATTAAAACCAACTTAAAGTTTAGAAAGTTCTTAAGTAAAGGAAAATGACAAATATAAGTTTCTATCTAATTCAGAAATATTTGTAGATTCTTCAAAATATAAGACTCAAACACTTATTTTTCTCACTTAAAAATTTTTATTTGAAAATAATTTTACTACTATATTATAACCTTAAGCTTAAGATTTTCTCTAAACTTATATCTTAAAATTTAGGTATGAAACCAATTTTTGATTAGGCCCTTAAATCCTCAAGCTTCTCCTCCCTTTTCATATACTATTTTTCACTTTTTCTTTTCTTTTTCTTTTTTTTAATAAGGAAAGGATTACTATATCTAGATAGGCCTTTAATGATTTTGAATTCCACCCTTCCATTTAAAATAAAGGTCAGATATACATCTTTCACTTAAAAATCATAATAATAATATTTGAAAATTACTCTTCAAAAAAAGAAATTTAAGCTTTGAAAAATAAAAGTTAAATCTTCTATTTATCCAAAAATACAAAACTTTTTACTAAAGATAGTTTAACTTTATTTAACACCTCCTCAATATGATTAACTTTGTTAAGAAAATTTTAACTTTAAGTTTTTCATGATTACTATAAATTTTAACTAAATTCTTTTATTCATTTCTATATTCAAAATTTTTGTTCCTCTAATATAACTTCATGTACATAATTGTTCTCAATAAAAAATAAGATTTATTTTAAGTATTCTTGAGAATCAAATAAAATTTTAGGTTTTTGAAATTCTTTGTTTTTAAAATCCTCCCCCCCTCCCTCAAAACTTTAATTTTTAGTTAAGATAAAAAATTTAAGCATAGGAAATGAAACATGGGTGAGAAATAAAAACTAACATATCATGCTTGCAGGAATTTTTAATATCCTAATATGCAAGTATAACAATTTAAATAACATGAGTAAAATGAAATCAAATTTAGTTTTTCAAAACAATTTTTATACAAAGAAAAGTGAAAATTTCAAAAAGACTTCTACAGTAGTTGAGGTTTTCGAAGCAAATACACACCAACTAAAATAACACACTGATATAGATAACAGATAATAGTGGAATTTGAAAAATTTTAAACATGTAGTTTCCTAAGTAAAAGTTACCAATTGTGGTTTATTATCTCCTAACAGTTTTTGAATTAAAGTACACACTACTAAAACTCTAACATAACATATACATAAAAAAATTTACTATTACACACACTACCACAAAGCAACATATAAAACATCAATACAACAACAACAATACATCTGAATATGCATAACAAAAAAATAATACAAACTACAGTCTGCATACTATCAAGGTTCACATCACACCACAATGATCAAACAAAATACTAAACAAAACACACATCAGTACATCAACAACAACACCACAACGAAAACAAATAATACAAATCTACTCATCATTTTCATCATCATCATCATCTTGCTCGTTCCAATCCCTAGATGGCACATAAGGTATGTAGAATGGATGAGGGGGCATCTCAGCATTTTGATCACCTCTAATCAGTCTATCCAAATATTGTTGATAACTCTCCTCATACTCATCATGTTTCATAATATATCTTTCCACATTATCCACTTTACCATAAATATCTCTAACATGCTCACGAGTAAAACTCACTTTCTTCAAAATCTTTCTTAACAAACTAGTCAGTGAATCTGTATATGATGAAGCACGTGAAGTAGTAGCACGAGAAGTAGATGCAGCAGAAGCAGAAGCAGTAGAAGCCCTACCAAATCCTCCTCTCCAACCAAACTCTAAATGTATAGTGTAAGCACCAACGTTGACTCTGGTAATTTGTCTCAATGGCTGGAGTACCTCTTCCCAGGTTTCAAACTTCACTCCAGATCGTTCACATAATGAATGAAACAAGGAAGGAAATTCCATACCTGTAGTAGTGGTTGTTCTAGCACAGTTCAAAACATAATCATAAATTATACCTCCAATGTCAATAGGCTTCCCTTGCTGAATGCAATGGTTCAACACAGCTTTTTCTCTCGTTACTTCACTAGTATGACTCGAAGGTAACAATTTAGATGAGATAAAATAATGCCACGCCTTAGAAGTGACATTCAATTTGGAAGCAGGAAAGTTCACTCTTCTATCATTTGTTATTTTCCATAATCCTCTTCCATCAGTCAAAAAATTCATGATCTCATCTAATTTCTCTTCTGTAAGACGATAGTTAGAATAAAAAATAGAACATGTCAGGAGGTAGTCCATAAAAAGTGTCGATTGCCCCACAAGAAAAGTTGACCTCATGCCTCCGAACCATCACTTGATTCTCTTCTACAGCAGGAAAATTTGCATAAAATTCTCTGACCACAGAAACAACAGCAACAGCGGAGAAGCAACAGTAATTCTCCCAGTTCCTTCTAGCAATCATATCTTCAATTACTTCTCCTGGCTTACTAAATACACACTCAGGAATCAACTTACGTGACTGCACTGCGTCAACGTATTGTTCCTCAGTCCTCGTGCTAACAAATTTGTCAGAATCAAATCTGGTCTTTTCTCTCGCACGCTTTGACTTTGGAGCAATCTCTAAAAATTCACAAAAAATTCACCATAAATTCCAAAATCAAAATAAACTTGCTAAATTATCTTCCAAAAGATATTTTCACTAAATCCAAGCAATTTCTCAAGTTTTCCTCAAATTTTCACCATGAATAGTGATTTTAAGAATTTCCAAAATGTACTCAAAATACATGGTGAAAATCAAAAAACTTTTACTTAGGAGTAGTGCTCTTACCTCAAGGAATCCAAAACTAACAATTTTTGTTGAGATCGGCTCTTAAATGATCCACAATATGATGCCCTAGGCTCCTCCTTCGCGATAAACCGAAGGTTGAAGATGATGGGGAAGTTTAAAAATGGCAATTTTCGGGGTTTTAACTGCTGGGAACCAATTTTCGCGAACTGGCGCCTAAACACCAACCCCTCAGTGCTTAGCCGCGAATTCTAGTGCTTAAGCACCGGCACTCTGGCGCTTAGCCGCTAGTACCCAGATTTTCACAATTAAGGTATGTGCACTAAATCACTTTGTTAATCACCCTTAATTACTCCAAAAAAATTATTTCTCCCCACAAAAATCTTCTAATATTCCTAATCAAAATTTAATATCCATTGATTCCACACAAATTTCACACAAACACAAACTTATATTAAAACAAACATAACACTTAATACAATTCTAGAATTTCTATCCACACATAAAGGATGAAATTCTCTAAATACAAGAGATTTTAATCTCAAACCGATAAGTATACATCTACTAGGATGTAACCATCACATCATCGAGCTTAGTTAATACTTAAATATAAACACTAAACACACCAAACATAACACACATGAACACTAAACATAACACATAAGAACACTAAACAAATAAGAACAAAGCACTCTTAATTTCATTCTCCTTTAGGTGGATTATATCCCGAACCATTATGATTCTCATTTGACCCTTCTGGAATATAAATATGATAAAACGGGCGATAATTGTTCATCCTTAAATCATCTTCTTTAATTCATTTGTTCTTCAGAAACATCGCCTTATCTGCTTCTTCCACGTACCTTAAATGACTAAATTTCATCTAGAGTTGCCACCCAATGTGCTCCAAATGCAGGTTACTTTCATGGATTTTTGCTTCCATTGAAGTCACTCGGGCTTCAATTTTTGCAATTATTTCAGTAATCACATGAATACTAACAGTGAGATATCCATTGAATAACTCTTTAGCACTGTCACTAATGAAATTACTCTTGTCAAAATCTTGCTTCTTCTTAATCTCATTCTCCCAGGAAGACATAATGCACTCAAAACTCTCTTCTTAAGATTCAGAAATGAAAATAGGACTCGGGGCAAGTGTTTCTCTTAAATCAAGTCCTTTTTATAGACTTAGGAAGTGCTAAAACTGCCCCCAAGATGTTTTAAAACTCCAAAATAACTTCCAAAACCACTCCCCCACGATCTAGGCTTCTAGAACCTCATTTTTCTCTTTTTTTATAACTGCGGCGCCTAAGCGCGAACCAGTCGGCACTTAGCCGCCAGTGCTCAATTTAGCACAGGTCTGCGAAGTGTCCAAATTTTCATTTTGACTTCTCTAAATCATCAATTAAGGTCAAATAAACTCTACTATAGTTTCAAAACTCCAAATTACTCCCACTAAAAACATAAAAACAAACCAAACAAAGCAAACAAAGCATACAAAATAAACATAAAGCAAAGCACACCGATATTTATGGGTTGCCTCCCACAAAGCACTTAGTTTAACGTCTTCAGCCTGACATACCCAGAACTCATTCTGAGTGACCCAACATCAAATTATTATCAGATTTAGATTTATTGATTGAAAAATATTGTTTAAGTCTATGTCCGTTAACTTAAAATATTTTTCCAGTCTTACGATCTTGAATATCTACAGCTCCATAAGAATAAACTTTAATCACAATAAATGGACCCATCCACCTGGACTTAAGTTTTTTAGAAAATATTCTCAATCTAGCATTATACAGTAACACTTTTTATCATGGTACAAGATTTTTAGTAAGAATCTTCCGATCATGCCATAACTTCATCTTTTCCTTATAAATCTTAGCATTTTCATAAGATTCATTCCTTATTTCTTCAAGCTCATTCAATTGTAATAATCTCTTTTCAGTGGCATCTTTCAAATTATAATTGAACTCTTTAATAGCCCAATATGCTTTATGCTCAAGTTCAAAAGGTAAATGACAAGCTTTTCCAAAAATCAACCAATATGGGGACATTCCTATAGGTGTTCTGTAAGCAGTCCTGTAGGCTCACAAAGCATAATCCTGTTTGATTGACCCATCCTTTCTATTTAGATTAACAGTTTTTCCCAATATTCTTTTAATTTCAATATTGGATAATTCAACCAAACCACTTGTCTGCGGATGATAAGTAGTAGCAATGTGATGATTAATATGATATTTCTTTGCTAACTTCCTAATAACGTATTTCTAAAATGACTTCCCTCATCAGTTATGATTACTCTTGGTATTCCAAATCTGCAAAATATATTCTTTTCTAAAAACATTGCAACACTTTGAGCATCACATCGAGGTAAAGCAATAACTTCAATCCATTTGGAAACATAGTCTACTGCTATCAAAATATAAACATTTCTGAAAGATGGTGTAAATGGTCCCATAAACTCTAGTCCCCAAACATCAAATATTTCAACTTCCAACATATAATTGAGGGGCATCTCATTTCTTTTATAAATATTGCTTACACGCTCACGTCTATCACAATTTTTAATATAAGCATTCACATCCTTAAAAATTGTAGGCCAATAAAATCTTGATTGTAATATTCTATATGGAGTTTTATCACTTCCAAAATGTCCCCCATAATCAGAATCATGACATTTTTGAATAATTTCATAAGTCTTTAGAAAATTAGCAAGATGAAAATTAGGATCTTCAGTTGTTCTCCCCCAAACTGATTATTAGACACCATTTGGATAATAGAAGGTTAATGGTTAAAAGAATTAGCAGCTACAACAGGGTTTTGAATACTACCACGAAGTTCATCTACTGTAGGGTTAACATAATCTCTTGAAGGTATTAATTCTTGATGGATGCCTACATTTTGATTTTGATGATTTGTCATTTCTTGAATATTTTTATCTTTTTCTGTATTTTTAATTTTTTTTTATTTTTCTGATAGTTCTTTCTAATTCAGAATCGTAAGGCACGAGTCCCTCAGAACCTGAACGACGCATACAACAATAAAACAGAAAAAAAAACACAACACACTAGCAAAAATAAAGAAAAGTAAAAAATTTAAAATTTCTTAATTCTCTTTGAAATGCAATTTAATTATTTTTCCCCGGCAACGGCGCTAAAGATCTTGATCCCCGATAAATATATGTGCGCAAAAAACTTGGTCCGACACCGATATATATATATATATATATATATATATATATATATATATATATATATATATGTGTGTGTGTGTGTGTGTGTGTGTGTGTGTGTGTGTGTGTGTGTGTGTGTGTGTGTGTGCTGATGATTTAGATATGAAAATTATGATTTTATAATATGGGATACTACGCAAGTATATGTATCGTTTATCAAGTAATATAGGACTTTCTGATTAAGCCCCGAGATATCGAACCTACAGGGAAAATATGAAAATCTTTAAAGGAATCAGAAAATTATCTTTTTACTTTTTTTTTAATGGCTTTTGAAAGTATGTCTTGACTTTGAAAAGTTTTGAAAGTTGATTTGTCTTTTGAAATTTCTTTAATAAAATTTTAAACAAGAAATTAAAATTATAATAACTAATAACACTGTATGTAAAACACTATTAACTAGAATATCATTTTTTTTCCTTTTATGAAGTAGTAATAATTATAAAAGTATTGTTGTGGAACTATTAAAATTTTTTGTGACAGATAGAAGCAAATGTGTTCTTTACCCCTACTTGGTTCTATAAAGAGCATAGATTAATTTGAAATTTTTATCATTTTGAACATGGTTAGGCAAGGAAGATACCAGTCTCTCACTCTAGAGTTCCCTTGATTCTCACCAACTGGGGAATAACTTCTCATAACAAAACTCAAAACATCAAACCAAATTAGGGGGTTTTAGCCTGTCACTCTAAAATCCTTTAATTTTACTCCATTCCATAATAATATCTTCTAATATTACGTTCAATTATATGGACTACAATTCTCACCCATATAATTGCATGTGACTCTTACTAACATTTACGAGACAATACCGCATTAGATCGTACATAATCTCAAGAAATTCTATAACTTAACAGGCCAAATTAAGAAGTAAACAATATTTTCAGAATCAATCTTCACAACTTCTTCCAACTTTAAACACTTATACTTTCCACAAAAATTCTTTATAAACTAATTACTTCTCCATTTAAGAAAGAAAAAGATAAAGTAAACTACTCAGAATGCATTGATAAAATACAAAAACACATTGATTTGAAATTAAAAACCATAAGAAAAATAACAAACAAAAACAAGTATTAATTAAAAAACTAAATGTAAGAAAAAAAGTAAACACTTATCTGAAAATTCTCTCCACGAGACTCAGGAAGTTCCTCTGAAAATTTAACTCTTCACTAAACTACTCCTCGGAGAGGATCTCCCAACTCCGATGACTCAGAATAAACTTCAGACTTCAATAGAAACTAAACTAAAAGAAAGAAAAGAAGTGGGAAGAAGAAGACTTCACTCCGACCCTTTTCTCCTTTCTACTCTCTACTCCTACTCTTAATAAAAACTCTAACAAAATAAAAGTAAATACTGTAAAAACTCTCTTCAAAATGCAAGTGGAAGAGCACTTAGTCATTCCTAAGACTCTCTTTAAAAATTAAACCAAAAGGTGCCTTGGTGTCTCTTCAAAATGTGTCCAGATTCAATGTATCCACCAAAGAATGCACCCCTTCATTCAAACTTGCCGCCCAAAGGAAGTTATGGAAGTTACCACCAAGAGTTTCATCCCATCCCCTTTGAAATTGGCACAAATTCCTTTAGATTTCGATTTTTAACTGTGGCAGCTAAGCGCCGGCCCAGCGGCGCTTAGCCGCCAATGCCCAAATTTTCATTTTTCATTTTTTTGCTCCAAATTTGATCCAATTTTGCTCGTTTCATCATGACCATCCATTTTCATCATACATGCAAGAAAAACACAGAATACCTTCCATTAAAAGGCAATATCATTAAAAATAGGTATAAAAATGTGCATAAAAATACTATATATTTTAGGTGTATCACCCCTCGACTTGTAGTAATCAAGAAATCAAAAGTTGTACATTTGATTGAAAGGATAAAAATGGTAACGACAGAGGAACAAGTCTCCAAGAAATGTTAGATCACTTATCCCGTAAGGGGACTTGAAAATCTTAATTGACTATCAAGGATGACCTGGCTTAGGCTGAAGGCATCTCATTAGTACCCAAAACGAGACCATATCCTAAGGAATTTGAAACAGCACAATATCAAAAAGGGTTTGTACCACCAACCTTTAAGGTGTTCGATGAAATTGACAATCCAGGACAATACTTGGTCCATTTTTGTGCAGGTTGTTGTAATGTCAGGAGAAGCGAGGCCTTACTCTTCTGTTTTTTTGTCACCAGCCTGCCTGGGGTGGCATTTGATTGGTATACAAAATTTACTAATAGGGGAGTCATGAATTTCTTAGAACTGGAAGAATTATTTATAAAGAGATTTGTTGGAGATCAATACCATGTCGTGGTCGGTGCTTTAGTGATTGAGAAACACAAACCTAATGAATCCATGGTTGACTATATTTTAAGATGGAGAATTTTAAGATTAAAGTGTGATCCTTAATTAAAAGATTAACACGTTATAGAAATCCTCTTAAAGAACATTCATGAGAGAATTCTGCATGTTTGAAAGGTTCACCATTAAGACATTTGAAAAATTAATCAGTATGGCAACGAACCTATAAGATGGAACAAAATAATTTTTATTATTAAACAAGGATGCTAAGTAAAAACCCGAGAAAGCATACAAAAAAAGATCAGGGAATATGTCTGATGTTGGCCAGGGAAAGCAGCATATAAATATACAATATGAAAATTCAAAAGAATAGTAGTGGTCGGCTTCATAACAACAACAACAACATTATGAATGATGAAGAATGTCCAAGTTCACCTTTAAATAATAGAAGAACTGTGTATATCCATTCAAAGACAATGTTGTGAAGAAAATGTTTAAATCTTGCTCAAAACTCTAGAATTCAAACTACCTAAATTGCAGAAACCAGATACGGTAAGAAGAAATAAGAAGCTCAATTACTGCCTTTATCACAACATATTTGGACACACTATCAAAGAATGTTTTTCTTTCAAATATTGGCTTAAGAGGAACCACAAAAATGGTACAATCATCATTCCCAAAGAATATTTGAAGGAACCAAAAGTAGGTTTCATCAATGTGTGAATGTTGTCTTTTGTGAAAGAATAAAATCTAAAAGAAGTTGGAATCTTTTTCTATCCAAGATCACCAGAAAAGTCATCAAGAGAGTTTAGAGTATTTTAGAAAGAATCCATAAAGGTCCTCAGTCATCAATCAAATCTAACATTTCTGTAGTTCTAGAAGGAAAAGAAGGATAGAAACTTACATTAAAGTAGTCAATACTTGAAGAATGAGCTAGGGGAAAAAATATGTATAGAAATACTAGGACTGTAGAGACTATCCTTCCTAGGATATTTATTTCAGGTGAAGGTCATGTGACCCTCACACCACTAATTTTGTATGACTTTTATTTTGTCCCTATGTGTGTATTAATATAATGAGTTGTAGTTTTAGTTATGTCTTTTTTATTCTATTAGTTCTTTGTCGATTGAATTAAGTAATAATTCTAGCCGTAGTGAAAATCCTAATAATCCTTAAAATCTTGATAAAAATAATTCTCAAGTCAAAAAGAAAATATTTATGAAAATGATGGCTGATTTTTTTATAGTGATGCCCTATCCTCAATCTTAAGGATATGCTTATTATAATCGAATTAGATACATCAGATTATAGAGAAATCCAAGAAGAAATATTTGAGATCATAAAATATTTTATTTGCGGTTCTGTAATAAGAAGTTTAGAAGTCACCCTGCAAAGCAATACAATACTTCGACCACGTAATGTACCTCAAGAGGAACCACAAAAATTAGTGAACATAATTCACCTATGACACTGGAACAAGATATTTCTACACATGATGTGCTTGTGATTGTTACCCCTTAGGTTGAACATAACGTACTATCTCATATAAGAAAGCTACTTGCTAAACTCAGTATTTATGACGCTCTTCTTCTATCCAAAGTGGTGTGAGACTCATTGGTTAAGGTACTATGGGATCCTAAGATTTCTATGACCATATTAATATTTGTTTCCTCTGAAGGAGAAGTAAACCATTTAAGTTAGGTTCATAAACTAGCATTTACAAATGATAATCTTCTACTAGGAACAACAACCATAATCGGCTGTTGTATGTCTCTGTCAATGTTGAATGATTCAAGTTTTCCAAAGTTCTTATTGATTTGGGTGCATCAGTGAATACTATAAATTTAAGAACACTTGCATAGCTTGACATGGATATACATAGAATTTCATCTAATAAGATGTTACTATGAGGAGTTAATGTGAGAGGTGAAAGAGCACTGAGGTCAATAATGCTGTCAGTCAAGATTGGGGACAGTTAAACTGAAGCAAGACTCCATATCATCGACTCAAATACATCTTTCATTGCATTCACCAGGAGGCCTTGGCTTTATGAACCAAGAATGGTGCCACCATATCTTCATCAATATATTAATTACTATCATGATGACATTGAACATTGTCTCAGATGAGATCTACAACCATTTTTTGTGCAAGGTTAGAATTTATTATATTCTAAAGAATTAAATTATCTTGTTTAGTGAAATATTTGTAACCAAAAAGAAGAAATACCTGTACAAAAATGATTAACCACAGAAGAAAAGGAAGATGCTATAATAAGGAGTGAAGAAAAGAAGTGAAAATTAAAGGAAGACATAAAGATGAAAAATAAATACCCTCTACTGATGATGACAAACACACAGTAATAGTCAAACATTCAAACAATTATAAAAATTAAAAAAGTAGAGCCACGGTAGATTATAGAGCAAAACATAATAAAAAATGGACCCCCTCTTATGTACATAGACTTTGAATCTGGCTTAATTTAATGAAGAAGGAATAGAGAATTCATTATATTACTTGAGTTATGAACTGATACTATCCAAAAAGGATTATGTTCTGATTCAAAAGCATTACTTGGAATTAATCTTTGCAGTTCAAAAATTAAAGCATTACATGTTCTCTCATAAAATCAGTCTCATTTTCAAGTTCAATCCCTTAAAATATTTTGACTAAACCAATGCTATCTAGAAGACTAGCAAGTGGTCGATGAATCTATTGTAATTTGATATAGCTGATGTGCACTTACATGCCATTAAAGATCAAGCTCCAGCAAATTTTCTTGTAGTATATTCATTACCTGCAGACTTTTCCGTCAATGAGATATATTCTGACGAACACATCATAAATCTTATAAACAAGACAATTGTTGTTGGGAATTTATTTTGATGGAGCTTCATCCATCAAAAAAGATGTTAGTTCACATGAAACCAACCCTGGCAAACCAAAAAGGGCTAATCTTTATAACATCTGATCGGGGAATGTTGAGATTTGCATATCACTTGTCAGAGCCACGCACCAACAATAAAGTAGAATATGAACCTTTGATCACTGGCTTACATTTAATTGTTACAGTGGAAATAAAAAAGGTAAATATTTTCAAGGACTTACAATTATTGTTTAATCAGTTATTTGGAAAATATAAGACATTGAAACCTATGATTCACCAATATCATCAATAAACCATGAAATTAGTTGAACATATACCAGATGTTACTTTGTACAGAATACCCCATGGTAGTAACCCTACTATAGAAACTTTAGCAAAGTTAGCTAAAAAAAATGTTCTATCTAAAAGAAGAATCTATCTATATCAAAGTCCAAGGCTTTCAGGTCCTCTCCTCAATCAATATGGAATTTTTGAGTAAATCAAAATCCAAAGAATAGGTCACCATAACAACACATAAAGAGGAAGTTTTGGATTAGAGAAGTTCTTTTATAGATTACCTATATGAGGGCAAGCTTCTAAAGATAAATCCCTCACTCACTAAATAAAGTCAAGTGCCTTATCTTTTACACTATTGAATGACACACTTTAGTGAAGATTTGATCATATGTGGCTACGATACTCAAACAAGCAGGAAGCCTAGTCGATTGTTAAAGAGTTTTACTTTGGATTATGCTGTGTCCACTAGTTACATCTCAAAATGAAAGTAAAAATCATAAGAATGGGGTATTATTGGCCAAAAATTATCCATGCTTGCATGAAAACTGCCAGACGCTGTAGCCAATGTTATGCGCATGGCATAGCATTACATCAATCTTTTAATTTACTACACCCAAAAATAGCTTCTTGACTGTTTAAATGTTGGGAAAAATACATAATAAAAACTATAAATCCTCCCTCATCAAAAGTACGTAGGTCTATATTATCTACAATAAATTACTTTTCTAAATGGGCCAAGACCATACCTGTAACAGAAATCAAAGCCTATCATGTACTGCAATTCTTAAATAATCATATTGTATATAGATTTGGTATTTCTCACAAAATTATATCCAATAATGTTTCTTCTTTCAAAAGTTCCAAGATCAATAACTTTGTAAGCCGACACAATATTGACTGATGAAATTCGACCATCTACTACACTCAAGGAAATGGATTAGCTGAAGTTGTCAATAAAGCATTAGTCAAAATTTTGAAGAAAATGTTGGATTATGTGATAATGACACAGATATTTAGTGGAAGCATTATGGGCCAACTGAACTACACAAAGAAATCCAAGTTGACTACTCACTTTTCATTAGTCTATGGGTTTAAAATCATGCTTCCCTTAGAAGTTCAGCTTCCTTCACTAAGAATTGCAACATGCTAGAAAAATCCTCCTGAATAGAATATCTAGTTACTACAAGAACTTGAAAGACTGGATGAAGCTCTCTTGATAGTAGAACAAAATATCAAACTATACCAATCATGAATGATTCAAGAACATGACAAGTTGGTTAAAAAACAAGCTTTTTATGTAAGAGAATTGGTACTAGTCATCAAGTGACTAGTTCTGATTCACAGAAAATTTGGAGACAAGTTTGAGCCAACTTGGGTGGGTCCTTATTCAATTGAAAAAGTTTATCGATGAGGTTCTTGCCAATTGGTAGAATATATGGGTGAACATCCAATACCCCAATTAACATGCACTATTTAAAGAAATATAATTTGTAAAGGGTGTATGTAAGGAGACCTGAGGGCCAAATTATTGCAGAATCTTTTGAAATCTTTTAATAAAAAATTTAATTGTCCACCTATTCAATTTAAGACCTGGTTTATGTTGGATTTGCTTTCTTGAATAATGATATAATTTTAAAATTCAATAAATCCATTAACTTCCTTTAATTTAAGACCTGATTTATGTTGGATTTACTTTCTTGAATAACCTCCTCATAAGAAGCCATTAATTGAGTTCTCCATGAAAGACACAGTTGGCAGCTCATTATTAAAAAGAAAACAAACAAATAATCCCAATGACACATCTGTGGAACCAAGGATTATGTCCATAATGGTAAGGCCTACACTCACCAAAACACCGGGGAGGATTAAGAATTGAAGAATAAAAAGAAAATATGACATAATTGCAAGGGAAACATGAACAACCATTAGAAGGTAAAGCTGACAAGGCATTAGCCTAGTGCAAGAGGATGAGAACACAGAGTTTCAAGTGTTTCAAATATGTCCAAGGTAAGTCTATCAATATTTTGGAAGGACCAAAGCTTTTCACTTGAGACTTTTTAGAGATATAACATCAAAAGATCATCCAAAAAGTCTATAGTATTCAAGACAAAGGTTATCAAGAAGAACTTAAGATGTGTACTTAAAAAGAACCTAAAAGATGGCTTAAAGGTGAAGGAAGAATGACTTTCAGTGTGGGTGTTGTTTCAAATATATCTGAGACAGTGAAGGAAATCCACCTGGGATTCTAAGAAGTGAAGAAGTGGATGACATTTTTTCCTGCCTCCTTTATTTATACTGAATAGTTTTATCATTAAAATTTGTGATACAGATGACTGCATTCTATCACATATTGATGCTTACAAATTCGAGAATCCATTTTGTAAAATTTCATTTTCGAGTTCATGCAACATGATTTTCAATAAAGAGCCTAAGATAATCAACCCGGGTGAGTTTTTTGGATCACACGCCATCACTCTGCCCCATGGATCAATATTATTGTTCAATCAAAACAGTGCTGACTTAGCCACGCACTACTTATCTTTGGTTCAAGAAAAAGGGTCTGTATTATTTTCAAGCAAATGAAGAGCTCAAATTGACCTCTTAGCTATCTCTGAGATATTATGTTACAAAGCACCAAGTTGTTATTCACATGTCTAATGTTACTCACATATTTTGATAGTCTCATGTCATTACTGTTGTTATTTGATATATGCTATGACTAAGAAAAAAATGTTGTTCAGTCATATAAATGTATCAATGACAATAGATATGTTTATAACTGGATTGATGTTCTCTTATTTAAAAGTAAGATCTTTTCTGACTAAATAAATGTGATACTGAATAAGTCATAGATTCTTATCAAGATGATGTTTAGATGAATGAATAAACAAATTTTCATGAAGAACCTCAAACATCTTACAAAATAAATAAAACACATATTTAAAACTATAACCTTCAAATATCAAAACCTCTCTTAGTCACAATGATGTTATAATTATAGTATCCAGTCGCTATTTTGACAAGGTGTAGTACCCCATGTGTTTTCCTATATACAAATATAATTGGAAAACTCACAATTGTTTAAGAATGGAAAAAACTTCTTCATCACGCAAATTCAATGAATCAAATCAAACAAACATAGATTTTTGACACAAACACAGTGCACAATGAATTTAGTATGCACTTCTTCAGGCCCGTCAGAAGTTTGAGTACGCCTCGCATGGCATTAACAAAATGGGAACACTTTGATCAATCTCAAATCAGTTGGGGTTAGTTCTGGAGATCAATCATTTAGGCTAACTTCTCAACTTAGTCTATCGCACTGAAAGAATTTTACTTTTGATCGATCAAAATTCAAAGCACACCTCATGTGGCGCGATCACGATGTGACCAAGTTGGTTGACATCAAATCAGTCAGGGTTAATTTTAGTTGTCAATCCTTTCGTCTAGTAAACATAAGATGTGATGAAACATGTGTTTCTTTGAGTTTAGCCCATCTTGACTCTTATTAGACTCTTCTTAAATTTATTTGGAAGTCAGAGCACACCCTAAATGGCACCAACACAAGGTGATTTGATTGACTAACCTTCCTATAATTCCCAAACCATTGAGTTAGTAAATATGGATTCATGTATGTCTTACTCTCATCCAGTGTACTCATCACACACTGAAAAAGGTTCACCGAACTTAGTTCTATCTTATTTAAACTCTCCACAAGTTTAGCTTGATTCAATTGGTTATTTAAGGTAGATCTCTTAATTAACTTTCTCTCATTCTACTTATCGCATGCTAAGAAGATATTTTATTATTTCCTTCATAGCCTGCTAGTTTTGGTTAGTCTACTTCTGGACCCAATGGAACGGTTACCTTGATTAACAAAAACAAGGAAATAGTTATGTCAATGTAAATGTTCCCTAGAGTCAGTCATTACCTGACTCTATGTTGGAATGTTGTACTTAAAGTTAGAGTGTACTAACTTATTAAAGTTGGTATGACTAACTGAGGTCGATGGATTTTTGGGTCTGATCAATTTAGCACTTTAGAGATGTAAGCCTAAGATTGGAAAATGGGCACATGATCCCTTCGAATATTTATGCTTACATTACATATATGAAATTATACTTTATAATATCGGATTCGACGCAATTATATGTATCGTTTATCAAGTAATATAGGACTTTTTGATTAAGCCCCGGGATATCAAACCCACAGGGAAATGTCTAAAATTTTAAACAAATCAGAAAAACAACTTTTTACTTTCTTAAAATGATTTTGTAAAGTATTTTTTAAGATAGAAAGTTTTAAATTTGTTTTGATATTTTCTTTTAAGAAAAAGTAAAGCAAGCAAATAAAATTAATAAGACTAGAAAACTATATGATAGCAAATGAGAATGAAATATCTTTTTTCTCTCTAAATGAATCAGAACTAATTATGGAATTTTGTTGTGGAAGTATCTAAATGTGTTGTGCCAAATAGGACAAATTATATTCTTTACCCTTACTTGGTTCTATAAAGAACATAGGTTAATCTAAAGTTTTGAAATCTTTTAGATGGGTTAGGCAGGGAAGATACTAGCTCTCACTCTAGAATTCCCTCTTCTCCCTCCACCTGGGGGCTAACATTGCATAACAAAATTTAAAACATCAAACCAAATTGGGGGCTTTAGCCTATCACTCTAAAGTCCTCTAATTTTACTCCCCATTAAAAAGCATATCTACCTAATTATTTTCACTCAACCATACGGACTACAATTCTCACCCATACAATTTCATGTGATTCTCTTCAATTGCTAATTGAGACAATACCGCATTGGTTCTTACATGTTCTCACAACAAATTTTAACATCTCAATTGGCCAAATCAAGAATTAAATGAAATGTAAGGTAGTGAATCATCACAACTTCTTCCAATATTAAACACATATACTTCACACAACATTCTTCCATAATTTAATTACTTCATCATTTAAAATGAAAAAAATAAATAAAACTACTCATAACTCATGGAGAAAACACAAGCACAATTTGATTTGAAAGTAGAAATCATAGTGAAAACACAATAAGTCTTACTTAAAAACTAAATGTAAAAACAAAGATAAAAACTTATCTGAAAAATCCTCTCCACAAGACACTTGAAGTTCCTTTGAAACTTTTGTTTTCCACTAAATAACTCCTTAGAGATTGGTGCCCAACTCTAAGGATTGGCTCTCCTAAATTCTAATATAAATTATTATAATATAAAGTGGAAAAGTAAAGAAAATATGGCGAGAAGAAGGCTCTCTTTCTTCCTCTTTCCCTTCAACCACTTCAAGCTTTTCTCCAACTTCTCCTGCCAATACATTTTTTCAAAACTCTTCTCTTTTTCTAATCTTAATGTCTTCATTTTAATAATTCTTCAAAAGGTTCTTTGGTGTCTCTTCAAATCATGTCCAGGTTCATTTTATCTACCAAAGGATGCATCTATTCATTTAAATTTGCCGCCTAAATGAATTAAGAAAGTTTAAACCAAAAGTTGGTTCAAATACCCCCTGCAAATGACACCAAATTTGATTTAATTTGTCACTTATAACTATGGCCCCTATCTGCCAGCCATCGGTGCTTAGGTGTTAGAGGCTAATTTTGCACAACTTTCATTTTTGCTCAAAATTTGATCCTCTTGTTATCCTTTCATCATAATCAATCATTTAATCATACTTGTAAGAAAAACACAAAAAAACCTTCAATTAAAGTGCAATATCATCAAAAATAGGTACAAAAATGTTTATAAAAATACTATATATTTTAGGTGTATCATGATCCCCCAAACTTCAAATGTTACTTGTCCTCAAGTGGCACTTAATTACATAGAAAATTTTAACATGCAAATTATGTAAATGAGTTTCTTTAGGAAGGTTTCAAAATTTTGTTCTAGAAATGAAATAGTCCAATTTAGAAAAAATTTTAGTAAATAAGACTAACTTAAAGTTTAGAAAGTTCTTAAGTAAAGGATAATGAAAAATACGAGTTCCTATCTTATTCAAAAATACTTGAAGATTTTTCAAAATATAGGATTTAAATATTTTTTTTCTCACTTAAAAATTTTTATTTGAAAATAATTTTACTTACTATATTATAATCTTAAGCTTTAGATTTTCTTAAAAACTCATATTTTAAACTTTAGGTATGGAACCAATTTTTTATTAGGGCCTTAAATCCTCAAGCTTATCCTTCCTTTTCACATAATATTTTTCACTTTTTCTTTTTTTTCTTTTTATTTACTCTTTTTTCTCTTTTTTTTATAACACGATTATTATTGTATCTAGATAGGCCTTTAATGATTTTGAATTCCACCCTTTCATTTAAAATAAAGGTTTGATATATATCTTTCAATTAAAATCATAATACCAGTGTTGCAAATTATTCTTTAATAAAGAAATTTAAGCTTTGAAAAATAAAAGTCAAAGAAATTTAAGCTTTGAAAAATAAGAGTCAAATCTTTTATTTTTACAAAACTGCAACATTTCCTACTAAAGATAATTTAACTATATTTAACATTTCTTTACTAAGAAAATTTTAGCTTTAAAATTTTCATTATTACTATAAAATTTTAACTAAATTCTCTTACTCATTTCTATATTCAAAATTTTGCTTCCCTAATATAACTTCATATACATAATTATTTCAATAAAAAATGAAATTTATATTAAATATTCTTGAGAACAAATAAAATTTTAGTGTTTAAAAATTTGTTTTTAAATCCCCCTAAACTTTAAATTTTTAGTTAGGATAAAACATTTAAGCATAAGAAATGATACATGGGTAAGAATTATAAACTTGAATAACATGCTTGCAGGAATTTTCATATCCAAAATATGCAAGTATAACAGTCTAAAAACATGAATAAAAATAAATCAAATTCAAAATTTTCAATTTTTTTATAAAAAAAAAATTCAAAGGACTTCTACAGTAGTGGAGGTTTTCAAAGCAAATACATGCCAACTTAACATAACTAATTTCACAACAATACTAGAAAATATATGGTAGTAATTTTTGAAAAGTTTAAACATGTAATTTAAATAGTGATTTCTAATAATGTTCTAAATTTTCCTAATAGTTTTTTTGGAATTTAATTATACACTACTAAAAACACAATACACTATAACTACATTTAAAAACATTTGCTACCACAAACATATCACAACATTACATCACACAAATCATAACTATCAAAAAACATCACTCCAACACAGATATATCTGAATCTGCATAACAAAAATGATCCTACTATAACATACACATATCATTGTTCAAAGCATAACAAAACAAAAATAAAAATCCAAACATCACAACACAATACTAACCACAAGTACAAACATCGCATACTCAATAATAATAAAAAAAATAAAATCCTACTCATCATCCTCATCATCATCTCTCTCATCCCAATCTCTGGATGGCACATAAGGTATAAAATAAGGATGAGGAGGCATCTCAGCACTGTAATCTCCTCTAATCAGTCTGTCCATGTACTGCTGATAATTCTCTTCATACTCATTATATTTCTGTATGTACCTCTCAATATTTTCTACCTTTCCATCGATATCTCTAACATGCTCCCTGGTCAGACTCACCTTCTTTAAAATCTTCTTTAATAATCTAGTCTATAAATCTTTAGATGATGATGCTTGTGAAGTAGAAGAACGAGAGGTAGAAGCAGCAGAAGCAGAAGCGCCAGAAGCTCTAATAGATCCTCATCTCGAGTCAAACTCTGAATGCACAATGCAAGTGTTCACATTTACATTGGTGATAAGTCTAGGTGGCCGAAGAACCTCTTCCCAAGTTTCAAAATTTACCCCAAACTATTCACAAATTGAATGGATTTGGGAAGGAAATCCCATACATGCAGTAGTGACAGCTCTGGCACAGTTTATAATATAATCATAATTAATAGCTTCTATGTCAATTGGCTTTCCCTGCTAAATACAAAAATTCAAAATAGTTCTCTCTCTGGTAACGTCACTGACATGACTTGAAGGCAATAGCTTAGATGAGAGGAAGTAATGCCATGCCTTGAAAGTGGCATTCAACTTAGAGGCTTGAAAATTTACTCTTCTCTCATTCGTAATTTTCCATAGACCTCTTTCATCAGTAAGAAAAGACATAATCTCATATAACTCTCCTTCTATAGGATGATAATTAGCATAATAATAAAACATTTCAGGAGGTAATCAGAAAAAGGTATTGATTACCATAGAAGAAAAATCCATTTGTTGTCCCTGAACCATCAATATGTTTTTCTGTGCTGCTGGCGAGTTAACATAAAACTCTCTTACCACAGAAAAAATAGCAACAACAGAGACGCAACAATACTTTTCCCATTTTCTTTGATCAATCATCTCTTCAATATCACCTCCTGGTTTTCTAAAAACTCAATCTAGAATCAACTTACATGATGATAGTGCAACGAAATAACGATCCTTCGCTCTAGAACTAAAGAATTTGTCTGAATCAAATCTCGCTTTCTCTTTCGAGCGCTTCAACTTTGGAGCCATTTCTAAAATTCATAAAAAATTCATCATAAATTCCAAAATCAAACTAAACTTGCTAACATTACTTTGAAAGGCAAAATTCACTAAGTCCAAGCAATTTCTCATGCTTTTCCTCAAATTTTTACTATGAATAGTGATTTTTGGATTTCTCAATAATGTAATCAAAATACATGGTGAAAATAAAATTTTTTTGCTTAGGATAAGTACTCATACCTTAAGGAGTTCAAATCCAACAAATTTTGTAGAAATTGGCTCTAAAATAATCCAAATCAGTGATGCCTTAGGCTTCTTCGCGAATTCAAGAGGTTGAAGGTGGTGATGGGGTTAAAAATAGCAAATTTTGGGTTTTCAACGTCTGATAACCAATTTTCGCGAACAAGCGCCTATACGTGAAGCGACAAAACAGATTTTGACAATTTATATTAATTGCACTTAAACACCTAGTTAATTAGCCTTAATCACTTCAAATAATTAATTCTACCCCGTAACACTTCTAATACTCCAAAATTACACTTTAATGTCCATCGATTCAACACAAATTTCACACAAACACAAACTTATATTTCATTAATAACAAAACACACTTAATACAAACTATAAAAACCACTAGACCACACTAAATATAATTCCAATCTCCAGTAGGCTAAATATATCCAGAATCACCATTAGTTCCATTTGAACCATCTGGAATGTAAATCTAATAAAACGAACGATGGTTAAAAACTCTCACATCTTCTTCATCTGTCCATTTGTTCTTCAAAAACAACTATTTATCTGCTTCTTCCACATGACTTGTATGACTGAATTGTATTTTGATTTGCCATCCCATATGCGCTAAATGTACGTTAGTTTCATTTACCTTTGCTTCGATTGAAGCCACGTTAGCCTCGTTCTTCGCAAGCTTTTATGTAATTCCTTGAATACTAATGGCCAAAAATCCATTAAATAACTCTTGCGCACTTTCACTAATGAACTTCTTTTTGTTGGATTCCTCTTTCTTCTTAACTTCACTCTCCCAAGAAGACATTTTTGCACTCAAAATACTCTTCTTAAGACTCAGGAATGAAAATAAGAACTGGGGCAAGTATCTCTTTAATTCTGGGCCTTTTATAGACTTAGGAAGTCTTAAAACTGACCCTAGACTTGTTAAAACTCTCAAATAACTCCCAAAACTACTTACCTACAACTTAGGCTTCTAGAACCTCATTTTTCATGTTTTTTTAACTCCAGCACTTAAGAGCCAATTTCCGGCGCATAGTTTCCAGTGCTCATTTTAGAGCAGTCTGCTAAACGTCCAAATCTTCATTCTGACTCCTCTAAGTCATCAAATAAGATCAAATATACACCACTATAACATTAAAAACTCCAAAATGCTACCAAATAATCTCAAATCAAACCAAACAAAACACACAAAATAAACATAAAATAAAGCACACTGATTACTATGGGTTGCCTCCCACAAAGCGCTTGGTTTAACGTCTTAAGCTTGGCATACTCAGAGCTTATTCTGAGTGACCCAACATCAGATTCTCATCAGGCTTAGATTGATTGACTAAAAAATAAGGTTTAAGTCTATGACCATTAACTTTAAATATTTTTCTAGTCTTAGGATCTTTAATATCCACAGCTCCATAGGAATAAACTTTCATTACAATAAATGGACCCATCCACCTGGACTTAAGTTTTCCAGCAAATATTTTCAATCTGGCATTATATAACCTTCTAGTCATGCCATAACTTCATCTTTTCTTTATAAATCTTAGTATTTTCATAAGATTTATTCCTTGTCTCTTCAAGCTCATTTAATTGCAACAATCTCTTTTCACCAGCATCTTTCAAATTTAGTTGCAACAATCTCCTTTCACCAGCATCTTTCAAATTATAATTGAACTCTTAAATAGTCCAATATGGTTTATGCTCAAGTTCAACTGGTAAATGACGAGATTTTCCAACAATTACCCTATATAGGGACATTCCTATAGGAGTGTTGTAGGCAGTCATATAGGCCCACAAAGAATAATCCAGTTTGATTGACCAATCCTTTCACTTTGGATTAACATTCTTTCCAAATTTTATTTTAATTTCACGATTGGATAATTCGTCCAAACCAGTTGTCTGCGGATGATAAGCAGTAGCAATGTGATGGTTAATATGATATTTCTTTGCTAGCTTTTCCATAATCCCATTTCTAAAATGATTTCCCCCATCAGTTATGATCACTCTTTGTATTCTAAATCTTCAAAATATATTCTTTCTTAAAAACTTTGTAACACTTTGAGCATCACAACGAGGTAAAGCAACAACTTCTATCCATTTTAATACATAGTCTACTGCTATCAAAATGTATGTATTTCCGAAAGATGGTATAAACGGTCCTATAAAATCTAATCCCCAAACGTTAAATATCAACTTCCAATATATAATTGAGGGGCATCTCATTTCTTCTAGAAATATTGCCTAGACGTTGACCTTGATCACAATTTTTAATTTAAGCATTAACATCCTTAAAAATTATAGGCCAATGAAAGCCAGATTGTAAGATTTTATATGCAGTTTTATCAACACCAAAATGTCCCCCATAATCAAAATTTTGAAATTTTTGAATAATTTCATAAGTTTCTTCTAAAGGCACACATCTTCGAATGATTGGATCCTTTCCTTGTTTATATAAGAACGGTTCATCCAAAAAATAAGTCTTAACTTCAGATAAAAATTTCTTCCTCTCTTGGTATGTCAAACCATAGGGTATAATATCACTGACAATAAAGTTTACAATGTCGGCATACCACGGAACACGCCACTCATTAATAGTGAACAATTTTTCATCAGGAAAATGTTCATTGATTTCTTCATCATCACAGAGAGATTTTTTAGTTTCAAGCCTGGACAGATGATCATAAATTTGATTATCAACACCTTTCTAATCTACTAATTCAAAATCAAATTCTTGCAAAAGTAGAATCCATCTTATAAGTCTCGGTTTTGTATCATTCTTCTTCATTAAATATTTATAGTGTAGAATGATCAGTATGCACCACACATTTTTTTCCAATTAAATATGATCTGACTTTATCAAAGGCAAATGCAATAGCTAATAACTCTTTCTCAGTTGTCGTATAATTAATTTGAGCTTCATTAAGTGTTCTAATAGCATAGTAAATCACTTTGAAAATTTTATCATATCTCTGACCTAAAATAGCACTAATAGCATAATCACTAGCATCACGCATTAATTCAAAAGGTTTTTCTCAGTTTAGTGAAACTATTACGGGTGTAGTGATTAATTTTTCTTTAATGTTTCAAAATCTTTTAGGCATTTATCATTAAAATAAAACATCACATCTTTTTCCAGTAAATGGCAAAAAGGCTTTGAAATATTTAAAAAGTCTTTAATATAACTCCTGTAGAATCCAGCATGTCCTAGAAAAATTCTAATTCCCCTCACACTTGTTGGGCAAGGTAAATTAGAGATAACTTAAAATTTTGTAGGATCTACCTCCATACCATTTTCTAACATACGATGTACAAAAATAATTCCTCCTGCTACCATAAATTGCCAACTTTCCCAGTTAAGGACTAAATTAGTTTCTTCACAGGGCTTAAGAACTTTTGATAGATATTCTAAACATGATTCAAATGAACTTCCAAACACTAAAAAGTCATCCATAAATACTTCAATCCCTTTTTTCAATTAAATCACAGAAAATTGCCATCATATATCTCTGAAATGTAGCAGGGGCATTACATAAACCAAAGAGCATTCTTCTAAAAGAAAATGTACCATAAGGACTGGTAAATGTTGTTTTCTCATGATCTTTATGAGCGATTTGTTTTTGGTGTAAACCAGTATATCCATACCGAAAATGAAAATATTTATGCCCAGCTAGTCTATCCAACATCTGATCTAGAAAGGGTATTGGAAAATGGTCTTTCCTTATGGAAAGGTTTAATTTTCTATAATCAATGTATATTCACCACCCTGTAACATGTTTTCTTGATATAATTTCATTATTTTCATTAATAGTCACAGTAACTCCTCCTTTTTAGGAACACAGTGAATAGGACTAACCCATGCACTATCTGAAATACGGTAGATAATTCTAGCATCCAAGCACTTTAAAATTTCTTTATTAACAACTTCTTTCATGATAGAATTTAGTCTCCTTTGAGGATCAGCTTGAGGTTTGCAATTATCTTCCACAAGGATTCTACGCAGACAAATTGAAGGACGGTTTCCTTTAATTTTAGCTATTGTCCATCCAAAGGCTTTCTTATGTTTCTTTAAAATTTCAAGCAAAATATCTTCTTCTTTTTTAGTCAATTGAGAGGAAATTATAACTGACAAAGTTGAGGAATCACTTAAAAGGCATACTTTAAATGGGTAGGAGGCAACTTTAAATCAAGTTCAGGAGGTTTTTCAACTGATGGATTAAAAGATTCATCTTTTTCAGTAATATCCAATAATTCAAAATTTTCAAGAACATAATTTAAATCTTCCTCATAAAAATCTTCAGAATATTGTAATTCTTCTTTTTGCTCACGTTATAATTCTTCACTTTCAGATTTCTCTTCAAAAGTTCACTTGAAATGGTATTCACTCAAATATCTGATAACATCCATCCTATAACATTCATCATCTTTACCTCTTGTAGAATATTTATTTGATTTTGAAATATTGAATGTAACAGTTTGATCGTCGACTCGCATCATTAATTCTCCTTTTTGCACATCTATCATCACTCTGTCTATGGCTAGAAAAGGTCTCCCTAAATTTATGGAAATCTCTTTATCTTCCTACATATCCAACACAATGAAATCAACAGGAAAGATAAATTGATCAACTTTCACCAAAAAATCTTTTATAACTCCTCTAGAATATGTGATCGAACGATCTGCTAATTGCAGAGTTACAGTCGTCAGGGTTATTTCTCCTAATCGTAGTCTTTTAAATATAGATATTGGCATAAGGTTAATGCTTGCACCTAAATCACATAAAACTTTTCCATAAATATGTCTTTGATCGCACATCGAATTGTGAAACTACTAGGATCTTTAAGCTTTTCATGAAGCTTTTTTGAATTATTGCACTGCACTCCTCAGTAAGTGCAACAGTTTCATTATCCTTAAACTTCCTTTTTCTGTTGAGAACATCATTCATAAATTTCACATAGTTTGGCATTTTTCTAAGGCTTCAGCAAATGGAATGTTAATTGTATGCTTCTTAAATATTTTCAAGAACTTTAAAATTTGCTTATCAAACTTTTGTTATCGAAGTCTTTGAGGAAATGGAGGTGGTGGCTTTTCTAAATCAATCTTTGGTGCAGAAATAGGTCTTTCTAAACCTTTTGGAGCATCCTCTTTTGGTTCTTTATTCTCCTCTTTCTCTACTTCAATCTCTTTTTGAACTTTACCTTCCAACTCTCTTCCACTTCTCAATTGAACTACTTTTACTTACTCTTTATTCTTATCTCTTGGATTTAATTCTGTATTACTACGAAGTGTTTCATCGAATCTATTACTTAATGAATTATTAATTTGTCCTAATTGATTCTCAATATTTCTGATTGTAGCTCCTTAATTTTGCAATTGATTTCCCATTTGTAACCCCACTTCATCAATATACAACTTCTTCTCCTTAAATTCTAAAATATTGTTAAAACTTGGAGGATAGGTTGGTCTATAATTATTATTCCTTTAGTTGTTTCAGTTCCCTAATGGGTTTACTTGGTTGTTTCCCCATTTTTTATTATTACCACCCTGATTATTGGTATTCCAGTTAATGTTTGGATGGTTTTTCCAACCTGAGTTATAATAATTGGAATATGGGTTTTTAGGCTTACTTATGGCATTCAAAGTTTCTAATGAAGTTTGAGAATCAACTATTTGGCCTAATGAATCTTCTTCAATCATGAAAATTGGCTGAGAAAAATGGATTCCAAATTAGTCTATCTTCCTTGAAATTGCAGCAACTTCATTTGTTAGCATCGTAAAAGCATCATTTTCATGAATCTTGGCTACCTTTTTAGGATTTAACCTTTCAAAAGGCCATTGAAAATTATTAGTAGCCATTTCTTCAATTAAAGCATAAGCATAAGCAAACTGTTTAGACATTAATGAAGCAGCGACATCGATAATAGATCTAAGAGATCCAACTAATCTATTATAAAAAGTTTGAATTATTAACCAATCTGGTATTGAATAATGTGAACACTTTCTTAGGAGATATTTAAATCATTCCCATTCTTCATATATAGATTTACCTTCAAACTGACAAAAAGAAGTGATATCATTTCTAAGCTTCGCAGTTTTTTGTGGTGGAAAATATTTAGCAAGGAATTTTACGCCAAATCAACCCAAGTTCTGATAGATCCAGGTGCTAACAAATTTAACCATATCTTAGCCTTATCCTTTAGTGAGAAAGGTAAAAGTTTAAGTCTAATAGCATCGTCCAAAACACCATTGTATTTAAAAGTAGCACACAAATATAGAAATTTGACAAGATGTAAATTAGGATCTTCAGTTGGTGTTCCGCCAAATTGATTATTAGATACCATTTAGGTAATAGCAAGTTTAAGTTCAAAGGAATTAGCAGCTACAGCATGGTGTTGAATACTTCCATGAAGTTCATCCACAGTAGGGTTAGCGTAATATGGATTTCAACAATCTTATTTTCTTGATTCGCCATTTCTTCAATATTTTTATCTCTTTCTGTATTTTAATTTTTTTTATTTTTCTGATAGTTCTCTCTAATTCAGAATCGAAAAGCACAAGTCCCTAAGAACCTGAACTACGCATACATAGAAATAAAATAAAATAAAATAAAATAAAATAAAATAAAACACACAAATAAAAGCAAGGAAAAGTAAAAAATTTTGATTTTTCTTAATTTTCTTTAAATGATATTTTATCTAATTTCCCTGGCAACGGCGCAAAAAACTTGATCCTTTTGAATATTTATGCATACGTTATAGATAAGAATTTATACTTTATAATATGGAATTCTACGAAGTAGAGGTATCGTTTATCAAGTAATATAGGACTTTCTGGTTAAGCCCCGAGATATCAAACCCACAAGAAAATGTCTAAAATTTTAATAAAAGCAGAAAAATAACTTTTTTACCTTTTTAAAATGATTTTATAAAGTATGTTTTAAAATAAAAAGCTTTAAATTTATTTTTGATATTTTCTTTTAAGAAAAAGTAAAGTAAGCAACTAAAATTAACAAGATTAGAAAACTATATGAAAGAAAATGAGAATGAAATATATTTTTCCTCTTTCAAAGAATTAGTAATAATTATGGAATTTCGTTGTGGAAGTATCTAAATGTGTTATGGAATTTCATTGTGGAAGTTCTAAATGTGTTAATCTGAAGTTTTGAAATCTTGTAGATGGGTTAGGTAGGGAAAATACTAGCTTTCACTCTAGAGCTCCCACTTCTCCTTCCACCTGGGGGCTAACATCTCATAACAAAATTTAAAACATCAAACCAAAATGGGGGCTTTAGCCTGTCAATCTAAAGTGATCTAATTTTACTCCCATTAAAAAGTATATCTCCCTATTTATTTGGACTCAACCATATGGACTACAATTCTCACCCATACAGATTCATGTGATTCTCTCCAATTGCTAATTGAGACAATACTGCATTAGTTCATACATGTTCTCACAACAAATTTTAACATCTCGATTGGCCAAATCAAGAAGTAAATGAAATGTAAGGTAGTGAATCATCACAACTTCTTCCAACATTCACCTATATTTCACATAAATTCCTTCCATAATTTAATTACTTCATCATTTGAAAGGAAAAAGATAAAGAAAATTACTTAGATCTCATTGAGAAAACACAAGCACAATTTGATTTGAAAGTAGAAATTATAGTGAAAACACAACAAATATTACTTAAAAACTAAATGTAAAAACAAAGATAAAAACATATCTGAAAAATCCTCTTGATCAACCTATAAATGTACTACTTTTATGCTAAATCTTATAATTATATTGCACTTTAAAGGTATGTTTCTTGTGTTTTTTGTTGTAGGTACATTAAATTGAAGAATTTGGATTAATTAGAGCAAAAGGAACAAAAATAGACCAAAATGGAGCATACCAGAGCAAACGGGTCAAACCGGAGCATACCAGAGCAAACCAGGTTTAACCGGACACTTATGCACCTGTGTCTGGGGCCTAGGCGCCACCAGATGGTGCTTAGCCGCCAGGCAGTGGCGCCTATGTGCCAAATCGTAGGCGCATAGCTGCTAGTGACGGTTTTTGGCATAACCTCATGTCGGATTTGGATGATTTTCATAGCGTTGCAAAGTGTGTCTCATGGGGAATTCATTAGGAATGATAAAATAAACTTTCTAGAAGAGTTTGGGTTGGTTATAATGAGTTATTATGCAAGATATTTGTCTTTTGGAGGGAAATGGCACTTAAGGCACCCATTGGAAGATTCATTGAATGTAGACTCTTTTTAAAGAGACACTTAAGCATCTCTTGGAAAATTATAATTAAGTCTTGGAAACTTTTAAAGGAAAAGATTTAGAAGAGAGAAGGAGAAGATTATAAGAGGAGAAGAAGGCTTGGCGAAGAAGAAGATCACTTGGGCATGAGCCCCAAGTGGGGCGACAAGGTGAGAGAGAAAGAGAAAGAGTGAGAGATTTCTTCTTTTCTTGTCACATTCTTCTTGAAGAGAATTACAAGGAGATTGCTTTTGCTATACAAGGAGAGTTTTATTTTCATCAAAGATAAGTATTTTCATTGTATTTTGTTTTGAATTTGGTACTTTGTTTGTATGGATTCAAATTATTGTTCAATGAAAAGTTGTTGTTGTTTCTCCATGTGTAGTGAGTAGTTTTCTTTACTCTTCCCTCTTACAATGAATTAGTATGCATGTGTAGGATATATAATTGAGTAGAGTGAGAATATATTGTGATAATTTTACTTTGATCTTCATTTACAAGTAAACTTGATCAACATGCATGTTAATATCTGTTGTGATAACATGTAAGAACCAATGTAGTATTGTCTCAGTCAACTATTGGTAAAAAACACATGAGATTATATGGGTGAGAATGTAGTCCATATGGTTGAGTGCAAATAAATAGGGATATATGCATGTTTAAGAGGTGTATAATTGGAGGACTTTAGGGTGATAGACTAAAGCCCCTAATTTGGTTTGATGTGAAAAGTTTTGTTATGAGATGTTGGCCCCCAGGTGGAGGGAGAAGAGGATACTCTAGAGTGAGAGCTAGTATCTTCCTTGCCTAAGCCATCTACAAGATTTCAAAACATTAGATTAACCTATGTTATTTATATAATAAAGTAAGAGTAAAGAATATAATCGCTCCTATTTGTCACAATCTCTCTTGCTACTTGTTATACTTTTACACATGTTCATTGTATGAGGAAGAGTATTTTAATATATCCAACCCCACTTTCTAATTTTCTCTAAGTATTTTAGTTTAGGAGTAAAAGAAGTATTGTAGTGACAATTGAAGGATATAATTAAAACAAAACTTTTATGGACTTTCCAAGCTAGGGTTTGTTCTTGTAGACTAGAAATTTGGGCTTACTCTAAAAGCTCTAGATTACTTGATAATGATACGTATACTTGCGTAAAATTCCTACTATTTAAGGATATAATTCAAATCTTACTTTAAGGTTACATCATCTGAGGGATTCTCGATCATCCAATGAGACGTTTTAATTTTAGTTACAATTGCAGTTTTGTTTTGTTGGTGATTAAATTTTGAATTATTTAAGCATGCTAGGTTCGATCATTTTCATGAATTTATAAATGCGGGAATGTAAGACATTTAAAAAATTGCAGGATGTAAATTGTAATAAACTTAAATGCGTACGTGGAGGGCACTCCCGTCATTTTCACCTGCACTTAAACTACATGTTATGACATTCATATATTCACAACAAATAGCTAGGTAAAGCTACGAGGACATCCCGGTTATCTACCAAGCCCTATGATGTCTAGGTTGAAGTCCTAGTCGACTACTAAATCCTGTGACATTAATGCTAGAATCTTTGTTGTCTACAGAGTCCTATGACGTCTAGATTCCTGGTTCAGTTAAGGATGATTTTCTTCATCAAAGAACAATGAAGTCTCATTGTTCTTTTAAAACATCCCATCATGTTAGTGAAGTGCTCAGAACTTAATTCTAAACATCTTCCTAAATATTTTAGGGATTATTTCGAGTTCAGTTAGTTTCATTGCGTTGATGAATTAATCACCCAGGTTTAGTTAAGTTTTGAATCTTTCTCAGTGAATTTGGATGTTTGATTATCCTATGAGTGAGGTGAGATTTCATTTGATGCTTCATTTAGGAGTTATAATAATGAAAGCCTTTAGGGGCAAGTCAGCTTACTAAAGATTTTAACCTTTCTTAATTTAAAATTTGAGTTAATGGTTTAAAGTGATTTAATTTAGTTATGAAGTTTTGGTTGATCTTTGTTCAGATGTTCTAAGTTACTTTAAGTTGGAAAAAGTATTCAAGCTATTTAATTCAGTTAAGTTATACTATTTTAAATGGTCTTAACATTTTAGAATATTTTAAATATGAATTGTTCTGAGTTAACCTTAATGTTTCAATTTTGTTTTTAATTTAAGTTTTAAACAATTTCATATTAGTTTTGATATCTTAAGTTGAATTTAATTTGATTTTCTTACTTCAAATTAGTTTTAAAGTCTTAAGTTTTAGTTTGATTATGAATTTTCAAGATTATCTCCCCTTTTCTTCATTAGTTTCAATTATCATTATTTTTATAGCTTAATTAATGAGAACTTAATGATATTTGATCAAATCATTGATTAGGGATTCAATTTAAATAATTAAAGCTCCCTATATTAAAATCTCTTAACCTTAATAATCCATGCCTTAATTAATCTTCCAAAGTTTAGGTGATTTAATTAATTAATGTTTCTTCTTCAATGGTAAGAGTGATTAATGGGTTTCTACCCCTTAACTCCCTTAGTTCCAATCATCCAAATAGAAAATTAAGATCAAATATTTTACCCTTCCCTTTGGTTAAGCCTAAATTTTAATTAAGGTTTAAGTTCCTTAATTACCTTAATGCCCTCTTAAGCTCATTCATCTCATAATTTATTAAATTAAGCTCAAATGAACTGGAAATTTTTAGGTCACCTTACTCACATATCAATTAAGACATTAAAGGAGAAAATGTGATTTTTTTCATTTTTAATTTAATTTATATAAATACCTTAGTGGAAAATAGAGATTTTTCAATGAAAATTCAACAACATGACAAAGATAAAGTTTCTTCTCTTAGAAATACTATAGGAAGTTTCTTCTGACCATAGGATCATTTGGACTAATTTTGGTGATTTTTTGAATTATATTTTATTTACTATAATTATTTTGAGTTCTCGAGTATTAATTAAATATAAAATAAAATTGAGGTGTAAAATTAAGTTTTATATTTTTCTTAAATCTCTCTAATTTCAAGGAACTTAGAGAAACAAATTTTATATTTTTCTGATTTTTCTTTAATCTTTAAGAATTATTTTAGTGAAAAGGATGGAAAATCCATTTTTTAATATTAGAAATTGTCTTAAGTATTCAAAATTCAATATCTCTGCTTAAACACTTAGAAAAAATATATGGTTAGTTCCCAAGTGATTAGGGAACCAAATATGACATTTTTATGAATTTTAATATTTTTGTGATTTTTAATTTTTTAGTTATTAAAATATTCAAAAGTGGGTGAAAATGAAGTTTTTAGAAAAATTCCATTTTTAATTTTCTTAGATGCCTCTGACATCAGAGAATCCTCAAAATCAATTTGGTGAAATTTTGAATTATATTTTGGGTCTTATGAATTTATTAATTTTTAAAATGGTTAAGTTACTTAGAAACATCATTTAATGGGTTAAACCATTTCCAATTAACTTCAAAATTTTTATGGGATTTCTTATTATCCTATGGAACAGTGAAGGATTGATTTTGGGTTATTTCCATTTTTAGTTTACTCTAATTAATTCAAGATTGATTTCAGGTCAAGTGAACAATCAGAGTTTCTTTTAATGTTTTAATTCATGCCATAATTATTCCAAGTTCCTCTTGTTAGAGGGAAACTACCCTAATTTTCCTAAAATTTTCCAAGTAATATACTAATTATTGGAATTAAGTACCAAAACAGGCTAAAAACTTGAAAAATAAATAACTTGCCATAGACATAGCCTCTAGCCTTGGAAAATTCAGTGAATGTTCCCAAGATCAGAGGCTACAAAAGCCCTATGGTCTCATGCCATGGTGAATTGTGTGTGTGAGTGGAGAATTGAAATACTCAGATCATTATTTAATTAATTAAAATTTAAAGACTCAACAAAACAACTTTGTTTACTGAGCAAGAGGGTATTTTTAAATTATTTTTATGATTTTTCTAGACAAAGTTATGAATTTTTAAAGTTTTTGGTAGTTAAATAATTCAGAAAATCAGATTTTCTTACTTAACCCAGTCAGCTCCACCTCAACCTACGGTGGGTCAAAAGCACACGTGGCTTCTTCTGGTTGGGCGCCGCCTTCTGAGTCAGTGTCATGCATCTCCACGGCTTTGTATCATCTGCTCGTCCGATGCAATCCTGGTTGTTCATCTGTTACACGCACAATCCGACTGCTTTGAGTCATCCTCTCCGCCTGGCGTGAACCTGCAACCGCACATTTTCTAGACCTAAAATCTCCCTCATTTCTTAACCAAATTGCACGGGGTTTGATCCTATGTGTTCGTCTAAACAAGAGCTACAAATCCATACATCTAATAGGCATTGAAATTAAATCAAACAAAATGGAGAATCGATGGAAGCACGGGTTGAGTAGAAGTCTCCATACCTTGGTCCAAGAGGTGAAGCCTTGATTAGATGTGCTCGACACGTTTGTTGGAGTCCCAGGAGCCTACGGATTGAGCCTCGAGCGTTGGTGATATGCCTGGCTATGAAAGTGACCAAACCTGATTTGGTACTCTGGCTAATAGAAGAAATGGGTGGCATGATGAGGGGGCTTTCACTGGGGAACTTCTTCTCTACCTATGGTGAAGGTGTGGGAAGAGTTAATTTGGTTTTTGTGGAGATTCAGTGAGTGTCTTGTTTTATGGCCTGAGATTGAGCTCAAAAATTGGGCTCAATCAGTGGGAATTAGGGCAGAAATGCAATGGGGCTGAGCTTCTCTTCGCTGGGAGGAGCTCTGGGAGCAATTTGGAAGGGTTTCTTTGAAGAAAATTTCAGCACCTTTCTTTGGCCGAAAGGAGGTGCTTATATGGCCAAAGCCATAGGGCTGAGCTGGGGATCAATTGGTGGGTGGATTCAATTGCTTAGGTGGAGGGCAGAAGGGCTCCAGTGATAAATTTGGCTGAGGTGGCCAATAAGTGGATTTTGGGTGTGTTTCACTTGGTGGTGGCTCTTGGTTTTGACTCCCTCTGGCGACTAGGCGGGCTGGCAAGGACAAGGGAGCTGGCCCCTGAGATCAGGTGATTCAGAGAAAGGTTTAATGGTGATTAACTGTTGTAGGGAGGTTTTGAGGTGAGGCAAAAGAGGATTTAACCACTTAAGCGAAGAAATCCCATAAAATGGGGGACCCTTGGTCCATGTCTCACCTAGCTTGGGTTAGGTAGATCTAGGATGGTTACTAGGGTTCACTTAGTGGCTGTGGAAACGTTGGTTTAGCCACATTTGGTTTAATTTGGTTAGGTTAGGTCATAGATTCAATTTGTTTCAATTGGGTTAAGGTTAGGCTAACTTAGGTTTGGGTTTTATTTAGGTCCAAATGTCTTGAGCAACAATGTGCACATGATTTCAATGAAGAACTTTCATGAAGACATGGAATGGTTTTGAGTTCAATTGAAGGGTCAATTTAGTGGATTTTGGGATTTTGATCAATTTGCGTAATGTTGGGTCGAATTTGGTCCAAGTTTGGCTAAGGTAGGGTTTAGACCCAATTGAATGTTTCAAATGGTCTAGGGAAATGTGGTGAAGAGTTCTCAACATCAATTGGAAAGAAATTGTAAGGTTAGGCCAATCAATTTGGTAGATTTTAGGCATGTATTTAATTTAGGTTAAAATGGGTGTTCTTGGATTTAAAATGGATTTAAGCTAAGTTTGGGCTCAAATTGGGACAATTGAATGTTGCATGGGTTTCATAGGAGTGTTGTGGAGGGTTTGGGATTGAAATTTGGGAAACATTGGTTGACATTAGGTCAATTAGGGGATTTAAGCAAAATTGGGGTTTTAGATTTCAAATGGAATTAAACTCAAATGTGAATTAATGTGGGATTGGATTTGGTTTAGATTGATATTGGGGATGTTGAATTAAATTTTAGAATTGAAATTGGGCAAATTTAGGGTCAATGGGGTTGATTTGGTTTGACATTCGGTCCATATGGGTTAAAAATGGGTCAAATTGGGGGTTTTAATAAAATTGGGCTGGCAAAATTGGATTATGGTGTAGTTGAATAAAATGAAAATAGGAATATTTGGGATTTTCTGTAATTTTGTGAGAATTTTTGGAATTTTTGGAATTTTGGGCCAAAAAGGGTATTTAGGGTATTTTGAGGTTATTTGTAGTGTATTGAGGTATTTTGGTAGATTTAAGAGGTGGGAATTGTTTTAAAATGATTTTTTAGAATTTTGGGAATTTTGGGTAATTTTTGGGAAATTTGGTGATTGTAAGGGTAATTTAGGTAATTCTAGGTAGGTTTAAGGACCCAATGTTAAAACCAAAAATTTTGAAAAAATAGAATTTGGGTATGGTTGGTTGGAGTGGAATGGTCTAGGTTGAGCCATGGACCAAGGAAGTGCTCATTTTTGACATCTCATAGGTTGTTTCTGACCCTCTTAGCCAAAGGGCTAGGGGTTTGGATCCATCCATATGAGTGCTCTAATGAACCAGGAGTCAAGATTGGGTAAAGATGGTTTAAGGTTTAGGATGTGTGTTGGAGTGTAGTGTGTGCAAGCTAGACCACACCAAGACCAGGCCACCCAGAGCAGTCCTAAGGCTTGAGCATCCTATAGGAATTTGTCATTGTCTTTCTGTACATTGGTCCTAACCATCCAAATGGTTTAGAGGTTGAAGACCATCCATGTAGGATTCCAAAGAGAGTCAAGATTTGGTTTGAATTTCTAAATGATGGGTTCCATCTCTAGTCTTCTAGGATAGTCAAGGAGAAGTCCTATGGCTAGATCCTAAGCACTAAGAGGAAAGAAAAGACCTCACCAAAAATGGTGTCAACAATCCCATATTATGTCTGAGCTCAATTTTGAGTTAACATGAGTTGGAAACTTAACTCACATAAGCTCAACCCTAGCCCAACTCTAATATAAGGCTAAATGTATGTTGTTTTATATATCATGTCATATTTGGCTCCATGTGTAGTTTTAAAAAATAACAAAAAATACATAAAATAAAATGAAGGATTAGAACTTCTCTCAAGATTTTTTTCTCTACAAACCTCAAAATAAAATCCTGAAGAGAATTAAACTCAGAAACTTAAGACTACTTTGATTTCTCACCACAAATTACAAAACTATGAATAGAAACAAAATATGAATTAAATATTAAATAACATTTAAAATACACCATGATAAGGAACAATCACAGAACATAGGTAAATCTACCATGAACTTTAGGTTAGCTAACTTAGACACCAAAATGAGGATCATACATGTATCCTAGGTTAGTTTGAGTATAGAAACCTAAGTTAATTGATCGATGCCCTTGTTTGTGCTTAAGACAAAGACATACAAAAAAAATAAACCTTCCTCTTGAGACTAGAGGGAATACCTTAGAATGATGTAACCCATGGTTACTGAAAAAAGTATTTTAGACCACCTCAAAACTATGAATCCTCTAATGTTACAATGTTCAAGGGGGGATTCCTAATTTTGAGTTCGGCTATAGTTGATGGATACCAATGTCCGCAGGACTATAGAAAGTTGTGGGCATCTTGACTAGGGACGTTATTCCGAAAGTCTTGGTTAGTCCAACTCTTTGAATTTCTCATATAGTCTAAAGTGTTTTTCATTCTTATCTAGAAATCCTTCTCATCAAACTCTATCTTTAGCAATTGGATTCCAATCATTTCATTCAATCAATTTCAGTATTCTTAAGTTAATCTTTAACTCTATCTGAGCAATGAAAATTCAATATATGATCATTCTAAATTATTCATTGCATTTAAACTTCCTTCCTCAAATAGTTAGATTCCCTCATGCAGGCCTTTCCCATGACACATTGTCATCGATCTATTGGTCACATTCTTTTGAGCTTAATTCTTCTAATTTGGATCCTCTACTTATCCTCAGTCACATTATATGTGAAATTATGACCGCTGATGATTTAACTCATTACATTAATCGAGAGTTACCCTAAGAATCACGACTCTATAGATGTATTTAACTATAAGAATTTACCTTTGTAGGGAACAAGGCCCTAAAATAAAAATAAAACTTATCAAGATAATGAAAAAAACCTCTGGTTTCATAGACTTATGAAGACTTTCATTATTTGAGTGGTCAGGCTCATTTTTAAGGAAATATTTTATTCCTTTGTGAGGATACTTTATTCTTCAAAATATCATGCCCATTCATCTAGATAGAAGTCTTCTGAATGTCTTATCATATGTGGCGTCACACAAAAATTCCCCACCAAAACCAAAGATGTATGTTCCAAAGTAATTTTGATCATACTCAACCCAAGAGAATTTATAAGAAAGATCCTTTAAAAAGCCATTTGTAACGAAACTTGAATTCAAAATTAAATTTATTTCGTTATGCTATCAGAGAGACCTCCCATGATGAAATATCCTTATTGATTGTCAATTACATCCTTAAAAAGACTAAGGAAAACTCATGGTGTAAGTGGTCGTGTTAGCTCAAAATAGTCACATAAATATAGACATCAAAGGAGATTTTTGGGAGTCCTAGTAAAGGGAAATCCTTTAGTCTTCAGGTTAGAATTAGGTCAGCAGGAAAATGTTGAATCACTATAACTTGACAGGTAGACACCACTGAGCTAAAAGGGCATATGGTAGAATTAGGCCACCTTCAAAAGTACTATACAAATAAAATGACTATTCATAAAAAGATAGATCAATAGTTAAGTTAAAGGAGAATCCTAAACAAGTTGAGATAGCCTAGTTAGAGCTCCATGGATCTATCCTCTCAATTCTATTGGGACCCAAGATCTACCAAACTATGATGTAGTTGACCCAACCCAGCTGATGATCACTTCATTAGCAACTCATGTGTTGAATTATTTGAAGCATTCTATTAGATCTAAATTCATATAAAAAGTATCATAGTTCCTAAGACTATAACTAGATCAATAGTGAGGAAAAAGTAATATGCCTACCTTGTGTTTAGATAGGAAACCTATGTATAAAGAAGGAGAAACAAACAACTCAACTACAAAGCTAGGCTACCCTACAAAGGACTTACAATCCTATTTGAATCGATAGAGCCTCTAACCCTTATAACACACTAGATAGCTACCTGATCAAATAAAGGTCCTACTAGTATGCAAGGATCTAAGACAGCATAATTATCAAGGTCCTACTAGTATGCAAGGGGAACATATTCATGCATTTTATGATCATTTTAAAATTGACCTTAAGGTTATGCAGGAAAATAAAGGGAGGAAACAAAATAACATATTTTAAAACCTTGAATATTTTAATCCTAGTTTTTATTAAGTTAAATTTTTGAAGATTAGCTTTTATAACAAAGATTTTATTTTAAAGAGCTTAATCGTGATTGTGTCCAAACAAACCACATATATAAGAAATGGTGAAAACATGCAATTAACCATTAATTTTTTTTCATGGATCAGCTTATTTTTGCTCATTTTTGCTCCTTTTTCATCTTTTTTTTCTTTCTTGAACATTTTTGCATCACCTACATTCAAAACACAAAATACCTTTCATTAAAGCATAATATCCTTAAGATTTTGATAAAAATCAAGGCATAAAAATAGGTATTTTTTTCATGGATCAGCTACCGAGGACCCCGTGGATAATGTAATTCTTGGATTGTTGACCGGGGATCTCAGGACATGTTGGGTCGACTAACTCCAAGATCGGGTAGACTTAGGGTCCTACTGCTTGGGATGACGGGTCCGTGGTACCCCGACTTGGCTACCTCTACCCCTTTAGGATTACTCCTTCCTTTCTTTGACTACCTCTATTGAGCCTTTTCGCTCCTTGACTTCGTTGATATCATTTTGAAGGCCCGATACCGATGAGTTAACGCCCATTTGGGATACGACAATTTGTCTTCTGCCCTTATGGTCGGGATGTGCTTTGACGTGTTGGTATATCCCCTTCAAGATGATTTAGGTTATTTCATGGGCTCCGTATGCTGACTAGCCGCTACCCCATTTAGGAGGTGAGAGACTCACTCTCTGCCCGATGACTTAGCTAGAGCTTTGAAGCGTCGGGACTTTCCCACACGAAATAACCTCCCTTTGATTACCTATACCCCAGTTCTATGATAATATAAAGCGAAACTCCTTTTATCGAGAGTATTCTTAGGTATCCCCAAGATGTAATTAACCAGTAAGAATACGTTCCTCTTGGAGTGCTCTTGACCCCAGAACAGGTACATACACTTGACAGTTTGGTTATGGGTAGTCTACATAGATACTTCTTTCGCGGATATTGGTCAAGGTGCCTTCGCCCGATCTTGTTTGGGCGGACATGCTTGACTTATCCTTGCGAGGTCTATCGCACATAGACTTTCCATGTTTCTCTTTTCTCTTGTTTGTCATTTTTGTTGTATGTCCCTTCTTATTCGGTTCCTCTCCTCTTCGAGTCACTTATTTGATTCGGGAGGAAGATTTATTCGAATAAGAGAAATATACGACGATTGATAAGCTGGCGACTCCTTTTAAAATAAAAAAGAGAAAAGAATGGTGAAAACAAATTGGCGACTCCGCTGGGGATGAGTCTCTCTCTCCATACTTCAGGCTTCGCTTTTTCTGGGGTTATAGCCTCTCTCCATACTTGGAGTTTCGCTCATATTATCATGACCTAGTTCTCTTTCTTTGAGTCACAGTTGAGCCTTTTTGTGAGATCTTGGTATCAGTCCATGTGTTAGTTGCTAGGGGTAGTAACTTGGTACATCCTGTCCCTTCTCTCACCCTCGACAGTTCGGTTGCTGCATTATTGCATGCATCGATGTCGTTGTAGTTTGTGATTGGTTTCATAACGTTTCCTTGCTTTTGATCATTGTCCCTTTTTTCTCCGCTATGCGGAAGAGCAGAAAGATGGATATGATCGTTGCCGCCAGGGAGAGCTCATTCCCCTCTCCCCGAGCATTTTTCGTGCTTCTGAGGGTGTCGTTACCTTCATTTTCCGTCAAGCACCCCTGTGGCATTACCTTACGTAGTCCTATGCTCTTCGAGGCATTAACTCTATTCCCTCCCCCTTAAAAGGAGAGATGTGCATATTGAATCGTTCATACGCCCTTTGAGGCATTTTCTCTATGCCCTCCCCCTTAAAAGGAGCGAAGTGCATATTGAGTTGTTCTTACGCTCTCTCAGGCGTTTTGCTCTGTGCCCTCCCCCTTAAAAGGAGAGGCGTGCATATTGAGTTGTTCCTACGCCCTATGAGGCATTTTCCTCCGTGTCCTCCCCCTTAAAAGGGGAGTTGTACACAGTTACTTGTTTTTGCAGCAGTGGCTCGCGTCACGTCTGTTTCTTTTGCAAAAAGAGGTCGTCGCTTGATAGCGATACACCGCAGCACCTAACAGTCTTTTCTAGACTTGTCCCTCTGAGTTCTCACTTGTCTCCTTGCCATAGGTAGGTGAGGCTTTTAATAACAGTAGGTGAGTCTCCTTTCAGCAGTAGGTTTGTCACTAATGTCTTCGTTGTGACTTCTGTCCCGGTTCTCTTTCTTTCTTTCCCCTGTTCCAGTTTTCCTGAGGATCCACCTGTCCCTTGATTAAGTAGGAGGGCCGGGAGGACTAGGAATAGATTGCTGCAAATTTAGCAGCATTTCTTGTACCAGTTTTCTATACCTATTCTGACTCTGGTTTAGGAGGTGGCTTCGGCCCCCGTTTTGAGTCTTTTTTGCTACTGTCCCCGTTGAGCGGACTACGTCCCCATTGGACCTTTGCTGCGTGCCCTCCTTTGAAAAGGAGTTGTGCATGTAGTGCTACTTTCATTGTAGCAACTCGTATCGGTGTTACTTGTCCCTCGAGGAAAGGATTAATGCCAGATGGCGATACACTACAAAACCCTTTCCTGTTTACTAGCCTCTATTTTAGTCCATCCATATGTTGAGGATTTCCATCCTCGTGAATGTTGCATTATGTAAGAGTGCTAGAGTTACCTGATATGGTACCGTTCTCTGGCAGTGTGGACCGGGTCCCCGCCATGACTTATTTCGGTTATAGCATGGGATGATGCTAATATCCTATCAGCTGAGAATCATTTTTCTCTTCTGTTTGATTATGTGAACTTCACTTCAGCCAGGTTTTCCTGGAGATTCTTCCCTCTGGATATAAGTCATTCTCACCTTGCATTCTATATTGTTGTTGTTACCACGAGTTCTCTGACTTCGAAGATCGTAGGAACAGCTTCCTCTTTAAGGGGAAATGTTTTTTTGCTGGTTTGACGACTGTCCCAGCCCCGTTTTTCTAGTTTCTCTGAGGTCTCGCCTGTCCCTACATTAGGCAAGGGCGACCAGAGGAATATGATCAGACCACTGCAATCATAGCAGCTCACTTAGCCACAGGTCTCTTTACCGGTTGGGATTCTAGTTTCCTCTTTGAGAGGACATGGTCTTATTTCTAGAGATGAGTTCCTTGCTTAGATCTTTGAAATATCTAAGCATGTTGTGTGAGAACTCCTCTACTTAACATACCCCCACGATTCTCATAGTAAGAGATCGAGATATACCTCTCGGTCCATTACGAGATCTGGATATTTCCCCATATGTTGCGCAGGCCGTGAGCCCGCTGAGCTGTTGCTTGGGACCCTTGGCATGGTATTTAGTGCTACTTACCAGATGTTGTGTCAGGTATCATTGATGATCTTGTTGTAGCAGCTTTTGCCCATATTTGATGTGCCAACTCTTTCCACAAGTCATGAGGAAAATTTTTTGGCTTCCTCTTCATTACGCTAGATCAATTTGTCCCATGTCGATAAAGGGAGATCTGGGGCGTACCCCCGTCGGTTCTCACCTTATTTGAGGATATAAGTTGATCGCCGTATATTAGCAAATATTCAGTGGGTTTAGGCAAATTATTGCCACCATGTCTCTTGATATCCCGATGCTGCATGTAGAATAACTTTCTACATTTGACGGCAAGGGGTTTACTTGCCTTTGTTTCGTAGAGTGCTTTATCCTACCTCTTTCCACTTATTAAGCAAGGCTATAATGGATGTTTTATACTCTGATTGGGGGACACCCCCAAAAATCTCTTGTTGATAACATGTTGTATTGACCAGACCATTTTGCTAGTCTTAGTCGATCCATGCTTAGCTGGGATGCACATCTCGCAGGCTGTTTGAGAGTGCCTCATTTGATTTGAGCTATTTTTGTCTTTTGGCTAAGCTCTTGATGAGAGCATTTCTTTGCTAAGACGACCTTATTTGTCTAGCATTTGATTTAGTCAGTCTACTTTGAACCTGACTAGGATTTGGTGCCTCACTTATCTAGAATCTTATTCACTTTTTAGTTTGTCTTGGTGAGAAAGCATCACTATGTGATGGATTCATCTCCTATATCCAAACTCATGGATATTTTGTTTGACTTGGTTAATTCTTATCACCTTGTCAATAGTAATGTTGAACTGATCAGAGCACCTTGTCATGATAAATCAGTCTATGACTCGTCGGGATACCTCGATATCTGACACTACCGGTTAGACATCTCTGCTTATCTAACCGAGATATACTTTGACCAAGAGGCAGTGGCTTCTTTTCCCTGTACCTTTTGATGCTCCGGCTCCATTTATGGAGGTCGTCGAGATGGTTCCGAAAGGAACTGTACCCCTTAGTTGATCTTATCATGGATTTTCCTTCGATATTTCTTGAGGTTGAATCTATGATAGATCCTAAGGATGTGCTTGAGCCAGACCATGTATTAACCTTCTTAGCATTTGCAGAGCCTCATGGTTTGGGGGAATTGAACTAGGTCTTGATAACCGAATCCCTTACTTTAATGAACTTTCACCTAAGTCCTGAGAACACCTCAGAGTGACTGGATGGCTGTCCCTGAGATTTATGTTGTTTCAGAGACTATTTAGATCTCTTACTTTTCCATTCAGCTAGACCGATGGAAGCTTGAAAATTAATGGACCATAAAATTCTAAGAATCTTTCTTTGGGAGATTTTTGAGTCAGAATAAATTACTTTATGACAAAAAGAAGCTCACCAGATATAGTAATTCTCAGGAGAGATAAAAAAAAGTGTGAAAGGCTTCAATATATATATATATATATATATATATATATATATAAATGATCAACACTCCTGAGAAGAAGCTTGAGGTGAGTGGAAAAATCAAAAAAATTTCAACATAAAGTATTTGTTGATTTCAAAATTCTCTCGGTAAGATCCTTAGAATATTATGTTCAGAGAATTGTTTAAGTGACATTGGGATGAATGATAAATCAGTAATGGATTTAATGACATCTCCAAAATGAAAATGCTTTCTTAACACCCGGATACGAATGACGAGGCCTATCTAGGCTAAGGGTGAAAATAATTAAAGGACTGGGACTAGGGAAGAGTACTTAAGGAAATTCCCACCTGGACTTGAATTTTGCAAATCTCATATTTCGCATGGTATATCTGGTCATGAGTCTAGGATCAATTTGGCATATCACGCCAGATCATTCCCAATAATGGCTTATGTTGAGGATATAAAAAAATATTATATGCCAATAAAAAATATATAAATGGCATGGAAGGCTCTCAATAGCTTCGTGGGCTTGTTGTACAACATACCGTACACCCACATTATCTTACGCTAGATGTGTTGACCCTCTGGGTCCGGCAGTCCTTCTCAGAAGTTGACTCTCCTTTTTGTGTGTGGACTTTTGACCCTCCACCCTTATGCACTGTGTCGACCCTCTGGATCCAGGGCCCTTCCTTTAGAAGAAAGGCTTGCCATCTTGTGGGCTCTTCACCCACCATCTTTACGCTTTATGCGTCAACCCTCTGGGTCCTGCTGCTTGCCCTATGAAGATCGCTTGCCTCATATGTGAGTTAGCACCCACCTTCTTTTACGCTTTATGCATTGACCCTCGGGTTCTGCGTAGTCCTTCCTTTGGAAGTTGACTAGCTTTCTTTGTGGGAATGTCGTACGACACACCGTACACCCAACTTTCCTTTGCTTCATTGCGAGTAAGAGAAGTCTTGTGCATCTCTTAAAACTGATTGCTGAATTGCTAAACAGATAAAGTGGAAGTCTTACGAGTGGCTTATACCTGGCGCAACCAGTAATCGGTGTAAGAGAAGCCAAGTTCTTCTCTTATCTTTTCTCTTTGGGTCCTCGCTTTAAGCGGGTTCGAACGAGTGTGTGCCACCCATCATAAGTGAGAGTGGAAGATACCCTCTTTTTGGAGGATTTGAGCCTAGCTTTATGACTAAGCATTATGGTTATCATATCTTGCTTAGCTAACCTTCGCAATATCTCAATTGATAGGAGTCAATTTCGATTAATATTTGCATTGTGCAGGAAAGTCATGACCTTTCTTAGCATTCTTGTTCGGTTACCCATTCTACATAGGGTCTGAACTGAGCACCTTTTTACGGATATGCTCATCCCGCTCTCTTTAGATGAGTGTGGTGTATTCCCTCTTAAGGGATATGTTTTGGTTTGGTCTTATGGCTAAATACCATTTGGTTGGTTTGCTCTATTTTGCCCAACCTTTCTCAAGTGTCTCGACTGACTGAGGTTAAGTTCGTTTGATGCCTCTTATGTGCAGGAAAGCCATGCTTCTTTCCTCGACACCTCTACTCTATTAAGCACCCTGTGTGGGTCCGAATTAGAGTCTCTCGCTCATTTCTAATGAGTGGCATTTTCCCTCTTAGAAGGATGTTTTTGGGTTGGCATGAGAGCCATATAACCTTACGATTGGATTGTTATGTTTTTGACCAACCATTCTCAGATACTGCAGTAATTCCCTAGCGGAATTCTTTATACCAAAATCTCCGGTAGTAGTATCGCATATAGGGTTGGTATGTTTTGACCATCCACCCTCTTTTATATTTCTGACTTGGTCAATTTTTATTGCATTGTTAGAGTGACATTTCGTATCGAATTTAGACTTCGTTTATTGTCTATCTTATCCATGTTCTTAGTCAGTTCCACTTTTGATGCATGACATTTGCCCCGGTATTTTCCCCGATGAGAATTGCCTTAGCCAGTTCTTGCAGGAAATATCCATTGAGCTCTCCTCAGCAATAGCTACTTCGCTAGTTCTGAGGGAACTTTTAGCGAGGCTTACTTCGCTAGTGCTTGCTTAAAGCACCCTACATTTGGACTTGTGAGTCCACCTCGATGATATTTCAATTGGCTTTGTTGGTTTGGTACGCCCCATCGATTGACATGTTGTAGCATTCGCTCATTTGATACATGTTACACTGGGATATTTGATACCTCCCAAGCATAATTACTTTGCTAAATGGGAGAATCCCCTGTGAGATTTGTCTCGCTAGTGCTTACGTAAAAGCACTTTTGTGGTTAGACCATTCCAGTTACCTAACCTCGTTAATTTTTTTTTATTATTATTTGGTTAGTTTTGTCTGCCACATCGAGTAACATGTTGCATCGGTCTTGCCACCAATCCATGTTTGGCAGGATCACTCCATGCATACAGCATATACTCTGAGCATGATACCTCGGGCTATTTTAGCCATATGGTCGCTCATTTGGTGCATAGGCAGGATACCTCCCTATCTTATTTGATATTTTCGACTACTTTAGTTGGTTTTATCTGCCAAGTCGGGTAACATGTCGTATCAATTTTAACATCGATCCATGTTTTTTTCAGAGTTCTTTGACATCTGACTATACTTTGAGCATCTTGCCTCAGGTTGTTTTCATCTTATGGCTACTCGTTTGATGAGTATGCAAGATACATAATTCTTGTATTTTCTAGTGCCCAACTAGGATACATACCTCCTGTGTTATCTGATACATTTAACCAGGGTACAGATCTCCTGTGTCATCTGATACATTCGACCAGGATACATACCTCATGTGTTATTTGATATGTTTGGCCAGGATACATACCTCCTGTGCAATTTGATATGCGAAGTAGGAGCATACATACCTCCTACTCTACTTGATGTGTAGTCGAGATACATACCTCCTGGACTATTTGGATCGGGATACATACCTCCCTGATCATTTGATGTTCCGATCAATGGAACTGTTGCCTTCACTTGGCTGAACCTTGATGATAAGACCTCATTATGAGGCGTGTTGGGCTTCGAAGCCATTTAGCTTTAAGGTCTCTCGAACCGCATGCCCATTTTGGTTGGTTCTCTTATGAGAGCATTTTTCGGCTTTACGTAGCCATATACCTTGATGTTTCTAGAGCCATGTGACACCTTTGTCGACTTCCTTATGGGAACATCCCATCTTTGGACACTTTTGGCTTTCTGGCCATGTTCCTCGAGCCATGTGACACTTTAGTCGGCTCTGTTACGAGGACATCTCGTCTTTCGATATTTTGGCCTTGTAGCAATTTGATACGACACTTCTCGAGCCATATGACACTCTAGTCAGCTATTGTGAGAATATATTGTCGTATTTGGCTCATTAGCCTTTCGATACTTCTCGGACCACATATCCCATTTAGGACGGTTCATTTACGAGAGTATCCCGTCTCTAGACACTTTCAACTTTCTAGCCTTGTTTCTCGAGCCATATGACACTTTAGTCAGCTTTGTTATGAAGATACCCTTTCTTTTGACAACTTTACTTTTGTGGTCGTTTGATACGATACCTCTCGAGCTATATGGTGCTCTAGTCAGTTCTTATGAGGACATATTGTCGTATCCGGCTCATTAGCCTTTTGATACTTCTCGGACCACATGTCCCTTTGGGGCCGGTTCATTTACTAGAGTATACATTCTTTAGACATTCCTCAGGTCATGCCTCTATGGCCTCTGAACCCACCCCTAGGTTATGCCTTTAAGGCCTCTGAACCTATTATTGTGGTTATGCCTTTATGGCCCCTGAACCACTATGTTTGGTCATGCCTTCACGGCCTCTGAACCACCTCACTCGTTTCTCTTCTTCTCGGTCGACCATACTTTATACTCACTGGTTTGATCGCCACCTCTGATCAGGGTATGTTGTGCTTCATAGCTGCTTGATTAAAATGATGGGTGTTTCGTCTTAAGGAGATCAGTTAGACTTGCCATCGGGGTCTCTTTCAGAAGAAACATAACAGGAGACTTGGTCACACGAGATGATTGAGCCTTCTCCCTTACTGTTTCGAATGTGGTCAGGTATAGGATTTTCATTGATTTTGTTGTTTCGAATGAGGTCAACAAATCGATATTGCCATTTCGAATGAGGTCAGGCAAACCCCCAGCCAAACATGTTCAGTTTATTTGGCCTGGCTGGGTCCTTTCTCTCCTACCATTTTAAATGTGGTCAGGTACGGGGTTTTCATCGATTCTGTTTCAAATGAGATCAAACAGATCGATATTACCGTTTCGAATAAGGTCAGGCAAAACCCCAGCCAAACATGTTGTACGACTTATTTTTTTAGGTTGTGTATTTTATTTTGAAAAGGGGGTCGCCTAACAGAAGTTGTCGGCGAATTTTAAATTTTAAATTTAATTTAAATATATATAATTTGGAAAGTAGCATTTAATTTTGAAAATAATTTTAAATTTGAAAGTTTTAAGATATGAATTCAAACTGATCTCACATCCCTAATAGTTTACATAAAAGAGCACCGCACCACAAACCGTGAATCTATCCCTAAGAATAAACACGCTGCTTGATGGTGGGGCTCGATTAAATAAACTAGAAGATTTGTGACATCCGTTTGGTCTGTGAACCAATTTTATAAGCCGACAAATTCCCCTGCTTAATATGAAAGCATTAAACAGGGTTTATATTACTCAGGTTCTTAAAATTCCCTATAAGGGCAAGCCCCTATAGTTAATTACATTTTAAGTGACGGGAATCACCTAAGAAAACTCTCGATAATAATCAATAATTCTGCTCTCAAGAATTTCAAAGTTTAAGTTCTTCAAAGGATTTGAGTTTTAGAATTTCAATGGGGAATGGATCAAATTTGGAAGATTTTATTTTGGAATTTCAAAGGAAGAAAGGTAGGAGAAATTACGGATTCGAAGCAAACTTCGGTAATTTCCCGACTATCCTATTGTTTGGCTTGAATTTAGGAAAGTCTTAATGTTTATTTAATGTTTTCATCTTGCCAATTTTAGTTAATTTGGACTTATATTCATATGATAGAATCACACAAATAGCCTTGAAGTTATGAGGGTTTATGTCGTATCGGACGACTACCTCGGAATCCTAAGACCGGTTAGGGCTTAATTTGCTATGCAAATGCCTAACGAAGAGTTGAGGATTTATGTTGCACTATGCAAACTACCTCGAAATCCTATGGCTTTGTTGTTTAATTCTAGGAATGTTTAGTTGAAGTAGACTCAGGTTTCGGCGATGACGATGGCCGTGCTGCCCACCATGCTCCGAGCTCCTTGTTGTTGCAGAGGTTTAGTTATAGAAGTCATAAATCAGGAAATGAGAGAAGTGTTTTGGTTTAGGGAAAATCTTAATTTCCAAGTATTTTTAATATTTTAATTAAAACAAACCTTAAAATTGATTATAACAACACCGGTTAAGATCCCACGGTTCCATCCTTCCGGCATCGTTATTTTTATCGGATTCACTTAGTCCAGATGAATTTGCTAAACTCAACTGAATGAGTTCCACACTTTCATGTAGATCGTGGGAAATCCCGTTAGCAATACGTAGGTTACATCATCCGAGGTATTCCCGATCATCCAACAAGACGTTTTAATTTAGTTGTAATTGTAGTTTTGTGTTTTGTTTGTGATTAAATTTTGAGTTGTTTTATATTTTGAAATGTTGTAGCGGTGAATTTCATCTTGCAATGGCTTTTAATTTAGTTTTGGTTTCAGTTTTAGGGACTATCCTAAAGGTGTGGGTTTTCATGCAACGATTGTTTATCATGCAAGAAAAGGTAAGTGCGATGCGATTAAAGAAATTGCAATAATGTAAATTGCAATAAAATAAAAGCGTACACGGAGGGTCTTCCCGTCATTCCAAGCTGCACTTAAAACACAATTAGAATATTTAAGCAAGTTCCTAGGTAAAGCTAAGGGAAGGGTTATGGTTTTCTACCAAATTCCTAATCCTATAGCTAGTCATTTCCTATGACGTCTAGGTTCTTGTGTTTTGGTTTGAGGATGATTTTCTTCATCAAAGAATAATTAAGTCCAATTGTTCTCAAGAGTATACTGTCATATTGAGGAAGTGCTTAAGAAGAATCTTAAACATCTTTTCAATATTACTAGAATTGTTTTAAGTCCAAATGAATTTAATCATGCAAATGAATTAATCGTCCGAGAATCCAAGTTTTGTTGTTATCTTGCTCAGTGAACTAGGACATTTGAATATCCTATAAGTGAAGTAACATTTCATTTAATGTTCTGTTTAGGAGTTATGGTAACCAAAGCTTTCGAGGGCAAATTGGTGCTCAAATGGTTTGTGATTTAGTTTAACTTCAATTAAAGGGTTTAAATTTGGAATAGTGTTCAAGTTGCTTTATATTTAACTTCTTTATGTCTTAGGTGATGTTATTTAATTCAATTTAATTTAACTTCAATTTAATTTAATTTGGTTTGGGTTCAATTTAAATTTAATTTATTTAATTTAAATTAATTTTAATTTTAACTTGATTTTTTTATTATTTTTTTTTAATTTAATTTAATTTAATTTAATTTAATATGATTTAATTTAATTTAATTTAATTTAATTTAATTATTTATTTTTTAATTAATTTAATTTTAATTTAATTTTAATTAAATTTAATTCAATTTAATTTAATTTGTTCAATTTAATTTAATTTAATTTATTTGATTTAATTTAATTTGTTTGATTTAATTTAATTTAATCTTTAATTTAATTTTAATTTAATTTTAATGATTAAGTCCTTTAACATTTTAAAACTTAAATTTGAATTATCATTTTAATTAGGAATTAAATATTATTGAGATGATTAATTTAGGGATTTTTTTTAATTAAAGAATAAATTTCTTCCTAATAACATCCCTATTTTAATAATTCCAATTTTATTGTTCTTCCAAATTTAATCAATTATTTAATTAAGGTTTATTTCAATTATTTTAAATTGTTTAGTAGGTTTCTACCCTTTAATTATTTAAATTTCAATCATCTAAATTAGATTAAGATCAAATATTTTACTCTTTAATTTTATTAAACCTAAAGTTTTAATTAAGGGTTAAAATTTTAATTACCACTTTGCCCTTCAAGCTTAATAATTTCATAACTCACTAAATTGAGCTTAAATGAACTTGAAATTTTTATGTGACTTCACTCATATGCCAATAAAGACATGAGAGGAGAAAATTTGATTTTTCTGTATTTAATTTATTTATGTAATTATTTTTGGTGGAAAATAGAGATTTCCAAGGAAAATTTAATAATATGACCAAGGGAAAGTTTATGTCCTTAAGAAAATTATGGGACATTCCTAATGATCAGAGGACCACTTCGACCAATTTTGGTGCTTTTTTGAATTACATTATTTTTATTATAATTATTTTAAGTTTTGGAGTATTAATTAATTTAAAAATAAAATAAAGGTTGAAAAATGAAATTTATATTTTTCAAAAATCTCTCTGATATCAAGGAAATCAGAGAATCAATTTTTGCAATTTTTTGATTTTTCTTTGATTTATTATAATTATTTTGGTGAAAATGCTAGAAAATACATTTTTAATTTTAAAATTACCTTAGGGCTTTAAAATTTAATATCTCATTAAATAGACCTAAGAAAAATATGGGGTTTGTTCCTGAGTGATTAAAATTTAAAATGTGACATTTTGGTGAATTTTATTATTTTTGTGATTTTTATTATTTTTTAATTATTAAAATATTAAAATAATACCAAAAAATCAACTTTTTTAGAAAATTGAAATTTTAATTTTTTTAAATTCCCCTAATATCAGAGAGGCTCCAAAACTAATTTGGTGAATTTTTAAAAAGTATTTTGAAAGTTATGAATTTTTAAAGTTCAAATTGACTAAATAGCTTAATCAACCCATTTAGTAGGGCTAACCAAGTCCAATTGACTTCAAATTTTTATGGTGGGTTCTTCTGATCCTAAAGGACAGTGGAGAATTGATTTCAAGCCAATTTGATATATGGTTAACTCTAGTTAATTAAGGAGCTATTTTGGGTGTTTAAGCCAATTAGGGTTATTTTAAATAAACTAATCCAAAACCTATTTTTCCTAGGGTCCTCTGGTCATAAGAGACATCACCAAATTTTTCTAGAATTTATTTCACAACATGCTAATTATTGGAATTAAAATACTTAAAACAGAAACATGAATTTGAAAAATCAATAACTTCTCATAGGGATGGCCTCTGACTTTGGAAAATTCAGGGAATGTTCCCAAATTCAGAGGCTTCAAAAGCCCTATAGTCTCATGCCATGGTAAATTTCCTATATGCATGGAGAATTAAAATAATTCAGAAGGGAAATAAATCATTAAAAATAAAATACTTGATAAAATTAATTAATTTCTTTTCCACATTATTCTCCTCTGTTCACTAAGCAAGAGGGTATTTTTATTTTATTTTTCTGATTTTCCTACACAAAGTTATGGATTTTTGAAGTTTAGGGGAATTAAATAAATCAAAAATACCCTAATTTCTATTTATCCACGCGGCGCCGCGTCAACCTCGGCAACTCCGAAAGGCCACGCAGCGTGTTCTGGTTCGACGCCGCCATCTGACTCAGCGCTCCGGGGCCCCGATGTGTCGTTCCATCTCCTGATCCGACACGATCCTGGCCGTCCATCCGCGCGTGTATTAAATGAACGACATCCGTTCATCGTCCCCAAGCGTCCTCACCCGAGAGCCGTTCACACTAAATCCCTAATATCTCACTCAATACTCAATGGATTTTCGTGTTCTTATGCTCTATGGATTCATCTTGAAGAGACGAGTACATCTATACGGTGATCATGCATTGAAATTAAAGCATTTGAAATGGAGAATCTCCAGAAGCTCGGGATGAAGAATTAGCTCATACCTTTGCTCAGAGAAGTGTGGCTTCAATCTGAGGGTTGTGTCACCTTCGATTGGATCCCAGCAAGCTCCGGATGAAGTCTCACGGTCGCAGTGAATCGCCTAGGTATGATTTCGACCAAGCCCGATCACAAAGCTTGGAGTACGGAATAGATGGGTGGCACGGAGAGGGGGCTTTTGCTGGTGGACTCCTTCCCTTGTTCGAGTGAAGGTGTAGGACCAATCAATTTGAGGATTGACCCATCGTGGAGAAGTGTCCTGGTTTTGGGTGGAATCTTGGGTGAGAAATTGAGTTCGTTGGTGGGGATTAGGGCAAATTGGCACCTGAGGATCAAGCTGCTCTAAGTATGGAGAGTGTTCGGAACAATTTTGGCAGGGTTTCAGTAAGATCTAGTTCAGCACCTCCCATGGCCGAGAGGGGGTGGTGTTTAAATAGGAGAGGGTGGAGGGCCTCCTAGGGAGAGTTAGGGCTTGGGATCAACTGCTCTTGGCAAGAGAAGAACAGCTGCAATGGCCACTGGGGATGGGGCAGCTCAAGAGGTGAGAATTCCAAGTTTGGGCTCACATGTGAGCTCTCGGCTTGGTGGTTTCCGGCGGCTGTGGTGGCTGGCCGGCCAGGGTCAGGTCACCCTCAAGGTCAGGGAGGTCGGTGCGGGGCTTAGTGCGATCGATTGGCCATGGACATGTGTAAAGGAGTTGAATTGAAATGGAATGGGGGAGGAGCTAATTTTGGCTTCGATTTGGTCAAGTCCACCTTTTGGGCTTGGTTCACCTCCCCATGGCTGATTTGGGCTGAGGGAGGATCAGGTGAATCAGCTAGGAAAGGGTAGAGAAGTCACCATCCATGAATATTTTGATTAATCATGGATTAAGGTGAAGCATAAAAAGGGTTAAAACCTTTTTAAGGGGGCTTAAAAGTGGCTCCTCCTTTTGCCATTAATGGCTTGATCACATGTCAAACCTTCCATGGCTTCATGTGGCTTGTCCATGGCTTGCATGGCTTGTCTTTGGCTTGGGGAAAAGCTTGGTCAATTTCATGAAAATGGATTTTAGAAATTTTTGGTAATTTGATGGGAATTTGTATGAAGCTTGATTTGGAATGGATTAATGATGATTTTGAAACTTAGGGGTGATATCAATTAAAGGTATGATGAAAAGAAATTGCCATGTGGGCTTTAGGGCTAATTTTGGGCTTTTGTATTTGGTGGAAATGGGCTTTTAAAATGGTTTAGGGAAGTGGGCTTTTGGATTTTAAAATGGATTTTAGGATGAAATTTTGGCAAAGGCTTGGGCCAAATAATTTTTGGGTTTAGCTCATAGATGTGTCATGAGTGACTTGGAGCAAATTGGGAGTGATTTGGGTTTGAATTGGGTTGAATTTGGGCTTCTTTGGTGAATGGGGCAATATAGATCAAATTGGGTTAACTTGGGCCAATGTTGGGTTAGGGTTGAAATTGATGTAAAATTAATGTTGGGAAATGTTTATGGGAGTGTTTCAAAGAGGTTTTGACTTTAGTTGGGCTTTGATTTTGGGGTTTGGGCTCATTTGGGTTAGGTTTGGGTTTAGGTCAAAATTGGGCCTTTTAGCTTTGGGTTGAATTTGAGTGAGGTTTGGGTCTAAATGTTGGGCTAATCATGTTAGTGTTTTGTTTGTGGGAATGTTAAGGAAGATTTGGAAAAGATTTGGGGTTAATTGGAGTTGAATTGGGTGAGTTTGGGTTATGTTTGGGTCATGGGTCCAAATTAGGCTTTAAGGCCAAAAGTGAAATTGGATCCAAATGTCAATCAAATTGGACTTGGATTTGCTCTAGATTGGTGTTGGGAATGTTGAATTGAAGTTTAGAATTAAATTGGACCAGAATTTGGGTCAATTGGGTAGGTTTGGTTTGACATTGGGTTCACTTAGGGTTAAAATGGGTCAAATTGGGGGTTTTGACAAAAGTAGGGTAAATTGACAAAATTGGCCCATGGTGTAGTTGAACAAAATGAAATTGGGAATATTTGGGATTTTACTGCAATTTTCTGGGAATTTTCTGAATTTTTTGGATTTTTGGGTCAAGGGGGGTATTTTGGGTATTTGGAGGGTATTGGGAGGTATTTTTGGAATTCTTGGTATTTTTGGCTATGGATGATCAATTTGAGTGATGTGGAAATATTTAGGATTGGTTTTGAGGAATTTTGGGTGATTTGGAAATTTTGCAAAAAATTGGTTAATTTCAAGGGTTTTGGGTAGGCTAGGCGGGTGTAGGGTCTCGGGGGTCAAAAATTGAAAATTTAGAAAATTGAAGATTAGGTGAATGTAAGTGGAATGAAATCATTTTGGTTAAGCCATGAAGCCATATCAAGCCCACATGAGCCATGAATGGACTCATTTGAGGCATCCACTATGTTGTTCCTAACCCTCTTAGCCAAGGGCTTAGGGGTTAAGGACCATCCATGTGAATCACCTACATGAGTCAGGAGGTCAAGTTGAGTATGGGTGTGATTTTAGGAGGTGTGTGGAAGTGTAGTGCATAAGTGTAGTGTATGTGTAAGTCAGCCCTTCACCAGACCAGGCCACCCAGGGCAGTCCTAATGCCAAAGAGTCCTATAAGGAACTCATCCTTTAAACCTTCACATTTCATTTCAACCCTCTAGGTGATTAGGGGTCTACAATCAAGCTTGTGGGGTTTGCAAGGAGTCAAGAGGTGGTTGGACTTCTACGTGGTGGGTTCCACTTCTAGTTCTCTAAGATAGTCGAAGGAAAAGCCTAAGGCTAGATCCTAAGTACTAAAAGAAGAGAAGACCACATCAAAAATGAGGTCAACAAATGGACCCCCAATAGGTGTGGTGAGCTGACGGAGCACACCGCGCGTATTGGTGTTGACCGAAGCGATCAACAAAACCAACACAAACGTCCAAGTGACAAACTTAGGACAAAGTATAAGAGTTTCCGCTGAGGAGTGTCAAGTATATCTCCGAGGCCGGAGATCCACGAACTCTCGGCTAGGAAAGGAAAAGGAGGTGAATCCCAAATCACATGATGCTGGGGAATTCAATTTAGATTTTATTTTGTTTCGGTTTAAGTTTTGATGTGTGAGCTTAGATTTCAATTTGGAGTTTTAATTTAGATTGAAGTTTCGTCGAAATTAATTTGAAGGGATTTGAACTTGAAATGAAAATTGGAATTTTGTGGTTTTAGATGTAACATCTTCAACCTCAAAAGAAAATTGAATTGATTAGATCGAATTATTAAAAAGAGGAGAGATCTCAGAGCAATGTGGTATTGGATGTAAAATCCTTAATCTCAAGAGTTTGATCTTTGAGGTACTTCATTGCAATAGGGAAAGAATCCTAAAGCAATGCAGTCTCGGATGTAAAATCCTCAACCCCAAAAGTTTAATTTTGATGTATTTCATTGCGAAAAGGAAAGGATCCTAAAGCAATGCAATCTCGGATGTAAAATCCTCAACCCCAAAAGTTTGATTTTGATGTATTTCATTGCGATAGGGAAAGGATCCTAAAGCAATGCAGTCTTGGATGTAAAATCCTCAACCCCAAAAGTTTGATTTTGATGTATTTCATTGCGATAGGGAAAGGATCATAAAGCAATGCAGTCTCGGATGTAAAATCCTCAACCCCAAAAGTTTGATTTTGATGTATTTCATTGCGATAGGGAAAGGATCCTAAAGCAATGCGGTCTCGGATGTAAAATCCTCGACCCCAAAGTTTAATTTTGATGTATTTCATTGCGATAGGGAAAGGATCCTAAAGCGATGCGGTCTCGGATGTAAAATCCTCGACCCCAAAAGTTTAATTTTGATGTATTTCATTGCGATAAGGAAAGGAGCCTAAAGCGATACGGTCTCGGATGTAAAATCCTCGACCCCAAAAGTTTAATTTTGATGTATTTCATTGCGATAGGGAAAGAATCCTAAAGCAATGCGGTCTCGAATGTAAAATCCTCAAACCCAAAAGTTTGATTTTGATGTATTTCATTGCGATAGGGAAAGAATCCTAAAGCAATGCAGTCTCGGATGTAAAATCCTCAACCCCAAAAGTTTGAATTTGATGTATTTCATTGCGATAAGGAAAGGAGCCTAAAGCAATGCAGTCTCGGATGTAAATCCTCAACCCCAAAAGTTTGATTTTGATGTATTTCATTGCGATAGGAAAGAATCCTAAAGAAATGCGATCTCGGATGTAAAATCCTCAACCCCAAAAGTTTGATTTTGATGTATTTCATTGCGATAGGGAAAGAATCCTAAGGTAATGCGAGTCTCGGATGTAAAATCCTCAACCCCAAAAGTTTGATTTTGATGTATTTCATTGCGATAAGGAAAGGAGCCTAAAGCGATGCGGTCTCGGATGTAAAATCCTCGACCCCAAAAGTTTGATTTTGATGTATTTCATTGCGATAGGGAAAGAATCCTAAAGCAATGCGGTCTCGGATGTAAAATCCTCGACCCCAAAAGTTTGATTTTGATGTATTTCATTGCGATAGGGAAAGAATCCTAAAGCGATGCGGTCTCGGATGTAAAATCCTCGACCCCAAAAGTTTGATTTTGATGTGAATAGTCATTGACTTTGCAAAGATTCGTAGTGTCGATTTGAAAAGTGTGGAATTTTGGTGTTTCGAGAATTTCATGAAAGTTGTAAAAGACTTTCATGGAAGGAAATGGATTAGGAGGGAATATGTAGATGTTACATACCCCGTTCAAGAGAGTTGATCGGAAATCACTGGTTTAGATTGGATATAATCCCTCGCCGTCAGATTCGATCCGCGTCAATGGAATCAACCGCTTCCATCCCAGACAAGGGAGAGGGTAGAACGGATTGGACTTCAGATTTGGGAGATTGAATTTGAATTTTCGATTGAGATTTATTTTGAGATTTGATTTGAGATTTGATTTGCGATTTGATTTGAAATTTGATTTGAGATTTGGAAGATCAAATTTGAAATTTGATCGATATTAGATTTGGAATTTGATTGAAAGTTGATTTGGAATCTGGAAAGATTGAATTTGAAATTTGGTTGAGATTTGTGTTCATTTTGTTTGTCCTTTAACGATTCAAATTTTATTTTATCGTGAATTTGGAGTTCATCATTTTTTAGATTTTTAAGGAAAGTTTTCTTTTATTCTTTTTTTATTTCTTTTCTGTTCTTTGTTCGAAGTTCATTTAACTTTAATGGCATTTCCCAGTCAATTTGCACAAAAGAGGTGAAGGCCAAAAATGTGACATGGTCACTTTCATTCCAATCATGTTGAAGATACATCATACAACTCGATGCGGAATACATCTCATACAATCCATGTGGACTCAAAACGCACTATGTATGATCTTTATCGATCCATCCAAAAAAAAACACCTGTCAAAAATCCATGTCTGAATGGTGAGGTACATGGTCAATAACATCACCTTCCAAGCCATCCTTGGCAAGGATGCCGGCGGGATGTACGTTGGAGGTGTGATATTTTCCATGTAGCTCACAGCTCGTAAGGCCGGAGGCTCTCTAGCTTCGGGTCTGGCTAGAAATGGTAAGGTGTCTTCCTGTCGTCCATCCTTCTGAAAGTTACTGAGATCCGCTTCATCGGTACTCCCGGTATGCAATGCTTAGCGATATCTGCTCCGTTGCCCTTCGGTATCATGACGGAACCTACCGGTAAAGGTATCTTCACCGGCCCTCGGAACTCACCTGGGCTCGCTATCCGGAGGTCGGATCCGAACATGATGCTACATTCATTCGGAAAAGAAACGCATGCGGAAAGGTCCGACAAAGTCGTGGTGATCTATGTGTTGGGGTATGCAGTCACCTTGCTTGTAAATGTTAATAATGCAGCTATTGGGTATGCAATCTGCTGGCAGTACCCTCCATGTTATCAATCTCTTTACCATTCTCTTGATGACTAATGGCATTGGATCCACTTGGCCATGATGGAGTATCCCTGGTGGGTTTCCCTTCCTGTCTTCCGCAAAGTTGTAACAGCATCCACATTGTATTGTAATTCTTCCCTTCCCTGGCATCCATCTCCGGGGTTCTGAGTAGGTGTTTTCCCTTAGGTGGCCCGCTCGGCCCATTCTTTTCAAATCCCGAATGCAATACACGATTTTTTGTTGTTCATATTCTGAGAATACGTCTGTATGTAGCTCGAGGCCTTCTAGTATATTGATCCTCCTGCCTCTGATTCTCTCGAAGTATTCAAAAGTTTTCTTTTCGACATTCTGCATTCTTTCCGGCTCGTATTCGGAATAATCCGCAAATGGCGGGGCTCGGTGACATATTGTGGGATATATGGCTCAATCCCTTCACGTTCTCCTGCATACCTCGGCTCCTCGGGGATGATGTCCGTCGGGACATCCTCCGGGGTTGCTTGCAACAAGGTCATGCATTGCGGTGGTTTTATCCGGTCGCGTGGTAGCCTTCTTTCTTCGATCTCCGTGAGATTTCCCCGGTTTTTCTCGTTATCCTAGGAGCTGGCCTCCTTTCTTCGGTACACGGTGAGCTGGCGTCCTCGAGGTATATGTCTTGCGGTGGCAAGCTGCCTCGTCGTGCTTCGGTCCATTGCTAGTTTGGTTAACATCTTACGGATACGGCGATTCTTATTTCTTCGTTGCGTTGCTGTGAGAGTAGCTCTTCGAACTTCCTGAGTTTCTGTGGGCGCGGTGCGGACAAGCCTGCCCTCTGCTGTAGCGACTACAGACTTGATTTTCTTGTCTTCTTCGGTGCTTGTTTTCCTTTTCTTATTCTTTGGATTGGTGGCTTGGGCCACCCACTTTCATTCTTGTCCGATTGGGCAATTCCTCTCGGTCAGTCGGGACCCGATCACTTTCCTCGTATCGTAGGCTCGCTGGTGCGAAGTCCGAGTCAATCTCGATTATCGCTCCATCTTTCACCCTCTTTTCGTCGAGTACAAGGCTTACGCCATTTCTAAAGTTCAGGACCAACCGCCCACTCGACATTTCCCTGCGAAAAGACAAGGAAAAGGATCAGGGGCTGTACTAAGAACAAGAACATTAAGAAAATGTTTATTAAAGACAGTATTTTTATTATTTTTATATTTTTAAATTTAACAGGAATGAAGTGGGATAAGATCAGGAAAGAGATTTTGATTTGGAAAAGAAAACAAGGAAAACTTTATTATCATGATTTTATTTATCTTAGCACATTTTTTATTATTTTTGGGTTCGGACCCAGTCATAAGTAATTACTTCGCCCGTGCTTCTAAGGATGAAGAATTCATTCCTTCGAAACATCAGGTAGCGTAATACTTTTTCAAGTATCGTCCGTTGATCGAAAGCATATGTCGTTCTCCCTGGCAATTCACTAGCTGATCGTGAGTATACTGCTTCAACCACGAACGGCCCTTCCCAAGTGGATTCAAATTTTCCTCCTATCTTGCGGTGTGCAAGGATAGGTCTTTTGAGAATGAGAACTAAGTCACCAACTTTGAAGGTTCTCGGGCGGACCAATTTGTCATGGGCTTGAACCATCTTAGCTTGGTATAGTTCTAAATTCTGTTGTGTTGCAAGTCTTCTCCCTTCCAGGCTCTCTAATTCCTCTAGTTGTAATTTGGCATTCTCTTCTGTCATGATCTTATTTTCAACTGCAATTCTGAGTGAAGGAAGCTGAACCTCTAAAGGTAATACTGCCTCAGACCCATACACCAGAGCGTAAAGTGTAGCTTGAGTAGGAGTTCTGAAGGTTGTCCGATAGGCCCATAAGGCTTCTATTAACTTCTCGTGCCAATTTCTCTTATTATCGTCCAAAGTTTTCTTTAAGATTTGAACGAGAGTTTTGTTAAAAGCCTCAGCAAGGCCGTTTTCTCTTGGGTAGTAAATTGTTGAATATCGCCAGTCGATTCCGTGTCTCCTGACAAAATTGTTGATTTGTGTGCTTCTAAATGCTGACCCATTATCTGAGATGATCCTGCACGGCACTCCGAAACGGTAGACAACTTGGTTCTTGAAAAGCGTAGCACGTGGTGTGCTTTCACTTCTCTTAGTGGAGCTGCCTCGCCCACTTGGAAAAGTAATCCGTAGCCGCAAGAATGAAGCGATGTCCTTTTGAAGATGGTGGTTCTATTGGACCGACTATATCCGTGCCCCAACATTCGAATGGCCACGATGCAATTGTCGGATGTAACACATTTGGAGGTTGGTGTAGAACCACTCCGTGCACTTGGCATTGGTGACAGCTCTTGGCAATTTTCATGCAGTCGGTCATCATCGAGGGCCAGTAGTATCCTAGTCTTTTAATTTTCATTTTCATTTTCATTTTCAGACCCGACTGGTGAGCGCCACAGAGTCCTGAATGTATCTCTTTAACAATTTCACGGGCCTCGGACCTGCTTAAGCACCTTAGCCACATTTGATCAAAAGACCTTTTGTACAAGGTGTTGTTTATTAATGCGTAGGACAGAGTTCTTTTCTTGATCTGATGGGCTAGTGACCTATCGTCTGGTAGCTTTCCTGTTTGCAGGTAGTCTATTAATGGCTGTCGCCAATCTTCTGTGTTTTCTATCACTGCTGCTAATCGATTCTTCTTCTTTTTTCGATTTGTGTATTGTGTCTATGTAAAGTGCGTGACAGGACTCGACGTCCGTGAGCCGACACTTCCAGCGACTCATCTTGCAAACGAGCAAATTCTTTTGCGAGGCGAGCTAAGGCATTTTCTTTTCAGGAATTTTGTAGATTGTCACATTCGGAATCTGTTCCAACAGTTGTATGGCATCTTGGAAGTATTGCTCGAGTCTTGGCTTTAAAATTTTGTACTTGTCCGGCGATCCGTTGAATGATTAGCTGCGAATCCCCGTAGATGTTGATGTCCGTTATCCCCATTTGAATAGCTAATTCCGGTCTGTTATGAGGGCTTCGTATTCGCTTCGTTATTTGTACACGGCTCGTCGAGTGGTAGGAGTATCTTAACATCCCCCGCTCCGGTGTTATAAAGATTAGTCTGATTCCTGCCTTACCGGGCACTATCACTTGCGATTCTTCGTCTTTGTGTGCTGAAGATGCTCCGTCTAAATATAATTCCTAACGTCGATCATCGTGATCTTCTAAGCTCATTATTTGTTCATCTGGCAGATCTTCATTGAGAGGAGATTCTGCCGGCAAAGGGTGTCTTTGCAAGGAAGTCTGCTAAGACTTGTCCCTTTACGGCACGAAGAGGCACGAAAGTTATATCGAATTGCAATAATATCATTGACCATACGGCAAGTCCGCGAAAGCGTTGGACGGGTCATCAAGTATTGCAATGGATTAAACTTCGAAATCAGGTTGACCTTATGAGAAAGCATGTAGTGCCTGATATTTTGAGCGGCGAAGATCAGGGCCAAACAATACTTTTCAATTGTGGGATACCTTATTTCCGTCAGAAGTAAACGACGGCTTAAATAGTAAAGAGCATTTTCTTTACCCTCATCATTGACTCAGGCTAACGGGGCTCCGAGAGAGTCGTCTAAAGCCGCGGTATAAAGTATCGGCGGTCTACTCGAGACTGAGGGCTGCTAAGACAGGAGGTGTCATTAAATATTGTTTAATGTCCTCGAAGGCCCTCTGGCATTTCTCTTCCCAAATAAATTTGGCGTCCTTTTTAACTAGTGTCGAGAAAGGCTGACACCTACCTGACAAGTTTGAGATAAAGCGTCGAAGATATGCCAACTTCCCTTGAAAAGATCATAGTTGTTTTAAGGTTTTGGGAGGCGGCATTTCTAAGATAGCTTTAATCTTTTCAGGGTCGATTTCAATTCCACGATGTCGAACAACGAATCCTAAAAATTTCCCGGAGGTGACGCCGAAGGCGCATTTTAAGGGATTCATCTTAAGGTTAAATTGTCTTAAACGTTCGAAAACAATTCTCAAATCATACATGTGGTTTTCCTTTACTTTGCTTTTCATGACCACATCGTCCACGTAGCATTCGACTTGATTGTGGATGAGATCATCAAAAATTCTTGTCATCACTCTCTGGTATGTTGCTTCTGCGTTCTTCAGTCCGAATGGCATCACTGTGTAGCAATATACTCCGATCGGCGTTACGAATGTCTGTAAGCTTTTCATCTTCACGGAGCCATCTTGATCCGGTTGTATCCTGAAGATCCATCCATGAATGAGAATATTTCATGTGTCGAAGCAATGTCGATCATTAATTCGGGATCGGTAGAGGGAATTCATCTTTTGGACATGCCTTGTTTAAATCTCCGAAGTCCACACAAATTCGATCCGACCATTCTTCTTCTTGATCGGCACCACATTGGCTAACCAAGTCGGGTATTGCTCTTCACGGACGAATTTAGCGTCTATTAGCTTTTTAACTTCGGCTATGACTTGTTGTTCGATTTCTAGACGCATTCTTCCGGGACCTTGTACGGCCGGGACGAAGTAGGATCCACTCCTAGCTTATGGACTGCGACCTCTGGAGCTAAACACGGCATCTCATCGTAGTTCCAAGCAAAACAGTCTTTAAATTCCATTAATAACTTGATTATTTCTTCGGAGTCTTCTTTATCGAGTAAGGAGCTAACAAAGGTAGGTCTAGGCTCTTCACTAGTACCTAAGTTAACTTCCGTTAACTCATCTATTATAGATTTAATTTCTTCTTCGAATTCTGGTGGAGCATCTCTAATTTATAAATCTTCAAATTCTTCTGTGGTTTCCATGCAGTTTTCATTAGACTCGCAAGTGACAACCAAGCAAAATTCAGTATCGTCAACTGATCCTACTGTGCCTAATCCGAGGCCATGCTTTGAATTAGGTGGACGACCGGAGTTATTCCATAATTTCTCAAAATGTTGTGATTGGCCTTTTGTCCATTTTCGAGGTAAGAAACTACGCTGAATTAAATTTTGAACACAGGGAGAGTACCACTCAAAAGGTAATTCCATTAATTCTGATGAAGTGACATCTTTAAATTGTACATTATTTTCAATTTTGGAGGAAGGAGCACCACAGTAGAATTTGATTGGCTTTGCACCGCTGCTACGTACCTCTTTGACCACCATACCCTCGATCTTATTAGAATGGATCGGGGTCAGGGTCATAGTATGTACATTGTGGTTAATCTTCTCGTACATTGATTTATATTCTTCATTCTTCTCATCTTCGAGAGAGATCTTGAATTGCAGCTTTTTCCAACTTATTGTCGCTGCTTCTCGTTTGATCTCTTTTTCTTCTTCAGAACTATCTTCTCAATCAACATTGATGGCTGGTTTCCTTTGTCCAATTGTCCTAACGTCTCTACCACGACCTCGTCCCCGGCCTCGACCTCGGATGCGAGTTGTGGAGAAACCTTCACCATCTCGCCGTAAGGGAGTGGTGAGTGGCTGTTGGACTAGAACTTCGAGTTCTTCATTGTCCCGAACTTTCTTTGCTTCATTTGTTATGGTATCTACTGGAGAAGATTGTTTTCTTCGGAGGTGCATAATAAGTTTGCATCTTCATGGATTCCAATTTCATGTATGGAGAATGGTTGTAAGTCACCTTTGATGCACTCTGTTCCCCTCCATCGTAGTATTTGATGCACTGATGTAGAGATGATGGTACCATCCTGTTTTCATGTATCCATGGTCGGCCCAGTAGAGCGTTGAACGACGTTTCTGAATCAATTATGTGAAATTTCGCGGTTGTCTTTGCTAAGTCACCGGTCTTCATTAGCAGTGTTATCGATCCGAGGGCTCTTTCTCCTTTACGGTTGAATCCTCTTAATAACATTTTGTACGCCGAGCTCGCGAGCATCAATTTCCAAGTATGCTACTGTTCGAAGATTCATTATATTGATTGATGCTCCCGGATCCACCAATACTGCGGAGAGTGTAAACTTCCCGATTGTAGCCGAAATGTACAACGGTCGGTTGTGGTCCGTCATCCCAAGTAGTAGGTCATTGTCCGTGAAGGTAACACCTCGCTGTTCCTTTAACGAGCAAACCTCATCTAAGGAATCTCCGGTCATTTGAGCTAAGAAAATTTCTGGATCAAGAAAGGCCTTGATCAGAGCTTCTCTCATCTCCTTTGATAAAATGAGAGTGTCATAGATGCTTAGTTTGGCTGGTAGTTTCCTAAGATGGGCTAGCACGTTGTAGTCCACTTTATTTCCATGTGTCTCGATTTCTTCCCGAATTGGTATTTCTTCTACCGGGGTTGGTTCTTCTCGAACAACCACCGCTTTCCTTTGTCCTTTGGACCCATTCTCGGAGGTAGAATTCTTCCACTTCTTAAGTTAACTTACGTAATTTCTTCTAAATCTAGTGTTGAGTTTGCTTGGTGTTTCTTCTCGAATCGGAATGACGAGGTTCTTCTTGATTAGCTTCGAGTCCGAAGGCTCTAACTCTATTGTGACTAGAGCTCCTCGAAACTCGCGAGATAGATTCGTTGCTTGTTGAACTCTCGTAACCTCCTTGATGGATGTCTTCTTTGTCATCGTGATCGTCGAGATTGTGTATGATTTGAGAATTGTCATTGGTATCGAAATCGATGTCCGGATTATCGCTAGTTACGTAATCGTTAGAAACAGTCAAAACGTAGCCAATGCCATCACCCTTATCATTATAAGATCCCACCGAAGTGAGCAGATAATCATACGAGTCGGAGGTTCGAGGATTTCTCCCCGAATCGGAAACAACTATCCTAGGATAAGCAGCCCCTAGTCTAGCCTTAGGAGCCTCGATCCTCTCTTCTTCGTCGATTTTCTTCTTCTCTTCAATCGTCTCCTGTTGAGGTGGTTCTTCTATCGCAAGTGATTGTGCCGACTTGACAGGTTTCAAAATCTGAATTGAAGCTCGCACCGAAGCGGTTTGGATGCCGTCTAAAATCTTTTTTTAAGACCTCGTCCAAGCGGTAGTCCACCCATCATCAGTTGTATAGGGATCTATCGGAATGATGAGATCAGTCTAGACAACATTGACGGAACCTCCTTTCTGGGGTTCCTTCATGTACTCCTTCGGGATTGTTATATTCCCTTTCCGAAGGTTGTCATTGAGCCAACTTTTGAAGGTAATGCAATCATCTATCTTGTGCCCAAGCATCCGGTGGTAAGGGAAAAAGTTGGGATCACCTTTCTTGTTAACTTCTTCGGTCTCTTAGGCTGCGGCGGTTGGAAATGCGGAGTCTTCATCAGACTACGGAACATTTTTGGTACTGCCTCATTTTTGAATCGATATTCCCTGCTCAGAAACTCCCTTAATGTACGTTGCGGACGAGGCGGTTGTTCATACTGTTGAGATGACTGATAGTTGGGTCGGGGTTGCTGGTAATTCTGTTGAGGTTCTTTGCGGCGGTTCGGACGATATTTGTATCGGTTGCTTGCCTTTGTCGGCTAGCTGCAATGATCCGGATTTCTTTTCAAAAGTCTTCACGGGCTTTTGCTTGTCGTCTTGTCGGCGAAACTTAATTGCTTCGCCTTCTCTTGCTGAGCTTCCGGCCTTGCTTAACAACTTCTCGAAAGTCTTAATGGTAAATCTCTTGAGGAGAAGTCGTTGTCGGGCCATGAATGCTTTTAAGTAAGATGCCGACTGCATGCTTGTTCTTGTAATTGTGGTTCACACTTCATACTTAGATTTCTCCATCGAAGTATGTAATCCACCAAAGTTTCGTTCGGCTACGCTTCTCTACCACTAAATCACCTATAGTGATGTGGTGTCGAGCTCCGGCGAATCGCTTGATGAAGAGGTTTTCTAGTTACGAGAACGTCTTCACTCGAACCATTCGGTAATTCGCATACCAATCAAAGGCGATCCACGACGAGTGGCCGACGGGTGTCGGAAGAGTAATGCATCGCTCCCGCCGGCATTGCAACAAGCGGCACAAAAGTGTGCAACATGCTTGTCGGGGGTTCCGGTTCCATCAAAGGTCTTGAACGAGAGGTGGTACGAAGCCTTTTGGGTATTGGACGGCGTCGAATTCTTCGGGTAAGGTCTACCCATCCGAATGGATGTCCCGCTCTTTGATTGTGCTAAGGCTTCTCGCTTTCTTTGTTCCACCAAGCTCTTGATATCTTTTACGGAATCATACTTTGTGTTGTATCTTTCTTTAGCTGATCATCCCCATTGACGGATGTAATCTCCTTTCCTCCGTCTACGATGTGAATGACCTACGGGGGTGTCTCTCTTTGGGGTTGCACTTGACTGCGGAGAGTGGCTAGGGCTACGGCCATCTCTTCCATTCTCTTCGCCATTTGGGCGATCGTATCGTCTTTCTCTTGAAGTTGCCTTCTCATCACTTCCGGTTCCTCTCTTTACGCGGTTGCGGGAGCACCTTGTGAAGGCGACGAAGCTCGTCTTTCGACCATATTGATTTCGCATACTCATCGTCCATGAATTCCGATGAATCGATCTCATCTCCGAATTTCTCTTCTCTTTCTTTTGCTAGTCATCGAATATCGGTCCTCGACTTTTCCATAGCGTCCTCTAGCGGTCTTTTACGTGCATCCTTGCGATTGTCGTGTGATAGGCGACGGGTTCCCTTCTCACGAGTCCCCTTTCTTGCGATAGCACTTTCTTCGAATTCAAGTCTCTGACGAGACTTTCCTTTTCGAGTTCGTTATTTCAATCTTAGCTGTCCGGTAGTGGGACGCCATACCATCCTTCTAGCAGCGGAAGGTCTAGGACCGGATGGTGCGTCGGCTAAATCTCTGGAAGGTGGTATCCTCCCTAATGCTGCAATCACGAAACAACGACGGGCGGACTAGCCTTCATCCTTTTATTTGGCTTTTACGTAATGATGGCGGGTTCTACTCGTAGCCCGAGACGGGATTTAGCGGCACCCGCCCTATCCTTCTTAGAATCTCCGATACGGGGCATTTCTCTTTCTTTGCTAGCTTCTCGATCACGGTACGTAGTCGGGCAAATGGCATGATCCTAGCCCTTTTCTTTCTGCTTGTCGTTGTAGTATGCTTGGTCGAGGTAATATAAAAACAATCCTGCGGACATTTTCCTCGTCGAGTTTGCGGCGGAAAGGGGGTGGAATCTACTTCCTTCCAAAAAGGTTGTATCTTCAGGCAATGGTATGTATTCAGGTAGTGGTGTGCACTCAGGGATTTCTGGGATTTCTTCCAGGAAAGCAACTTCGGCAGCTCTGGCCTTCCTAGCAATCCTCCTACTTTTGTTCCTTCTTTGGGTCCGTGTTAGTGATGGAATTCTTGAGCTGGACCCGATTTCAAAAACGGAAGGTCTCACAGGAAAGTCTGTACCCTCCATGGTAACAGGTTCACCATAGTTCTGGATTTCCTTCCCCTTTAATCTGGCAGAAGCCGGGGTAGGTGCAGAGACAACTAGACTAGTGGGGGTAGCAACAACAGTCCTCTCGTGGACAGCAGTACTCCTCTCAGTTGGAATCTTTGGCAGGGGAGGAAATTCTCGAGTTGACCTAAGGTTGAACTTGATCAGCGGCTTCTTAGCTTCAGATACTTTGTTTGTCAGCGCGAAAAGGGAAACGTCGGTGATCTTGACATTCGTGTTCTCGAATCCTTATCCAAACCGGATGATCCCATTGTCGGGCAGCTCATCTTTGTAAACAGCGAAGTCGAGTCCATTGGTGAAGGAGAAAATCAGCTTTGGGGCTTCCATTTCTGCAGGGTAGATCCTGATTGGCAGTCTCAAGTTATGCTTCTTCTCATCAGGACGAAAAGAAAGGAATCGAAAAGAGTCCGAACACATTCTTGTTCACGTATTTATAAGGAGTTATTTGTTAAAAGAGTCATTCATTAGAGGGTTTGTTTATTTAGAACAGAATGTTCAAAGGTGTAGAGAAGGAAATGAACCCGATTCAGAGTTGGAAAGGAAAAGAAAGTCTTATGCAAGACTTCTCGACTCGAAGGATCACTCCTAAACTAACACCTATTGGGGGTCCACCCCACCTCAGAAATGAGGTAAAAGGATCTCGGAACCTCTCTGTTTAGGGGTGTCTAAACGGTGGCTCCTAAATCCGAGAGAATGTTGGTTATACTTGTTCAAGGTAGAAATGAACATAGTATTCCAACGGAAAGAAGGGTAGTTTGATCCACAAGGGACATGGATACACTACCGATTCAAAGCAGAATTGTCTGATTAAAATGGAGAGAGGAATTTTCCCCAGCGGAGTCGCCAGAAATTGTACGGCTTATTTTTTTAGGTTGTGTATTTTATTTTGAAAAGGGGGTCGCCTAACAGAAATTGTTGGCGAATTTTAAATTTTAAATTTAATTTAAATATATATAATTTGGAAAGTAGCATTTAATTTTGAAAATAATTTTAAATTTGAAAGTTTTAAGATATGAATTCAAACTAATCTCACATCCCGAATAGTTTACATAAACGAGCACCGCACCACAAACCATGCATCTATCCCTAAGGATAAACACGCTGCTTGATGGTGGGGCTCGATTAAATAAACTAGAAGATTTGTGACATCCGTTTGGTCTGCGAACCAATTTTATAAGCCGACAAATTCTCCTGCTTAATATGAAAGCATTAAACAGGGTTTATATTACCTGGGTTCTTAAAATTCCCTATAAGGGCAAATCCCTATAGTTAATTACATTTTAAGTGACGGGAATCACCTAAGAAAACTCTTGATAATAATCAATAATTCTGCTCTCAAGAATTTCAAAGTTTAAGTTCTTCAAAGGATTTGAGTTTTAGAATTTCAATGGGGAATGGATCAAATTTGGAAGATTTTATTTTGGAATTTCAAAGGAAGAAAGGTAGGAGAAATTACGGATTCGAAGCGAACTTCGGTAATTTCCCGACTATCCTATTGTTTGGCTTGAATTTAGGAAAATCCTAATGTTTATTTAATGTTTTCATCTTGCCAATTTTAGTTAATTTGGACTTATATTCATATGATAGAATCACACAAATAGCCTTGAAGTTATGAGGGTTTATGTCGTATCGAACGACTACCTCGGAATCCTAAGACCGGTTAGGGCTTAATTTGCTATGCAAATGCCTAACGAAGAGTTGAGGATTTATGTTGCACTAGGCAAACTACCTCGAAATCCTATGGATTTGTTGTTTAATTCTAGGAATGTTTAGCTGAAGTAGACTCAGGTTTCGCTGATGACGATGGCCGTGCTACCCACCATGCTCCGAGCTCCTTGTTGTTGCAGAAGTTTAATTATAGAAGTCATAAATCAGGAAATGAGAGAAGTGTTTTGGTTTAGGGAAAATCTTAATTTCCAAGTATTTTTAATATTTTAATTAAAACAAACCTTAAAATTGATTATAACAACACCGGTTAAGATCCCACGGTTCCATCCTTCCGGCATCGTTATTTTTATCGGATTCACTTAGTCCAGATGAATTTGCTATACTCAACTGAATGAGTTCCACACTTTCATGTAGACCGTGGGAAATCCCGTTAGCAACACGTAAGTTACATCATCCGAGGTATTCCCGATCATCCAACAAGACGTTTTAATTTAGTTGTAATTGTAGTTTTGTGTTCTGTTTGTGATTAAATTTTGAGTTGTTTTATATTTTGAAATGTTGTGGCGGTGAATTTCATCTTGCAATGGCTTTTAATTTAGTTTTGGTTTCAGTTTTAGGGACTATCCTAAAGGTGTGGGTTTTCATGCAACAGTTGTTTATCATGCAAGAAAAGGTAAGTGCGATGCAGTTAAAGAAATTGCAATAATGTAAATTGCAATAAAATAAAAGCGTACTTGGAGGGTCTTCCCGTCATTCCAAGCTGCACTTAAAACACAATTAGAATATTTAAGCAAGTTCCTAGGTAAAGCTAAGGGAAGGGTTATGGTTTTCTACCAAATTCCTAATCCTATAGCTAGTCATTTCCTATGACGTCTAGGTTCTTGTGTTTTGGTTTGAGGACGATTTTCTTCATCAAAGAATAATTAAGTCCAATTGTTCTCATGAGTATACTGTCATATTGAGGAAGTGCTTAAGAAGAATCTTAAACATCTTTTCAATATTACTAGAATTGTTTTAAGTCCAAATGAATTTAATCATGCGAATGAATTAATCGTCCGAGAATCCAAGTTTTGTTGTTATCTTGCTCGGTGAACTAGGACATTTGAATATCCTATAAGTGAAGTAACATTTCATTTAATGTTTTGTTTAGGAGTTATGGTAACCAAAGCTTTCGAGGGCAAATTGGTGCTCAAATTGTTTGTGATTTAGTTTAACTTCAGTTAAAGGGATTAAATTTGGAATAGTGTTCAAGTTGCTTTATATTTAACTTCTTTATGTCTTAGGTGATGTTATTTAATTCAATTTAATTTAACTTCAATTTAATTTAATTTGGTTTAGGTTCAATTTAAATTTAATTTATTTAATTTAAATTAATTTTAATTTTAACTTGATTTTATTATTATTATTTTTTAATTTAATTTAATTTAATTTAATTTAATATGATTTACTTTAATATAATTTAATTTAATTTAATTTAATTATTTATTTTTTAAATTAATTTAATTTTTATTTAATTAGTTTCATTTAATTTTAATTAAATTTAATTCAATTTAATTTCATTTAATTTATTTGATTTAATTTAATTTAAATTAATTTAATTTGTTTGATTTAATTTAATTTAATCTTTAATTTAATTTTAATTTAATTTTAATGATTAAGTCCTTTAACATTTTAAAACATAAATTTGAATTATCATTTTAATTAGGAATTAAATATTATTGAGATGATTAATTTAGGGATTTTTTTTAATTAAAGAATAAATTTCTTCCTAATAACATCCCTATTTTAATAATTCTAATTTTATTATTCTTCCAAATTTAATCAATTATTTAATTAAGGTTTATTTCAATTATTTTAAATTGTTTAGTAGGTTTCTACCCTTTAATTATTTAAATATCAATCATCCAAATCAGATTAAGATCAAATATTTTACTCTTTAATTTTATTAAACCTAAAGTTTTAATTAAGGGTTAAAATTTTAATTACCACTTTGCCCTTCAAGCTTAATAATTTCATAACTCACTAAATTGAGCTTAAATGAACTTGAAATTTTTATGTGACTTCACTCATATGCCAATAAAGACATGAGAGGAGAAAATGTGATTTTTCTGTATTTAATTTATTAATGTAATTATTTTTGGTGGAAAATAGAGATTTCCAAGGAAAATTTAATAATATGACCAAGGGAAAGTTTCTATCCTTAAGAAAATTACGGAACATTCCTAATGACCAGAGGACCACTTGGACCAATTTTGGTGATTTTTTGAATTATATTATTTTTATTATAATTATTTTAAGTTTTGGAGTATTAATTAATTTAAAAATAAAATAAAGGTTGAAAAATGAAATTTATATTTTTCAAAAATCTCTCTGATATCAAGGAAATCAGAGAATCTATTTTTACAATTTTCTGATTTTTCTTTGATTTCTTATAATTATTTTGGTGAAAATGCTAGAAAATACATTTTTAATTTTAAAATTACCTTAGGGCTTTAAAATTTAATATCTCATTAAGTAGACCTAAGAATAATATGGGGTTTGTTCCTGAGTGATTAAAATTCAAAATGTGACATTTTGGTGAATTTTATTATTTTTGTGATTTTTATTATTTTTTAATTATTAAAATATTAAAATTATACCAAAAAATCAACTTTTTTAGAAAATTGAAATTTTAATTTTCATAAATTTTCCAGATATCAGAGAGGCTCTAAAACCAATTTGGTGAATTTTTAAAAAGTATTTTGAAAGTTATGAATTTTTAAAGTTCAAATTGACTAAATGGCTTAATCAACCCATTTAGTAGGGCTAACCAAGTCCAATTGACTTCAAATTTTTATGGTGGGTTCTTCTAATCCTAAAGGTTAGTGAAGAATTGATTTCAAGCCAATTTGATATATGGTTAACTCTAGTTAATTAAGGAGCTATTTTGGGTGTTTAAGCCAATTAGGGTTATTTTAAATAAACTAATCCAAAACCTATTTTTCCTAGGGTCCTCTTGTCATAAGAGACATCACCAAATTTTCCTAGAATTTATTTCACAACATGCTAATTATTGGAATTAAAATACTGAAAACGGCAACATGAATTTGAAAAATCAATAACTTCTCATAGGGATGGCCTCTGACTTTGGAAAATTCAGGGAATGTTACCAAATTCAGAGGCTTCAAAAGCCCTATGGTCTCATGTCATGGTAAATTTCCTATATGCATAGAGAATTAAAATAATGCAGAAGGGAAATAAATCATTAAAAATAAAATACTTGATGAAATTAAATAATTTCTTTTCCACATTATTCTCCTGCATTCACTCGAGCGAGAGGGTATTTTTATTTTATTTTTCTGATTTTCCTACACAAAGTTATGGATTTTTGAAGTTTAGGGGAATTAAATAAATCAAAAATACCCTAATTTTCTATTTATCCACGCGGCGCCGCGTCAACCTCGGCAGCTCCGAAAGGCCACGCGGCGTGTTCTGGTTCGACGCCGCCATCTGACTCAGCGCTCCGGGGCCCCGCTGTGTCTTTCCATCTCCTGATCCGACGCGATCCTGGCCGTCCTTCCGCACGTGTATTAAATGAACGGCATCCGTTCATCGTCCCCAGGCGTCCTCACCCGAGAGTCGTTCACACTAAATCCCTAATATCTCACTCAATACTCAATGGATTTTCGTGTTCTTCTGCTCTATGGATTCGTCTTGAAGAGACGAATACATCTATATGGTGATCATGCATTGAAATTAAAGCATTTGAAATGGAGAATCTCCAGAAGCTTGGGATGAAGAATTAGCTCATACCTTTGCTCAGAGAAGTGTGCTTCAATCTGAGGGTTGTGTCACATTCGATTGGATTCCAGCAAGCTCCAGATGAAGTCTCCTGGTCTGGTGAATCACCTAGGTATGATTTCGACCAAGCCCGATCACAAAGCTTGGAGTCTGGAACAGATGGGTGGCCTGGAGAGGGGGCTTTTGCTGGTGGACTCCTTCCCTTGGTCTGGTGAAGGTGTAGGACCAATCAATTTGAGGATTGACCCATAGTGGAGAAGTGTCCTGGTTTTGGGTGGAATCTTGGCTGAGAAATTGAGTTATGTTGGTGGGGATTAGGGCAAATTGGCACTGGGGATAAACTGCTCTAAGTATGGAGAGTGTTCTGGAACAATTTTGGCAGGGTTTCAGTAAGATGCTGGTTCGGCACCTCCCATGGCCGAGAGGGGGTGGTGTTTAAATAGGAGAGGGTGGAGGGCCTCCCGGGGAGAGTTAGGGCTTGGGATCGACTTGCTCTTGGCAAGAGAACAACGAGTGCAATGGCCGCTGGGGATGGGGCGGCTCGGCGGGTGAGAATTCAAGTTTGGGCTCACATGTGAGCTCTCGGCCTGGTGGTTTCCGGCGGCTGTGGTGGGTGGCCGGCCGGGTCGAGTCACCCTCGAGGTCGGGGAGGTCGAGGGCGGGGCTTAGTGCGATCGATTGGCCATGAACATGTGTAAAGGAGTTGAATTGAAATGGAATGGGGGAGGAGCTAATTTTGGCTTGATTTGGTCGAGTCCATCTTTTGGGCTTGGTTCACCTCCCCATGGCTGATTTGGGCTGAGGGAGGATCAGGTGAATCAGCTAGGAAAGGGTAGAGAAGTCACCATCCATGAATATTTTGATTAATCATGGATTAAGGTGAAGAATAAAAAGGGTTAAAACCTTTTTAAGGGGGCTTAAAAGAGGCTCCTCCTTTTGCCATTAATGGCTTGATCACATGTCAAACCTTCCATGGCTTCATGTGGCTTGACATGGCTTGCATGGCTTGTCTTTGGCTTGGGGAAAAGCTTGGTCAATTTCATGAAAATGGATTTTAGAAATTTTTGGTAATTTGATGGGAATTTGTATGAAGCTTGATTTGGAATGGTTTAATGATGATTTTGAAACTTAGGGGTGATATCAATTAAAGGTATGATGAAAAGAAATTGCCATGTGGGCTTTAGGGCCAATTTTGGGCTTTTGTATTTGGTGGAAATGGGCTTTTAAAATGGTTTAGGGAAGTGGGCTTTTGGATTTTAAAATGGATTTTAGGATGAAATTTTGGCGAAGGCTTGGGTCGAATAATTGTTGGGTTTAGCTCATAGATGTGTCATGAGTGACTTGGAGCAAATTGGGAGTGATTTGGGTTTGAATTGGGTTGAATTTGGGCTTCTTTGGTGAATGGGCCAATATAGGTCAAATTGGGTTAACTTGGGCCAATGTTGGGTTAGGGTTGAAATTGATGTAAAATTAATGTTGGGAAATGTTTATGGGAGTGTTTCAAAGAGGTTTTGACTTTAGTTGGGCTTGGATTTTCGGGTTTGGGCTCATTTGGGTTAGGTTTGGGTTTAGGTCAAAATTGGGACTTTTAGCTTTGGGTTGAATTTGAGTGAGGTTTGGGTCTAAATGTTGGGCAAATCATGTTAGTGTTTTGTTTGTGGGAATGTTAAGGAAGATTTGGAAAAGATTTGGGGTTAATTGGAGTTGAATTGGGTGAGTTTGGGTTATGTTTGGGTCATGGGTCGAAATTGGGCTTTAAGGCCAAAAGTGAAATTGGATCCAAATGTCAATAAAATTGGACTTGGATTTGGTCTAGATTGGTGTTGGGAATGTTGAATTAAAGTTTAGAAATGAATTGGACCAGAATTTGGGTCAATTGGGTAGGTTTGGTTTGACATTGGGTTCACTTAGGGTTAAAATGGGTCAAATTGGGGGTTTTGAAAAAAGTATGGTAAATTGACAAAATTGGCCCATGGTGTAGTTTAAAAAAATGAAATTGGGAATATTTTGGATTTTCTGAAATTTTCTGGGAATTTTTTGGATTTTTGGGTCAAGGGGGGTATTTTGGGTATTTGGAGGGTATTGGGAGGTATTTTTGGAATTCTTGGTATTTTTGGCTATGGATGATCAATTTGAGTGATGTGGAAATGTTTGGGATTGTTTTTGAGGAATTTTGGGTGATTTGGAAATTTTGCAAAAATTTGGGTAATTTCAAGGGTTTTGGGTAGGCTAGGCGGGTGTAGGGTCCCGGGGGTCAAAATTTGAAAATTTGGAAAATTGAAGATTAGGTGAATGTAAGTGGAGTGAAATTATTTTGGTTGAGCCATGAAGCCATATCAAGCCCACATGAGCCATGAAGGGACTCATTTGAGGCATCCACTATGTTGTTCCTAACCCTCTTGCGCGAGGGCTTAGTGGTTAAGGACCATCCATGTGAATCACCTACATGAGTCGGGAGGTCGAGTTGAGTATGGGTGTGGTTTTAGGAGGTGTGTGGAAGTGTAGTGCATAAGTGTAGTGTATGTGTAAGTCGGCCCTTCACCGAGACCGGGCCACCGAGGCGATCCTAAGGCCGAAGAGTCCTATAAGGAACTCATCCTTTAAACCTTCACATTTCATTTCAACCCTCTAGGTGATTAGGGGTCTACAATCAAGCTTGTGGGGTTTGCGGGGAGTCAAGAGGTGGTTGGACTTCTAAAGGGTGGGTTCCACTTCTAGTTCTCTAAGATAGTCAAAGGAAAAGCCTAAGGCTAATCCTAAGTACTAAAAAGAAGAGAAGACCTCATCAAAAATGAGGTCAACACATGTACAGTTTATCTGGCATGGCTGGGTCCTTTTCTCCCCTACTGTTTCGAATGTGGTCAGGTATGGGATATTCATCGATTCTGTTGTTTTGAATGAGGTCAGACAGACCGATATTACCATTTCAAATGAGGTCAGGTAAACCCCAGCCAAACATGTCCAGTTTATCTGGCCTGTCTAGGACCTTCTCTCCTACTGTTTCGAATGTAGTCAGGTACGAGATTTTTATCGATTATGTTGCTTTGAATGAAGTCAGACATATCGATATTTCCAGTTAGAATGAGGCCAGGCAAACCCCAGCCAAACATGTCCAGTTTTTCTGGCCTGGTTGGGTCCTTTCTCTCCCACAGTTTGGAATTTGGTCAGGTATGGAATTTTCATCGATTCTGTTGTTTCGAATGAGATCAGACGGATCGATATTGCTATTTCGAATGAGGTCAGGCAAATCTTTTCTCAGTCATACCATGTCTAGTTTATACGGCTCGGGCGAGCTCTTCGGTGGACGATTAGCTTAATCTACGACCACCACCCCCAACCATACCCTGCCCAGTTTTCTGGCACGGTTGGGATCCTCTGTGGTTATGCCTCTATGACCTCTGAACCACCCCTCCTAGGTTATGCCTTTACGGCCTCTGACCTATTACTGTGGTTATGCCATTACTGCTTCTGAACCACCCCTTTTAGGTTATGCCTTTACGGCCGCTAAACCTATTTTTGATGATCAACCGGTTACGGCTGACTAGCCACACCCTTGATCATACCATGTCCATTTTATCTGGCCTGGTCGAGGTTTCTTTTACTATTTTCTTGGGATGTCACCTTGACTACCAAGAGTTACTCTCCTTTAAGGATACCAACAACAAGTGCACTGTGCCTCAGTGGCGCACCACACTTGTTGGGGGTCCTTTGTTGGCATCATTTTTTTTATGTCACATGTGTGGGATGTCCACTCGATCGCATCGGGGTCGTACTTTATGTAAATAAGTCACATGTAGCTCCAGACATCCATTTCTGACCTTTAGGCTCATGTTGAGGAACACGTCGTCAGGGTCATTCCGTTAGGCTTTGGCTTTCGCTAGGCAAAGCCCGGTCGACATTTCACATATCAGATGGCTTTGGTCTGGCCTACAGGTGTTACTCGATGCGTCGCGTGGGAAATTGGGTCAAATTGGCCCATCCACCGGCGAGCTTGTCCAAATGACCTCGAACGACGAAACGGACCACGCGATGTGTCTGGACATCGATATTACCTAGGAAGGTTGTCTATTTTGCTACAGCTTCGCGGGCGGGATAAAAATTTTGCAAATTATCATTTTTAGCCTGATCATCAAAAAGTCACTCGAACGACTACAAACGACGAAACAGATCACACGATTGTGTCCGGGATGTCGATTTTACCTACGTAGGATGTTCATTTGGCTACAACATCGCGGCCGAACTTAAAATATGTAAATTATTCATTTTTGGCCCAATTGCTCAAAAAGTGGCTCGAGCAGCCCCAAACGACCCCGGATGACGAAACGGACTACGCCGGTGCGTCCGGAACGTCGATTTTAGCTAAGAGGGACATCTACTTTGCTACGAGGACGTATACATGCTAACTATTGGTGGAGGATAATTATAATATTATTTTTATTATTATATAATATATATATATATATATATATTATATATTATTAAAACCTACGGTCCTCCCTCTCTCCCTAATCCATAGCGACACAGTAGCCGCCAACCCCCTTCGCGAAAAACCTAGCCGACCCGTGCCCATGCAGCCAAACTCCTCGAGGCCCGGTCCCCTCGCCGGAGGCAAGTTTCGCCAGCAGCCTCCTCTCTCCGGCATCTCTTCACGCCGGCGAGCTCCAACTCGCCGATCCTTCTCACGGGTGGAGCTCCCAATCTACATGGTTTTGAGCACGCCACACCTCCAGCCCGAGCTTCTGCCCTTTCGGGCTCCTGCTGATGAAGCCCTGTCAGCGTATCTTCCTCCCGCTACCGTCCCCTGCTCCTACCACAGAGAGAGAGAGAGAGAGCTCCCTTGGACTCTCTCTCCCACTTCGGCCACACCACCTCTTCCTCGCCGAATTTCTTTTTGCCTCGCCGGAATCGCATCTACGCCAGAGAAAATCAGCGAGGTGAAACTCTAGATTTTGGGTTCTCCTTTGCATTTCCTCCGTTCTTGGTGCTCGCCGCCGACAAGCTAGTCTCTACGCATCACCGTCTACCTTCCCGGCGACCGGATACTTCGCCAGAGCACCTCGATGTTGCGGGATAGCGAACGTCGTCGCTGTTCGAGGAGGCACGGACTTCCTTTACCTCATGTTTTCTCCTCTTTTGCTGAAGGTATATATGTCGGCAAAATTTTCCTACGTAGAAATTATTTATTTTTGGGTACTTTGCATACCTCATTGATTCTTCCTGTTGTTCCCTGCATGCTCGACAAGGTATATATTGCGAGGTACGCTGGCGCACGGGCTGAACACCGGCAGTTCACCTGAAACGTGAGCTCTCCTTCAGCATAAAGAGAATGAGTCTTCAACCTTCGCAACGGTGAGACTTTCATATCCCTTAGCTGACCCTAGGTTTAGTCTGGTCTTGGCGTGTGGGTTCGATCGCCCACACGAGGTGCGTACGCTAGAGTGAGTTGGCGTGTCGGCGCACCTATGTGATGGATCGTTGATTTACCTAAAGTGAGCCGTAGGTTAGGAATCCTGTGTGTTGGCCAGTCCTATTCGTAGCCTAGCGATTCTCTATTTTTTGAGCTTTAGATCTTAATCCTGCTGGGTCGGAATCCCAATTTCCCACAGTTTTGGCGCTCCTAATCTTCCTTGGAGGGATTAGTTGAGTTCGATCTTAGAGGATGGGAAAAGCTTTGTAGCTAGTCCGTCCTATAAGATCGTGGGCGTTCGTAGAGCGGGAATAGTTTTGTAGCTAGTCCACCCTACGAATGGTGGCGAGTTTCCCCCACGAGAAATTGGAGGGGGAAGCCCTCCACATAGCCACGCCAAAACTGGAGGCGGCGATCTCGCACATCCAAGAGTGTCAACCTTATGTTCCTATGTGAGGTCGTTAGGACGAGTTCGACATGCCGTCGAGCGTTGGGGTTGTGTTGCATGTGACCATTTATTGCGTCATTTTGCATGTTTGCATGCATATGCATGTTGGTATGCTTGCATGTCGCATCATATTCTATGTATGTTTACCTGCATGAGCACTATCACTTGTTTGTGTTGCACATTTGCTCGGGCCACTGCCGCTACGGCATGCCCACCTCCAGGCCGCTGCCGCTACGACATGCCCACCTCTGGGCCACTGCCGCTACGGCATGCCCACCTTCGGGTCATTGCCTCCTCGACATACCCATCCTTTGGGCTGCCGCCTTCATGGAATGCCCACTCTTTCTGAGTCACTGCCTTCACGGTATACTCACCCTCACCACTTTGGTTCATCCTCTATGCATGTAGCATCCTTGCATTTTGCATGATGTGTGTGCTTGCCCTTTTCAGGCGCTTGTTGTGATTATTTCGTACTTCAGTCGAAAAGTCACAATGTGGGTTTCTTGCATGACTGTTTGCTTAACCATTCCTCGATGGCTTGTCCTACTCATTAGGAGAGTGACCGTGTGTCGGTCGCGATGCCTTAACGAGCATTGCTTGCTGGGTTGATCCCAATGAGCAATGTGAGTTAAGTCATCGGGATTGACACAAGTATGACTGTGCTAAGGATCCATTAGATCTAACTTGTGTCACCCCTCTTCGTGACGCCCTTTAGATCCTTTGGATCTATAGGTCGGGGCCGGTATGGCGACCCCGTCAAAGTCATACTATATCCAGACTACCCCGCACTTAGGCACTAGGTTTGTGCACTTTCGTTAGATAGTGTGCTAGGCTAGGACTTAGGTTACTAGGTAGTCTTTTTAATGCCTGACTATTGTTCTTTGATGGATTGGTTACTCTAGTCAGGTATCTTTCTTTTTTACTTTATCTGTGATGTGAGTGCATGGTGCATATGTATGGTAGTGTGTTAGGGCTCTTTTCTGCAAGGAGCCATGCCTAATTATATGCACAGATAGGTAACTCTATGGGGGGAGCATGTGATGATTTTCTGATACTTTTGCTTGCAGGTGCTAATAGCTCCCCCACTTATAAGGCATGGCTCATTATTCGTTATTTGCATGTGTTGTTTTCATGCAGGATTGAGTTTTTTTCTTTTCCTTTGTACTTTTAGAGTCTAGGAGAGTCCTGTAGCAGAAATAAGATACGGGCACGGGTTCTGAGGCGCTTTGATGCGGGAACCATGTGAAGGGGACTGGGAGCAGATGCTCGTGCCCCATATCTTAATTCTGCATTTTCATATTGATGTATAGAATTAGGACCGGGCATGTATATGCGGAGTCCGGCCGCACTTTTCTTTTCCTGGGATATGTTGTCGGTCCAGCGGCATTTTGGCCTCTTTTATTTTATTATGGAGTGCTTTATTTCTTGATTTTATTGCATACTTGCATGCCTGCATGTGTTTTCCTTGTTTCTTTTACGTGATCTGGGATTTTCACGATACCACTTAAGCTCTTTAAGGACCCTAAAATTGTAAAATTTCTATTTAAAAGTCCTAATAAAATATTCAAGATAAATGAATTTTAGGATTAAAATATTCAAGATTTTAAAATATGCACTTTTACTTTCTTGCATGGCCTTTGGGCCGGATTTTAAATGGATTGCATTGCATGGCTATCACCCAAGTAATACTAATAAGGCCTTCATATTACTTAAGGATCGCTCTAGATAACTGCATTCATATTTGGATGTCCCGAAGAGAGGTCCCCGTACTTCTCCAACCTGACTGCCCAGCATACCTTTATAGGTGGTTGTCTAGTGCGCCTGGGGTGTTAGAAGGCTCCCCTACCCAGATGGGGTATAAGTCCTTTTGTTTGGAGTGTTTGCAGATTTGTAGCTGAACCTCCCTTTCTCTTCTTTCTTGAGGCATCCTTGCCACTTTGGCAGGCGTAAGACCAACCTCTTGGAGCTCCTGCTTATAGTCATAGGATAGAGTTTCTTTCCCCTGACCTTAGGGCTACCAAGGACCCCGTGGATAATGTAATTCTTGGATTGCTGACCGGGGATCTCAGGATGTGTTGGGTCATTTACCTCCATGACCGGGTAGACTTACGGGCCTACTGATTGGGATGACGGGTCCGTGGTACCCCGAATTGGCTACCTCTACCCCTTTAGGATTACTCCTTCCTTTCTTTGACTACCTCTATTGAGCCCTTTCGCCCCTTGACTTCGTTGATATCATTTTGACGGCTCAATGCTGATGAGCTGCTGCCTATTTGGGATACGATGATTTGTCCTCTACCCTTATAGTCCGGACGTGCTTTGACATGTTGGGATATCCCATTCAAGATGATTTAGGTTATTCTGTGGGCTCCGTATGCTGACGAGCCGCTACCCCATTTGGGAGGTGAGAGACTGACTCTCTGCCTGATGAATTAGCGAGAGCTTTGAAGCGTCGGGACTTTCCCACATGAAATAACCTCCCTTTGATTGCCTGTACCCCAGGTCTATGATAAAATAAAGGGAAACTCCTTTAACAAGAGTATTCTTGGGTATCCCCCAAGATGTAATTAACCAGTAGGAATATGTTCCTCTGGGAGTGCTCTTGATCCCAGAATATGTACATACACTTGACTCTCTAGTTATGGGTAGTCTACGTAGATACTTCTTTCATGGATATTTGTTCAAGGTGCCTTCGCTCGATCTTGTTTGGGCGGACATGCTTGACTTATCCTTACGAGGTTTATCGCACATAGACTTTCCATGTTTTTCTTTTCTCTTGTTTGTCATTTTTGTTGTATGTCCCTTCTTATTCGGTTCCTCTCCTCTTCGAATCACTTATTTGATTTGGGGGGAGATTTATTCGAATAAGAGAAATATACAACGATTGACAAGCTGGTGACTCCTTTTAAAATAAAAAAGAGAAAAGAATGGCGAAAATAGCATTCATATGGTGCGCACAGATAATGCATGATATACAAATGCAAGTGTTTTAAAATGTTGTGTAAACAACACTTAATGAGGTTACACATGCCTAAAGCTAAATATCAGGCACAATGCGAAATAAAATTTTCAGACATACATGAATTTAAAACATTACGATCATGCAATAAATTTTTTTCATATAACTTTGATATTAAGTCACAAGAATAATGAAAAATATTTTTTTTCATGCATGCTTGATGTTTGATCATAAACATGAAGCAAAACATATTTTTTTTGCATCAAGTCAAAATCTCATAGGGACTATGATGACGCCCGGAATGAACGGAATGAATGAAGTCGAGGTGATGGCTCTGTCTTGTCATCCTCGTCATTGCCCTGGTGTCATGTCGTCGATCAAATTCTCTGTCAGTCGATTGTTGGTGTCTTTATTGTCAAAGAGTCGCCACTCTCTTTATTATCACATTTCCTTGATCTCTGAATAACTTATTCTTTTGAATCATGTAAGGGATCCTTCTATATTAAGAAAATTGGAGAAGGAAGGAAATGGCTAATGAAAATAGAAAACAGTAGAAAAGGAAATGTTGGGATAGTTTTATTGTGGTGAATATTACAGAGAATGCTCTAGAATGTTCGATTCTAGAGATACTCATGTGTGGAAAACTACATGAAAAACCTAATAACCAGAGATTTTAGGTATGATACTTATTCTGAGTTCTTAATTCTCATATAGGAGTAAGCTTCTATAGTTAATTATATCTTAAGTGTTTAATCACTTAAGAAAACTCTCGATTAAGGATAACCAATTGATCTCAAAGAAATTTCAAATGTCAAGCTCATGGAAAGAAACATCAATGTTCATTCCTAGGGAGAATATGTTTCTAAATGTCGTGTCCTATCCTAAAGGTTCAGTTATGTTTTTTTTTTATTTATGTCATTTCGTAATGTTGTTTTTGTTTATGTCATGTCGTAATGTCATTTTGTTTGCTGTTTATGTCATGTTGTAATGTCTTTTTGTTTTTATTTAGGTTATGTCGTAATATCATTTTGTGTATGTCATCTCGTGATGTTGTTTAATTTGTATGTCATGTCATAATGTCATTTTGTTTTTGTTTTCATTGTTTTGATGATGTCGTTTGGTTTTGTTGATGTTGATTGGTTTTGTTGATGTCATTTTATTGTTATTGTTTTGTTTTTTATTGTTATTTTGTTTTGTTGATGTAATTTTGTTATAGTTATTTTGTTTCATTGTTGTTGTCTTGTTTTGTTTTTGTAATGTTGTTGTATTTTGTTTTGTCATTTTGTGTAGTTTTGTGTCATGTCATTTAGTTTTGTTGTTATTTCATTTTGTTTTGTTACGTGTCATCTCATTATGTTTTAGTTTTAATATCTTTGTGTTGATGCTGTTTTGGTTTTGTTTTGTTTTTTATGTTATTGTCATTGTATTTTTGTTCATTGATTTGTTTAGAAGTTTACTGTCCCTTCTTCAGAATGTCGCCCTGCAAAACAGAGTTAGAACATCCTAATATCATGCAAACTAAATCTGAAACAGAACTTATCTTCAACCTGTAAGAAAAATAGTGTTTGAGTTATTTTACAAAAGAAAAAATGTCGATTTTATTTCTTAAATTATTGGTTTAGTTGGTTGAATTTTAGACAACCCGGACAAGATGTCCATGACTCAGTTGTCCCAGGGTAGTAGGATGCCTTGATCTACTTAGTCTGAAAGGTTTTTATACCAGGACCAGAAGACTCTTGTCAACAAGCAGGATTGCATCATCTAAGAAATCTTTGTAGATCAAGAACACTGAGGTTCAAGTTGCACTTGGTGATCTTTGTTCCTTAAGATTTTATTTAAGTTTTAATGTCTTTTAAGATTTTAGGTTGGATATTTTAAGTTTTACAATTTATTAACCAATTAAAATATTTCATATGTCATTTTGACTAACTTTTATGTGTCAGTTTTGATTTGTTTATGTAAGTCTAATGTAATTTAGACCTAAAGAAAGGAGTCAAGTTTATTTAGATCTAATGTCTGTAAAATCTAACTTGACTTGAGAATTTTAGATTCACAGTCATTTGAATCAAATGATTTCGAGTTAAATCTAATATGAATTAGATTTAGGAATTTAGATTCAATTTCTTTTGAATATAAAGGTTTTTGATTAAGTCTAGTGTAAATTAGACTTGGGAATTTAGATTCAGTGTCGTTTGAATATAATATTTTTGAGTTAAATCTAATATGAATTAGATTTAAGAATTTATATTCAATATCTTTTGAATCTAAAGGTTTTGAATTAAGTCTAATAGAAATTAGACTTAGGAATTTAGATTTAGTGTCGTTTGAATCTAATATTTTCTAGTTAAATCTAATATGAATTAGATTTAGGAATTTAGATTCAATGTATTTTAATCTAAAGGTTTTGAATTAATTCTAATATAAATTAGACTTGGGAATTTAGATTCAGTGTTATTTGAATGTAATATTTTTGAGTTAAATCTAATATGAATTAGATTTAGGAATTCAGATTCCATTGCTTTTGAATCTAAAGGTTTTAAGAAAATTGACTAAGTCTAAATGTAAATTAAACTTAATGTTTATGTCTTAATTTTGGTTGGATCTAAGGAAATTTGGTTAAGTCTAGTATAAGTTAGACTTAGAGTTTTAGGTCCCGATGTCAGTTGTGGCCTAAAGATTTGGTTGGGTTTGATTCAATTTGGATTGAATGTTGAGTTTAATTTCAATGTAGGTTGAACTTAAGGTTGATGTTTGACTTAAGTTTAACTTTGGGTTGATCCTAAGTTAAATGTTTGATTTTAGGTTCAATGTGGGTTGAATCCTCAGTTAAGGATTTTGACTTAAGTTCAACTTTGGATTGATCTTAAGTTAAAGGTTTGGTCTAAGTTCAACATGAATTGAACCTAAGGTTAAAGATTATTTTAAGTCCAATTTAGGTAGGACCTAAAGTTGATTTAGGTTCAATATGGATTGAATTGAAGGGTTTGAAATGGTTCTAAGTCCAATGTACATAGGACTTAAAATTATTTTAAGATTAATCCCAAGGAGTTGAAATGGTTCTAAGTCCAATGTGGGTAGGACTTAAGGTTGATTTAGATCCAATTTAAGTAGAATCTAAAAGTTGGTTTCGGTTTAATATGAATCAAACCTAAAGTTTGATATGGTCATAAGGGATACAATATATAAATACATTTTTATACCTATCTTTGATGATATTGCACTTTAATGGAAGGTATATTTGTGTTTTTCTTGTAGGTATGGTTAAAATGACTGACCATGACAAAATGATCAAAAAAGGATCAAATTTTGAGAAAAATTTGGAATAATGAAAAATTTGACCTGTGGTGACTAAGCGCCGGACCCTTGGCGCATAGGCATGGTAGTTAAAAAATACGAATTAAATCAAATTTATCGCCATTTTCAAGGGGTGTTTGAAGCAACTTTTGATGGTAACTTCCTTAACTTCTTTTGGGCAGCTGATTTGAATGAGGAGATGCATTCTTTGGTGGATACATTAAATTTGGACATGATTTGAAGAGACATCAAGGCACCTTTTAGAAAATTTAAAAAAAAACTTGAAGATCAAAAAAATGGTTGTTAGAGAGTGTGATTAGTGTTAAGAGTAAAGTTTATGTTAAAGAGTTATTTAGAGCATACATTTCCACTTCACCATTTTTATTATCAATTGTATCTAGTTTTTATTAAGAGTAGAATAGATATTCAGAGTCAACGGAGTTGGGCGCCAACCTCTATTGTATCTTGTAAAGGGAAAACAAATTTTCAAAGGGACTTCAAGAGTCTTGTGGAGAGGATTTTCATTTAAGTTTTTATCTTGTTTTAAATTTTGTTTTAAAGTACGACTTGTTGTGTTTTCACAATGATTTATACTTTCAAATCAAGTTGTGATTGTGTTTTCTCCATGAGTTTCGAGTAGTTTTCTTTATATTTTTCCTTTTAAATGATGAAGTAATTAAATTATGGAAGGAAGTTGTGTGAAGTATAGGATTTCAATGTTGGAAGAAGTTGTGATGATTCACTACCTTGTACTTCATTTACCTCTTGATTTGGCCAATTAAGATGTTAAAATTTATTGTGAGAACATGTAAGAACCAATGTGGTTTTGTCTCAATCAACAATTAGAAAGAATCACATGCAATTGTATGGGTGAGAATTGTAGTCCATATGGTTGGGTGCAGAAAAATAGGAGGATATCTTTTTAATGGGGAGTAAAATTAGAGGACTTTAGAGTGACAGGCTAAAGCCCCCTAATTTGCTTTGATGTTTTAAATTTTGTTATGTGATGTTAGCCCCCAGGTGGAGGGAATCAAGGAACTCTAGAGTGAGAGCTAGTAAGGGTAAATAATATAATTGCTTCTATTTGACACAACACACTTAGATATTTCCACAATGAAATTCCATAGTTATTGCTGATTCATTGAAAGAGGAAAAATATATTTTATTCTCATTTGCTTTCATACTATTTTATAGTTGTGTTAACTTTAGTTGTTTGCTTTACTTTTTATTCAGAAAATATCAAAAACAAATTTGAAAAACTTTATATCTTAAAACATACTTTACAAAATAATTTTAAAAAAGTAAAAAGTTATTTTTTATATTTCTTTAAAATTTTAGACATTTTCCTGTGGGTTCGATAGCTCGGGGTTTAATCAAAAAGTCCTATATTACTTGATAAATGATACTTATACTTACGTATTATCCCATATTATAAATAATTAAAATATAATTTCATATCTAAATTGTAAGCATAAATATTCGGGGATCAATAAGTATAATGTATTTTGATCCAATGTAAGTAGGATCTAAAGTTGGCTTAGGTTTAATATGAATTGAACCTAAGGTTTGAAATTTTTCTAAGTCCAATGAATGTAGGACCTAAGATTAATTTAGGTTTTAAATGTTTGATTTGATTTAAGTTCAAGTTGGGTTAAACCTAAGAGTTTGATTTGATTTAGATTCAAGTTAAGTTGAACCTAAGAGTTTGATTTGATTTAGGTTCAACTTGGGTTGAACCTAAGATTAATTTGAATTAGGTTCAAGTTAGGTTGAACCTAAGAGTTTGATTTGATTTAGTTTTAAGTTGGGTTGAACCTAACTTATAAGTTGGCTTAAGTTCAATGTAGGATGAACCTAAAATTGGATTCAAGTTAGGTTGAACCTAAGTTAAATGTTTGATTTAGGTTCAATGTATGTTATACCTAAAGTTTGGTTAACTTGGGTTAGGTTGAACCTAAGTTTAAGTTTGATTTAGGTTCAATGTATGTTGAACCTAAAGTTTGGTTAGGTTCAATTTGGGCTGAACCTGAAGTTTGGTTGAGTTAGGTTCAATATAAGTTGAACCTAGAGGTTTGGTTAGGTTCAGTTTGGGTTGAACCTCAAGTTTAGTTCAGTTCGGTTCAATGTAGGTTGAACATAAAGGTTTGGTTAGGTTCAATGTAGGTTGAACCTAATGTTAGGTTAAGTTAGGTTCAATGTAAGTTGAACCTAGAGATTTGGTTGGGTTCAAGTTGGGTTGAACCTGAAGTTTGGTTGAGTTAGTTTCAATGTAGATTGAACCTAAGGTTAGGTTAACTTGGGTTCAAGTCAGGTCAAACCTAAGTTAAAAGCTTATTTAGGTTCTATGTAAGTTAAACCTAAGTTTAGGTTTGATTTAGGTTCAATGTAGTTTGAACTTAAGGATTTAAGTTATGTTAAGTTTAATGTAAGTTGAACCTAGAGGTTTGAGTTAATTTGAATTGAACCTGAGTTATGGTTTTGATTTATGTCTAATTAAAGATAGACTTAATTAGGGTTTAAGGTTTCTTAAGCCTAACGTAAGTAAGGCATAAGAGTTAATTAAGTCTAATTAGGGTTAAACTTAATTAGGGTTTAACGTTTTTTAAGCATAATTTAAGTAAGGCTTTTGAGTTAATTAAGTCTAATTAAGGTTAGGCTTAATCAAGGTTTAAGGTTACTTAAGCATAATGTAAGTATGGCTTAAGAGTTAATTAAGTCTAATTAAGGTTATACATAATTAGGGTTTAAGGTTAGTTAAGCCTAATGTAAGTAAGGCTTAAGGGTTAATTAAGTCTGATTAAGATTAGGCTTAATTAGGTTTTAAGGTTATTTAAACCAAAAATAAGTAAGACTTAAGAGTTAATTAAGTCTAATTAGGGTTGGACTTAATTAGGGTCAAGGTTACTTAAGCCTAATGTATGTAAGTCTTAAGGGTTAATTAAGTCTAATTAACGTTGGACTTAATTGGGGTTTAAAGGTTAATTAAACCTAATTTAGGTAAGGCTTAATTGATTAATTAGACCTAATTAGGGTTATGTCTAGTTAGAGTTTAAGGTTGATTAAACCTTATTTAGGTAAGGTTTTATTAATTAACTAGACCTAATTAGGGTTAGGTCTAATTAGGGTTTAGGAATAATTAAACCTAATTTAGGTAAGGTTTAGTTGATTAATTAGATCTAATTATGGTTAATTCTAATTAGAGTTTAACATTAATTAAACCTTATTTATGTAAGCTTTAATTGATTAACTAGACCTAATTAGGCTTAGGTCTAATTAAGGTTTAGGATTAATTAAACCTAATTTAGGTAAGGTTTATTTGATTAATTAGAACTAATTAGAGTTATGTCTAATTAGGGTTTGATTTGTATTAAACATAATGTTATTAAGGTTTAATTAATTAGGTCTAATGAGGGGTTAGACTTAATTAGAATTTGATTTGTATTAAACCTAATGTTATTAAGGTTTAAGATGATTAATTAAGCCTAATGAGGGTTAGACCTAATTAGGGTTTATGGTGTTAAACCTAATGTGATTAAGGCTTAGCAGGCTTTAATTAGGTCTAATTGATGTTTTGATCCTAATTAAAGTTTATGGTGTTAAACCTAATGTGATTAAGGCTTAATAGGGTTTAATCCGGTATAATTAATGTTTTAGACCTAATTTGGGGTTGGTGAAGTGTGGGCTTACTGAGATTGAACTTAACTGTCTATTTCTAGTCTATCCTTAATTGAAACTGAGTCTAAGAAGTTTAGACCTAAATGTCATATGAATTTGATTTCAACATTAGGAATTTTGAATTTGGGTACATTGGGGTTAGACCCAATAGTGCTGAAAAGGTGAGTAAACCCTATGTCAATTATAATTTAGATTTACCCTAGCTCGGATCTAAGGTTAAAGATCAAACCTAAGGATTTCTAGGGTTTTAAATGTAAATTTAAAATTTACAATTTTAACCCTAAGTGATGAAAATTTCATTTTAAATTTTCAAATGGCTAAAAATTGTCATTTTAGAGTTTAAAAATGTCACTCTAAATTTTTTGACCATTTTTAAATTTAATTTCTAATTTCTATAATTTTATAATTATTTTTTGAAATAATTACAAAGATTGATAGAAATTAGGAAATTATATCTTAAAGAATTTTCTTAGCCATGGAAAAATCAGGGAATGTCTCTAAGGATGAAAGTGTTAATCTGTGAAAATTTGAGAATTTTTTAAATTATAAATAAATATTAATAATTAAATTACTCCATAGAGTAATTAATTAATTAAAAATTAAATATAATTCAATAATTCCAATTTTTGGTTTCATAATTTCCTATTTGTCTCCCTGAGTCTGAGGATATTTTTGTTTTATTTTTTTATTTTTATTTGTCAAGATATGATTTTTTGAAGATTTCTGAATTTAATTAAATAAGAAAATCCCTATTTTCTTATTTAAGTGACATGGCGTTGGCGCATACCTCGAACGCATTGAATTCACAAGCGGCGAGATTCGGTTGGCTGAGCCTTCACAAATAGCATCCTACGTGGCCCGCGGTTTCGTTGTTTCATACAGACGGTTTTGCGGTCTGGCTGTATCAGGGCCGTCCTTTTTCAATACATGGAAATGGACGGCATCAGTTCATCCTTCTGAAGGGAGGATAAACCAAGAGCCGTTCATCATTGGGGATTAAAATTTTGCTTGATTCTTGATGAAACTTTATGGAAATCATTCCTAAAGCTTCATCTAAAGAATTTGAGCGTATCTATAAGGTCATGTAAGGATTTTGAAACGGTCCTCTTCACAATGTCTGAAACTGAGCTCTAATTTAATAAAAATGGCCATACCTGAGCTTGATGAAGTGAAGCTTTAATCAAGTTTGTTGGGAATGATCCTTATGTCCTTGAGAAGCTTCCTCTATGCTCAATTTGGAGTGAGATCGAGTCCAACTATGAACTCACCAAAATAGGCTCACGGCTAGTTGTTGGAATGGGTTAGAGCTCACGGGAAGATCCAATTTCAATTGGAAACTTCATCGTACACCTCAGGTATGGTGTAGGAGTGATCAATTTGGGGTATTGAATAGGTTTATGTAAAACCTGAAATATGTCCTTGTTGACCTCATTTTTGATGAGGTCTTCTCTTCTTCTCTTTAGTACTTAGGGTCTAGCCTTAGGCTTTTCCTTTGACTATCTTAGAGGATTAGAATTGGGGCCCACCACCTAGAATTTCAAACCACTTCTTAACTCCCTGCAAACTCCACAAACTTGATCGTAGACCCCTAATCACCTAGAGGGTTGAAATCAAATGTGGAAGTTTAAAGGATGAGTTCCTATAGGACTCTTTGGCTTTAGGACTACCCTCGGTGGCTCCGGTCCGGTGAAGGGGCTGACTTACACACACACTACACCTATACCCTACACTTTCACACACCTCCTAAAAACACACCCATACCTAACTTGACCTCTCGACTCATAAAGGTGATTCACATGGATGGTCCTTAACCCCTAAGTCCTTGGTAAGAGGGTTAGGAACAACATAGTGGATACCTCAAATGAGTCCCTTCATGGCTCATGTGGGCTTGATATGGCTTCATGGCTCAACCAAAATGATTTCATTCCACTTACAATTACTCAATCTTCAATTTTCCAAATTTTCAATTTTCAATTTCGATTTTGACCCCGGGACCCTACACCCGCCTAGCTACCCAAAACCCTTAAAATTACCCAAATTTTCCAAAATCTCCAAATCACCCAAAATTCCTCAAGACCAATCCCAAACATTCCAACATTACTCAAATTGATCATCCATAGCCAAAAATACCAAAAATTCCAAAAATACCTCCCAATACCCTCCAAATACCCAAAATGCCCCTCTTGACCCAAAAATCCAAAAATTCAGAAAATTCCCAGAAAATCCCAAATATTCCCAATTTCATTTTGTCCAACTACACCATGGGCCAATTGTGTCAATTTACCCCACTTTTATCAAAACCCCCAATTTGACCCATTTTAACCCAAAGTGAACTCAATGTCAAGCCTAACCTACCCAATTGACCCAAATTCTGGTCCAATTCAATTCTAAACTTCAATTCAACATTTTCAACACCAATCTAGACCAAATACAAGTCCAATTTGATTGACATTTGAATCCAATTTCACTTTTGACCTTAAAGCCCAATTTGAACCCATGACCCAAACCTAACCCAAACTAACCCAATTCAACTCCAATTAATCCCAAACCTTTTCTAAACCTTCCTTAACATCCCCACAAACAAAACACTAACATGATTTATCCAAAATTTAGACCCAAACCCCACTCAAATTCAACCCAAAGCTAAAAGGCCCAATTTTGACCTAAACCCAAACCTAACCCAAATAAGCCCAAACCCCAAAATCAAAACCCAACCAAAGCCAAAACTTCTTTGAAACACTCCCATAAACATTTCCCAACATTTATTTTACATCAATTTCAACCCTAGCCCAACATTGGCCCAAGTTAGCCCAATTTGACCTATATTGGCCCATTCACCAAAGAAGCCCAAATTCAAACCAATTCTACTCCAAATCACACCAAATTGATTCCAAACCATTCATGAAACATTCCTAAACTAAATTCAACACTTATTGGATCCAATCCTTTGCAAAATTCCCATCATAAAATCCATTTTTTTAAAATCCAAAACCCACTTCCATAAATCACTTTAAAAGCCCACCTTCACTAAATTTCAAAGGCCCAAAGCCCACATGACAATCCTCTATCATCATCCATTTGATAAAACCATCTCCTAAGTCCTAAATCAATCATCAAATAAATCCAAATCAAGCCATATGCCAAATCCCATCAAATCACCCCTAAATTACCAAAATTTCCAAATTCCATTTTCATGAAATTGACCAAGCTTTTCCCCAAGCCAAAGACAAGCCATGAAGCCACTCTTAAGCCACATGTAAGCCATGTGAGTTGCTCACATGTGACCTTACCACATTTGGCAAAAGGAGGGCCCCCTTTCCTAATCCTTCTTAAACCCTTTTTTACCTTAAGCATGTCACACACTAAACCATGCTTAGCCACCTCATCATGGATGGAGACCACACCATTTTCTCTTGGCTGACCCAAGTGATCCTTTTCAGCCCAAAACCAGGCCTTGGGTGGTGAACCTAGCCCAAAATCATGGGTTGACTCATTTGAACCCAAAATAGCCTTCCCCCCATTCCATTTCAATCCAAGCTCTTTACACATGGCATTGGCCAATTGACTGCACTAAGCCCCAGCCCTGACCTCCCTGACCTTGATGGTGACCTGACCACGGCCGGCCAACCACCACAGCCAGCCGGAAACCACCAGGCCGAGAGCACCCATGTGAGCCAAAGTTTGGAATTCCCACTGCCGAGCCGCCCCATGCCCAATGGCCATCATGGCTGTTCTTCCCTTGACCTAAGCAGCTGATCCCAAGCCTTAAACCCCCCGGGAGGCCCTCCACCCTCTCCTATTTAAACCTCACCTCCTCTCGGCCATGAGAGGTGCTGAACCAGACCTTACTGAAACCCTGCCAAAATTGCTCCAGACCACTCTCCATACTTAGAGCAGTTGATCCCCAGTGACAATTTGCCCTAATCCCCATCAACAGAGCCCAATTTCTCAGCCAAAATTCCACCCAAAACCAGGACACTTCTCCACAGTGGATCAATCCTCAAATTGATTGGTCCTACACCTTCACCAGACCAAGGGAAGAGGTCCACCAGCAAAAGCCCCTCTCCGAGCCACCCATCTGTTCCAGACTCCAAGCTTTGTGATCGGGCTTGGTCGAAATCATACCTAGGCAATTCACCAGACCAGGAGACTTCATCTGGAGCTTGCTGAGACCCAATCGAAGGTGACACAACCCTCAGATTGAAGCCACACTTCTCTGAGCAAAGGTATGAGCTAACTCTTTATCCCGAGCTTCTGGAGATTCTCCATTTCAAATGCTTTAATTTCAATGCATGATCACCATATAGATGTATTCATCTCTTCAAGACGAATCCATAGAGCACAAGAACACAAAAATCCGTTGAGAAATGAGTGAGTTCTTAGGGTTTTAGTGTGGACGGCTCTCGGGTGAGAACGGCTGGGGACGATGAACGGATGTCGTTCATTCCATACACGCGCGGACGGACGGCTCAGATCGGGTCGGATCGGCAGATGATACGCGGAAGGCGGGACCCGGGCTGCTGACTCAAATGGTGGCGTCGAATGGCAGCGCGACACGTGGCATTTCGGAGCTGCCGAGGATGGCGTGGCGCCGCGTGGATAAATAGAAAATTAGGGTATTTTTGATTTATTTAATTCCCCTAAACTTCAAAAATGCATAACTTTATGTAGGAAAATCAGAAAAATAAAATAAAAATACCCTCTTACTCAGTGAACAAAGGAGAATAATGTGGAAAAGAAATCATTTAATTTCATCAAGTATTTTATTTTTAATGATTTATTTACTCTCTGTCGGCACTATTTTTAGGTTGTGTTGTATTTTGAAAAGGGGGCGCCTAACAGAAGTTGTCGGCGAATTTAAATTTTAAATTTGATTTAAATATATATATAATTTAGAAAGTAGTATTTGATTTTGAAAATAATTTTAAATTTGAAAGTTTTAAGATATGAGATTAAACCGATCTCACATCTCGAATAGTTTATATAAACGAGCACCGCACCACAAGCCGTGTATCTATCCCTAAGGATAGACACAGCTGCAGGGTGGGGCTCGATCAAATAAACTAGAAGTTTTGTGACATCCGTTTGGTACTGCGAACCAATTTTATAAGCCGACAAATTCCCTGCTTAATATGAAAGTATTAAACGGGGTTTATATTACACAGGTTCTTTAAAATTCCTATAAGGGCAAGCCCACTATAGTTAATTACATCTTAAGTGACGGGAATCACCTAAGAAAACTCTCGATAATAATTTATAACTGCGCTCTCGAGAATTTCGAAGTTTAAGGTTTTCAAAGGATTGAATTTTGGAATTTCGATAGGGAATGGATCAAATTTGGAACATTTTGTTTTGTGAATCCAAAGGAAGAAAAGTAGGAGAAATCAGCTGATTCGAAGTGAACTTCGGTAATTTCCCGACTATCCTATTGTTTGGCTTGAATTTAGGAAAGTCCTAATGTTTATTTAGTATTTCGATCTTGCCAATTTTAATTAATTAGGGCTTATATTTGTATGATAAAATCAAACAAATAGCTCTAGAAGATGTGAGGGTTTATTGTCGTATCGGACGACTACCTCGGAATCCTAAGACCGGTTAGGGCTTAATTTGCAATGCAAATGCCTAACGAAGAGTTGAGGATTTATGTTGCACTAGGCAAGCTACCTCGAAGTCCTATGGCTTTGTTGTTTAATTCCAAGAAGGTTTTGCTGAAGTAGGTTCAAGTTTTGCTGACGACGATGGCCGTGCTTGCCCACCATGCTCCAAGCTCCTTGTTGTTGCAGAGGTTTAGTTTTTAGAAATCATAAATCAGGGGATGAGAAAAGTGTTTTGGTTTAGAGAAGATCTTAATTTCCAAGTGTTTTGTATTTTGATTAAAACAAATCTTAAAGTTGATTATAACGACACCGGTTAAGATCCCGCGGTTCCATCCTTCGGCATCATTATTTTTATCGGATTCACTTAGTCCGGATGAATTTGCTAAACTCAGTTGAATGAGTTCCACACTTTCATTTAGACCATGGGAAATCCCGTTAGCAACACGTAGGTTACATCATCAGAGGTATTCCCGATCATCCAACGGGACGTTTTAATTTAGTTGCGATTGTAGTTTTGTGTTCGTTTGTGATTAAATTTTGAGTTGTTTTATATTTTGAAATGTTGTGGCGGTGAATTTTATCTTGCAATGACTTTTAACTTAGTTTTGGTTTCAGTTTTAGGGACTATCCTAAAGGTGTGGGTTTTCATGCAACGAGTTGTTTTATCATGCAAGAAAAGTGAAGTGCATCGCAATAAAGTAAATTACGAGAAGGTAAATTGCGAGAAAGTAAATTGCAAGAGAGTGAATTGCAATAAAATAAAAGCGTACACGGAGGGTCTTCCCGTCATCCCAAGCTACACTTAAAACACAATTAGAATATTTAAGCAAGTTCCTAGGTAAAGCTAAGGGAAAGGTTATGGTTTTCTACCAAATTCCAATCCTATAGCTAGTCATCTCCTATGACGTCTAGGTTCTTTGTGTTTTGTTTGAGGACGATTTTCTTCATCGAAGAACAATTAAATCGATTGTTCTTATAAATATCCTATCATATTGAGGAAGTGCTTAAGAAGAATCTTAAACATCTTTTCAATATTTTTAGGATTGTTTTAAGTCCAAATGAATTTAATTATATAAATGAATCAATCGTCCAGAGGTTTTCAAGTTTTGTTAACTTGCCGGTGAATTAAGACATTTGAATATCTTATGAGTGAAGTAGCACTTCATTTAATGTTTCATTTAGGAGTTATAATAATCAAAGCTTTCGAGGGTAAATTAGTATTCAAATGATTTGATTTAAGTTAAAGGGTTTAAATTTGGAATAGTGTTGAGTTATTTTAGATTTATTTTGAATTCTTTATGTCTTAAGTGATGTTATATTTAATTCGACTTAATTTAATTGAGCTTTAATTTAACTTAATATAGTTTAATTTAATTTGATTTGATGTTTAATTAATTTGATTTGATTTAATTTTAATTTAATTTGATTATTTAATTTAATTTAATTTAATTTAATTTAATTGTTTAATTTAATTTAATTTAATTATTTAATTTAATTTAATTTAATTTAATTTAATTTAATTTAATTTAATTTAATTATTTAATTTAATTTAATTTTATTTTATTTAATTTAATTTCAATTTAGTTTAATTTAATTTAATTTAATTTAATTTAATTTTAATTTAATTTAATTTATAATTTTAATTGAGATTTTAAAAGAGTTTAATGATTTAATTAAGTCTTTTAATATTTTAAATTTGAGTTATCATTTTAATTAAGAATTGAGTATTAATGATATAATTAGTTTAGGGATTTTTTAAATTAAAGAATAAATCTCTTCCTAATAAATATCCCTTATTTTAATAATTCGATTTATTATTCCTCCAAATTTAATCTATTATTTAATTAAAGTTTAATCATTTTAAAATTATTTAATGGGTTTCTACCCTTTAATTATTTAAATTTCAATCATCCAAATCAGATTAAGATCAAATATTTTACTTGTTGATTTTTTATTAAACCTAAAGTTTTAATTAAGGGTTAAAAGTTTAATTACCATTTTACCCCTTAAGCTTAATAATTTCATAACTCACTAAATTGAACTCAAATGAACTTGAAATTTTTATGTGACTTCACTCATATGTCAATAAAGACATGAGAGGAGAAAATGTGATTTTTCTGTATTTAATTTATTTATATAATTATTTTTGGTGGAAAATAGAGATTTTCAAGGAAAATTTGATAACATGACCAAAGGAAAGTTTCTATCCTTAAGAAAATTAGGGGACATTCCTAATGACCAGAGAAGCACTTGGACCAATTTTGGTGATTTTTTGAATTATATTATTTTTATTATAATTATTTTGAGTTTTGGAGTGTTAATTAATTTAAAAATAAAATAAATGTTGAAAAATGGATTTTATATTTTTCAAAAATCTCTCTGATATCAAGGAAACCAGAGAAGCAAATTTTACAATTTTCTGATTTTTCTATGATTTATTATAATTATTTTAGTGAAAATGCTAGAAAATACATTTTTTTTTAATTTTAAAATTACCCTAGGGCTTTAAAATTCAATATCTCACTAAATAGACCTAAGAAAAATGTGGGATTTGTTCCTAAGTGATTAAAATTCAAAATGTGACATTTTGGTGAATTTTATTATTTTTGTGATTTTTATTATTTTTTAATTATTAAAAATATTAAAATATTATTAAAAATCAACTTTTTCAGAAAATTGAAATTTTAATTTTCTTAGATTCCCCTGATATCAGAGAGGCTCCAAAACCAATTTGGTGAATTTTTGAAAAGTATTTTAAAAGTTATGAATTTTTAAAGTTTAAAATGGCTAAGTGACTTAATCGGCCCGATTAGTGGGGCTAACCAAGTCCGATTGACCTCAAATTTTTATGGTGGATTCCTCTGATCCTAAAGGTCAGTGGAGAATTGATTTCAAGTCAATTTGATGCCTGGTTAACTCTAATTAATTAAAGACCTATTTTGGGTGTTTAAGCCGATTAGGGTTGTTTTGAATGAACTAAGCCAAAATCTATTTTTCCTAGGGTTCTCTGGTCATAAGGAACATCACCAAATTTTCCTAGAATTTATTTCACAACATGCTATTTACTGGAATTAAAATACTCAAAACGGTGACTTGAACTTGAAAAATCAAGAACTCTTCATAGGGATGGCCTCGACTTTGGAAAATTCGGGGAATGTTCCCAAATTCGGAGGCTTCAAAGCCCTATGGTCTCATGCCATGGTGAATTGTATGCATGCATGGAGAATTAAAACAATGCGAGAGAGTAAATAAATTATAAAAAATAAAATATTTGATGAAATTAAGTGATTTCTTTTCCACATTATTCTCCTCTCTTCAACGAGCGAGGGTATTTTTATTTTATTTTTCTGATTTTTCTACACAGAGATATGAATTTTTGAAGTTTAGGGAATTAAATAAATCGAGAAAATACCCTAATTTTCTATTTATCCACGCGGCGCCGGCGCATCCTCGGCGGCTCCGAAAGACCGCGCGGCGCGCTCCCGTTCGACGCCGCCACTCGAGTCGGCGGCCGGGCCCCGCGGTTCTCGTACCATCTCCTGGTCCGACGCCATCCGAGCCGTCCGTCCGCGCGTGTATTGAATGGACGGCATCCGTTCATCGTCCCCAAGTGTTCTCGCCCGAGAGCCAGTCCACACTAAATCCACTAAGATCTCGCTCGATTCTCGATGGATTTTCATGTTCTTATACTCTATGGATTCGTCTTGAAGAGACGAACACATCTATACGGTTAACATGCATTGAAACTAAGGCATTTGAAATGGAGAATCTCCAGAAGCTCGGGATGAAGAGTTAGCTCATACCTTGGCTCAGAGAAGTGTGGCTTCGATGCGAGAGTTGTTGCACCTTCGATTGGGTCCGACGAGCTCCGGATGAAGTCTCCTGAGTGCAGGGAATTGTCTGGATATGATTTCGACCAAGCTCGATCACAAAGCTTGGAGAGTTTGGAGCAAGCTGGGTGGCTTGGAGATGGGGCTTTTGATGGTGGACACCTTCTCTTGGTGCAGTGAAGGTGTAGAGCCAATCGATTTGGGAATTGGCTCCTTGTGGAGAAGTGTCCTGGTTTTGGGTGGAATTTCGACTACGAAATTGAGCTTACGGAGGAGAAATGGCGAGGGGATTTCATTGGGGATCAAGTGCTCTAAGGGTGGAGAAGGGTGCGGAACAATTTTGGCGAGTTTTGGCGAGGTTTGTGCTTCTCTCTTCTCATGGCCGAGAGGGGTGGAGTTTAAATAGAGTTGGTTGGGGGGCCTCCAGGGGGAGTTAGGGCTTGGGATCGAGCTGCTGCGGTGAGGAGAAGAACGACCATGGTGACCACTAGGCAAGGGGCGGCTCGGCAAGTGAGAATTTCAATGTTGGCTCACATGTGAGCTCTCGGCCATGGTGTTTTCCGGCGGCCTGGTGGCCGGCCGGCCGAGGCATGGGTCACCCTCGAGGTCGGGTGGGTCGGGGCTGGAGGTTTGTGCAGTCAATTGGCCATGGACATGTGTAAAGGCTTTGATCCAAAGTAGAATGGGGCATGGCTAGTTTTGAGTCTAAATGGGTCAATCCACCCATTTGGGCTTGGTGCACCCTTCGAGGTGGCTTTGGATGCTGTGGGGGATCAAAGGGATCAGTTGGTTTGGCATGGAGAAGTCTCATCCAAATATATTTGGATTAAATTTAAGTTTAGGTGAAACATGATTAAGGCTAATGAGCTTTAGGGATTAAGGAAAGCCCCCCTCTTCTTACCCAATATGGCATGGTGGAGTGTCCAAAGCTCTCATGGCTCACATGTGGCTCATGCATGGCTTCATGGCTCACCTTTGGCTTGGCAAAAAGTTTGGTCGATTTCATAAAAAAGGATTTTAAGGATTTTGGATAATTTGGTGGAAATTTGGATGAAGCTTCATTTAGAAATATTTGATCATTGGTTTAGGACTTAGGGATGATTTTAATTGAAAGTATGATGAGGGGAAATGTCATATGGGCTTTGGAAGAATTTTTTGGGGTTTTGGATTTGGTGGAAGTGGGCTTTTAAAATGGTTTAAGGAATGGGCCCTTAAGTTTAAAAATGAATTTATGGATGGGAATTTTGTAAAGAGGTTGGGCCAAATAATTGTTGGGTTTAGCTCATGGATGTGTCATGAGTGACTTGAAGCAAATTTGGGGTAGTTTGGGCTTGAATTGGGTTGAATTTGGGTTAGGTTTGGGTTTAGGTCGAAAATGGGCCTTTTAACCTTGGGTTGAGTTTGAGTGGGACTTGGGTCTAAATTTTGGGCAAATCATGCTAGGGTTTTGTTTGTGGGGATGTTAAGGAGGATTTAGAAAAGGTTTGAGGTTAATTGGAGTTGAATTGGGTGAGTTTGAGTTAGGTTTGGGTCATGGGTCCAAATTGGGCTTTAAGGCCAAAAGTGGAATTGGATCCAAATGTCAACCAAATTGGACTTGGATTTGGTCTAGATTGGTATTGGGGATGTTGAATTGAAGTTTAGAATTGAATTGGACCAGAATTTGGGTCAATTGGATAGGTTTGGTTTAACATTGGGTTCACTTTGGGTTAAAATGGGTCGAATTTGGGGGTTTTGACAAAAGTAGGGTAAATTGACAAAATTGGCCCATGGTGTAGTTGGACAAAATGAAATTGGGAATATTTAGGATTTTCTGAAATTTTCTGGGAATTTTCTGAATTTTTGGATTTTTAGGCCAAGAAGGGTATTTTGGGTATTTGGAGGGTATTGGGAGGTATTTTTGGAATCTTTGGTATTTTTGGGTATGGATGATCAATTTGAGTGATGTGGAGATGTTTGGGATTGATTTTGGAAAATTTTGGGTAATTTGGAAATTTTGCAAAAATTTGGGTAATTTGAGGGTTTTGGGTAGGTTTAGTAGGTGTAGGGTCCGGGGGTCAAAAATTGAAAATTTGGGAAATTGAAGATTGGGTGAATCTAGGTGGAAAGAAATCATTTTGGTTGAGCCATGAAGCCATTTCAAGCCCATATGAGCCATGAAAGGACTCATTTGAGGCATTCATCTATGTTGTTCTAACCTCTTGCGCGAGGGCTTAGGGGTTAAGGACCATCCATGTGAATCACCTACATGAGTCGGGAGGTTAAGTTGGGTATGGGTGTGGTATTAGGAAGTGTGTGGAAATGTAGTGTGTAAGTGTAGTGTAAGTCAGCCCCTTCACTGGACCGGGCCGCCTGGAGGCGATCTAAGGCCGAAGAGTCCTATAGGAACTCATCCTTTAAACTTCCGCATTTGATTTCAACCCTCCAGGTGATTAGGGGTCTATAGTCAAGTTTGTGGAGTTTGCGGGGAGTTTAGAAGTGGTTTAAATTTCTAAAAGGTGGGTCCCGATTCTAGTCCTCTAAGATAGTCGAAGGAAAAGCCTAAGGCTAGATCCTAGCACTAAAAGAAGAAGGGAAGACCTCATCGAAAATGAGGTCGACAAATGGACCCCAGATAGGTGTGGTGAGGCGACGGAGCACACCGCGCGTATTGGTGTTGGCCGAGCGATCAACAAAACCAACACGGATGTCCAAGTGACGAACTTAGGACGAAGTAGAAGAGTTTCTGCTGGGGAGTGTCGAGTATATCTGCGGAACCGGAGATTCTTGAACTCTCGGCTGGGGAAAGGAAAAGGAGGTGAATCCCAAATCACATGATGCGGGGAATTTCGATTTAGATTTTATTTTGTTTTAGTTTAAGTTTTGATGTGTGAGTTTAAATTTTAGTTTGGAGTTTCGATTTAGATTGAAGTTTGTCAAAATTAATTTGAAGGATTTGATTTGAAATGAAAATTGGAATTCTGAGGTTTTAGATGTAACATCTCCAACCTCGAAAGAAAATTGAATTGATTAGATTGAATCGTTGCAATGAGAAGAGATCTCAGGGCAATGTGGTGTTGGATATAAAATCCTTAACCTCGAGAGTTTGATTTTGATGTATTTCATTGCGATAGGGAAATGATCCTAAAGCGATGCGGTCTCGGATGTAAAATCCTTAACCCAAAAGTTTGAATTTTGATGTATTTCGGTGCGATAGGGAAAGAATCCTAAAGCGATGCGGTCTTGGATGTAAAATCCTCGACCCAAAAGTTTGAATTTGATGTATTTCGGTGCGATAGGAAAAGAATCCTAAAGCGGTGCGAGTCTTGGATGTAAAATCCTCGACCCAAAAGGTTGAATTTGATGTATTTCGGTGCGATAGGAAAAGAATCCTAAAGCGAGTGCAGTCTTGGATGTAAAATCCTCGACCCAAAAGTTTGAATTTTGATGTACTTCGAGTGCGATAGGGAAAGAATCCTAAAGCGATGCGAGTCTTGGATGTAAAATCCTCGACCCAAAAGTTTGAATTTTGATGTACTTCGGTGCGATAGGGAAAGAATCCTAAAACGGTGCAGTCTTGGATGTAAAATCCTCGACCCAAAAGTTTGAATTTGATGTATTTCGAGTGCAATAGGGAAAGAATCCTAAAGCGAGTGCGATCTTGGATGTAAAATCCTCGACCCAAAAGGTTTGAATTTTGATGTATTTCGGTGCAATAGGGAAAGAATCCTAAAGCGATGCGGTCTTGGATGTAAAATCCTCGACCAAAAAGTTTGAATTTTGATGTATTTCGGTACGATAGGAAAGAATCCTAAAGCGATGCAGTCTTGGATGTAAAATCCTCGACCCAAAAGTTTGAATTTTGATGTATTTCGAGTGCGATAGGGAAAGAATCCTAAAGCGGTGCGGTCTTGGATGTAAAATCCTCGACCCAAAAGTTTGAATTTGATGTATTTCGGTGCGATAGGAAAAGAATCCTAAAGCGATGCGGTCTTGGATGTAAAATCCTCGACCCAAAAGTTTGAATTTGATGTATTTCGGTGCAATAGGAAAAGAATCCTAAAGCGGTGCGGTCTTGGATGTAAAATCCTCGACCCAAAAGGTTTGAATTTGATGTATTTCGGTACTGATAGGAAAAGAATCCTAAAGCGAGTGCGGTCTTGGATGTAAAATCCTCGACCCAAAAGTTTGAATTTTATGTATTTCGAGTGCAATAGGAAAGAATCCTAAAGCGGTGCGATCTTGGATGTAAAATCCTCGACCCAAAAGTTTGAATTTGATGTATTTCGGTGCGATAGGGAAAGAATCCTAAAGCGAGTGCATTCTTGGATGTAAAATCCTCGACCCAAAAGTTTGAATTTTGATGTACTTCAGTGCAATAGGGAAAGAATCCTAAAGCAGTGCAGTCTTGGATGTATAATCCTCGACCTAAAAGTTTGAATTTGATGTACTTCAGTGCAATAGGGAAAGAATCCTAAAGCAGTGCAGTCTTGGATGTAAAATCCTCGACCCAAAAGTTTGAATTTTAAATTTGATTGAGACTTGAAGCCTGGAAAGATTGAATTTGGAAATTTGGAAGGATGAGTTTGAACTCGATTGAAATTTGATTTAAGATTTGATTTGAAATTTGGAAGATCAAGTTTGAAACTTGATCGAGATTGGATTTGAAATTGATTGAGGATTTGATTTGGAATTTGTAAAGATGAAATTTGATTTGAAGTTTGGAAGGATGGAATTTGAGATTTGTGTTGATTTCGTTTATCTTTTAATGGTTCAAATTTTATTTTATTGTTTATTTAATGTTCATGTGAACTTGGTGTTTGTCATTTTTAGATTTTTTTTTTTAGAAAGTTTTCTTTTATTCTCTTTTTTTTGTTTTATTTCTTTTCTGTTCTTTGTTCGAAGTTCATTTAACTTTAATGGCGTTTCCCAATCAATTTGCACAAAAGAGGTGAAGGCCAAAAACGTGACATGGTCACTTTCATTCCAATCATGTTGAAAATACGTCGTACAACTCGATGCTGGAATATATTTCATACAATCCATGTAGACTCGAAACGGATCGTGTATGATCTTTGTTGATCCATCGAAAAGAATCATCTGTCAAAAATCCATGTACGAATAGTGAGGTACATGGTCGATAACATCACCTTCCAAGCCATCCTTGGCAAGGATGCCGAGCTGGATGTACGTTGGAGGTGTGATATTTCCCATGTAACTCACGGCTCGTAAAGCCGGAGGTTCTCTAGCTGCGGGTACAGTTGGAAATGGTAAGGTATTTTCGTTGTCGTCCATCCTCCCGAAAGTAAGCGAGATTCGCTCCATCGGCACTCTCGGTATGCAATGCTTTGCGATATACGCTCCGTTACCCTGCAGGTATCATGACGGAACCCACGGTAGAGGTATCTTCATCGGCCCTCGGAACTCACCGGGCTCGCTATCCGGAGGTCGGATCCGAACATGATGTTACACTCATTCAAGAAAGAGACCGTGCGAAAGGTCTGACGAAGTCGTGGTGATCAATATGTGGGGGTATGCAGTCACCTTGTTTGTAGATGTTGATAATGCAGCTATTGGGTATGCAATCTGCTGGCAGTACCCTCCATGTTATCAATCTTTTTACCATTCTCTTGATAACTAATGGCATCGGATCCACTTGCCCATGACGGAGTATCCCCGGTGGGTTTCCCTTTCTGTCTTCAGCAAAGTTGTAGCAACCATCCGCATTGTATTGTGATTCTTCCTTTCCACGGCATCCATCTCCGGGGTTCCGAGTATGTGTTTTCCCTTAGGCGGCCTGCTCGGCCCATTCTCTTCGGATCCCGGATACAATCCACGATTTGCTTGTTGTTCATACTGCGAGAATACGTCGGTATGTAGCTCGAGGCCTTCTAGTATGTTGATTCTTCTTCCTTTAATTCTCTCGAAGTATTCGAAAGTTTTCTTTTCAACATTTTGCATCCTCTCCAGCTCGTATTCCGGAATGATCTGCGGATGGCGAGGCCTTGTGACATATTGTGGGATATATGGTTCAATCCCTTCACGTTCCCTGCATACCTCGGCTCCTCGGGGATGATGCACGTCGGGACATCCCCGGGGTTGCTCCGCAACAAGGTCATGCACTGCTCGGTGGTTCTATCCGGTGGCGTGGTAGCCTTCTTTCTTCGATCTTACGGAGATTTCCCCGGTTCTTTCGTTATTCTAGGAGCTGGCCTCCTTTCTTCGAGTTCTGGTGAACCGGTGTCCTTGAAATGTGAGTGTCGGCATTAGCGATTGTCTCGTCGCGTTGGTCCGCGGCTAGTTTTGTTAACATTTTACGGATACGGCGATTCTTATTTCTTCGTTGCGTGGTGCGTGAGAGTAGCTCTCCGCACTTCTTGAATCTCTGCGGGTGCGGCGCTGACAAGCCTGCCCTCTGCTGTAGTGATTACGGACTTCATTTTCTTGTCTTCTTCAGTGTTTGCCTTTCTCTTCTTGCTGCTGGATTGGTGGCTTGGGCCACCCACTTTCATCACTATCTGCCCGGGTAGTTCTTCTCGGTTAGCGGGACCCGGTCACTTTCCTCGTCTTGTAGGCTCGCTTGGTGCGAAATCCGAGTCGATCTCGATTATCGCTCCATCTTTCACCCTCTTTTCATCGAGTGCAAGGCTTACGCCATTCTTAAAGTTCAAGACCAACCGCCCGTTCGACATTTCCTGCGAAAAGACAAGGAAAAGGATCGGGGGCTGTACTAAGAACAAGAACATTAAGAAAATGTTTATTAAAGATACATTTTTTTATTATTCTTATATTTTGAAATTTAACAGGAATGAAGTAGGATAAGATGAGGGAAGAGATTTTGATTTGAAAAAGAAAACAAGGAAAACTTAATTATCATGATTTTATTTATCTTAGCACATTTTATTATTATTATTTTTTTTTTTGGGTTCGGACCCGATCATAAGTAATTACTTCGCCCGTGTTTCTTAGGGATGAAGAATTCATTCCTTCGAAACATCGGGTAGCGTAATACTTTTTCGAAGTATCGTCCGTTGATCGGAAGCATATGTCGTTCTCCACGGCAATTCACTAGGCTGGTAGGAACCTCCCGAGTATACTTGCTTCGACCACGAATGGTCCTTCCCAAGTGGGTTCAAATTTTCCTCTCTATCTTGCGGTGTGCAAGAATAGGTCTCTTGAGAACGAGAACTAAGTCACCAACTTTGAAGGTTCTCGGGCGGACCGGTTTGTCATGGGCTTGAACCATCTTAGCTTGGTATAGTTCTAAATTCGTTGCGCTGCAAGTCTTTTCCCTTCCGAAGCTTTCTAATTCTTCGAGTCGTAATCGGCGTTTTCTTCGTCGTGATCTTGTTTGCAAGCTGCAATTACGAGTGAAGGAAGGTGAACCTCTAAAGGTAACACTTGCCTCGGACCCATACACCGGAGCGTAAGGTGTAGCTTGAGTAGGAGTTACGAAGGTTGTCCGGTAGGCCCATAAGGCTTCTAACAATTTCTCGTGCCAATTTCTCTTATTATCGTCCGAGGTTTTCTTTAAGATTTGAACGAGAGTTTTATTAAAAGCCTCGGCGAGACCGTTTGCTCTTGGGTAGTAAATTGTCGAGTATCGCCGATCGATTCCGTGTCTCACGACAAAATTGTTGATTTGTGTGCTTCGAATGCGACCGATTATACGAGATGATCTGCGCGGCACTCCGAAACGGTAGACAACTTGGTTCTTGAAAAGCGTAGCACGTGGTGTGCTTTCACTTCTCTAAGTGGAGCCGCTACGCCCACTTGGAAAAGTAATCCGTAGCCGCAAGAATGAAGCGATGTCCTTTTGAAGATGGTGGTTCTATTGGACCCACTATATACGTGCCCCAACATTCGAATGGCCGCGACGCAATTGTCGGGTGTAGCACATTTGGAGGTTGGTGTAGAACCACTCCGTGCACTTGGCATTGGTGACGGCTCTTGGCGATTTTCATGCGGTCGGTCATCATCGAGGGCCGGTAGTACCCTAGTCTCTTAATTTTCATTTTCATCTTTGGACCCGGTCGGTGAGCGCCACGGAGTCTGAATGCACCTCTTTAACAATTTCACGGGCCTCGGACCCGCTTAGGCACCTTAGCCACATTTGATCAAAAGACCTTCGTATAATGTGTTGTTTATTAATGCGTAGGACGAGTTCTTTTCTTGATACGATGGGCCGGCGACTATCATCCGGTAGTTTTCCGTTTGCGGGTAGTCCATCGATGGTTGTCGCCGATCTTACGTGTTTTTACATCACTGCTGCTAGTTGATTCTTTTTCTTTTTCGATTTGTGTATCATGTCTATGTCGAGTCGTGATAGGACTCGACGTCCGTGAGCCGACACTTCCATCGATTCATCTTGCAAACGAGCAAATTCTTTTGCGAGACGAGCTAAAGCATCTGCTAGAGCATTTTCTTTTGCAGGAATTTTGTAGATTGTTACATTTGGAATCTGTTCCAACAATCTGTATGGCATGCTTGGAAGTATTGTTCGAGTCTTGGTTTAAAAATTCTGTATTGTCCGGCGATCCGTTGAATGATTAGCTGTGAATCCCCGTAGATGTTGATGTACTGTTATCCCCATTTGAATAGTTAATTCCAATCCCGTTATGAGGGCTTCGTATTACGCTTCGTTGTTTGTACACGGTTACGTCAAGTGGTAGGAGTATCTTAACATCCCCCGCTCCGGTGTTATAAAGATTAGCCCGATTCCTGCCTTACCGGGCACTATCACTTGCGATTCTTCGTCTTTGTGTGCTTGAAGATGCTCCGTCGAAATATAATTCCCAACGTCGATCATCGAGGTCTTCTAGGTTCATTATTTGTTCATGCGGCGGATCGTCATTGAGAGGAGATTCGGCCGGCAAAGGGTGTCTTGCGAGGAAGTACGCTAAGACTTGTCCCTTTACGGCACGCGAGAGGCACGAAAGTTATATCGAATTGCGATAATATCATTGACCATCCGGCAAGTCTGCTAGGAAAGTGTTGGACGAGTCATCGAGTATTGCAATGGATTAAACTTCGAAATCAGGTTGACCTTATGAGAAAGCATGTAGTGCACGAGCTTTTGAGCGGCGAAGATCGAGGCCAAACAATGCTTTTCAATTGCGGGATACCTTACTTCCGTCGGAAGTAAACGACGGCTTAAGTAGTAAAGAGCATTTTCTTTACCCTCATCATTGACACAGGCTAACGGGGCTCCGAGAGAGTCATCTAAAGCCGCGGTGTAAAGTATCGGCGGTCTACACGAGGCCCAGGGCTGCTAAGACGGGAGGTGTCATTAAATATTGTTTAATGTCTTCGAAGGCCTTACGGCATTTCTCTTCCCAAATAAATTTGGCGTCCTTTTTAAGCTAGTGCCGAGAAAGGCTGACACCTACCGACGGGTTTGAGATAAAGCGTCGAAGATATGCCGACTTCCTTGAAAAGATCGTAATTGTTTTAAGGTTTTGGGAGGCGGCATTTCTAAGATAGCTTTAATCTTCTCCGGATCGATTTCAATTCCACGATGTCGGACAACGAATCCTAAGAATTTCCGGAGGTGACGCCGAAGGCGCATTTTAAGGGATTCATCTTAAGGTTAAATTGTCTTAATCGTTCGAAAACAATTCTCAAATCATACGGATGGTTTTCCTTTACTTTGCTTTTGATGACGACATCGTCCACGTAGCATTCGACTTGATTGTGGATGAGATCATCAAAAATTCTTGTCATTGCTCTTTGGTAGGTTGCTCCTGCGTTCTTCGATCCGAATGGCATCACTTGTGTAGCAAAATACTCCGATCGGCGTTCGAATGCTGTAAGCTTTTCATCTTACGGAGCCATTTTTATGCTGGTTGTATCACGAAGATCCATCCATGAACGAGAATATTTCATGTGTCGAAGCAATATCGATCATCGATTACGGAATCGGTAGAGGGAATTCATCTTTTGGACATGCCTTGTTTAAATCTCTGAAGTCTACACAAATTCGATTCGACCATTCTTCTTTCGACTGGCACTACATTGGCTAGCCGAGTCGGGTATTGTTCTTCACGGACAAATTTAGCGTCTATTAGCTTTTTAACTCGGCTATGACTTGTTGTTCGATTTCTAGACGCATTCTTCGGGACCTTGTCGGCCGGACGAAGTAGGATCCACTCCTAGCTTATGGACTGCAACCTCTGGAGCTAATCCTGGCATTTCATCGTAGCTCCAAGCAAAACAGTCCTTAAATTCCATTAATAACTTGATTATTTCTTCGGAGTCTTCTTTGTTGAGTAAGGAGCTAACAAAGGTAGGTCTAGGCTCTTCGCTAGTACCTAAGTTAACTTCCATTAACTCATCTATTGTGGATTTAATTTCTTCTTCGAATTATGGTGGAGCGTCTCCAATTTGTAAATCTTCGAGTTCGTCCGTAGTTTCCATGCAGTTTTCATTGGACTCGCAAGTGACAACCAAGCAAAATTCGGTATCGTCAGTCGACCTCTACTGTGCCGAATCCGAGTCCATACTTTGAATTGGGTGGACGGCCGGAATTATTCCATAACTTTTCAAAATGTTGAGATTGGCCTTTTGTCCATTGTCGAGGTAAGAAACCACGTTGAATTAAATTTTGAACACGGGAGAGTACCACTCAAAAGGTAATTCCATTAATTCGATGAAGTGACATCTTCGAATTGTACATTATTTTCGGTTTGGAGGAAGAAGCACCGCGGTAGAATTTGATCGGCTTTGCACCGTCACTACGTACCTCTTTGACCTCCATACCCTCGATCTTATTAGAATGGATCGGAGTTAGGGTCATAGTGTGTACGTAGTGGTTAATCTTCTCATACATTGATTTATATTCTTCGTTCTTTTCATCTTCGAGGGAGATCTTGTATTGCGGCTTCTTTCGACTTATTGTTGCTTGCTTCTTGCTTGATTTCTTTTTCTTCTTCGAACTATCTTCCCGATCAACATTGATGGCTGGTTTCCTCCGTCCGATTGTCCTAGTGTCTCTACCACGGCCTCGTCCCCGGCCTCGACCTCGGATGCGAGTTGTGGAGAAACCTTCACCATCTCGCCGGAAGGGAGTGGTGAGTGATCGTTGGACTAGAACTTCAGGTTCTTCGTTGTCCCGAACTTTCTTTGCTTCATTTGTTACGGTATCTCTGGAGAAGATTGTTTTCTTTGGCGGTGCATAATAAGTTGCGTCTTCATGGATTCCAATCTCATGTACGGAGAATGGTTGTAAGTCGCCTTTGATGCACTGTTCCCCTCCATCGTAATATTTGATGCATCGATGCGGAGATGATGGTACCATCCTGTTTTCATGTATCCATGGTCGGCCCAGGTAGAGCATTGAACGATGTTTCGAATCGATTATATGAAATTTTGCGGTTGTCTTTGCTAAATCACCGGTCTTCATCGGTAGCGTTATTGAGCCGAGGGCTCTTTCTCCTTTACGGTTGAATCCTCTTAATAACATTTTGTCGGCCTCGAGCTCGCGAGCATCAATTTCCAAGTATGCTTAGTGTTCGAAGACTCATTATATTGATTGATGCTCCTGGATCCACCAATACTGCGGAGAGCGTAAACTTCCCGATTGTAGCCGAAATGTACAACGGTCGGTTGTGATCTCGTCGTCCCAAGTAGTAGGTCATTGTCCGTGAAGGTAACACCTCGTTGTTCCTTTAACGAGCAAACCTCATCTAAGGAATCCCCGGCCATTTGAGCTAAGCAAATTTCCGGATCAAGTAAGGCCTTGATCAGAGCTTCTCTCATCTCCTTTGATAAGATGAGAGCATCGTAGATGCTCAGTTTGGCCGGTAGTTTCCTAAGATGGGCTAGCACGTTGTAGTCCACTTTGTTTCCATGCGTCTCGGCTTCTTCTCGAACGGGTATTTCTTCCGCTGGGGTTGGTTCTTCTTGAACAACCACCTGCTTTCCTTTGTCTTTTGGACCCATTCTCGGAGGTAGAACTCTTCCACTTCTCAAGTTGACTTCTGTAACTTCTTCTGAATCTAGTGTTGAGTTTGTCGGTGTCTCCTCCTGAATCGGAATGACTGGCTCTTCTGGATTATCTTCAAAATCTGAAGGCTCTAACTCTATCATAACTGGAGCTCCTCGAAACTCGCAGATAGATCCGTTGCTTGTTGAACTCTCGTAGCCTCCTTGATGGATGCCTTCTTCGTCATTTTGATCGTCGAGATCTTGTATGATTTGAGAATTGTTGTTGGTATCGAAATCGACGCCCGGATTGTCGCTAGTTACGTAATCGTTAGAAACGATCAAAACGTAGCCAACGCCATCACCCTTATCATTATATGATCCCACCGAAGTGAGCGGATAATCATACAAAATCGGAGGTTCGAGGGATTTCTCCCCGAATCGGAAACAACTATCCTAGGATAAGCGGCCCCTAGTCCAGCCTTAGGAGTCTCGGTCCCCTCTTCTTCGTCGATTTTCTTCTTCTCTTCGATTGTCTCCTGTCGAGGTGGTTCTTCTATCGCAAGTGATAGTACCGGCTTAACGGGTCTCGAACTACGAATTGAAGCTCGCACGAAGCGGTTCGGATGTTGTCTAAAATCTTCTTCGAAGACCTCGTCCGAGGCGGTAGTCCATCCATCGTCGGTTGCATAGGGATCCATCGGAATGACGGGATCGGTTGAGATAACATTGACGGAACCTCCTTTACGGGGTTCCTTCATGTACTCCTTCGGGATTGTTATATTTCCTTTCCGAAGGTTGTCATTGAGCCAACTTTTGAAGGTAATGCAGTCTTTTATCTTGTGCCTAAGCATTCGATGGTAGGGGCAAAAGTTGGGATCACCTTTCTTGTTGACTTCCTCCGGTCTTTTGGGCTCTGGCAGTAGGAAATCGGAGTTTTCATTAAGCTACGGAACATCTTTGGTACTGCTTCATTTTTGAACGGATATTCTCTGCTCAGAAGCTCCCTCAATGTACGTTGCGGACGGGACGGTTGTTCATACTGCGGAGACGACTGATAGCTGGATCGGGGTTGCTGGTAATTTTGTTGTGGTTGCTTGCGGCCGTTACGAGTGGTATTTGCATCGGTTGTTTGCCTTTGTCAACTGCTGCAACGATCCGGATTTCTTTTCGAAGGTCTTCACCGGCTTCGCTTGTCCGTCTTGTCGGCGAAACTTAATTGCTTCGCCTCTTCTTGCAAGCTTCCGGCCTTGCTTAACAACTTCTCAAAAGTCTTAATAGTGAATCCCTTGAGGAGAAGTGCTATCGGGCCGTGAATGCTTTTAAGCAAGATGCCGATCGCATGTTGTTCTTGCGGTTGTGGTTCACACTTCATACTTAAATTTCTCCATCGAAGTATGTAATCCACTAGAGTTTCATTCGGCCTTTGTTTCTCTACCACAAAATCACTATAGTGATGTGGTGCTTGAGCTCCGGCAAATCGCTTGATGAAGAGGCTCTCTAGCTCGAGAATGTCTTCACCGAACCGTTGGGTAATTCGCATACCGGTCGAAGGCGATTCTCGACGGACCGCTGACGAGCTGTCGAAAGAGTAACGCATCGCTCCCGCCGGCATTGCAACAAGCGGCACGAAAGTGTGCAACATGCTTGTCGGGGGTTCCCGGTTCCGTCGAAGGTCATAAACGAGAGGTGGTACGAAGCCTTTCGGGTATTGGACGGCGTCGAATTCTTCCGGGTAAGGTCTACCCGTCCGAATGGATGTCCCGCTCTTCGATTGTGCTAAGGCTTCTCGCACTCTGCTGTTCTACCAAGTTCTTGATATCCTTTTCGGGGATCATACTTTGTGTTGTGTCCTTTTTAGCTGGTCATCCCCAGTTGACGGATGTAATCTCCTTTCCTCCGTCTACGATGTGAATGACTTAGGGGGTGTCTCTCTATGTGGTTGTACTTGACTCTGGAGAGTGGCCAGAGCTACGGCCATCTCTTCCATCCTTTTCGCCATTTGAGCGATCGTGTCGTCCTTTTCCTGAAGCTGTCTCTTCATCAGTTCTGGCTCCTCTCTTTCTGCGGCTGCAGGAGCACCTTGAGAAGCTGATGAAGCTCGTGTCTCAACCATGTTGATTTCTGCATATTCGTTGTCCATGAATTCCGATGAGTCGATCTCATCTCCGAACTTTTCTTCTCTTTCTTTCGCCAACCGTCGGATGTCGGTTCTCAACTTTTCCATGGCATCTTCTAGCGGAGCTTTCTGTGTATCTTTGCGGTTGTCATGCGATGGTTGCCGGGTCCTTTTTTCACGAGTCCCCTTCATCGCAGTAGCACTTTCTTCAGATTCCAGCCTCCTGGCGAGACTTTCTTTCTCGGGCTGCTGTTTCAATCTCAATCGCCCCGTAGTGGGACGCCACACCATCCTTCTAGCAGACGAAGGTCTAGGACCGGATGGTACGGTCGGCCGAATGCTTGGAAGGTGGTATCCTCCCTAATCCGTAATCACGATACTACGACGGGCGGGCTAGCCTTCATTCTCTTGCTTGGCTTTTCTATCATGATGGCGGGTTCTACTCGGGGCCCAAGACGGGATTTGATCGGCACCCGCCCTATCCTTCGTAGAATTTCCGACACGGGGCGGTTTTCCTTCCTTGCTAGCTTTTCTACCAAAGTTTGCGGTCGAGCAAACGGCGTAGTTCTAGTTCTTTTCTTGCGGCTATCGTTGTAGTATGCGGGTCGTGGTAATGTGGCGGCAATCTTTCGAACATTCTCCTCATCCTCTGCGGCGGAGAGGGGATGGAACCTGCTTCCTCCCAAAAGTGGTATGTAGTCGGGCGGTGGTGTATATTCCGAGTAGCGGTGTATATTCGGCAACTGCGGAATTTCCTCCAGGAAGGCAATCTCGGCGGCTCCGGCTTCCCCGGCGATCCTTCTATTTCTATTTCTTCTTTGGGTCTTTGTCGGCGACGGAATCTTCGAAGCTGGACCCGATTTCGAAGACGAAGGTCTTACGGGAAGATCCGTACCCTCCACGGTAACGGAGTTTACCATAGTTACGGATTTCTTTCCCCTTTGATTTGGCAGAAGTCGGGGTAGGTGCGGAAACAACTAGACCGAGTGGGGGTAGTAAGAACGGTCCTCTGCGGACGGCGGTACTCCTCCTAGTCGGGACCCTTTGCGGGGAGGAAACTCTTGGGTCGACCTAAGGTTGAACTCGAGCGGTGGTTCCTCGGCTTCGGATACCTTGTTCGTCGGTGCAAAGAGGGAGACGTCGGTGACCTTGACGTTCGTGTTTTCAAATCCACGTCCAAATCGGATGACCCCATTGTCGGGCAGCTCATCCTTATAGACGGCGAAGTCCGATCCGTTGGTGAAGGAGAAAATCGGTTTCGGGGCTTCCATTTACGCAAGGTAGATTCGGTTGTCAGTCCCAAGTTATGCTTCTTTTCTTCAGGACGAAAAGAAAGGAATTGAAAAGAGTCCGAACTCATTCTTTGTTCATGTATTTATAAAAAAGAATCATTTGTTAAAAGAATCACTTATTAGAGGGTTTGTTTATTTAGAACGGAATGTTCGAAAGGTGTAGAGAAGGTAAGGAATCCGATTCGGAGAAGGAAAAGAAAGTCTTAAGCAAGACTTCCCGACTCGAAGGATCACTCCTAAACTAACACCTATCGGGGGTCCACCCCACCTCGAAATGAGGTAAAAGGATCTCGGAACCTCTGCGTTTAGGGGTGTCTAAACGAGTGGCTCCTAAATCCGAGAGAATGTTGGCTATACTTGTTCAAGATAGAAATGAACATAGTATTCCAACGGAAAGAAGGGTAGTTTGATCCATTAGGGACATGGATACACTACCGATTTTTGAAAGCAGAATTATTTGATTATAATGGAGAGGGGAATTTTCCCCAGCGGAGTCGCCAGAAGTTGTCGGCACTATTTTTAGGTTGTGTTGTATTTTGAAAAGGGGGCGCCTAACAGAAGTTGTCGGCGAATTTAAATTTTAAATTTGATTTAAATATATATATAATTTAGAAAGTAGTATTTGATTTTGAAAATAATTTTAAATTTGAAAGTTTTAAGATATGAGATTAAACCGATCTCACATCCCAAATAGTTTATATAAACGAGCACCGCACCACAAGCCGTGTATCTATCCCTAAGGATAGACACACGCTTGAGGGTGGGGCTCGATCAAATAAACTAGAAGTTTTGTGACATCCGTTTGGTCTGCGAACCAATTTTATAAGTCGACAAATTCCCCTGCTTAATATGAAAGTATTAAACGGGGTTTATATTACACAGGTTCTTTAAAATTCCCTATAAGGGCAAGCCACTATAGTTAATTACATCTTAAGTGACGGGAATCACCTAAGAAAACTCTCGATAATAATCAATAATTCTGCTCTCGAGAATTTCAAAGTTTAAGGTTTTCGAAGGATTGAATTTTGGAATTTCAATAGGGAATGGATCAAATTTGGAACATTTTGTTTTGTGAATCCAAAGGAAGAAAAGTAGGAGAAATCACTGATTCGAAGTGAACTTCGGTAATTTACCGACTATCCTATTGTTTGGCTTGAATTTAGGAAAGTCCTAATGTTTATTTAGTATTTCAATCTTGCTAATTTTAATTAATTAGGGCTTATATTTGTATGATAAAATCAAACAAATAGCTTTAGAAGATGTGAGGGTTTATTGTCGTATCGGACGACTACCTCGGAATCCTAAGACCGGTTAGGGCTTAATTTGCAATGCAAATGCCTAACGAAGAGTTGAGGATTTATGTTGCACTAGGCAAGCTACCTCGAAGTCCTATGGCTTTGTTGTTTAATTCTAAGAAGGTTTTGTCGAAGTAGGTTCGAAGTTTTGTTGACGACGATGGCCGTCGTCGTCCACCATGCTCCAAGCTCCTTGTTGTTGCGAGAGGTTTAGTTTTAGAAATCATAAATCGGGGGATGAGAAAAGTGTTTTGGTTTAGAGAAGATCTTAATTTCCAAGTGTTTTGTATTTTGATTAAAACAAATCTTAAAGTTGATTATAACGACACCGGTTAAGATCCCACGGTTCCATCCTTCGGCATCATTATTTTTATCGGATTCACTTAGTCCGGATGAATTTGCTAAACTCAACTGAATGAGTTCCACACTTTCATTTAGACCGTGGGAAATCCCGTTAGCAACACGTAGGTTACATCATCCGAGGTATTCCCGATCATCCAACGGGACGTTTTAATTTAGTTGCAATTGTAGTTTTGTGTTACGTTTGTGATTAAATTTTGAGTTGTTTTATATTTTGAAATGTTGTGGCGGTGAATTTTATCTTGCAATGACTTTTAACTTAGTTTTGGTTTCAGTTTTAGGGACTATCCTAAAGGTGTGGGTTTTCATGCAACAGTTGTTTTATCATGCAAGAAAAGTGAAGTGCATCTGCAATAAAGTAAATTGCAGGGAAGGTAAATTGCGAGAAAGTAAATTGCAAGAGAGTGAATTGCAATAAAATAAAAGCGTGCACGGAGGGTCTTCCCGTCATCCCAAGCTACACTTAAAACACGATTAGAATATTTAAGCAAGTTCCTAGGTAAAGCTAAGGGAAAGGTTATAGTTTTCTACCAAATTCTAATCCTATAGTCTAGTCATCTCATATGACGTCTAGGTTCTTTGTGTTTTTGTTTGAGGACGATTTTCTTCATCAAAGAACAATTAAATCCAATTGTTCTTATAAATATCCTATCATATTGAGGAAGTGCTTAAGAAGAATCTTAAACATCTTTTCAATATTTTTAGGATTGTTTTAAGTCCAAATGAATTTAATTATATAAATGAATCAATCGTCCGAGGTTTTCAAGTTTTGTTAACTTGCCAGTGAATTAAGACATTTGAATATCTTATGAGTGAAGTAGCACTTCATTTAATGTTTCATTTAGGAGTTATAATAATCAAAGCTTTCAAGGGTAAATTAGTATTCAAATGATTTGATTTAAGTTAAAGGGTTTAAATTTGGAATAGCGTTCAAGTTATTTTAGATTTATTTTGAATTCTTTATGTCTTAAGTGATGTTATATTTAATTCAACTTAATTTAATTGAGCTTTAATTTAACTTAACATAGTTTAATTTAATTTGATTTGATGTTTAATTAATTTGATTTGATTTAATTTTAATTTAATTTGATTATTTAATTTAATTTTAATTTAATTTAATTTAATTGTTTAATTTAATTTAATTTAATTATTTAATTTAATTTAATTTAATTTAATTTAATTTAATTTAATTTAATTATTTAATTTAATTTAATTTAATTTTATTTAATTTAATTTCAATTTAGTTTAATTTAATTTAATTTTATTTAATTTAATTTTAATTTAATTTAATTTATAATTTTAATTGAGATTTTAAAAGAGTTTAATGATTTAATTAAGTCTTTTAATATTTTAAATTTGAGTTATCATTTTAATTAAGAATTGAGTATTAATGATATAATTAGTTTAGGGATTTTTAAATTAAAGAATAAATCTCTTCCTAATAAATATCCCTTATTTTAATAATTCCAATTTATTGTTCCTCCAAATTTAATCTATTATTTAATTAAAGTTTAATCATTTTAAAAATTATTTAATGGGTTTCTACCCTTTAATTATTTAAATTTCAATCATCCAAACCAGATTAAGATCAAATATTTTACTTGTTGATTTTTTATTAAACCTAAAGTTTTAATTAAGGGTTAAAAGTTTAATTACCATTTTACCCCTTAAGCTTAATAATTTCATAACTCACTAAATTGAACCCAAATGAACTTGAAATTTTTATGTGACTTCACTCATATGTCAATAAAGACATGAGAGGAGAAAATGTGATTTTTCTGTATTTAATTTATTTATATAATTATTTTTGGTGGAAAATAGAGATTTTCAAGGAAAATTTGATAACATGACCAAAGGAAAGTTTCTGTCCTTAAGAAAATTAGGGGACATTCCTAATGACCAGAGAAGCACTTGGACCAATTTTGGTGATTTTTTGAATTATATTATTTTTATTATAATTATTTTGAGTTTTGGAGTGTTAATTAATTTAAAAATAAAATAAATGTTGAAAAATGGATTTTATATTTTTCAAAAATTTCTCTGATATCAAGGAAACCAGAGAAGCAAATTTTGCAATTTTCTGATTTTTCTATGATTTATTATAATTATTTTAGTGAAAATGCTAGAAAATACATTTTTTTTTAATTTTAAAATTACCCTAGGGCTTTAAAATTCAATATCTCACTAAATAGACCTAGGAAAAATGTGGGATTTGTTCCTAAGTGATTAAAATTCAAAATGTGACATTTTGGTGAATTTTATTATTTTTGTGATTTTTATTATTTTTTAATTATTAAAAATATTAAAATATTATTAAAAATCAACTTTTTCAGAAAATTGAAATTTTAATTTTCTTAGATTCCCCTGATATCAGAGAGGCTCCAAAACCAATTTGGTGAATTTTTGAAAAGTATTTTAAAAGTTATGATTTTTTAAAGTTTAAAATGGCTAAGTGACTTAATCAACCCAATTAGTGGGGCTAACCAAGTCCAATTGACCTCAAATTTTTATGGTGGATTCCTCTGATCCTAAAGGTCAGTGGAGAATTGATTTCAAGTCAATTTGATGCCTGGTTAACTCTAATTAATTAAAGACCTATTTTGGGTGTTTAAGCCGATTAGGGTTGTTTTGAATGAACTAAGCCAAAATCTATTTTTCCTAGGGTTCTGCGGTCATAAGGAACATCACCAAATTTTCCTAGAATTTATTTCACAACATGCTATTTACTTAGAATTAAAATACTCAAAACGAGTGACTTGAACTTGAAAAATCGAGAACTCTTCATAGGGATGGCCTCCGACTTTGGAAAATTCGGGGAATGTTCCCAAATTCAAAGGCTTCAAAAGCCCTATGGTCTCATGCCATGGTGAATTGTATGCATGCATGGAGAATTAAAACAATGCGAGAGAGTAAATAAATTATAAAAAATAAAATATTTGATGAAATTAAGTGATTTCTTTTCCACATTATTCTCCTCTCTTCACTGAGCGAGAAGGTATTTTTATTTTATTTTTCTGATTTTTCTACACGGAGATATGAATTTTTGAAGTTTAGGGAATTAAATAAATCGAGAAAATACCTAATTTTCTATTTATCCACGCGGCGCCGCGCGCATCCTCGGCGACTCCGAAAGACCGCGCGGCGCGCTCTCATTCGACGCCGCCACCCGAGTCGGCGGCCGGGCCCCGCGGTTCTCGTCACCGTCTCCCGGTCCGACGCCATCTCGAGCCGTCCGTCCGCTCGTGTATTGAATGGACGGCATCCGTTCATCGTCCCAGGTGTTCTCGCCCGAGAGCCGTCCACACTAAATCCACAAGATCTCGCTCGATTCTCGATGGATTTTCATGTTCTTATACTCTATGGATTCGTCTTGAAGAGACGAACACATCTATACGGTTAACATGCATTGAAACTAAGGCATTTGAAATGGAGAATCTCCGAAGCTCGGGATGAAGAGTTAGCTCATACCTTGGCTCGGAGAAGTGTGGCTTCGATGCGAGAGTTGTTGCACCTTCGATTGGGTCCGTGCAAGCTCCGGATGAAGTCTCTCGAGTGCAGTGGAATTGTCCGGATATGATTTCGACCAAGCCCGATCACAAAGCTTGGAGGCTGGAGCAAGCCCAGGTGGCCTGGAGATGGGGCTTTTGATGGTGGACACCTTCTCTTGGTGCGAGTGAAGGTGTAGAGTCAATCAATTTGGGAATTGGCTCACTTGTGGAGAAGTGTCCTGGTTTTGGGTGGAATTTCGACTCTGAAATTGAGCTTACGAGAGGAGAAATGGCAGGGGGATTTCACTTGGGGATCAAGTGCTCTAAGGGTGGAGAAGGGTGCGGAACAATTTTGGCGAGTTTTGGCAAGGTTTGTGCTTCTCTCTTCTCATGGCCGAGAGGGGTGGAGTTTAAATAGAGCATGGCTGGGGGCCTCCCGGGGGAGTTAGGGCTTGGGATCGAGTTGCTGCGGTGAGGAGAAGAACAACCATGGTGACCACTAGGCGAGGGGCGGCTCGGCAAGTGAGAATTTCAATGTTGGCTCACATGTGAACTCTCGGCCATGGTGTTTTCCGGCGGCTCAGTGGCCGGCCGGCCGAGCATGGGTCACCCTCGAGGTCGGGTGGGTCGGGGGCTGGAGGTTTAGTGCAATCGATTGGCCATGGACATGTGTAAAGGCTTTGATCCAAAGTAGAATGGGGCATGGGCTAGTTTTGAGTCTAAATGGGTCAATCCACCCATTTGGGCTTGGTGCACCCTTGAGGTGGCTTTGGATGCTTGTGGGGGATCGAAAGGGATCAGTTTGGTTTGGCATGGAGAAGTCTCCATCCAAATATATTTGGATTAAATTTAAGTTTAGGTGAAACATGATTAAGGCTAATGAGCTTTAGGGATTAAGGAAAGCCCCCCTCTTCTTACCCAATATGGCATGGTGGAGTGTCCAAAGCTCTCATGGCTCACATGTGGCTCATGCATGGCTTCATGGCTCACCTTTGGCTTGGCAAAAAGTTTGGTCGATTTCATAAAAAAGGATTTTAAGGATTTTGGATATTTTGGTGGAAATTTGGATGAAGCTTCATTTAGAAATATTTGATCATTGGTTTAGGACTTAGGGATGATTTTAATTGAAAGTATGATGAGGGGAAATGTCATATGGGCTTTGGAAGAATTTTTTTGGGGTTTTGGATTTGGTGGAAGTGGGCTTTTAAAATGGTTTAAGGAATGGGCCCTTAAGTTTAAAAATGAATTTATGGATGGGAATTTTGTAAAGAGGTTGGGCCAAATAATTGTTGGGTTTAGCTCATGGATGTGTCATGAGTGACTTGAAGCAAATTTGGGGTAGTTTGGGCTTGAATTGGGTTGAATTTGGGTTAGGTTTGGGTTTAGGTCAAAAATGGGCCTTTTAACCTTGGGTTGAGTTTGAGTGGGACTTGGGTCTAAATTTTGGGCAAATCATGCTAGGGTTTTGTTTGTGGGAATGTTAAGGAGGATTTAGAAAAGGTTTGGGGTTAATTGGAGTTGAATTGGGTGAGTTTGAGTTAGGTTTGGGTCATGGGTCCAAATTGGGCTTTAAGGCCAAAAGTGGAATTGGATCCAAATGTCAACCAAATTGGACTTGGATTTGGTCTAGATTGGTATTGGGGATGTTGAATTAAAGTTTAGAATTGAATTGGACCAGAATTTGGGTCAATTGGATAGGTTTGGTTTAACATTGGGTTCACTTTGGGTTAAAATGGGTCAATTTGGGGGTTTTGACAAAAGTAGGGTAAATTGACAAAATTGGCCCATGGTGTAGTTGGACAAAATGAAATTGGGAATATTTAGAATTTTCTGAAATTTTCTGGGAATTTTCTGCATTTTTGGATTTTTAGGCCAAGAAGGGTATTTTGGGTATTTGGAGGGTATTGGGAGGTATTTTTGGAATCTTTGGTATTTTTGGGTATGGATGATCAATTTGAGTGATGTGGAGATGTTTGGGATTGATTTTGGAAAATTTTGGGTAATTTGGAAATTTTGCAAAAATTTGGGTAATTTCGAGGTTTTGGGTAGGTTTAGTAGGTGTAGGGTCCCGGGGTCAAAAATTGAAAATTTGGGAAATTGAAGACTGGGTGAATCTAGGTGGAAAGAAATCATTTTGGTTGAGCCATGAAGCCATTTCAAGCCCATATGAGCCATGAAAGGACTCATTTGAGGCATTCATCTATGTTGTTCCTAACCCTCTTGCGAGGGCTTAGGGGTTAAGGACCATCCATGTGAATCACCTACATGAGTCGGGAGGTTAAGTTGGGTATGGGTGTGGTTTTAGGAAGTGTGTGGAAATGTAGTGTGTAAGTGTAGTGTAAGTCGGCCCCTTCACTGGACCGAGGCCACCTGAGGCGATCCTAAGGCCAAAGAGTCCTATAGGAACTCATCCTTTAAACTTCCACATTTGATTTCAACCCTCCAGGTGATTAGGGGTCTATAGTCGAGTTTGTGGAGTTTGCGGGGAGTTTAGAAGTGGTTTGAATTTCTAAAAGGTGGGTCCCAATTCTAGTCCTCTAAGATAGTCAAAGGAAAAGCCTAAGGCTAGATCCTAAGCACTAAAAAGAAGAAGGGAAGACCTCATCAAAAATGAGGTCAACACTCTCTGTATTGTTTTAATTCTCCATGCATATAGGAAATTCACCATGACATGAGACCATAGGGCTTTTGAAGTCTCTGAATTTGAGAACATTCCCTGAATTTTCCAAAGTCAAAGGCCACCCCTATGAGAAGTTATTGATTTTTCAAATTCATGTTGTTGTTTTGAGTATTTTAAATCCAATAATTAGCATGTTGTGAAATAAATTCTAGGAAAATTTGAGGATGTTTCTTATGACCAGAGGACCCTAGGAAAAATAAGTTTTGAATTAATCCACTTGGAATAACCCTAATTGGCTTAAACACCCAAAATAGGTCCCTAATTAATTAGAGCTAATCATACGATCAATTGACTTGAAATCAATTCTCCACTGACCTTTAGGATCAGAGGAATCCATCATAAAAATTTGAAGTCAAATGGACTTGATTAGCCCTACTAAATGGGTTGATTAAGCAATTTAGCCAATTTAAACTTTAAAAAATTCATAACTTTCAAAATACTTTTAAAAAATTCACCAAATTGGTTTTGGAGCCTCTCTGATATCAGGGGAATTTCAGAAAAATAAAATTGTAATTTTCTAAAAAAAATTGATTTTTTGTATTATTTTAATATTTTAATAATTAAAAAAATAATAAAAATCACAAAAATAATAAAATTCACCAAAATGTTATATTTTGAATTTTAATCACTTAGGAACAAACCCCATATTTTTTCGTAGGTCTATTTGATGAGATATTAAATTTTAAAGCCCTAAGGTAATTTTAAAATTAAAAAATGTATTTTTTAGCATTTCCACTAAAATAATTCTAATAAATCAAAGAAAAATCAAAAAATTGTAAAAATTGATTCTCTGATTTCCTTGATATCAGAGAGATTTTTGAAAAATATAAAATTTATTTTTCAACCTTTATTTTATTTTTAAATTAATTAATTCTCCAAAATTCAAAAAAATTATAATAAAAAGAATATAATTCAAAAAATCACAAAAATTGGTCCAAGTGGTCCTCTAGTCATTAGAAATGTTCCATAATTTTCTTAAGGACGGAAACTTTCCCTTGGTCATATTATTAAATTTTCCTTGAAAATTTCTATTTTCCACCAAAAATAATTACATAAATAAATTAAATACAGAAAAATCACATTTTCTCCTCTCATGTCTTTATTGACATATGAGTGAAGTTACATAAAAATTTCAAGTTTATTTAAGCTCAATTTAGTGAGTTATGAAATTATTAAGCTTGAAGGGCAAAATGGTAATTAAAATTTTAATCCTTAATTAAAACTTTAGGCTTAATAAAATTAAAAAGTAAAATATTTGATCTTAATCTGATTTGGATGATTGAAACTTAAATAATTAAAGGGTAGAAACATATTAAACAATTTTAAAAAATATTTAAAATAAACCTTAATTAAATAATTGATTATATTTGGAAGAATAATAAAATTGGAATTATTAAAATAGGGATATTATTAGGAAGAGATTTGTTCTTTAATTTAAGAATCCCTAAATTAATCATCTCAATAATATTTAATTCCTAATTAAAATGATAATCCAAATTTAAGATTTAAAATGCTAAAAGACTTAATCATTAAATTAAATTAAAGTTAAATTATTTAAATTAAACTCTTTTAAAATTTTTAATTAAATTAAAATTAAAAATAAAATAAAATAAAACAAATTAAAATTAAATTAAATTAAATTAAATTAAATTAAAACATATTAAATTAAAATTAAATTAAATTAAATCAAATAAATTAAAACATATTAAATTAAATTAAATTAAATTAAATTAAATTAAATTAAAATTAAACTAAAATTAAATTAAATTAAATTAAATTAAATTAAATCAAATTAAATCAAGTCAAATTAAATTAAATTAAATTAAATCATATCAAATCAAATTCAATTGAATTAAATTAAAATAAAAAAATAAAATAAAATCAAGTTAAAGTTAAAATTAATTTAAATTAAATAAATTAATTTAAATTAAATAAATTAAATTAAAACTGAAACTAAGCCAAATTAAATTAAATTAAAGTTAAATTAAATTAAGTTAAAAATAACATCACCTAAGACATAAAGAAATTCAAAAATAAATATGAAGCAACTTGAACACTATTCCAAATTTAAACTCGTTAACTGAAATTAAATTAAATCACAAACCATTTGAACATCAATTTACCCTCGAAAACTTTTGTTGTCATAACTCCTAAACAGAACGTTAAATGAAATGTTACTTCCCTCATAGGATATTCAAATGTCCTAGTTCACTGAGTAAGATAACAACAAAATTTAACTAAACCTCGGACGATTACTTCACCTGATTGATTAAACTCATATGGACTTAAAACAATTCTAGCAATATTGAAAAGATGTTTAAGATTCTTCTTAAGCACTTCCTCAATATGATAGGATGTTTATAAGAACAATTGAACTTAATTGTTCTTTGATGAAGAAAATCGTCCTCAAACCAAAACACAAGAACCTAGACGTCATAGGAGATGACTAGCTATATGATTAGGAACTTGGTAGAAAACCATAACCCTTCCCTTAGCTTTACCTAGGAACTTGCTTAAATATTCTAATTGTGTTTTAAGTGCAGCCTGAGATGATGGGAAGACGCTCCAGGTACGCTTTTATTTTATTGCAATTTACTTTCTTGCAATGTACTTTATTGCAAATGCACTTTACTTTTCTTGCATGATAAACAACTGTTGCATGAAAACCCACACCTTTAGGATAGCCCCTAAAACTAAAACCCAAACTAAATTAAAAGTCATTGTAAGATAAAATTCACCGCCACAACATTTCAAAATATAAAACAACTCAAAATTTAATCACAAACAGAACACAAAACTGCAATTACAACTAAATTAAAACGTCTTGTTGGATGATCGGGAATACCTCGGATGATGTAACCTACGTGTTGCTAACGGGATTTCCCACGGTCTAAATGAAAGTGTGGAACTCATTTAGTTGAGTTTAGCAAATTCATCTGGACTAAGTGAATCCGATAAAAATAACGATGCCGGAAGGATGGAACCGTGGGATTTTAACCGGTGTTGTTATAATCAACTTTAAGATTTGTTTTAAATAAAACATAAAAAAACACTTGGAAATTAAGATTTTCTCTAAACCAAAACACTTTTCTCATCTCCTGATTTATGACTTCTATAACTAAACCTCTGCAACAACAAGGAGCTTAGAGCACAGTGGGCAGCACGACCATCGTCATCAGCAAAACTCGGATCTACTTCAGCAAAACCATTCTTAGAATTAAATAACCAAGCCATAGGATTTCGAGGTAGTTTGCCTAGTGCAAAATAAATCCTCAACTCTTCGTTAGGCATTTGCATGATCATGTCATGTAAATTAAGCCCTAACCGGTCTTAGGACTCCGAGGTAGTCGTTTGATACGACATAAACCCTCACATCTTCCAGGCTATTTGTGTGATCATATCATACGAATATAAGTCCAAATTAATTAAAATTGGCAAGATCAAAACATTAAACAAACATTAGGACTTTCCTAAATCCAAGCCAAACAATAGGATAGTTGGGAAATTACCGAAGTTCGCTTCGAATCTGTGATTTCTCCTACCTTTCTTCCTTTGAATTCCCAAAACAAAATGTTTCAAACTTGATCCATTCCCTATTGAAATTCAAAATTCAATCCTTTGAAAGACTTAAACTTTGAAATTCTTGAGAGCAGAACTATTGATTATTATCGAGAGTTTTCTTAGGTGATTCCCGTCACTTAAGATGTAATTAACTATAGGGGCTTGCCCTTATAGGGAATTTTAAGAACCCGTGTAATATAAACCCCGTTTAATGCTTTCATATTAAGCGGGGAATTTGTCGGCTTATAAAATTGGTTCGCAGACCAAACGGATGTCATAAATCTTTTAGTTTATTTAATCGAGCCCGATCATCAAGCAGTGTGTCTATTCTTCAGGGTAGATACGCGGTTTGTGATGCGGTGCTCGTTTATATAAATTATTTGGGATGTGAGATCGGTTTGATTTCATATCTTAAAATTTTCAAATTTAACATTATTTTCAAAATCAAATACTACTTTTCAAATTATTTATTTAAATTAAATTAAAAATTCGCCGACAATTTCTGTTAGGCGACCCCTTTTTCAAAATAAAACACACAACCTAAAAAATATGCCGACATATTTCTGGCGACTCCGCTGGGGACAATTCCTCTCTCCATTTTAATCAGACAATTCTGCTTTCAAAAATCGGTAGTGTATCCATGTTCCTAGTGGATCAAACTACCCTTCTTTCCGTTGGAATACTATGTTCATTTCTACCTTGAACAAGTATAGCCAACATTCTCTCGTATTTAGGAGCCACCGTTTAGACACCCCTAAACGAGAGAGGTTCTCGAGATCCTTTTACCTCATTTCTGAGGTGGGGTGGACCCCCAATAGGTATTAGTTTAGGAGCGGTCTTGCGGGTCGAGAAGTTTCTACAAGAGTTTCTCTTCCTTTTCCAATTCCTAATCAATTCCTTTTACTCTTCCTACAACTCTCCTTCTTTTAATAATTCTCCTCCCTAACGAACAAATCTTTTCGAAAAGACAATTTTCCTTTAATACCACAAATACACTAAGATAAACAGAAATGTGTTTGGACTCTTTCTTTTTTTTCATAAGTTATATGATAAGAAGAAGCACGATTCAGGGACTAACACTTGGAATCTGCCCTGCAGAAATGGAAGCCCCGAAACTGATCTTCTCCTTCGTCAACGGACTAGACCTGGCCGTGTTCAAGGACGAACTACCTGACAATGGAATCATTCGATTCGGACAAGGATTCAGGGACACCGACATCAAAATCCCTGACGTCACTCTCTTTTCACTCACAAGAAAAGTACTTGAAACTGAGAAGCCGTTGATTGAGTTTAACCTCAAGTCAACTCATGAATTCCCTCCTCTGCAAAAGATTCCAACAGATGAGGAGTACCGCCGTTCGCGTAAGGACCGTTGTTGCTACCCCCACCGGTCTAGTTGTCTCTACACCTACCCCGACTTCGCCAAACTAAAGGGAAAGGAAATTCGGAACAATGATGAACCCGTTACCGTGGAGGGTACGGATCTTTCCGTGAAACCTTCGTTTTTGAAATCGGGTCCAGCTCGAGAATTCCATCGCCGACACGGACTCGGAGAAGGAACAAGTAGAAGGATTGCTAGAGAAGCCGCAGCCGCCGAAGCTGCTTTCCTAGAAAAATCCCGTAACCGCCCGAGTATACATCGCCGCCCGAATACATACCACTTTTGGGAGGAAGCAGGTTCCATCCCCTCTCCGCCGCAGAGGATGAAGAAAATGTTCACAAGATTGCCGTCGCATTGCCTCACTCGTATATTACAACGATAGCTCGTAAGAAAAGGGCTAGAATTACGCCATTCGCTCGACCGCAAACCCCGATGTAAAAGTTAGCAAAGAAAGAAAAATGCCCCGTGTCGAGATTTTAAGAAGGATAGGCGGGTGCCGACCAAGTCCCGTCTTGGGCCGCGAGTAGAACCTCGCTATCGTCGTGAAAAGCCAAATAAGAGAATGAAAACTAGTCCACCCGTCGTTGTTTCAGACTACAGACTAGGGAGGATACCACCTTCCAAGATTTGGCCGATGGACCATCCGGTCCTAGACCTTCGCTCGCTAGAAGGATGGTATGGCGTCCCACTACTGGACAATTAAGATTAAAACAACAGCCTGAGAAGGAAAGTCTCGTCAGGAGACTTGAGTCCGAAGGAAGTGCTACTGCAGTAAAGAGGACTCATGAGAAGGAAACCTGACAGTTATCACATGACAACTGCAAGGATGTACAGAAAAGACCACTATAAGATGCTATGAAAAAGCTAAGAATTGATATTCGACGATTAGCAAAGGAAAGAGAAGAGAAATTCGGAGAAGAGATTGATTCGTCAGAGTTCATGAATGATGAATATGCAGAAATTAACATCGTCGAAACACGAGCTTCGTCAGCTTCACAAGGTGCCCCCGCAAATTGCAGAAGAGAGGAGCTGGAAGTAATGAGGAGGCAGCTTCAAGAGAAAGATGATACGATCGCCCAAATGGAAAAAAGGATGGAAGAGATGGATGTAGCCCTAGCCACTCTCCAGAGTCAGGTGCAACCCCAAAGAGAAACACCCCCAGAAGTCATTCACATTGTAGACGGATGAAAGGAGATTACGTCCGTCAACGGGGATGATCAGTTAAAGAAAGATGCAACACAAAGCATGATTCCGGAAAAGGATATCAAGAACTTGGTGGAACAGCAGAATGCGAGAAGCCTTGGCACAATCAAAGAGCGGGACATCCATTCGGACGGGTAGACCTTACCCCGAAGAATTCGACGATGTCCAATATCGAAAGGCTTTGTACCACCTCTCGTTCAAGACCTTCGATGGAACCGGAAACCCTCGGCAAGCATGTTGCACATTTTCGTGCCGCTTGTTGCAATGCCGGCGAAAGTGATGCCTTACTCTTCGTACAATTTGTCCGCAGCCTCATCGTGGATCGCCTTTGATTGGTATGCGTAATTACCGAACGGTTCGGTGAAGACATTTTCAGAACTAGAGAACCTCTTCATCAAGCGATTTGCCAGAGCTCAGCACCACATCACTATAGGTGATTTAGTAGTAGAGAAGCAGAAACCCAACGAAACTTTGGTGGACTATATACTTCGATGGAGGAACCTAAGTATGAAGTGTGAGCCACAACTACACAAACAACATGCAGTCGGCATTTTACTTAAGAGCATTCATGGCCCGATAGCACTTCTCCTCAAGGGATTTACTATTAAGACTTTCGAGAAGTTGTTAAGCAAGGCCGGAAGCTTGCAAGAGGAGGCGAAGCAATTAAGTTTCACCGACAAAACAGACAAACATAAGCCAGTGAAAACTTTTGAAAAGAAGTCCGGGATCGTTGCAGCAGTCGATAAAGGCAAGCAACCGATACAAATATCGTCAGAACGGCCGCAGCAACCTCAACAGAATTACCAGCAACCCCGACCCATCTATCAGTCATCTCAACATTATGAACAACCGCCTCGTCCACAACGTACGTTAAGAGAGCTTCTGAGCAGGAAGTATCAGTTCAAGAATGAGGCAGTGCCGAAAATGTTCCGCAGTCTGATGAAGACTCCAGATTTTTAACTGCCAGAATCTAAGAGACCAGAAGAAGTCGACAAGAAAGGTGATCCCAACTTTTGCCCTTACCACCGGATGCTTCGGCATAAGATAGAAGATTGTATTACCTTCAAAAGTTGGCTCAACGACAATCTGCGGAAAGGGAATATAACGATCCCGAAGGAGTACATGAAGGAACCCCAGAAAGGAGGTTCCGTCAATGTTATCTCGATGGATCTCATTGTGCCAATAGACCCCTATACGACTGAGGATGGATGGGCTATCGCTTGGACAAGATCTTCGAAAAAGATTTTGGATCACATCCAAACCACTTCGGTGCGAGCCTCAATTCAGAGTTCGAAACCTGTTAAGTCGGCACTATCACTTGCTATAGAAGAACCACCTCAACAGGAGACGATTGAAGAGAAGAAGAAAATCGAAGAAGAAGAGAAGACCGAGGCTCTTAAGGCTAGACTAGGGGCTGCTTATCCTAGGATAGTTGTTTCCGATTCGGGGGAGAAATTTCTCGAACCTCTGACTTTTTATGATTATTTGCTCACTCCGGTGGGATCTTATAATGATAAGGGTTATGGCGTTGGCTACGTTTTAACTGTTTCTAACAATTACGTAACTAGCGACAATCCGGACATCGATTCCGATACAAATGACAATTCTCAAATCATACAAATTCTTGACGGTCATAATGACGAGGAAGACATCCATCAAGGAGGCTACGAGAGTTCAACGAGCAATGAATCTATTTGCGAGTTTCGAGGTGCTCCAGTCACAATAGAGTTAGAGCCTTCAGACCTCGAAGCTAATCCAGAAGAACCTGTCATTGCGATTCAGGAAGAAACACCAGCAAACTCAATACCGGATTCGGGAGAAATTACGAAGTCAACTTAAGAAGTGGAAGAGTTCTACCTCCGAGAATGGGTCCAAAGGACTAAGGAAAGCAGGTGGTTGTTCAGGAAGAACCAACCCCGGCAGAGGAAATACCCATTCGGGAAGAAATCGAGACACATGGAAATAAAGTGGACTACAACGTGCTAGCCCATCTTAGGAAACAACCGGTCAAACTGAGCATCTACGACGCTCTCATCTTATCAAAGGAGATGAGAGAAGCTCTGATCAAGGCCTTACTTGATCAGGAAATTTGCTTAGCTCAAATGGCTGGAGATTCCTTAGATGAGGTTTGTTCGTTAAAGGAACAACGAGGCGTCACCTTCACGGACAATGACCTACTACTTGGGACAGCAGACCACAACCGACCGTTGTACATTTCAGTTACAATTGGGAAGTTTACACTCTCCAGAGTATTGGTGGATCCAGGAGCATCAATCAACATAATGAATCTTCGAACGCTAGCATATTTGGAAATTAATGCTCGTGAGCTTAAAGCAGACAAAATGTTATTAAGAGGATTCATTCAGAAAGGAGAAAGAGCCCTCGGATCAATAACACTACTAATGAAGACCGGTGACTTAGCAAAGACAACCGCAAAATTTCACATAATTGATTTAGAAACGTCATTCAATGCTCTACTGGGCCGACCATGGATACATGAAAACAGGATGGTACCATCATCTCTACATCAGTGCATCAAATACTACGATGGAGGGGAACGAAGGCATCAAAGGTGACTTACAACCATTCTCCGTACATGAAATTGGAATCCATGAAGATGCAGCTTATTATGCACCTCCGAAGAAAACAATCTTCTCCAGAAATACCATAACGAATGAAGCAAAGGAAATCCGGGATGACAAAGAACCTGAAGTTCTAGTCCAACAGTCACTCACCACTCCCTTACGGCGAGATGGTGAAGGTTTCTCCACAACTCGCATCCGAGGTCGAGGCCGGGGACGAGGTCGTGGCAGAGACGTTAGGATAGTTGGACAGAGGGAACCAGCCATCAATGTTGATTGGGAAGATTGTTCTGAAGAAGAAAAAGAGATCAAACAAGAAGCATCGACAATAAGTCGGAAGAAGCCGCAATTCAGGATCCCTCTCGAAGATGAAAAGAACGAGGAATATAAATCGATGTACGAGAAGATTAACCACTATGTACATACTATGACCCTGACCCCGATCCATTCTAATAAGATCGAGGGTATGGTGGTCAAAGAGGTACGTAGCGGCGGTGCAAAGCCAATCAAATTCTACCGTGGTGCTCCTTCCTCCAAAACCGAAAATAATGTACAATTCGAAGATGTCACTTCATCGAATTAATGGAATTACCTTTTCGAGTGGTACTCTCCCCGTGTTCAAAATTTAATTCGACATGGTTTCTTACCTCGACAATGGACAAAAGGTCAATCACAAAATTTTGAAAAATTATGGAATAACTCCGGTCGTCTACCCAATTCAAAACATGGTTTCGGATTCGGCACAAGAGATCGACTTGACTATACCGAATTTTGCTTGGTTGTCACTTGCGAGTCTAATGAAAACTGCATGGAAACTACAGAAGAATTTGAAGATTTACAAATTGGAGACGCTCCACCAGAATTCAAAGAAGAGATCAAATCTACAATAGATGATTTAACAGAAGTTAACTTAGGTACTAGCGAAGAGCCTAGACCTACTTTTGTTAGCTCCTTACTCAATAAAGAAGACTCCGAAGAAATAATCAAGTTATTAATGGAATTTAAAGACGGTTTTGCTTGGAGCTACGATGAGATGCCAGGTTTAGCTCCAGAGGTCGCAGTCCATAAGCTAGGAGTGGATCCTACTTCTGTCCCAATCAGACAAGGTCCCAGAAGAATGCGTCTAGAAATCGAACAAGTCATAGCTGAAGTTAAAAAGCTAATAGAAGCCAAATTTGTCCGTGAAGAACAATACCCGACTTGGTTAGCCAATGTGGTACCAGTCAGAAAGAAGAATGGTCAAATCAGAATTTGTGTAGATTTCAGAGATTTAAACAAGGCATGTCCAAAAGATGAATTCCCTCTACCGATCCCGGAATTAATGATCGACATTGCTTCAACACATGAAATATTCTCATTCATGGATGGATCTTCGTGATACAACCGGATAAAAATGGCTCCTGAAGATGAGAAACTTACAGACATTCGAACACCGATCGGAGTATATTGCTACACAAGGTGATGCCATTCGGATCGAAGAACGCAGGAGAAACCTACCGTAGAGCGATGACAAGAATTTTTGATGATCTCATCCACAATCAAGTCGAATGCTACGTAGACGATGTGGTCATCAAAAGCAAAGTAAAGGACAACCACCTATATGATTTGAGAATTGTTTTTGAACGATTAAGACAATTTAACCTTAAGATGAATCCCTTAAAATGCGCCTTCGGCGTCACCTCCGGAAATTCTTAGGATTTGTTGTCCGACATCGTGGAATTGAAATCGACCCAGAAATGATTAAAGCTATCTTAGAAATGCCGCCTCCCAAAACCTTAAAACAACTACGATCTTTTCAAGGGAAGCTAGCATATCTTCGACGCTTTATCTCGAACTTGTCAGGTAGGTGTCAACCTTTCTCGGCATTAGTTAAAAAGGACGCCAAATTTATTTGGGAAGAGAAATGCCGAAGGCCTTCGAGGACATTAAGCAATATTTAATGACACCTCCCGTCTTAGCAGCCCTGGCCTCGGGTAGACCGCCGATACTTTATACCGCGGCTTTAGACGACTCTCTCGGAGCCCCGTTAGCCTGTGTCAATGATGAGGGTAAAGAAAATGCTCTTTACTACCTAAGCCATCGTTTACTTCGACGGAAATAAGGTATTCCGCAATCGAAAAGCATTGTTTGGCCCCGATCTTCGCCGCTCAAAAGCTCGAGCACTACATGCTTTCTCATAAGGTTAACTCGATCTCGAAATTTAATCCATTGCAATACTTGATGGCTCGTCCAACGCTTTCCGGCAGACTTGCCAGATGGTCAATGATATTATTGCAATTCGATATAACTTTCGTGCCTCTTCGTGCTGTAAAGGGACAAGTCTCAGCAGACTTCCTCGCTGCACACCCTTTGCCGGCAGAATCTCCTCTCAATGACGATTTGCCATATGAACAAATAATGAGCCTAGAAGACCCTGATGATCGACGTTGGGAATTATATTTCGACAGAGCATCTTCAGCACACAAAGACGAAGAATCACAAGTGATAGCGCCCGGTAAGGCAGAGATCGGATTAATCTTTATAACACCGGAGCGGGGGATGTTAAGATACTCCTACCACTTGACAGAGCCGTGTACAAACAAAGAAGCAGAATACGAAGCCCTCATAACAGGACTGGAATTAACTATTCAAATGGGGATGACAGACATCAACATCTACGGGGATTCGCAGTTAATCATTCAATAGATCGCCAGACGGTATAGAATTTTAAAACCAAGACTCGAGCAATACTTCCAGTATGCCATACAGCTGTTGGAACAGATTTCAAATGTGACAATCTACAAAATTCCCGGAAAAGAAAATGCTTTAGCAGATGCGCTAGCCCGTCTCACAAAAGAATTTGCCTGTTTGCAAGATGAATCAGTGGAAGTGTCAGTTCATAGACGTCAGGTCCTATCACAGCTCGACATAGACACAATACACAAATCAGAAAAAGAAGAGGAATCAGTCGCAACAGAGGATGTAAAAATACGTAAGATCGACGACGACCATTAATAGACTACATGCAAATAGGAAAACTACCAGACGATAGGTCGCTAGCCCATCAGATCAAGAAAAGAACTCTGTCCTACGCAATAATAAACAACACGTTATACAGAAGGTCTTTTGATCAAATGTGGCTAAGGTGCCTAAGCGGGTCCAAGGCCCGTGAAATTGTTAAAGAGGTCCATTCAGGACTCTGTGGCGCTCACCAGTCGGGTCCGAAGATGAAAATGAAATTAAAAGACTAGGGTACTACTGGCCCTTGATGATGACCGACTGCATGAAAATCGCCAAGAGCTGTCACCAATGCCAAGTGCACGGAGTGGTTCTACACCAACCTCCAAATGTGCTACATCCGACAATTGCGTTGTGGCCATTTGAATGTTGGGGCACAGATATAGTGGGTTCAATAGAACCACCATCTTCAAAAGGACATCGCTTCATTCTTGCGGCTACAGATTACTTTTCCAAGTGGGCGAGAGGCGCTCCACTCGGAGAAGTGAAAGCACACCACGTGCTACGGCTTTTCAAGAACCAAATTGTCTACGTTTCGGAGTGCCACGCAGATCATCTCGTATAATGGGTCCGCATTCGAAGCACACAAATCAACAATTTTGTCAGGAGACACGGAATCGACCGGCGGTATTCAACAATTTACTACCCAAGAGCAAACGGCCCAGTCGAGGCTTTTAATAAAACTCTCGTTCAAATTTTAAAGAAAACCTTGGACGATAATAAGAGAAATTGGCACGAGAGGTTATTAGAAGCCTTACGGGCCTACCGGACAACCTTCGAACTCCTACTCAAGCTACACCTTGCGCTCCGGTGTATGGGTCCGAGGCAAGTGTTACCCTTAGAGGTCCAAGCCTTCCTTCACTCGAATTGCAGCTTGCAAACAAAATCACGACAGAAGAGAATGCCAAATTACGACTAGAAGAATTGGAAAGCCCGGAAGGGAAAAGACTTGCAGTCACAGCTAGAATTTAGAATTATACCAAGCTAAGATGGTTCAAGCCCATGACAAACTGGTCCGCCCAAGAACCTTCAAAGTTGGTGACTTAGTTCTCGATCTCAAGAGACCTATCCTTGCACACCGCAAGATAGGAGGAAAATTTGAACCCACTTGGGAAGGACCATTTGTGGTTGAAGCAGTATACTCAGGAGGCTCCTACTAGCTAGTGAATTTTCAAGGAGAACGACATATGCTTCCGATCAACGGACGATACTTGAAGAAGTATTACGCTACCTGATGTTTCGAAGGAATGAATTCTTCATCCCAAGAAGCACGGGTGAAGTAGTTACTTATGACTGGGTCCGAACCCAAAAATAATAAAAAATGTGCTAAAATAAATAAAATCATGATAATAAGGTTTTCCTTGCTTTCTCTTCCATATCAAAATCTCTTTCCCGATCTTATCCCACTTCATTCCCGTTAAATTTGAAAATATAAAAGGAATAGTAATAAAAAACTCGTCTTTAATAAACATTTTCTAAATGTTCTTGTTCTTAGTACATACCCCGATCCTTTTCCTTGTCTTTTCGCAGGAAATGTCGAACGGGCGGTTGGTCCCGAACTTTAGAAATGGCGTAAGCCTTGCACTCGACGAAAAGAGGGTGAAAGATGGAGCGATAATAGTGATCGACTCGTACTTCGCACCGGCAGGCTCGCAATACGAGGAAAGTGATCGGGTCCCGGCTGATCGAGAGGAACCGCCCGATCGGACGAGAATGAAAGTGGGAGGCCCAAGCCACCAATCCAGACGAAGAAGAAAAGGAAAACAAACACTGAAGAAGACAAGAGAATCAAGTCTGTAGTCGCTACAGCAGAGGGCAAGCTTGTCAGCGTCGCGCCCACAGAAATTCAGGAAGTACGAAAAGCTACTCTCACGGCAACCCAGCGAAGAAATAAAAATCGTCGTATCCGCAAGATGTTAACCAAACTAGCAGCAGACCAGCGCGACGAGGCAGTTGCTACTGCCAGTGCATATACTTCAAGGACGCCGCTCGCTGTGTGCTCGAAGGAAGGAGGCCAGCCTCCGAGGATAACGAAGAGACCGGGAAATCTTAAGAAGAACGAAGAAGGAAGGCTACAACGCCACCGGATAAAGCCACCGCAATGCATAACCTTATTGCGAAGCAACCCCGGAGGATGTCCCGACGGACACCATCCCCGAGGAGCCGAGGTATGCAGGAGAACATGAAGGGATTGAGCCATATATCCCACAAGACGTCACTGTGCCTCGCCATTTGCAGCATTATTCCGAATACGAGCTAGAAAGAATGCGGAATGTCGAGAAGAAAACTTTTGAATACTTCGAAAGAATCGGAGACAGGAGGATCAATATACTAGAAGGCCTCGAGCTACATACGTACGTGTTCTCGAATACGAACAACAACAAATCATGGACTGCATCCAGGATTTGAAAAGAATGGGCCGAGCGGGCCGCCTAAGAGAAAACACTTACTCGGAACCCCGGAGATGGATGCCAAGGAAAGGGAGAATTACCATACAATGTGGATGCTGCTACAACTTCGCAGAAGACAAGAAGGGAAACCCACCGGGAATACTCCGTCATGGCCAGGTGGATCCAATGTCATTTGTCATCAAAAGGATGGTAAAGAGAATGATAACATGGAGGGTACTGCCAGCAAATTGCATACCCAACAGTTGCATCATTAACATTTACAAGAAGGGTGACTGTATAACCCCGCACATAGATCACCACGACTTTGTCAGACCTTTTTGCACAGTTTCTTTTCTCAACGAGTGTAATATCATGTTCGGATCTGACCTCCGGATAGCAGGCCCAGGTGAGTTCTGAGGCCAGTAAAGATACCATTACCAGTAGATTTCGTCATGATACTTAAAGGCAATGGAGCAGATGTCGCTAAACATTGCATACCGGGAGTACCCATGAAGCGGATCTCAGTTACTTTTAGAAGGATGGATGACAGGAAAGCACCCTACCACTTCCAGCCAGACCCGGAGCTAGAGAGCCTCCGGCCTTACGAGCTGTGAGTTACATGGAAAATATCACACCTCCAACGTACATCCATACGGCATCCTTTGCAAGGATGGCTTGGAAGGTGATGTTATTGACCGTGTACCTCACTATTCAGACATGGATTTTTGATAGATGCCTTTTTGGATGGATCGACAAAGATCATACATAGTCCGTTTTGAGTCTATATGGATTGTATGAGATGTATTCCAGATCGAGTTGTATGATGTATCTTCAATATGATTGGAATGAAAGTGACCATGTCACATTTTTGGCCTTCACCTCTTTTGTGCAAGTTAACTGAGAAACGCCATTAAAGTTAAATGAACTTCGAACAAAGAACAGAAAAGAAACAAAAAAAAATAAAAGAAAACTTTCCTTAAAAATCTAAAAAATGATGAACACCAAATTCGCATGAACATTAAATGAATGATAAAATAAATTTGAATCGTTAACAGACAAACAAAATGAACATAAATTTCAAATCGAACCTCAATCAAATTTCAAATTCAATCTTTCCAAATTTCAAATCGAATCTCAATCAAATTCAAACTCAACCTTCCAAATCTGAAATCCAAACCATTCTACTCTCTCCCTTGTCTGGGATGAAAGCGGTCGATTCCATTGACACGGATCGAATCTGATGGCGAGGAATTGTATCCAATCCAAACCAGCAACTTCCGATCAACTCTTTTGAATGGGATACGTAGCATCTACATATTCCCTCCTAATCTATTTCCTTCCATGAAAGTCTTTTACAACTTTCATAAAATTCTCGAAACACCAAAATTTCACACTGCAAATCTTTGCAAAATCAATTACATCAAAATCCAATTCTTGGGGTTGAGGATTTTACATCCGAGACTGCATTGCTTTAGGATTTTTTCCCTATCACAATGAAATACATCAAAATCAAATTCTTGGGGTTGAGGATTTTACATCCGAGACCGCATTGCTTTAGGATTCTTTCCCTATCACAATGAAATACATCAAAATCAAATTCTTGGGGTCGAGGATTTTACATCCGAGACCGCATTGCTTTAGGATTCTTTCCCTATCGCAATGAAATACATCAAAATCGAATTCTTGGGGCCGAGGATTTTACATCCGAGACCGCATTGCTTTAGGATTATTTCCCTATCGCAATGAAATACATCAAAATCAAATTCTTGGGGTCGAGGATTTTACATCCGAGACCGCATTGCTTTAGGATTCTTTCCCTATCGCAATGAAATACATCAAAATCAAATTCTTGGGGTCGAGGATTTTACATCCGAGACCGCATCGTTTAGGATTCTTTCCCTATCGCAATGAAATACATCAAAATCAAATTCTTGGGGTCGAGGATTTTACATTCGAGACCGCATTGCTTTAGGATTCTTTCCCTATCGCAATGAAATACATCAAAATCGAATTCTTGGGCCGAGGATTTTACATCCGAGATCGCATCGCTTTAGGATTCTTTCCTTATCGCAATGAAATACATCAAAATCAAACTCTTGAGGTTAAGGATTTTACATCCAATACCGCATTGCTCTGAGATCTCTCCTCGTTGCAATGATTCAATCCAATCAATTCAATTTTTTTTTGAGGTTGAAGATGTTACATCTAAAACCACAAAATTTCAATTCTCATTTTAAATCAAATCCCTTCAAATTAATCTTAACAAAACTTCAATCTAAATTGAAATTCAAGCTAAAATCTAAGCTTAAACATTAAAACTTAAACTGAAACAAAATAAAATCTAAATTGAAATTCCCCCAAATCATATGATTTGGGATTCACTTCCTTCTCCTTTCCCCAGCGAGAGTTCAGGAATCTCCAGTCTCAGAGATATACTTGACACTCCCCAGCGGAAACTCTTCTACTTTGTCCTAAGTTTGTTACTTGGACTTTTGTGTTGATTTTGTTGATCACTTCGGTCAACACCAATACGCGCGGTGTGCTCCGTCAGCTCACCACACCAATTGGGGGTCCATTTGTTGACCTCATTTTTGATGAGGTCTTCTCTTCTTCTCTTTAGTACTTTAGGATCTAGCCTTCAGGCTTTTCCTTCGACTATCTTAGAGGATTAGAATTGGGGCCCACCACCTAGAATTTCAAACCACTTCTTAACTCCTCGCAAACTCCACAAACTCGACCGTAGACCCCTAATCACCTAGAGGGTTGAAATCAAATGTGGAAGTTTAAAGGATGAGTTCCTATAGGACTCTTTGGCCTTAGGACCGCCCCAGGTAGCTCGGTCGCAGTGAAGGGCTGACTTACACACACACTACACCTATACACTACACTTTCACACATCTCCTAAAAACACACCCATACCTAACTTGACCTCCTAACTCATAAAGGTGATTCACATGGATGGTCCTTAACCCCTAAGCCCTTGACTAAGAGGGTTAGGAACAAAATAGTGGATCCCTCAAATGAGTCCCTTCTTGGCTCATGTGGGCTTGATATGGCTTCATGGCTCAACCAAAATGATTTCATTCCACTTACAATTATTTAATCTTCAATTTTCCAAATTTTCAATTTTTGACCCCCGGGACCCTACACCCGCCTAGCCTACCCAAAACCCTTAAAATTACCCAAATTTTCCAAAAATCTCCAAATCACCCAAAATTCCTCAAGACCAATCCCAAACATTCCCACATTACTAAAATTGATCATTCATAGCCAAAAATACCAAAAATTCCAAAAATACCTCCCAATACCCTCCAAATACCCAAAATGCCCCTCTTGACCAAAAAATCCAAAAATTCATAAAATTCCCAGAAAATTCTAGAAAATCCCAAATATTCCCAATTTCATTTTGTCCAACTACACCATGGGCCAATTGTGTCAATTTACCCCACTTTTATCAAAACCCCCAATTTGACCCATTTTAACCCAAAGTGAACTCAATGTCAAGCCTAACCTACCCAATTGACCCAAATTCTGATCCAATTCAATTCTAAACTTCAATTCAACATTCCCAACACCAATCTAGACTAAATACAAGTCCAATTTGATTGACATTTGAATCCAATTTCACTTTTGACCTTAAAGCCCAATTTGAACCCATGACCCAAACCTAACCTAAACTAACCCAATTCAACTCCAATTAATCCCAAACCTTTTCTAAACCTTCCTTAACATCCCCACAAAAAAAATACTAACATGATTTACCCAAAATTTAGACCCAAACCCCACTCAAATTCAACCCAAAGCTAAAAGGCCCAATTTTGACCTAAACCCAAACCTAACTCAAATAAGCCCAAACCCCAAAATCAAAACCCAACCAAAGCCAAAACTTCTTTGAAACACTCCCATAAACATTTTCCAACATTTATTTTACATAAATTTCAACCCTAGCCCAACATTAGCCCAAGTTAGCCCAATTTGACCTATATTGGCCCATTCACCAAAGAAGCCAAAAATTCAAACCAATTCTACTCCAAATCACACCAAATTGATTCGAAACCATTCATGAAACATTCCTAAACTAAATTCAACACTTATTGGATCCAATCCTTTGCAAAATTCCCATCATAAAATCTATTTTTTTAAAATCCAAAACCCACTTCCATAAATCACTATAAAAGCCCACCTTCACTAAATTTCAAAGGCCCAAAGCCCACATCACAATCCTATATCATCATTCATTTGATAAAACCATCTCCTAAGTCGTAAATCAATCATCAAATAAATCCAAATCAAGCCATATGCCAAATCCCATCAAATCACCCCAAAATTACCAAAATTTCCAAATTCCATTTTCATGAAATTGACCAAGCTTTTCCCCAAGCCAAAGATAAGCCATGAAGCCACTCTTAAGCCACATGTAAGCCATGTGAGTTGCTCACATGTGACCTTACCACATTTGGCAAAAGGAGGGCCCCCTTTCCTAATCCTTCTTAAACCCTTTTTACCTTAAGCATGTCACACACTAAACCATGCTTAGCCACCTCATCATGGATGAAGACCACACCATTTTCTCTTGGCCGACCCAAGTGATCCTTTTCGCCCAAAACCAGGCCTTGGGTGGTGAACCTAGCCCAAAATCATGGGTTGACTCATTTGAACCCAAAATAGCCTTCCCTCCATTCCATTTCAATCCAAGCTCTTTACACATGGCATTGGCCACCGGATCGCACTAAGCCCCACCCCGACCTCCACGACCTCGAGGGTGACCCGACCACGGCCGGCCGACCACCACAGCCGCCGGAAACCACCAGGCCGAGAGCACCCATGTAAGCCAAAGTTTGGAATTCCCACTCGTCGAGCCGCCACATGCTCAATGGCCATCATGGCCGTTCTTCCCTTGACCTAAGCAGCTGATCCCAAGCCTTAAACCCCCCTGGGAGGCCCTCCACCCTCTCCTATTTAAACCTCATCTCCTCTGGGCCATGAGAGGTGCTGAACCAGACCTTACTAAAACCCTGCCAAAATTGCTCCAGACCACTCTCCATACTTAGAGCAGTTGATCCCCAATGACAATTTGCCCTAATCCCCACCAACAGAGCCCAATTTCTCAGCCAAAATTCCACCCAAAACCAGGATACTTCTCCACAGTGGATCAATCCTCAAATTGATTGGTCCTACACCTTCACCGCATCAGGGAAGAGGTCCACCAGCAAAAGCCCCCTCTCCGAGCCACCCATCCGTTCCGGACTCCAAGCTTTGTGATCGGGCTTGGTCGAAATCATACCTAGGAAATTCACTGCGACCGAGAGACTTCATCCGGAGCTTGTCGGGACCCAATCGAAGGTGACACAACCCTCGGATCGAAGCCACACTTCTCCGAGCAAAGGTATGAGCTAACTCTTTATCCCGAGCTTCTGGAGATACTCCATTTCAAATGCTTTAATTTCAATGCATGATCACCATATAGATGTATTTGTCTCTTCAAGACGAATCCATAGAGCACAAGAACACGAAAATTCGTTGAGAAATGAGTGAGTTCTTAGGGTTTTAGTGTGGACGGCTCTCGGGTGAGAACGGCTGGGGACGATGAACGGATGCCGTTCATTCCATACACGTGCGGACGGACGGCTCAGATCTGGTCGGATCGGCAGATGATATGCGGAAGCCGGGACCCGGGCTGCTGACTCAAATGGCGGCGTCGAATGGCAGCGCGACACGCGGCATTTCGGAGCTGTCGAGGATGGCGTGGCGCCGCGTGGATAATTAGAAAATTAGGGTATTTTTGATTTATTTAATTCCCCTAAACTTTAAAAATGCATAACTTTGTATAGGAAAATCAGAAAAATAAAATAAAAATACCTCTCGCTCGCTGAACGGAGGAGAATAATGTGGAAAAGAAATCATTTAATTTCATCAAGTATTTTATTTTTAATGATTTATTTACCCTCTATATTGTTTTAATTCTCCATGTATATAAGAAATTCACCATGACATGAGACCATAGGGCTTTTGAAGCCTCTGAATTTGAGAACATTCCTTGAATTTTCCAAAGTCAGAGGCCACCCCTATGAGAAGTTATTGATTTTTCAAATTCATGTTGCTGTTTTGAGTATTTTAAATCCAATAATTAGCATGTTGTGAAATAAATTCTAGGAAAATTTGAGGATGTTTCTTACGACCAGAGGACCCTAGGAAAAATAGGTTTTGAATTAATCCACTTGAATAACCCTAATCAGCTTAAACACCCAAAATAGGTCCCTAATTAATTAGAGCTAATCATACATCCAATTGACTTGAAATCAATTCTCCACTGACCTTTAGGATCAGAGGAATCCATCATAAAAATTTGAAGTCAAATGGACTTGATTAGCCCTACTAAATGGGTTGATTAAGCCATTTAGCCAATTTAAACTTTAAAAAATCCCTAACTTTCAAAATACTTTTCAAAAATTCACTAAATTGGTTTTGGAGCCTCTCTGATATCAGGGGAATTTAAGAAAAATAAAATTGTAATTTTCTAAAAAAGTTGATTTTTTGTATTATTTTAATATTTTAATAATTAAAAAAATAATAAAAATCACAAAAATAATAAAATTCACCAAAATGTTATATTTTGAATTTTAATCACTTAGGAACAAACCCCATATTTTTTCTTAGGTCTATTTGATGAGATATTAAATTTTAAAGCCCTAAGGTAATTTTAAAATTAAAAAAATGTATTTTTTAGCATTTCCACTAAAATAATTCTAATAAATCAAAGAAAAATCAGAAAATTGTAAAAATTGATTCTCTGATTTCCTTGATATTAGAGAGATTTTTGAAAAATATAAAATTCATTTTTCAACCTTTATTTTATTTTTAAATTAATTAATACTCCAAAACTCAAAAAAATTATAATAAAAAGAATATAATTCAAAAAATCACCAAAATTGGTCCAAGTGGTCCGCTAGTCATTAGGAATGTCCCATAATTTTCTTAAGGATAGAAACTTTCCTTTGGTCATATTATTCAATTTTCCTTGGAAATCTCTATTTTCCACTAAAAATAATTACATAAATAAATTAAATACAGAAAAATCACATTTTCTCCTCTCATGTCTTTATTGACATATGAGTGAAGTCACATAAAAATTTCAAGTTCATTTAAGCTCAATTTAGTGAGTTATGAAATTATTAAGCTTGAAGGGCAAAATGGTAATTAAAATTTTAATCCTTAATTAAAACCTTAGGCTTAATAAAATTAAAAAGTAAAATATTTGATCTTAATCTAATTTGGATGATTGAAACTTAAATAATTAAAGGGTAGAAACATATTAAACAATTAAAAAAATATTTAAAATAAACCTTAATTAAATAATTGATTAAATTTGGAAGAATAATAAAATTGGAATTATTAAAATAGGGATATTATTAGGAAGAGATTTGTTCTGTAATTTAAGAATCCCTAAATTAATCATCTCAATAATATTTAATTCCTAATTAAAATGATAATCCAAATTTAAGATTTAAAATGCTAAAAGACTTAATCATTAAATTAAATTAAAGTTAAATTATTTAAATTAAACTCCTTTAAAATTTTTAATTAAATTAAATTAAACAAATTAAAATTAAATTAAATTAAATTAAATTAAATTAAAACATATTAAATTAAAATTAAATTAAATTAAATCAAATTAAATTAAAACAAATTAAATTAAATAAAATTAAATTAAATTAAAATTAAACTAAAATTAAATTAAATTAAATTAAATTAAATTAAATCAAATTAAATCAAGTCAAATTAAATTAAATTAAATTAAATCATATCAAATTAAATTAAATTGAATTAAATTAAAATAAAAAAATCAAGTTAAAGTTAAAATTAATTTAAATTAAATAAATTAAATTAAAACTGAAACTAAACCAAATTAAATTAAATTAAAGTTAAATTAAATTAAGTTAAAAATAACATCACCTAAGACATAAAGAAATTCAAAAATAAATATGAAGCAATCTCGAACACTATTCCAAATTTAAACCCGTTAACTGAAATTAAATTAAATCACAAACCATTTGAACATCAATTTGCCCTCGAAAACTTTTGTTGTCATAACTCCTAAACAGAACGTTAAATGAAATGTTACTTCCCTCATAGGATATTCAAATGTCCTAGTTCACTGAGTAAGATAACAATAAAATTTAACTAAACCTCGGACGATTACTTCACCTGATTGATTAAACTCATCTGGACTTAAAACAATTCTAGCAATATTGAAAAGATGTTTAAGATTCTTCTTAAGCACTTCCTCAATATGATAGGATGTTTATAAGAACAATTGAACTTAATTGTTCTTCGATGAAGAAAATCGTCCTCAAACCAAAACACAAGAACCTAGACGTCATAGGAGATGACTAGCTATAGGATTAAGAACTTGGTAGAAAACCATAACCCTTCCCTTAGCTTTACCTAGAAACTTGCTTAAATATTCTAATTGTGTTTTAAGTGCAGCCTGGGATGACGGAAAGACCCTCCAGGTACGCTTTTATTTTATTGCAATTTACTTTCTTGCAATGTACTTTATTGCAAATGCACTTTACTTTTCTTGCATGATAAAGAACTGTTGCATGAAAACCCACACCTTTAGGATAGCCCCTAAAACTGAAACCCAAACAAAATTAAAAGTCATTGCAAGATAAAATTCACCGCCACAACATTTCAAAATATAAAACAACTCAAAATTTAATCACAAACAGAACACAAAACTGCAATTACAACTAAATTAAAACGTCTTGTTGGATGATCGGGAATACCTCAGATGATGTAAGCTACGTGTTGCTAACGGGATTGCCCACGGTCTAAATGAAAGTGTGGAACTCATTTAGTTGAGTTTAGCAAATTCATCTAGACTAAGTGAATCCGATAAAAATAATGATGCCGGAAGGATGGAACCGTGGGATCTTAACCTAGTGTTGTTATAATCAACTTTAAGATTTGTTTTAATTAAAACATAAAAAAACACTTGGAAATTAAGATTTTCTCTAAACCAAAACACTTTTCTCATCTCCTGATTTATGACTTCTATAACTAAACCTCTGCAACAACAAGGAGCTTGGAGCACAGTGGGCAGCACGACCATCGTCATCAGCAAAACTCGGATCTACTTCAGCAAAACCAATCTTAGAATTAAATAACCAAGCCATAGGATTTCGAGGTAGTTTGCCTAGTGCAACATAAATCCTCAGCTCTTCGTTAGGCATTTGCATGATCATGTCATGTAAATTAAGCCCTAACCGGTCTTAGGACTCCGAGGTAGTCGTTTGATACGACATAAACCCTCACATCTTCCAGGATATTTGTGTGATCATATCATATGAATATAAGTCCAAATTAATTAAAATTGGCAAGATCAAAACATTAAACAAACATTAGGACTTTCCTAAATCCAAGCCAAACAATAGGATAGTTGGAAATTACCGAAGTTCGCTTCGAATCCGTGATTTCTCCTACCTTTCTTCCTTTCGAATTCCCAAAACAAAATGTTCCAAACTCGATCCATTCCCTATCGAAATTCCAAAATTCAATCCTTTCGAAAGACTTAAACTTTGAAATTCTCGAGAGCAGTAACTACCGATTATTATCGAGAGTTTTCTTAGGTGATTCCCGTCACTTAAGATATAATTAACTATAGTGGCTTGCCCTTATAGGGAATTTTAAGAACCCAGGTAATATAAACCCTGTTTAATGCTTTCATATTAAGCAGGGGAATTTGTCGGCTTATAAAATTGGTTCGCAGACCAAACGGATGTCATAAATCTTTTAGTTTATTTAATCGAGCCCTATCATCAAGCAATGTGTCTATTCTTCGGGGTAGATATGCGGTTTGTGATGCGGTGCTCGTTTATATAAACTATTTGGGATCTGAGATCGGTTTGATTTCATATCTAAAAATTTTCAAATTTAACATTATTTTCAAAATCAAATACTACTTTTCAAATTATTTATTTAAATTAAATTAAAAGTTCGCCGACAATTTCTGTTAGGCGACCCCCTTTTTCAAAATAAAACACACAACCTAAAAAATATGCCGACATATTTCTGGCGACTCCGCTGGGGACAATTCCTCTCTCCATTTTAATCAGACAATTCTACTTTCAAAAATTGGTAGTGTATCCATGTTCCTAGTAGATAAAACTACCCTTCTTTCCGTTGGAATACTGTGTTCATTTCTACCTTGAACTAGTATAGCCAACATTCTCTCAGATTTAGGAGCCACTGTTTAGACACCCCTAAACAGAGAGGTTCCGAGATCCTTTTACCTCATTTCTGAGGTGCGGGTGGACCCCCAATAGGTATTAGTTTAGGAGCGGTCTTGCGGGTCGAGAAGTTTCTACAAGACTTTCTCTTCCTTTTCCAGTTCCTAATCAATTCCTTTTACTCTTCCTACAGCTCTCCTTCTTTTAATAATTCTCCTCCCTAACGAAAAAATCTTTCCGAAAAGACAATTTTCCTTTAATACCACAAATACACTAAGATAAACAGAAATGTGTTCGAACTCTTTCTTTTTCGTCATAAGTTATACGATAAGAAGAAGCACGATTCGGTGGACTAACACTTGAATCCGCCCTACGAAATGGAAGCCCCGAACCGATCTTCTCCTTCGTCAACGGATCGGACTCCGGCCGTGTTCAAGGACGAACTGCTCGACAATGGAATCATTCGATTCGGACAAGGATTCGGGGACACCGACATCAAAATCCCCGACGTCACTCTCTTTTCACTCACAAGCAAAGTACCGGAACCGAGAAGCCGTTGATTGAGTTTAACCTCAAGTCAACTCATGAATTCCCTCCTCTGCAAAAGATTCCAACTGAGAGGAATATTGTTGTTCGCAGAAGGACTGTTGTTGCTACCCCCACTGGTCTAGTTGTCTCTGCACCTACCCCAGGTTCTGCCAAACTAAAGGGAAAGGAAATTCAGAACAATGATGAACCTGTTACCGTGTAGGGTACAGATCTCCCTGTGAAACCTTTTATTTTTGAAATCGGGTCCAGCTCGAGAATTCCATCGCCGACACGGACTCGTAGAAGGAACGAAGTAGAAGGATTGCTGCGAGAAGCCGGAGCAGCCGAAGTTGCTTTCCTGAAGAAATCCCGGAACCGCCCGAGTATACACCGCCGCTCGAATACATACCACTTTTGGAAGGAAGCGAGTTCCATCTCCTCTCCGCCGCAGAGGATGAAGAAAATGTTCGTAAGATTCGTCGCCGCATTGCCTCGACCCGTATATTACAACGATAGCCGTAAGAAAAGGGCTAGAATTACGCCATTTGCTCGACTGCAAACCTCGATAGAAAAGTTAGCAAAGAAAGAAAAATGCCCCGTGTCGGAGATTTTAAGAAGGATAGGGCGGGTGCGGCCAAGTCCCGTCTCGGGCCGCGAGTGGAACCTCGCTATCGTCGCGGAAAAGCCAAATAAGAGAATGAAAGCTAGTCCACCTATCGTTGTTTCGGGACTACGGATTAGGGAGGATACCACCTTCCAAGCATTTGGCCGACGGACCATCCGGTCCTAGACCTTCGCTCGCTAGAAGGATGGTATGGCGTCCCACTACTGGACAATTAAGATTAAAAAAATAGCCTGAGAAGGAAATTCTCGTCAGGAGACTTGAGTCCGAAGGAAGTGCTACTGCAGTAAAGAGGACTCAAGAGAAGGAAACCCGACAGTTATCACATGACAACTGCAAGGATGTACAGAAAAGACCACTAGAAGATGCTATGGAAAAGCTAAGAATTGATATTCGGCGATTAGCAAAGGAAAGAGAAGAGAAATTCGGCGATGAGATTGATTCGTCAGAGTTCATGGATGATGAATATGCAGAAATTAACATGGTCAAAACACGAGCTTCGTCGGCTTCATAAGGTGCCCCTGCAGCCGCAGAAAGAGAGGAGCCGGAAGTAATGAGGAGGCAGCTTCAAGAGAAAGATGATATGATCGCCCAAATGGCAGAAAGGATGGAAGAGATGGTCGTAGCCCTAGCCACTCTCCGGAGTCGAGTGCAACCCCAAAGAGAAACACCCCCAGAAGTCATTCACATTGTAGACGGAGGAAAGGAGATTACATCCGTCAACGGGGATGATCAGTTAAAGAAAGATGCAACACAAAGCATGATTCTGGAAAAGGATATCAAGAACTTGGTGGAACAGCAGGTGCGAGAAGCCTTGGCACAATCAAAGAGCGGGACATCCATTCGGACGGGTAGACCTTACCCCGAAGAATTCGACGCTGTCCAATATCCAAAAGGCTTCGTACCACCTCTGTTCAAGACCTTTGATGGAACCAGAAACCCTCGGTAGCATGTTGCACATTTTCGTGCCAGTTGTTGCAATGCCGGCGGAAGTGATGCCTTACTCTTCAGACAATTTGTCAGCAGCCTATCAGGAATCGCCTTTGATTGGTATGCAGAATTACCGAACAGTTCGGTGAAGACATTTTTAGAACTAGAGAACCTCTTCATCAAGCGATTTGCCGAAGCTCAGCACCACATCACTATAGGTGATTTAGTGGTAGAGAAGCAGAAACCCAACGAAACTTTGGTGGACTACATACTTCGATGGAGGAACCTAAGTATGAAGTGTGAGCCATAACTACAAGAACAACATGCAGTCGGCATTTTACTTAAGAGCATTCATGGCCCGATAGCACTTCTCCTCAAGGGATTTACTATTAAGACTTTCGAGAAGTTGTTAAGCAAGGCCGGAAGATTGCAAGAGGAGGCGAAGCAATTAAGTTTCACCGACACAACAGACAAACAGAAGCCCGTGAAAACTTTTGAAAAGAAGTCTGGGATCGTTGCAGCAGTCGATAAAGGCAAGCAACCGATACAAATATCGTCAAAACGGCCGCAGACAACCTCAACGTAATTACCAGCAACCCCGACCCAGCTATCAGTCATCTCAACAGTATGAACAACCGCCTCGTCCACGGCAGTACGTTAAGAGAGCTTCGGAGCGGGGAGTATCCGTTCAAGAATGAGGCAGTGCCGAAAATGTTCGCGATCTGATGAAGACTCCAGATTTCCAACTGCCATAACCTAAGAGGCCAGAAGAAGTCGACAAGAAAGGTGATCCCAACTTTTGCCCTTACCACCGGATGCTTGGGCATAAGATAGAAGATTGTATTACCTTCAAAAGTTGGCTCAACGACAATCTGCGGAAAGGGAATATAACGATCCCGAAGGAGTACATGAAGGAACCCCAGAAAGGAGGTTCCGTCAATGTTATCTCGACGGATCTCATTATGCCAATAGACCCCTATGCGACTGAGGATGGATGGGCTACCGCTTGGACAAGGTCTTCGAAAAATATTTTGGATCACATCCAAACCGCTTCGATGCGAGCCTCATTCAGAGTTTGAAACCTATTAAGTTGACACTATCACTTGCGATAGAAGAACCACCTCAACAGGAGACGATTGAAGAGAAGAAGAAAATCGACGAAGAAGAGAAGACCGAGGCTCTTAAGGCTAGACTAGGGGCTGCTTATCCTAGGATAGTTGTTTCTGATTCGGGGGAGAAATTTCTCGAACCTCTGACTCTATATGATTATTTGCTCACTCCGGTGGGATCTTATAATGATAAGGGTTATGGCGTTGGCTACGTTTTGACTGTTTCTAACGATTACGTAACTAGCGACAATTCAGACATCTATTCCGATACAAATGACAATTCTCAAATCATACACAATCTCGACGGTCACAATGACGAGGAAGACATCCATCAAGGAGGCTACAAGAGTTCAACGAGCAATGAATATATTTGCGATTTTCGAGGCGCTCCAGTCACAATAGAGTTAGAGCCTTCAGACTTCGAAGCTAATCTAGAAGAACCTGTCATTCCGATTCAGGAAGAAACACCAGCAAACTCAATACTGGATTCAGGAGAAATTACAGAAGTCAACTTAAGAAGTGGAAGAGTTCTACCTCCGAGAATGGGTCCAAAGGACAAAGGAAAGCGGTGGTTGTTCGGGAAGAACCAACCCAGCGAGAGGAAATACCCATTCGGGAAGAAATCGAGACATATGGAAATAAAGTGGACTACAACGTGCTAGCCCATCTTAGGAAATTACCGGCCAACCGAGCATCTACGACGCTCTCATCTTATCAAAGGAGATGAGAGAAGCTCGATCAAGGCCTTACTTCGATCCGAAAATTTGCTTAGCTCAAATGGCCGGAGATTCCTTAGATGAGGTTTGTTCGTTAAAGGAACAACGAGGCGTCACCTTCATGGACAATGACCTACTACTTGGGACGACGGACCACAACCGACCGTTGTACATTTCGATTACAATTGGGAAGTTTACACTCTCCGGAGTATTGGTGGATCCGGGAGCATCAATCAACATAATGAATCTTCGAACGCTAGCATATTTGGAAATTGATGCTCGCGAGCTTGAAGCGTACAAAATGTTATTAAGAGGATTTAACCGTAAAGGAGAAAGAGCCCTCGGATCAATAACACTACTAATGAAGACCGGTGACTTAGCAAAGACAACCACAAAATTTCACATAATTGATTCAGAAACGTCATTCAACGCTCTACTGGGCCGACCATGGATACATGAAAACAGGATGGTACCATCATCTCTACATCAGTGCATCAAATACTACGATGGAGGGGAACAAAGTGCATCAAAGGTGACTTACAACCATTCTTCGTACATGAAATTGGAATCCATGAAGATGCAGCTTATTATGCACCTCCGAAGAAAACAATCTTCTCCAGAAATACCATAACAAATGAAGCAAAGGAAATCCGGGATGACAAAGAACAGAAATACCATAACAAATGAAGCAAAGGAAATTCGGGATGACAAAGAACCTGAAGTTCTAGTCCAACAGTCACTCACCACTCCCTTACGGCGAGATGGTGAAGGTTTCTCCACAACTCGCATCTGAGGTCGAAGCTGGGGATGAGGTCGTGGCAGAGACGTTAGGACAGTTGGACGAGAAAACCAGCCATCAATGTTGATTGGGAAGATAGTTCGAAGAAGAAAAAGAGATCAAACAAGAAGCAGCGACAATAAGTCGGAAGAAGCCACAATTCGAGGATCCCTCTCGAAGATGAAAAGAATGAAGAATATAAATCGATGTACGAGAAGATTAACCACTATGTACATACTATGACCCTGACCCCGATCCATTCTAATAAGATCGAGGGTATGGTGGTCAAAGAGGTACGTAGCGGCGGTGCAAAGCCAATCAAATTCTACCGTGGTGCTCCTTCCTCCAAAACTGAAAATAATGTACAATTTGAAGATGTCACTTCATCAGAATTAATGGAATTACCTTTTGAGTGGTACTCTCCCTGTGTCCAAATATCCAAGTCATGAATTAAGATGAGGGAATGTTGACACATATGATCCTCTCCCTCATTCTCATGATTTGCCATCATGAGACTTATCTTGGTAATCTTAGCTTGTTCTTCCCCTATTTGTTAATCCATGATGAGGATAAGGCTTCTTAGATCCACCTCCCTCATATGAATTCATGGGCCATTTAATGAATTAGGGATGAGATGACACATATGCCTTCTCATTCATAAATTTCATAATTTGCTCATGATGACCCTAATTATGTTTAGGATAAGGGTTAAATGAGTCCTTCTCTTATTGGATGGAGGTGGAGGTGAGTGACGAGCTCACCATGTCTTCCTTCCATGTTTAATGAAGGAATGACACATAATTCCCCCCTTCATGATGGCTTCATGATGTTTTTTTGTCTTTTGTCAAAGGGGTGACATATAATCCTCTTCATTCCATTTTTTATGCTTTGATCATGATGACCTTAATCATGTAATGGATAAGGGTTTAGATAGGTTTTTCTCTCATTTGATGAAGATGGAGGTGAGTGATGATTTCACCACATCTTCATTCCATAATTTATGAAAAAATAACACATATGCCATCTCATTCCCAATTTTTATAATTTGGTCATCATGAACCTAATTATGTATGGGATAAGTGTGGGTCTTTATCCCATTGGTTGGAGGTGGCGGTGAGTGATGACTTAACCATGTCATTCCTTAAGCATTTTATGAAGGAGTGACACCTCCTTTACCTCTTCATGATGGCTTCGTGATGATTTTTTTGTCTTTTGTCAAATATGATGTGTCATGAGTTATAATAGGTCTCATGGGTCATGGGTGACCCATGGGCAACCCTACATGTGTTTAATTTGATTCTAAAAATCATTATGGGTTTTAGATGTCATATGTGATGTTATTCATGTGATGTCATGTGTGATGTCATATTTGATGTCATATGTGATGTCATGTGTGATGACATATTTTATGTCATGTGTGATGTCATATATGATGTTATTAATTTTATTTTAGGGTTATGTGATTATAATTTCATTTTAAATTAATTATGTAATTAATTAAAATGTATGAAATTATAATATTAACCCATAAATTTGTCAAAATGATTTTGGGTGTTGACCATTTGACTAATTTTATCATTGGGTTCAAAATTGACTATTTTGACCCAAGTTGACCAAAGTCGACCAAAGTTGACCAAGGTTGACCTGTTGACCATAGTTGACTATGGTTTGTCAGGGTTGACCAAAGTTGACCATGGTTGACTAGGGTTGACTAAAGTTGACCATGGTTGACTAATTTAGGTCCAGGGTTGACCTTTGGGTCAATGTGGTGGTCATTAGCTCATGGATTGACCATTTTGACCAAGTTTGACCATTTAGGTCAAAGGTTAACTAATGTGGTCAATGTGGTGGTCTTTTGGTCATGGATTGACCATTTTGACCAAGTTTTACCATTTAGGTTATTGGTTTGACCATTGGTCAATTTGGTGGTCATTAGGTCATGAATTGACCATTTTGACGAAATATGACCATCTTAGGTCAAGGGTTGACCATATGGTCAACATTGTGGTCATTAGGTCCAAGATTAATCATTTTTACCAAGTTTGACCAAATGGTCAAGGGTTGACCTGGTGGTCAATGTGGCGGTCATTTGGTTATGAATTGACCATTTAGACCATATTTGACCATTTTGGTCAAGGTTTGACTACTTTGGTCAATGTGATGGTCATTGGGTCATGAATTAACCATTTTGACCTAATTTGACCATTTAGGTCAAGAGTTGACCAAATCAGGGTGTGTCATTGCTGGTGTGATCATTTTAAAATGTCAAGAAATCCCTAAAGAGTTTAAATGGGTTAATATTGGTAGACCTCCTCCTATGATGTATTTAATGACCATAGTGATCATTAGGTCTGTAAAGAGGTGTCTGGGGATCTTGAGCCAGTGAAGAAGGCTTAAGACATGTCTTATCTATGAGTGTCAATTTGGTTCATCATAAAAGTGGGGTCAACAGACTATTTCAAAGTAACAAGGGTTCACATGAGAACGCATGTATGCATACTTGAAAAAGAACCCAAATTCACATGATAACAAACTAAACCTTTTCTAAGAGACCTTTCATGGATCTAAGCTCAGGGATGGTGATTTGTACTAACCTCTTACACAAAATAATAAAAAGCCCACTTTCATTTGCTTGACAAAAACATGACGAGTTTTCCATGGAGAAAAATCTTCATAACCTTGGGAATGAAAGAAATTTCTTCATAGACTAGGTTTAAAAGTCTTAAAATTTCTATTAAAGACGAAGTTGATAGTGAAAAATGCTTGATTACTACAATCTAGAATATCATGGGTTAAATGAAGGAGTTTTAGAAAGCCCTCATGGACCTTTGGGAGACAAAGAAAAAGAATTTTTCACCTAAAGTATCATCTAACATTAACTTACCCAAACTTTTTAACATCGACCTAAAAGCTTTCAACAAAGAAGAAAACAAAGCTTGAATAGATCCCACCACTACGACAGTTGATTTTGTGTTCTCTTTTCTCCAAGCCATTCTTCGTGCAAAGAGGTAGATAACCTTCTTCTTCTCTAAATAAATTTTGGGAAAATCTTTTTTTCTTGCTCTCAAGTTATGTAGAAGTAGATGTCAGCCGTTTTAAATTTTGAAAGGATGTGATTTTAAAATGTAGCTTAGATTTAAAATAGTTTAATTTAAAATAATGGGATATAACTTTTGGAAAATAGTAATATAGTTTCGAAATAATGAAACGACATACCGTACATTCAATGGCTTAGATAAATCGAGTGTAACACTACAAGTAATGCATTTATCCTGAAGGGTAATTTTGACCTCATTTTTGATGAGGCCTTCTCTTCTTCTTTTTAGTACTTAGGATCTAGCCTTAGGCTTTTTCTTTGACTATCTTAGAAGACTAGAATTGGGATCCACCTCCTAGAATTTCAAACCACTTCTTAACTCCCCGCAAACTCCACAAACTTGATCGTAGACCCCTAATCACCTAGAGGGTTGAAATCAAATGTGGAAGTTTAAAGGATGAGTTCCTATAGGACTTTTTGGCCTTAGGACCGCCTACGGGTGGCCCGGTCCAGTGAAGGGGCTGACTTACACACACACTACACTCATACACTACACTTTCACACACCTCCTAAAACCAAACCTATACCTAACTTGACCTCACGACTCATGTAGGTGATTCACATGGATGGTCCTTAACCCTAAGCCCTTGGCTAAGAGGGTTAGGAACAACATAGTAAATGCCTCAAATGAGTCCCTTCATGACTCATGTGGGCTTGATGTGGCTTCATGGCTCAACCAAAATGATTTCATTCCACTCAAATTTACCCAATTTTCAATTTTCCAAATTTTCAATTTTTGACCCCCCGGGACCCTACACCTGCCTAACTTACCCAATGTCATTGAAATTACCCAAACTTTTCAAAATTTCCAAATCACCCAAAATTCCCCAAAATCAATCCCAAACATTTCCACATCACTCAAATTGATCATCCATACCCAAAAATACCAAAAATTCCAAAAATACCTCCCAATACCCTCCAAATACCCAAAATACCCCTCTTGACCCAAAAAATTCAAAAATTCAGAAAATTCCCAGAAAATTCCAGAAAATCCCAAATATTCCCAATTTCATTTTGTCCAACTACACCATGGGCTAATTTTGTCAATTTACCCTACTTTTGTCAAAACCCCCAAATTGACCCATTTTAACCCGAAGTGAACCCAATGTCAAACCAAACCTATCCAATTGACCCAAATTCTGGTCCAATTCAATTCTAAACTTCAATTCAACATTCCCAACACCAATCTAGACCAAATCCAAGTCCAATTTGATTGGCATTTGGATCCAATTTCACTTTTGGCCTTAAAGCCCGATTTGGACCCATGACCCAAACCTAACCCAAACTCACCCAATTCAACTCCAATTAACCCCAAATCTTTTCTAAATCTTCCTTAGCATCCCCACAAGCAAAACACTAACATGATTTGCCCAAAATTTAGACCCAAAGCTAAAAGGCCCAATTTTGACCTAAACCCAAACCTAACCCAAATGAGCCCAAACCTCAAAATCAAAGCCCAATCAAAGTCAAAACCTCTTTGAAACACTCCCATAAACATTTCTCAACATTAATTTTACATCAATTTCAACCCTAGCCCAACATTGGCCCAACTTGGCCCACTTGGACCTATATTGTCCCATTCACCAAAAGAACCCAAATTCAACCCAATTCAAACCCAAATCACCCCCAATTTGCTTCAAGTCACTCATGACACATCCATGAGCTAAACCCAACAATTATTTGGCCCAAGCCTTTACCAAAATTTCATCCCAAAATCCATTTTAAAATTCAAAAGCCCATCTTAAACCATTTTAAAAGCCCATCTAAAACCATTTTAAAAAGCCCAAAATCTACCCTAAAGCCCACATGACATCTCCACTTGCCATCCACTTAATAAAAGCCATTCCCTAAGTCCTAAATTCATCATCAAATCATTCCAAATCAAGTTTCATACAAATTTCCATCAAATTACCAAAAATACCTAAAATCTATTTCCATGAAATTGACTCTACTTTTCCCAAGCCAAAGGTGAGCCATGCAAGCCATGGACAAGCCACATGAAGCCATGGAAGGCTTGACATGTGATCAAGCCATTAATGGAAAAAGGAGGGCCCCCTTTCCTAATCCTTCTTAAACCCTTTTTACCTTAAGCATGTCACACACTAAACCATGCTTAGCCACCTCATCATGGATGGAGACCACACCATTCTCTCTTGGGCGACCCAAGTGATCCTTTTCAGCCCAAGACCAGGCCTTGGGTGGTGAACCTAGCCCAAAACCATGGGTTGACTCATTTGAACCCAAAATGGTCTTCCCCCATTCCATTTCAATCCAAGCTCTTTACACATGGCATTTGCCAATTGCTTGCACCAAGTCCCAGCCCTGACCCACCTGACCTTGAGGGTGACCCATGCCTGGCCGGCCGGCCACCAGGCCGCCGGAAAACACCTTGGCCGAGAGCTCACATGTAAGCCAACCTTGGAATTCTCCCTTACTGAGCTGCCCCATCCCCAGTGGCCATTGTAGTTGTTCTTCTCTTGCCAAGAGCAGCTGATCCCAAGCCCTAACTCTCCACAGGAGGCCCTCCACCCTCTCCTATTTAAACACCACCCCTCTCGGCCATTAGAGGTGTCTGAAACAAAACCTTAAGGAAACTCGCGCAAAATTGTTCCGGACTACTCCCCATACACGAGCACTTGATCCCCACTGAAATCCCCCGCCATTTCTTCTCGCGAGCTCGATTTCGGAGTTGAAATCCAAGCCCGAAACCAGGACACTTTTCCACGGTGAGCCAATCCCCAAATTGATTGGTTCTACACCTTCACCGGACTAAGGGAAGGTGTCCACCAGCAAAAGCCCCATCTCCGAGCCACCCAGGTTGCTCCGACCTCCGAAGCTTTGTGATCGGGCTGTGGTCGAAATCCCACCTAGGCAATTCACCGGACCAGGAGACTTCATCCGGAGCTTGTCGGGATCCAATCGAAGGTGCAACAACCCTCGGATCGAAGCCACACTTCTCCGAGCAAAGGTATGGCCTCACTCTTCTTCCCGAGCTTCTGAACATTCTCCATTTCTATTGCGTAAATTTCATCCCACATAAACCGTATGGATGTGTTCGTCTTCTCAAGATGAATCCATAGAGCATAAGAACATGAAAATCCATTGAGTATCGAGTGAGATCTTAGGGATTTAGTGTGGACGGCTCTCGGGTGAGGACGCTAGGGGACGATGAACGGATGCCGTCCATTCAATACACGCGCGGACAGACGGCTCAGATGGCGTCGGACCAGGAGACGGTACGTGAACCGCGGGGCCCGAGCTGCTGACTCAAGCTGCGGCGTCGAATGGGAGCGCGACGCGTGTGCGTTCGGAGATGCCGAGGATGACGCGGCGCCGACTCGGATAAATAGAAAATTAGGGGTATTTTCTATTTATTTAATTCCCTAAACTTGGAAAATTCATAACTTTGTGTAGGAAAATCATAAAAATAAAATAAAAATACCCTCTTGCTCAGTGAACAGAGGAGAATAATGTAGAAAAAAATCATTTAATTTCATCAAGTATTTTATTTTTAATAATTTATTTACTCTCTACATATTTTTAATTCTCCATGCATGTATACAATTCACCATGGCATGAGACCATAGGGCTTTTGAAGCCTCCGAATTTGGGGACATTCCCTGAATTTTCCAAAGTCAGAGGCCATCCCTATGAAAAGTTATTGATTTTTCAAATTCATGTTACTGTTTTGAGTATTTTAATTCCAATAAATAGCATGTTGTGAAATAAATCCTAGGAAAATTTGGTGATGTTCCTTATGACCAGAGGACCCTAGGAAAAATAGGTTTCGAGTTAGTTCTTTTAAAACAACCCTAATTGGCTTAAACACCCAAAATGGATCTCTAATTAATTAGAGCTAACCATACATCAAATTGACTTGAAATCAATTCTCCACTGACCTTTAGGATCAGAGGAACCCACCATAAAAATTTGAGGTCAATTGGACTTGGTTAGCCCTACTAAATGGGTTGATTAAGCCACTTAGTCATTTTAAACTTTAAAAATTCATAACTTTCAAAATATCTTTCAAAAATTCACCAAATTGGTTTTGGATCCTCTCTGATGTTAGGGAAATTTAAGAAAATTAAAATTTCAATTTTCTAAAAAAGTTGATTTTTAATATTATTTTAATATTTTTAATAATTAAAAAATAATAAAAATCACAAAAATAATAAAATTCACCAAAATGTCACATTTTGAATTTTAATCACTTAGGAACAAACCCCATATTTTTCTTAGGTCTATTTAGTGAGATATTAAATTTTAAAGCCCTAAGGTAATTTTAAAATTAAAAAAAAATGTATTTTCTAGCATTTCCACTAAAATAATTCTAATAAATCAAAGAAAAATCAGAAAATTGTAAAAATTGATTCTCTGATTTCCTTGATATCAAAGAAATTTTTGAAAAATATAAAATTTATTTTTCAACCTTTATTTTATTTTTAAATTAATTAATACTCCAAAACTTAAAATAATTATAATAAAAATAATATAATTCAAAAGATCACCAAAATTGGTCCAAGTGGTCCTCTGGTCATTAGGAATGTCCCATAATTTTCTTAAGGACAGAAACTTTCCCTTGGTCATGTTGTTAAATTTTCCTTGGAAATCTCTATTTTCTACCAAAAATAATTATATAAATAAATTAAATACAGAAAAATCACATTTTCTCCTCTCATGTCTTTATTGGCATATGAGTGAAGTCATATAAAAATTTCAAGTTCATTTGAGTTCAATTTAATGAGTTATAAAATTATTAAGCTTAAAGGGCAAAATGGTAATTAAAATTTTAACCCTTAATTAAAACTTTAGGTTTAATAAAAATTAACAAGTAAAATATTTGATCCTAATCTGATTTGGATGATTGAAATTTAAATAATTAAAGGGTAGAAACCCATTAAATAATTTAAAATAATTAAACCTTAATTAAATAATTGATTAAATTTGGAAGAATAATAAAATTGGAATTATTAAAATAGGGATATTATTAGGAAGAGATTTATTCTTTAATTTAAAAATCCCTAAATTAATTATCTCATTAATATTTAATTCTTAATTAAAATGATAACTCAAATTTAAAATATTAAAAGACTTAATCATTAAACTAAAGTTAAATTATTAAACTCTTTTAAAGTGTCAATTAAAATTAAAAATAAAATTAAATTAAAAATTAAATTAAATTAAGTAAATTAAATTAAATTAAATTAAATTAAATTAAATTAAAATTAAAAGTTGAATTAAATTAAGGATTAAATTAAATTGAATAAATTAAATTAAATTAAATTAAATAAATAAAATTAAAATTAAATTAAGTTAAATCAAATTAAACATTAAATTAAATGAATAAATTAAATTAAAATAAATTAAATTAAATTAAATTAAATTAAATTAAATTAAATTAAATTAAATTAAATAAAATTAAATCAAATTAAATTAAAATTAAATCAAATCGAAACTAAATTAAGTTAAACCAAACTAAATTGAATAGAATTAAAATTAAATTAAATTAAATTAAATTAAATTAAATTGAATTAAATATAGCATCACCAAAGACATAAAGAATTCAAAATAAATCTAAAATAACTTGAACATTATTCCAAATTTGAACCCATTAATTGAAATTAAACTAAATCGCAAACCATTTGAACATCAATTTACCCTCGAAAGCTTTAGTTATCATAACTCCTAAACAGAATATTAAATGAAATGTTACTTCACTTATAGGACATTCAAACATCCTAGTTCACTGAGTAAGATAATAACAAAACTTAACTAAACCTCGGACGATTAATTCATTTGTGTAATTGAATTCATTTGGACTTAAAACAATCCTAGAAATATTGAAAAGATGTTTTTGATTCTTCTTAAACACTTTCTTAATATGATAGGATGTTTATAAGAACAATTGAACTTAATTGTTCTTTGATGAAGAAAATCGTCTTCAAACAAAAACACAAGGAACCTAGACGTCATAAGAAATGACTAGGCTATAGGATTAGGAATTTGGTAGAAAACCATAACCCTTACCTTAGCTTTACTAGGAACTTGCTTAAATATTCTAATTGTGTTTTAAGTGCGGCTCGGGATGAGGGAAGACCCTCCAGGTACGCTTTTGTTTTATTGCAATTTATTTTCTTGCAATTTACATTATTGCAATTTATTTAACTGCATTGCACTTACTTTTCTTGCATGATAAACAAGCTGTTGCATGAAAACCCACACCTTTAGGATAGTCCCTAAAGCTGAAACCAAAACTAAGTTAAAAGTCATTGCAAGATAAAATTCACCGCCACAACATTTCAAAATATAAAACAACTCAAAATTTAATCACAAACAGAACACAAAACTATAATTACAATTAAATTAAAACGTCTCTGTTGGACGATCGGGAATACCTCGGATGATGTAACCTACGTGTTGCTAACGGGATTTCCACGGTCCAAATGAAAGTGTGGAACTCATTCGATTGAGATTAGCAAATTCATACGGACTAAGTGAATCCTATAAAAATAATGATGCCGGAAGGATGGAACCGTGGGATCTTAACCGGTGTCGTTATAATCAACTTTAAGATTTGTTTTAATTAAAATATTGAAAACACTTGGAAATTAAGATTTTCTCTAAACCAAAACACTTTTCTCATCCCCCGATTTATGACTTCTAAAACTAAACCTACTGCAACAACAAGGAGCTCGGAGCATGGTGGGCGGCACGGCCATCGTCATCAAGCAAAACACGAGTCTACTTTAGCAAAACTTTCCTAGAATTAAATAACAAAGCCATAAGACTTCGAGGTAGTTTGCATAGTGCAACATAAATCCTCAACTCTTCGTTAGGCATTTACCTTGTAAATTAAGCCCTAACCGGTCTTAGGATTCCGAGGTAGTCGTCTGATACGACATAAACCCTCATATCTTCGAGGTTATTTGTATGATTCTGTCATATAAATATAAGCCCTAATTAATTAAAATTGGCAAGATTAAAAAATTAAATAAACATTAGGACTTTCCTAAATCTAAGCCAAATAATAGGATAGTCGGGAAATTACCGAAGTTCACTTCGAATCTGTGATTTCTCCTACTTTTCTTCCTTTGAATTCCCAAAACAAAATGTTCTAAACTTGATCCATTCTCTATTGAAATTCCAAAATTCAATCCTTTGAAAACTTAAACTTTGAAATTCTTGAGAGCACAATTATTGATTATTATCGAGAGTTTTCTTAGGTGATTCCCGTCACTTAAGATGTAATTAACTATAGGGGCTTGCCCTTATAGGGAATTTTAAAGAACCCGAGTAATATAAACCATGTTTAATACTTTCATATTAAGCGGGGAATTTGTCGGCTTAAAAAATTGGTTCGCAGACCAAACGGATGTCACAAATCTTCTAGTTTATTTAATCGAGCCCCACCATCAAGCAATGTGTCTATCCTTAGGGATAGATACACGGTTCGTGGTGCGGTGCTCGTTTATATAAACTATTTGGGATGTGAGATCGGTTTAATCTCATATCTTAAAACCTTCAAATTTAAAATTATTTTCAAAATCAAATACTACTTTTCAAAATTATTTATTTAAACTAAATTAAGAATTCGCCGACATACTTCTGTTAGGCGACCCTCTTTTCAAAAATACAACACATAACCTAAAATAAGCCGTACAGGTAAACACATCACTTGAATAGTGACACTCAACTAAAGAAACTAAAGAATTTACGGTATCCTCTTAATCTGGGAAACCAGTTTTTATAAGCCGACAAATTCCCCTATTTAATACAAATGATTAAATAGGTTTATATTACATGGGTTCTAAATTTCCCTATAGAGGCAAGCCCATATAGTTAATTACATCTTAGATGACTGAAGTCTCCTAAGAATACTCTCGATTAAGATCAGTAGTTTTGCTTTCAAGAATTTCAAAGTTTAAAGTTTTCATGATTGGATATTGGAAATTCAAAAGGAAATGACTCAAAATAGGAACAGTTATTTTAGGAATCCAAAGGAACGAAAGGTAGGGGATGTCATGGATTCGAGACAAGTCTCAGTAACTTCCCAGCTATCTTATTTATTTAGCTTAAATTTGAGAAGATGTTATTTAATGTTTCATCCTGCCTGTTTTATTATTTATGACTTATATTCGCACGATACCCGATCGTACAAATAGCCTAAAAAGATAGGAGGATTTACACTGTACCGCACGGCAACCTCAGAATCCTAAAAGTGTTAGGACTTATATTACACAACAGAACTGTGTGAAAGCCTAAAAGGCGAAGTGAGGATTTACGTTGCGCTAGGCGAATTACCTCAAAGTCCTAGGGGTTGTTATTTATTTCCAAGGAAAGGATTAAGCTGACGAAGATGGTTGTGCAGCCCACTGCACTTGCTCCGAGCTCCTTGTTGTTGCAGAGGGTTTAGTTTAAAGAAGTGACAATCAGGGGATGAGATAAGTGTCATGGTTTAGAGGTTGAGTTTCAAATTCAATGTCTTAAGTTTTATTAAGGGAAATCTTAAAGTTGGTTAAGCAGAACCGGTTAAGATCCCACAGTTCCATCATCCAGGCACCACTATTTTCATTGGATTCACTTAGTCCAAATAAATTTGCTAAAGTCAACTGAATGAGTTCCACACTTTCATTTAGACTGTGGGAAATCACGTTAGCAACATGTGGGTGATCCATAAAAAAATACCTATTTTTATGCCTTGATTTTTATCAATTTCTAAGGATATTATGCTTTAATGAAAGGTATTTTTTTGTTTTTGGATGTAGGTGATGTAAAAAGGTCCAAAAAAGGAAAAAAAGAGCAAAAAGGACCAAAAATGGAGCAAAATACAAAAATTATAAAAAATATGGCCTGACGCCTAAGCGTCAGACTCGATACAGAAACTGTCAAGTTTTTGATAACGTTTGGAAGGTTATTGGACATTCTAGAAGACTGGCAGTTGTTCCAGGATAATAGGACATGTGATACATTGCATTTGGACGCTCCGAAATGGTTTTAATCACGAAGAGGTGCGAGCCAAAGCGAAGAGGTGCAAACAACTGGACGCGGTGTCCGGCTCCTAGGCGACAGATTCAGGCGCCAGATTCCGGCGCCTAGGCGCCAGACAGAACTTCTAGAAGATTCATTGAATGTGGACATATTTTGAAGAGGTACCTCAAGGCAAACCTTGAAGCCTATAAAGAGGAGTCCATTTCTTCAGAAAAACGTGCCCCCATTGTAACCCCTTTCTCTTAGCCACTTTAGGATCTCTCATCCTTAGAGAGAGAAATAGAGAGAAATTTAGAGCCACTTTTATTTAGTTTAGTGAGTTTATTTTCAAGTTGTTGCATCTGGAGTTCATTACACTTGTGGAGTCGGTAGGAATCGGAAGATCTGTAGAAGGAATATTTGAGATAAATATTTTATTTTTGATTCAAAGTTTATTTATTATTTTTTGTCGTTTATATTCAATGTGTTCTGAGTAGTTAGTTTACTTTCTTCCTTCAATTATGAAAAGATAATTAAGATAATATAAGATTCGATGGAGAATTGAAAATCAAAATATTTTCAAAACAATGTGATGATATTAATACATGATCTTACTTTACTTTTTAAATTGGCCAATTAAATTGTTAAAATCTGTTGAAGAGTTTTGAGACATAGAAGGAGAAGAACTCTTAACTTGTAGATGTCACATGAATCCTTGGGTAGTCGAAGGCCATGTGCGGGCTATTCGAGGTGAAGTGCAAATAAATAGGAAGATAAGATTTAAAGGGCGTAGAATTGATAAGTTTTTAGAGTGACAGACTAAATTCTTATAATTTGATTTATAGATAAGGAAAGGGTCACTAGTAGGGCCGACCATAGCCACCCTTGGACATTTAGTAGTGTGAGCCTAGATTAACCCATTCTACTAACAATACATCCGGACCTGATCTATAGATTAGCCAATGTTCTTTACGCCTGGATCAAAGGGTAAAGAATATGAATGCTTCTATTTGGCACAATACCATAAAATATATTCTCCAACGAATATTAAATTATCTTAAAAATCTTAGATTAATTGAAAGGAAGAAAGTTGTTTGTTTTATATAGTTTTCTCAAAATCATTTTCTTATTATTTTTTTCTTTATCTGCATCTAGTAAATTAAAAGTAATTTATAGTTAGATTAAAATACAAAAATATTTTGAAATAGAATATTTAAAAATTTATTACCATTTTTTCCCCGTGGGATCGATACTGTGGTATTTGTTTCAAAGCCCTATACACTTGAAACGATACGTACACTTGCGTAGTACCCAAAAAGTATATAAAATATTTTCTTTTAAAATTATATTTTGCTATATAAACATATATTTAAAAAGTATTAAACGTTAACGGCCTAGCATTCAGTAGCAAATCAAGTTTTATTTAATGCTATTGCCGTAATTAAAATTTGGTACACATCTATGTAGCAAGTTATTCCAGGTCAAGTGTTTCGCGCCTTTGCCAGAAATTAAATTTTCTAGCAGTGGTAACAAATCTTTGTATTTGGAAATACAAAAATCGGGTTAGTGGGTTACATCATCCGAGGGATTTCCGATCATCCAATGAGACGTTTTAATTTTAATTACAATTACAGGCTTTATTTTTGTTGGTGGTTAAATTTTGAGTTGTTTAAGCATGCTGGGTTCGATCATTTTCATGAGTTTATAGAATACAGGAAAATAAAACATTTAATAAATATAAGTTGCAATAAACTTAAATGTGTACCTGAAGAGTCTTCTTGTTTCCACCAGTTGCAACTCAAAATGCATGTTAGGGCATATATATATTTGCAACAAACACCTAGGTAAAGCTAAGGGAAGGTTCAGATTATCTACCAACCCTATGATGTCTAGGTTCAGATCCTAGTTGTCTATCAAGTCCTATGACGTCTAGGTTGAAGTCCTATTTGTCTATCAAGTCCTATGACGTCTAGGTTCAAGTCCTAGTTGTTTTTTTAAGGATGATTTTCTTCATCAAAGAACAATGAGATCCAATTGTTCTTCTGAAACAACCCATCAGATTGAAAAAGTTCTCAGGGTAGGGCCCCGAACATCTTTTCAAAACTTCTGAATTTATCTTGAGTCCAAATGATTTCGTTGTTCGAATGAATTGATCATCCAGGGTTTAGTTGAGTCTTGACTCTTGCTCAGTGAATTTAGATGTTTTAATTGTCTTATGAGAGAGGTGATATGTCACTTGACATTTCATTTAGAAGTTATGAAATGAAAGTCATTAAGGCTAAGTTGGTCAATTAAAGAATCTAACTGATTTAATTAAAGTTGGATTAATAGTTTCTTTAAGGTGATTTAATTTAATTCTTAAAGTATTTAAATCAATTATAGTAATGTTCCTAAAGGGTTTTAAATTGATTGTTGCATTTTAAGATGTTTCAATGTTTTAATTAACTGATTATCTAATGTAATTGATTATTTAATTGATTGATTATTTAATTTAATTGATTATCTAATTAATTAATTATTTAACTTGAGATATTTTAATTCATTTTTGTTTAATTGAAAAGGTTATTTAAATGTTTTAAATTATTATTTTTTTATTTAATTAGAGAAATTATTTTAATGTTTTAAATTATTATATATATTTTTTTATTAAAGAAATTATCTTAAATTATTTTTAATTGATTAAAGAAATTAGTTTTAAATTAATTTTAATATTTCAAATCATTTTTAATTCAATTATTTTAAAATTATTTCAATTAATTTTAAGTTAAATCTTTATGTTTTAAGATTGCCACATATTAATACTTTATCATTATTTCTCTTTAATCACTTCAGATTAATTAGGTTATTTCATTTTAAGCCTTGTTAAGAGTTAAATAGATTTAATTAAATCATTGGTTAGAGGTTTAGATTAAGGAATGGGCATCCTCCTATATCATACCCCTAACCCTACCATTAATACTTGATTAATCTTCCAAATCTTAAGGATTTTAAGTAATTAGTATTTCCTCTTGATATTGATGGTGATTAGTAAGTTACTACCACCCCATTCTCTAAGTTTCAATCATCCAAGTAAACAATTAAGATCAAATATTTCCTCCTTACCCTTGGTTAAGCCTAAATGTTAATTAGGGTTAAGGTTCCTTAATTACCCCTATGCCCTATTAAACTTAATCACCCCATAACTTACTAAATTAAATCCCAATGACTTTGAAATTTTTATTTCAACTCTCTCCTATGTCATTTAAAACATCATAAGAGAAAATGTAATTTTCTGGTTTTTATTTTATTTATAGGATTATTTTTAATGGAAAATTAGGGTTTTCAAAGGAAATTTAATAACTTAATAAATACTAACTATCTATCCTTAGGAAAATTATGGAAGATTCACCTATATCAGAGGATCACTTGGGCCAAATTTTATGATTTTTTGAATTTTAATTTAATTACTATAATTATTTTAAGTTTTATAGTGTTAATTAAATATAAAATATTTTAGAAGTAGAAAATTAAGTTTTATATTTTTCAAAACTCTCTGAGGTCAAGGAACCTAGAGAAGCAAATTTTACATTTTTCTGATTTTTATTTGATTGTTGGAATTATTTTAGTGAAAGGTTAAGAAAATTCATTTTTTAAAATATTAAAAATTATCCTAGGCCTTTAAAAATTAATATCTTAACTTAGAGACTTAGGAAAAATATTTTAATGGTTCCCAAGTGATTAGGAGGCCAAAAGTGACATTTTGGTGAATTTTTATATTTTTGAAATTTTATGATTTTTTAATTATTAAATATTTAAAAATGATTAAAAATTAGTTTTTTATGAAAAATACAATTTAGTTTCTTGGGCTTCTCTGATCACAGAGAACTCCCAAAACTAATTTGGCGAATTTTTTAAATGTATTTTGGGTTTTATGAATTTTTTAATATTCAAAATGGCTATGTTACTTAGGAAATTCATTTAGTGGATTAAATTAATTCCAATTGACTTTAAAATTTTTATGGGGGTTCCTCTTATCCTAAAGAACAGTAGAGAATTGATTTGAGTTATTTACATTTTTAATTTGTTATAATTAATTTAAAATTGATTTTAGGTCAAGTGAGCAATTAGGGTTATATTTAGTGTTTTAGTTCATGAAATAATTTTCCTAAGTTCCTCTGACCAAAGGGAACCTACCCTAATTTTCCTAGATTTTTCCAACCACTATACTAATTATTAGATTTAAATTATCAAAATAGGCACATAAACTTGGAAAATATGGTTCTCTACCTATGGATCTCCTCTGGCCTTGAAAAATTCAAGGAATGTTCCCAAAGACAGAGGGAACAAAAGCCTCATAATCCCAAGCCATGGTGAATTGTGTGTGTGAGTGGAGAATTGATTTAAGGTTTACTGTATTTACTTAATTTAAAAATAAAAACTAAGCAAATAATTTTGATTTTAATTCCACATTATTCTCCTCTGTTCACTGAGTAAGATGATATTTTTCTTTTAATTTTTGAATTTTTCTATGCAAAGTTATGCATTTTTGAATTTTAACTGAATTGAATAAATAAGAAAAATCCTATTTTCTATTCAAATGACGCAGCAGCCACATCATCCTACGGCAGCTCCGAACTCCCATGAATCTTCTCCTGATTCGGCGCTGCTATCCACCTCAGTGCCACGTGTTTCCGATGTACATGGATCTTTTACTCATCCGGCGAGATCCTGGCCCTCCACTCGTTACACGTGCGATCCGACGGCTCTCCTTCATCGTCCCCGAGTGGTGTGTACCAAGCACCGTCCTCGTTCTAGGGTTAAAATCTTAGCCAATACTCAACTAAATTGAGTGAAATTTGTTCCCACACCTAGATCTAACCTATCTCTATACATCCATACGGTTGATCATGCATTAATTTCATGTTTTCCTCAAAAAGGCCCAACCCGAGCTCGGGTTTGGGTGTTTTGAGCCATTACTTTAGTCCAAAAGGTGTGGCCTCAATTGGATAGTTATGACACCTTCAGTGGGGTCTGGCGAAGTTCCTGTAAGCAGCACTCGAGCTCCCTTTAAAGTTGGTGTAGAACTCCTCCAAATGGTGGTCGGCCTTGATGGAAGTCCAATGTAGAGACCTCTGTTGATGGGGCTTTGATGAGGGAACTCCTTTTCTACCTCTGGTGAAGGTGTGGGAAGAGTTAATTTTGGTTTGGTGGAGGCTTGGTGGGTGTCCTGTTTTGGGGTGGATTTTGGGTGGAGAAATTGGCTCTGTTCAATGGGGATTAGGGCTTGGAAATGGTGGAGCTCAACTTCTCTGGACCAAGTGAAGAGCTTGGGATCAAATTGGCAGAGTCTTGGTAAGATTTTTTTTTCAGCAACCTCCATGGCTGTGGGGGTGGTGGTGCTTAAATAGCGAGGTCATGGCTGATTTCAGGGAGGTTTGGAGACTGGGATTTGTTGCTTAGGTGAAGAGAAGAGCAGCCCAGGTGATCAATGGCCATGAGACAGGCCTTCTCAGACTTGTGTTTTCCAGCGACTGGGATGCCGACCGACTAGGGTCAGGTCAAGTCAGGGTTAGGTGGTGCCGGGGAGGTTGAGTGAAGGTTTCAATTTGGTTCCATAGAGGCACCATAGTGAAAATCCAAGGTGGTTTTGAGGTTTGGGCTAGGTTGGGTTTGCTTGGGTTTAACCCTTGGTTACTTGGCTAAATCTTTCCCCAAAATGGTTAGAGCAGGTCTTAAGGTCCACTAGTGGGTTTAAGTGAGCTTAGATGGCTGGTTTTGGAATTTGGGGAGGAGTTTTAATTATTTGAAATGGGGAAAGTCCAAGGGTGTGGTGAAGAGGGAGTGGTCACCTCTACTTGCCAAATTTGGCAAATTTGACCCTCTTGAAGGCCATGGAAGGGCCCATGAGTCATGCCATGCCATATATGGGGTCATAAGGATGTTTAACATAAAAGGAATTTTTGGATTTTCATGAATTTTTAGAAAATAAGTCATCAAGCCTAAATTTGGTAAAGTGCCATGTATATGCATGGTATGCCTCATGTAATGCCATGAAATGGTGTTTGAAATGCCATGGAATGATATTAAGAGGGAATTACGACATGGGGGCTCAAATTGGGCTTTTGGAATTAAGGCCATGGGCTTTTTTTCTTAAATGCATAAGGAAAATTGGCCTTTTAACATGCATGTAATGAATTTAATTTTTGAAATTGATTGTGTCATGATAAAAATGATTCAAAATTTATTGAAATTGATCTTGGACATGTTTAAATTTGATTTAAAATTGATTTGGGAATTTTCATGGGTCATGGGTTTCAATTTGAATGGAATTTGGGCTTTTGCGCCAAAATTGGGCTTTTTGGGCCAAAATTGGGCTTTTTGGGGTCAAAGTTGGACTAATGTTGGATTTGATGTAAAATTAATGTTTCAAAATTTTTATGGGGGTGTGACGAAGAGTTTTTCAACTTTGGTTGGGTTTTGATTTTGGAATTTGGGCTTTTTTGGGTTCATGGTTAGTTTAGGCCAAATTGGGGATTTTGTTTTGAGTTGAGCTTGGGTTGCGTTTGCGTGCAAAATGTGGACAAATTAATGTTGCATGTTGTTTGTGGGGATGTTAGGAAGATTTTGAAATTCATTTTGGAGAAATTTGAGGGGTTTTGGGTTTGATTTGGGTAGTTTGAGTCATGAGGGTTAATTGGGGAAACTTAAATTTTTGAGGTTTGGATAATTTTAGAAAAATCTTAGGATTAAATTGGGGTAACTTAACAAAATTTTTGGTTTGTGGGAGTGTTATGAAGGTTTGAAATTTTATTTGGAGAATATTGGAGCTAATTTGGTTGATATTGGGTTTAATTGGGTTAAGTTTGGGTTAAAAATAAATTAACTTTGCATTCTTGGCAAAATTGGATTAATCTGACAAAATTGAGCTATAGTGTAGTTGAAGAAAATGAAATTGGGAATTTTTGGAACATTTTGGGATTTTTGGGATTTTTTGGAATTTTTGAAATATTTGGCTATGAAGGGCATTTTGGTAATTTTGGGGGTATTTTGGGAATTTTGGAAGTTTTGTCAGATTTGGGTAATTTTGGTCAAATTGGGTAGTGGGGAACAACTTGGAATGATTTTGAAGAGATTTTGGGAAAATTGGGTAATTTTGTAAATTTTGGTATTTAAAAGGGGTAATTGGGAAATTTGGTGGGTTTAGGGCCCCGAGGGTCAAAATGAAAATTTTGGAAAAATGAAGATTGGTTCAAGGTGAGTAACATGGAATCATTCTGGTTGAGCCATGAAGCCATCTTATGCTCACAAGGGTCATGAGAGAACTCATTTTAGGCACTCAATATGTTGTTCCTAACCCTCTTAGCCAAGGACTAGGGGTTGAGGTCTATCCATATGAGTCTCCTAAAAGAGTCAGGAGACTAGGTTAAGTGTGAATGATTTCAGAGTTCGGACATGTGCAACATTGTGGTGTGTGCAAGCTGGACCTCACCAAGAACAGGCCACCCAGGGTTATCCTAAGGCTTGACCATCCTATAGGAACTCGTCCTTATCTTTCTACACGTTGGTCCTAACCTTCCAAGTAATTTGGAGGTTGATGACCATCCATGTAGGATTATAAAGAGAGTTTAGATTTGGTTGAATTTTTAAATGGTGGGTTCCATTTCTAGTCTTCTAGGATAATCAAAGGGAAAAGTCTATGGCTAGATCCTAAGCATTAAAAGGAAGGAAGGACCTCACCAAAAATGAGATCAACAAATGGACCCCCAATAGGTGTGGTGTGCTAACCAGGCACACCGCGTGTATTGACATTGACCGAATAGATCAATAAACTAACACAAGTGTTCCAAGGTCACACCCTCAGAAAAAAATAGAGAAAGATTAGAGAAATTTCCCTCTGGGGAATATCAGGTAAATCTTCAAAACTGAAGATTCCAAAATTCTCACTGGGGATTAAGAGGTGAGTTTTCAAATTGATTGATTTCAAGATTGATTTAGATCAAGGTTTCAAATTTTTATTTTGATTTTGATCTTTGATTTTGAACTTTAAATTTTGATTTTGAGTTTTGAAATTTTGATTGGTTGAAATTGATTTGAGATTGGAATTGAAAAGGAATTTGGAGTTAACAAACGCAGAGTTTAAATTGGAAAGGGGGTGAGGACTGGAATTTAAGTACCGGCCTCAAAGTGATAATCAGAATTTAGGTACTGATCGAAAAGGATGAGAATCAGAATTTAGGTACTAATCTTGAAATGAGAACTGGAATTTAGGTAACATTCTCAAAAGTTGAGAATCGAAATTTAGGTACCGATCGAAAAGGATGAGAATCAAAATTTAGGTACTGATCTCGAAATGAGAACTAGAATTTAGGCACAAGTCTCAAAAATTGAGAATCAGAATTTAGGTACCGATCGAAAAGGATGAGAATCAGAATTTAGGTACTGATCTCGAAATGAGAACTGGAATTTAAGTATCAGTCTCGAATGTTGAGAATCGAAATTTTGGTACCGATCGAAAAGGATGAGAATCAGAATTTAGTTACTGATATTGAAATGAGAACTGGAATTTAGGTACCAGTCTCAAAAGTTTAGAATCAGAATTTAGGTACCGATCGAAAAGGATGAGAATAAGAATTTAGGTACTGATCTCAAAATGAGAACTGGAATTTAAGTACCAGTCTCGAAAATTGAGAATCGGAATTTAGGTACCAATCTCAGAAGGGATGAGAGTAATAATTTAGGTACTGACCTCAGAAGGAGAGAATTGAAATTTAAGTATCAATCTCAGAAAGAGAGTCGGAATTTAGGTACCGACCTTGAAAGGTGAGAGTCGGAATTTAGGTACTGTCCTCGAAAGGTGAGAACTGGAATTTCGGTACTAGCCTCGAGATTTGAAATGAGAACTGGAATTTAGGCTCCAGCCTTAGGATTTGAAATTAGAACGGGAATTTAGGCTCAAGCCACAGGATTTGAAATGGTTGAAAAGTTTGAAGTTTGAATTTGGAGAAAATCAGTTTGAAAGCGGGTATGAGGGTGTCTCAAATCCTGCTCGAAGGGTCTCTCTAAAAGGAGATCCGTGTGAGGAGGGACCCAACTTCATGCCATTAGAACCAAATTGAATAAAATTCATGGCTCCGTGTCACTAGAACTAGTCAATCCTCTAACACACAGAGAAAAGATTTGAAAGGAACTGGTAAACATACTGAGTTGAAAAGACTCGACCTAGCGATAAGTCGAAGAGAGGATTTGAACTTCGGAGGAGTTTCAAACGGAGTTTGATTTGAAGAACAATTGAAATATTTAAATCGAAGGATTCAGATCGGAATTCAATTCGAGGTTTAGATTCATTTTGTTTGTTTTGGTGATTAGATTTTATTTTTATTTTGTTAGAGTTTATGTTAGTCTGGAATTTGTTTTGACATTTAAATTTTTGAAGGAGTTTTCATTTATATTTCACTTTTTTCTTCTTTTTTTTTAATTGTTCTTCGTTCAGGGCCCATTCAACTTAATGGCGTTCCCAGTCAATTTGCACGTAAGAAATGAAGGCAAAATACGACATGGTCGTTTCCATTTAAATTGCTGAAAATACATCGTACAGCTGATCCAAAACATATTTCATGATGATATTTTCCTTGAAAATCAATCATCTAAAAAAATCCATAAAAATCCAAAACAGACGGTGTAGGATCCTTGTAGGTTTCTCCAAAGATATCTATCAATATCCATGTCTGGATAGTGAGACACATGGGTAATAACATCACCTTTCAAGCCTTTCTTGGCAGGAAATGTCATTCGGATATGCATTAGAGGTGCGCTATTTTCCATGTACTTCACAGCTCATAAGGCTATAGGCTTTCTAACTCTGGATCTAGTCGAAAGTGGAAAGGTATCTTGCTGTCATCCATCCTTCTGAAAGTGACGGAAACTCACTAAAAAGGTATCCATGGAATGCAGTGTTTCGCTATGTCTGCTATGTTTCCTTTTAGCACTAGAACAGAACCTACAGGTAGATGTATCTCCACTGGCCCTCAGAATTCTCCGGGGCTTGCTATCCGGAGGTCTGATCTGAACATCATGTTGCACTGGTTGATGAAGGACATTGTATAGAAGGGTCTTACGAAATCATGATGATCTATGTGGGGAGGTATGCAGTCGCCTTCCTCATATATGTTGATGATGCAGCTGTTGGCTATGCAATCTGCAGGTAGTACTAGCCATGTCACCATCCTTTTGATCATTCTCTTAATGATTCATGGCATTGGATTAACGTCACTACTACGGAGTATCCCTGATGGATTTCCATTCCTATCTTCAGCAAAATTGTAGCAACATCCAAATTGAATTGTAACCCTTTCTTTTCCTTTCATGCATTTCCGTGGTTCTGAGTAGGTCTTTCTTTGTAAATGACCTGCTCGGCCCATTTTTTAAAGTTGAAGACGCAATCTAGAATCTATTTCTGCTCGTAATCAGAAAACACACTCGTGCCACCCAATTTCACCACTGTCTGGTCACGGAACGCATCCTGATCAACCAGGGTCCAATCGGTCTTCTCGTATTGTAACCCGGCCTGTGTGAAATCAGAGTCGATCTCAATCACAACCCCATCCTTCATCTTCTATTCATTGAGTTCTAGACTCACGCCATTCTTGAAGTTTAGAACCAACTGCTAGTTCGATATCTTCCTGCGAAAATGAGAAAGGAATGAGGGGGTTGTATCAAGAACGAGAACAATAAGAAAACTTATTCATTAATGAAAATTTTTATTTATTTTGTTTGATTTTCAGCAAAATAGGAAAACATAAGGGAAAATCAGGAATGAGCTTTGATTTTAAAGGAAAGTTCAAATTTTATTATTTGGAAAATTTCTTCCACACATATTTTTTAACACATTTTTTATTCATCATTTTTTTATTAACTTTGGGTTCGGACTCAGTTACAAGTGATTACTATACCCGTGCTTCTAGGAATGAGACTTCAATTTTAAAGTTCATCCTTTGAAACATCAGGTTGCGTAATATTTCTTTAAATGTCGTCCATTGATTAGAAGCTTAGATCATTCTCCACGACAATTCACAATTTGGTAGAAACCTCCTGAGTAGACTATCTCGACCACGAACGGCCCCTCCCAAGTTAATTCAAATTTGCCCCATATCTTGCAGTGTGCAGGAATAGGTCTCTTGAGAACTAGAACCAAGTCACCAACTTTGAATGTTCTTGGGCGGACCAGTTTATCGTGGGCCTGGAACATCTTGGCTTGATACAATTCTAGATTTTGTTGTGCTAAGAGTCATTCCCCTTTTAAGCTTTCCAGCTCTTCTAACCATAGTTTGGCGTTCTCTTCTGTAGTAATCTTATTTGCGACTACAATTCTGAGCGATGGTGATACACCTAAAATATGTAGTATTTTTATGCACATTTTTATACTTATTTTTAATGATATTTCACTTTAATGAAAGGTATTTTGTGTTTTTCTTGCAGGTATGATGAAAATGGATGGTCATGATGAAAGGAGCAAAATTGGATCAAATTTGGAGCAAAAACATGAAAAATCAAAAATTTGGCACTGGCGACTAAGGGCCGCTGGGCTGGCGCATAGCCACCACAGTTAAAAATCGAGATTCAAATGGATTGTGCGCCAATTTCAAAGGGTATGGGATGCAACTCTTGGTGGTAATGTCCATAACTTCCTTTGGGTGGCAAGTTTGAGAGAAGGGGTGCGTTCCTTTGTAGATACATCAAATCTGGACACATTTTGAAGAGACGCCAAGGCACCTTTTGGTTTACTATTTAAAGAGAGTCTTAGGAAAGATTTAGAGGAGGCAATTTAAGGAGACTCTTCCACTGCATTTTGAAGAGTACTTCCATTTTTCTTTCACTGCATTTTAAAAGTTTTTATTTAGAGTAGGAGTAAAGAGTAGAAAGGAGAAAAGGGTCGGAGTGAAGTATTCTTCTTCCCACTTCTTTTCTCTCTTTTAGATTAGTTTTTATTAAAGTCTGAAGTCTGTATTCTAAGTCAACAGAGTTCGGAGACTTGCTCTGAGAAGTAGTTTAGCGAAGAGTCAAAGTTTCAGAGGAATTTCCTTAGCCTTATGGAGAGGATTTTCATATAAGTGTTTATTTTTATTTAGTTTATTAATACTTGTTTTTGTTTATTATTTATCTTATCGTTGTTTTTAATTTCAAATCAATGTGTTTTTATATTTTCTCAATGCATTCTGAGTAGTTTACTTTATCTTTTTCTTTCTTAGATGGAGAAGTAATTAATTTAAAGTGAATTGTTGTGGAAAGTATAAGTGTTTGAAAGTTGGAAGAAGTTGTGAAGATTGATTCTAAAAACTTTGTTTATTTCTTAATTTGGCCTGTTAAGTTGTAAAATTTCTTGAGATTATGTAAGCTCCAATGCAGTATTGTCTCATAAAAGTTAGTAAGAATCACAAGAAATTATATGGGTGAGAACTGTAGCCATATAATTGAATGTAATATTAGAAGATATTTTTATAAAAGGAAGTAAAATTAGAGGATTTTAGAGTGACAGGCTAAAACCCCCTAATTTGGTTTGAAGTTTTGAGTTTTGTTATGAGAAGTTAGCCCCCAGGTGGTAGGAATCAAGGGAACTCTAGAGTGAGAGACCGGTATCTTCCCTGCCTAACCATGTTCAAAATAATACAAATTTCAAATAACCTAAGTTCTTTATAGAACCAAGTAAGGGTAAAGAACACATTTTCTTCTATCTATCACAAAAAAATTTGAATACTTCCACAATAATACTTTAAGAATTATTACTACTTCATGAAAGGAAAGAAAAAGATATTCTAGTTAATAGTATTTTACATCCAGTGTTATTAGTTATTGTAATTTTAATTTCTTGCTTTGCGTTTTTATTAAGAAAATTTCAAAAGACATATCAACCTTCAAAACTTTTCAAAATCAAGACATACTTTTTTAAAACAATTAAAGAAAATAAAAAGATAATTTCTCTGATTCCTTTAAAGATTTCACATTTTCCCTGTGGGTTCGATATCTCGGGGCTTAATCAGAAAGTCCTACATTACTTGATAAACGATATGTATAGTTGCATAGTATCTAATATTATAAAATCATTATTTTCATATCTTAAATCATCAGCGCATTTATCCAGTAGAACCAAGTTTCTGGCATCCTTTGCACTTATATCTATTGAGGATCAAGTTTTTGGCGCAGCTGCCAGGGAAAATTAATTTTAATTACATTTTAAAGAGAATTAAAAAATTATAAATTTTTACTTTTCTTTGTTTTTGTTAGTGTATTGTATTTTGTTTTGTTTTATTATTGTATACGTAGTTCAGGTTCTGAAGGACTTGTGCCTTACGATTCTGAATTAGAAAGAACTATCAGAAAAATTTAAAAAAAATTTAAATACAGAAAAAGAAAAAAAATATTCAAGAAATGGCAAATCATCAAAATCAATATGTTGGCATCCATCAAGAATTAAGACCTTTAAGAGATTATGTTAACCCTACAGTAGATGAACTTTGTGGTAGTATTCAAAACCCTGCTGTAGCTGCTAATTCTTTTGAGGTTAAACCTGCTATTATCCAAATGGTGTCAAATAATCAGTTTGGGGGAGCAACAACCGAATATCCTAATTTGCATCTTGCTAATTTTCTAGAGTTGTGTGCTACTTTTAAATATAATGGTGTTTCGGAAGATGCTATTATACTTAGACTTCTTCCTTTCTCACTAAAGGATAAAGCTAAAATGTGGTTATATTCGTTAGCGCCTAGATCAATTAGAACTTGGGGCGAACTGTCACAAAAATTCCTTGCTAAATATTTTCCACCATCTAAGACTGCTAAGTTGAGAAATGATATAACATCTTTTTGTCAGTTTGAAGGAGAATCAATATATGAAGCATGGGAAAGATTTAAAGATCTCCTCAGGAAATGTCCACATCATGCAATACTAGATTGGTTAATAATTCAAACTTTTTATAATGGATTAGTTGGATCTCTTAGATCAATCATCGATGCTGCTGCTGGTGGATCATTAATGTCTAAACCATTTTTTGATGCTTATGCTTTAATTGAAGAAATGACAACTAATAATTTTCAATGGCCTTCTGAAAGGTTAAATCCTAAAAAGGTAGCTAGTGTTAATGAAAATGATGCTTTTACAATGTTAGCAAATCAAGTTGCTGCTGTATGAAGGAAGATAAACCAATTTGGGATGAATTTTTCTCAGCCAAATCTCATGATTGAAGAAAATTCATTAGGCCAAATGGTTGATTCTTATTCTTCATCAGAAACTGTGAATGCTATAATCAAACCTAACAACCCATATTCCAATTATTATAACCCAAGTTGGAAGAATCATCCAAATTTTAACTGGAATAACAATAATCAGGGTGGTGTTAATCAACAATGGGGAACACCCAAGTAAACCCATTGGGGAATTGGAACAACCAAGGTAATAATAAGAATAGACTAACTTATCCTTCAGGTTATAACAATGCTTTACAAAATAAGGAGAAGAAGTTGTCTATGGAAGAAGTAGTATCACATATGGGAAATCAATTACAAATTCAAGGAGCAACCATCAGAAATATAGAAAATCAATTGGGACAAATTGCAAATGCCTTAAGTAATAGATCCCAAGGAATGCTTCCAAGTAATACTGAAGTGAATCCAAGAGAAAAGATTAAAGAACAAGTGAAAGCAATTCAAATGAGAAGTGGAAAAGAATTGGAAGGTAGAGTTTAAAAAGAAACTGGAGTAGAGAAAGAAGAGATTGAAAGACCTAAAGAGGACGCTCCAAAAGGTTTTGAAAGACCTATTTCTCCGCTTAAGGTTGATTTAGAAAAACCACCACCTCCATTTCCTCAGAGACTTCGTCAACAAAAGTTGGATAAGCAATTTTCAAAATTCTTAGAGATATTAAAGAAGCTTACCATTAATATTTCATTTGATGAAGCCCTAGAACAAATGCCAAACTACGCAAAATTTATGAAAGATATTCTTAATAAAAAGAGGAAGTTTGAAGAAAATGAGACTGTTGTACTTAGTGAGGAGTGCAGTGCGATAATTCAGAAAAAGCTTTGACCCACTTTTTAATGTTTACAAAAATAGCAATGGCACCAAAAACTTGATCCCGCTTAATATAAATTTAATTTTATGATGGAATGTATAATGTGGATTCTACGCAAGTATACGTATCGTATCAAGTAATACAGGGCTCTAGTGGAGTCCTGGTTATCGATCCCACAGGAAGTTTTAAAAGATTTTTAATAGCTAAATTTAAAGGATTTACTTTCTAAGATAGTATACGGAATTTGGAATGCTTAACTAAAGCGATCTAAAGTAAACTAATGCTTTAAATAAAGTTGATTTAAAGATTTTTTAGAAAAAGTGTCCTTCCCTTTATTTTTAGAAACTTAAGTGAATGATGAATTCAAATAGATTTTTTTTATTGTATTGTGACAAATAGGAGCATTCCTAGTCTTTACCCTTTGGTCCAGGTGCAAAGAACATTGACTAGTCCTATGCTTGATTACGAATCCGCGGTAGAGTTCGGGAGGATACTTGCTGCCACTTCGAGCTCCCACGTTCCCCTCACTTGAGGGCTAACATCTACACTTTAGCTCTCAAACAATAGGACCAAATTGAATATTTTAGTACGTCACACTAAAATGTCCGATTCTACGTCCGATAAATAATATTTCCCTATTTATTTGCACCCTCCTTCCAAGGCTTTTGACTTCCTTGAATATTGGATGTAGTCTTTACTATAGTTGATAATTCAACATATTTTAACAATTCAATTGGCCAGATTGAAAGTAAATTAAGTTTTAAGTAAAAGATTATCACAATTTATTTTAATATATTAGGCACTTCTATTTAATTTCATCAATTCACATAATTTCATAAACAAGGAGAAAGACTAAGAAAACTACTCAGAATGCATGGGAATTAAACAAAGCATGGATTCCATTTAAAGTTAACAACAATAAACAAAGATACTTATCTCAATTTGCTCCCCAAGCAGACTCCTTGAAGTTCCTTTGACTTTTCCTTCTAGTACAACACACTTCTTAACTCACTACTTACACTTACTCACACTAAACTTCAACTTAGACTCAAAAGCACACTAATAGAATACTCTAAGACTCCTAAAATAGACACACCACATACTAAAATTTGTCCTCTATTTATAGAGGTAGACAAAGGTCCAAGGGGTACTTAAGCACCTCTTCAAAAAGCGTCCAGGCTCAATGTATCTGCCATTTTGAACTGTCTCGCCGTCGGCAAGAAATGACCTAGCCGTCAGTGGGGCTTCTAGAAGGTCTTCAATCTGCACGATCTCACTGCCTGTGGGCTCGGGCTCGCTATCGGCGAGGTATTTGCAAACCTTTAAGAAATTTTCTTCATAATCTCTCCGTCGGTGGGCTCGATTTCACCGTCGGCGACTTAGTTCATTTTGCATGTATTTCTTCCTTTTTAATCCAAATTTGCTCTATTTTATGCTTTTTTTCTTCCATCACTTATAAATCTTCGTTCTTGCAATAAAATAAAGAAAATATCTTTCTTTAAAGTGCAATTTCATAAAAAATAGGTATGAATTTCTTAACATATTTTTCTGTGATCAAGCTTCCTGAAAAACATAAAGATCCTGGTAGTTTCATAATTCCATGTGCAATCAGAGAAAGATTCTGTGGAAAAGCTTTATGTGATTTGGGTGCAAGCATTAACCTTATGCCTCTATCAATATTCAAAAGACTAAAACTAGGAGAAAATGTAACTCTGCAATTAGCAGATCATTCGATCACATATCCTAAAGGAGTTATAGAAGATGTTTTGGTAAAAGTGGATCAATTTATTTTTCCTGTGGATTTCATTGTGTTAGATATGGAGGAAGATAAAGAGATACCCATAATTTTGGGGAGACCTTTTCTAGCTACAAGCGAGCCATGATAGATGTGCAAAAAGGGGAATTAACGATGAGGGTTAATGATCGATCGTTACATTTAATATTTCAAAATCGATGAAATATCCTGCAAGAGGTAAAGAAGATGAGTGTTTTAGGATGGATGTTATCGAATATTTAAGTGAATGTCATTTCAAATCAACTTATGAAGAGAAAGCTGAAAGTAAAGAATTTGAATATAAGCAAGAAGAGGAGTTATTTGATTCTGAAGATTTTCAAGAGAAAGATTTAAAGTATGTTCGTGAAAGTTTTAAAGTTTTGGATATGACTGAGAAAGATAAATCTTATGGTCCATAAATTGCAAAACCTCCTGAACGTGAGTTAAAAATGCTTCCTGATCATTTGAAGTATGTTTTTCTAGGTGAATCCTCAACCTTGCATGTTATAATTTCCTCTCAATTAACTGAAAAAGAAGAAGAGGGTTTGCTTGAAATTCTGAAGAAGCACAAGAAAGCCTTTGGATGGACAATTAATGATATTCAAGGAATCAGTCCTTCAATTTGTATGCACAAAATTCTTATGGAAGATAATTGCAAACCGGGCGCTGATCCCCAAAGGAGATTAAATTTTATCATGAAAGACATTGTTAAGAAAGAAATTTTAAAATGGTTGGATGCTAGAATTATCTACCCTATTTCAGATACTGCATGGGTTAGTCCTATTCATTGTGTTCCAAAGAAAGGAGGAGTGACTTTGACTGTTAATGAAAAGAATGCAATGATAACAACAAGACAAGTTACAGGGTGGCGAATATGCATTGATTATAGAAAATTAAACGTTGCCACAAGGAAAGATCATTTTCCACTCCCTTTTCTAGATCAAATGTTGGATAGACTGGCTGGGCATAAATACTTTTATTTTCTGGATGGGTATACTGGTTACCACCAAATTCAAATTGCTCCGGAGGATCAAGAGAAAACTATGTTTACCAGTCCTTATGGTACGTTTGCTTTTAGAAGAATACCCTTTAGTTTATGTAATGCCCCTACTACATTTCAGAGATGTATGATGGCTATTTTTTGTGATTTAATTGAAAAAGGTATTGAAGTTTTTATGAATGACTTTTCAGTGTTTGGAATTTCATTTGAATCATATTTAGAACATCTACCTAAAGTTCTAAAATGCTGCGAAGAAACTAATTTGGTCCTTAATTGGGAAAAATGCCAATTTATGGTAGCATGAATCCTAGGAAAAGTCATTTCTCCCTCATTTCTGGGAAAAATACCTAATATCTCCCTAAACATGAATCCTGGAAAAAATACCTAATATCTCCCTCATTTCTCAACCAAATCACATGGGGTTCGATCCTATGTATTCATCTAAGCAAGGGCTACAAATCCATACGGTAACACGCATTGGAATTGAATCAAACCATATGGAGAATCAATGGAAGCTCAGGAGCAAGAGAAGTCTCCATACCTTGGTCCAAGAGGTGAAGCCTTGATTGGATGTGCTTGGCATGTTCGTTGGAGTTGGATAAGCCTACGTATGGAGTCTCTAGTCCTGGTGAATTGCCTAGGTGTGACTTCGTTTGGTGTTCTGGCTGATAGAGCAATTAGCTGGCCTGGTGAGGGGGCTTCCAGTGGGGAACTTCTTCTCCACCTCTGGTGAAGGTGTGGGTGAGTTTAATTTAGTTTCAGTGGAGCTTTCAGGGATGTCCTGTTTTCTGTCCTGAGATTGAGCTCCAAAATTGAGCTCAACCAGTGGAGATGAGGGCAGGAGGACAGTGGGGCTGAGCTTCTCTTGGCTGGGAGGAGCTCTGGGAGCAAATTGGGGGAATTCTATGAAGAAATTTTCAACAACCTTCTCACAGCAGAGAAATGGTGCTTATATGGCCAGGGCCATATGGCTGAGTTGGGGTACAAATGGGGGGGTCAATTTTGTGCCTAGGTTGAGGGCAGAGAGGCTCCAAGGTCAATTTTGGCTGAGGTGGCCAGTTAGGGTAGTTTGGGTTAGCTTAGCTTGGTGGTGGCTCTTAGTTTTGACTCCCTCCGGTGACTAGGCCGGCCGGCAAGGACAAGGGAGCTAGCCCTCAGGTCAGATGATTTAGGGAGTAGGGTTTAATGGTGATTAGTCAGCTCTGGGGGAATTTGGGGCAAGGCAAAAGAGGATTTATCCACTTATGGGAAAAAATCCCTTAAAATGGGGGACACTTGGCCCATGGCTCACTTAGCTTGGGCCAAGTGGATCTAGGGTTGTTCCTAGGGTTTAAATGGTGGCTGTGGAAGGGTTGGTGTTGCCACATTTGGTTCAATTTGGTTAGGTTAGGTTATAGGTTCAATTTGGCTCATTTGGGTTTAGGTTGGGCTAACTTAGGTTTGGGTTTGATTTAGGTTCAAGTGTCTCGAGCATCATTGTGTAAATGATTGCCATGAAGAACTTTTATGAAGACATGGAATGGTTTAGAGTTCAATTGAGAGGTCAATTTGGTGGATTTTGGGATTTTGGTTAATTTGGGTAAGGTTGGGTTAACTTGGGTCTAAGTTGGGCTAAGGTGAGGTTTAGACCCAATTGAATGTTTCAAATGGTTTAGGGTAATGTATTGAAGAGTTCCTAACATCAATTTGGAGGAAATTTTAGGATTAGGCCAATCAATTGGGTAGATTTAGGGCATGTATTCAATTTGGGTTAAAATGGGTGTTCTTGGTTTTCAAGTGGATTAAGGCTAGGCTTGGGCTCAAATTGGGACAATTGAATGTTTCATAGGTTTCATAGGAGTGCCATGGAAGGTTTAGGATTAAAATTTGGGGAGAATTGGTTGACATTAGGCTAATTGGGGATTTGGATTAAATTGGCAAAATTGGTGATTTTGGATTTCAAATGGAATTGAACTCAAATGTGAATCAATTTAGGCTTGAATTTGGTTTAGATTGATATTGGGGATGTTGAATTAAAGTTTATAATTGAAATTGGACACTTTTGAGGTCAAATGAGTTGCTTTGGTTTGATATTGGGTCCATTTAGGTTAAAAATGGGCCAAATTAGGGGTTTTGATAAAATTGGGTAAAATTGGCAAAATTAGGTTATGGTGTAGTTGGACAAATGAAATTGGGAATATTTGAGATTTTCTGGAATTTTCTGGAAATTTTTGGAATTTTGGGCCAAAATGGGTATTTAGGGTATTTGGAGGTTATTAGGAGGGTATTGGGGTATTTTGGTAGATTTGAGAGGTAGAGATTGTTTTAAAATGATTTTTAGGATTTTTGAGAATTTTGGGTAATTTCAGAGGGTTTGGTGGTTGTAGGGGCAATTTAGGTAATTTTAGGAAGGTTTAAGGACCGAATGTCAAAACCAAAAATTTTAGAAAAGTAGAATTTGGTTATGGTAGAGGAAGTAAAGAAGCTTAGAGTGAGCCATGGACCAAGAAGATGCTCATTTTGAACATCTCATATGTTGTTCCTAACCCTCTTAGCCAAGGAGCTAGGGATTTGGGCTTATCCATATGAGTGCTCTAATGAACCAGGAGTCAAGATTGGGTAAAGATGGTTTAGGGTTTTAGAATGGGTGTAGGAGTGCAGTGTGTGCAAGCCAGACCTCACCAAGACCAGGCCACCCAGGGCTCTCCTAAGGCTTGAGCATCCTATAGGAACTCATCCTTGTCTTCTTACACATTGGTCCTAAAATTCCAAGTGGCTTGGAGGTTGATGACCATCCATGTAGGATTCCAAAGAGAATCAAGATTTGGTTTAGATTTCTAAATGATGGGTCCCATCTCTAGTCCTCTAGGATAGTCAAAAAGAAGTCCTATGGCTAGATCCTAAGCACTAAGAGGAAAGAAAAAACCTCACCAAAAATGAGGTCAATAAATGGACCCCCAATAGGTGTGGTGTGCTACCCAAGCACACCATGCCTATTGGCGTTGACCAAAGATATCAACAAAACCAACACAGACGTCTAAGTGTCACACTTAGAACGAAGCATAGAAAACTTCCCACTGGGGAGTATCAGGTCAATCTGAAAGAGAACTGCAATTTAGGCTTCAGCCTCGAAGGTTTGAAAGAGAGTTAGAAGTTAGGCTCTAGCCTCAAGAAGAGAGCTGGAAGTTAGGCTCCAGCCTCGAAATTTAAATGAGAGCTAGAAGTTAGGCTCTAGCCTCAAGAAGAGAGCTGGAAGTTAGGCTCCAGCCTCGAAAATTTAAATGAGAGCTAGAAGTTAGGCTCTAGCCTCAGGAAGAGAGCTAGAAGTTAGGCTCTAGCCTCGGAAATTTGAAAGAGAGCTAGAAGTTAGGCTCTAGCCTCAAGAAGAGAGCTCAAAGTTAGGCTTCAGCCTCAGAAATTGAATGAGAGCTAGAAGTTAGGCTCTAGCCTCAGGAAAAGAGCTGGAAGTTAGGCTCCAGCCTCAGAAATTTGAAAGAGAGCTAGAAGTTAGGCTCTAGCCTCAAGAAGAGAGCTGGAAGTTAGGCTCCAGCCTCGAAAATTTGAATGAGAGCTAGAAGTTAGGCTCTAGCCTCAGGAAGAGAGCTAGAAGTTAGGCTCCAGCCTCGAAAATTCAATGGGATATGAAGGTTCTTCAAATCTCGCTCAATGGGTTTCTCGAAAAGGATATCTGTGTGAAGAGGGACCCAGTCTCATGCCATCAGAATCAAATTGAATAAAATTTGTGGTTCTGTGTCAATAGAACTAGTCGATCCTCCAACACACAGATAAAAGATTTGAAAGGAACTGGTAAGCGTAGCAAGCTGAAAAGACTCGACCTGGTGACAAGTCGAGGAAAGGATTCAAACTTCGGAAGAGTTTCAAACAGATTTCAATTTGAAGAAGAATTGAAAGATTCGAATCAACAGAGTCAGATCGGAATTCAATTCGAAGCTTAGATTCGTTTCATTTGTTTTAGTGATTCGATTTCATTTTTTTTCAATTAGAGTTCATGTTATTTTGGAATTGGTTTTGACATTTAGATTCTTAAAAGAATTCTCATTCATTTTCTCCCTTTTTTATCATTTTATTTTCTTTCTCTTTTCTCTTTTTCGTTGGTTTATGTTCATTTTTCATTTTATCCTATTCATTTATTTTCAAATCATTCTTCGTTTGAGGTTCATTTAACTTAATGGTGTTTCCCAATCAATTTGCACAGAAGAAATGAAGGATAATTTCCATTCAATTTGATGAAAATAAATCATATAGCATGATCAAAAACATGATGATATTTTGTTGAAATTTAGCATCTCATACAATCCATATAATTCCAAAACGGACTGCGTAAGATCCTTGTTGGTTTCTTCAAAAGCATCTGCCAAAATCCATGTCTGAATAGAGAGATACATGGATAATAACATCACCTTCCAAGCCATCCTTTGCAGAAAATGTCGTTCGGATGTGCATTGGAGGTTTGTTATTTTCCATGTAGCCCACAACTCGTAAGGCTGGGGGCTCTCTAGCTCTGGATCTGGCTGAAAGCGGAAGGGCATCTTGTTGTCGTCCATCCTTCTGAAAGTGACGGAGATTCGCTGAAAAGGTACCCCCGGGATGCAGTGCTTTTCTACGTCTACTCCATTTCCTTTTAGCACCAGAACGAAACCTACCGGTAGAGGTATCTCCACTGGCCCTCAGAATTCTCTGGGGCCTTCTATCCAGAAGTATGATCTGAACACGATGTTGCACTAATTAATGAAAGACACTGTGCAGAATGGTCTGATGAAATCATGATGATCTATGTGTGGCGATATGCATTAGCCTTCCTCATATATGTTGATGATGCAGCTATTGGGTATGTAATCTGCAGGAAGTACCCTCCATGTCGCCATCCTCTTGACCATCCTCTTGATGATTCTTGGCATTAGATCCACATCGCTGTGACGGAGAATCCCTAGTGGATTTCCTTTCCTTTCTTCTGCAAAGTTGTAACAACATCTGCACTGAATCATGACTCTTCCTTTTCCATTCATTCATTTCTAAGGTTCTGAGTAGGTCTTTGCTCTTAAGCAACCCGCTTGGCCCAATTTCTGAAGATCAACGATGCAATCCATAATCTGCTGCTGCTCGAAGTCTGAGAACACATTCGTATGTAGCTCAAGGCCTTCCAGGATATTGATCTTCTTGCCTCGAATTCCTTCAAAATATTCAATTGTTTTCTTCTCAACTTTTTGCAGCCTCTCCAGCTCGTATTCTGAAATTATCTGAAATCGTCAGGGTCTGGTAATGTACTGCGGGATGTATAGCTCAACCCCAACACGCTGTTCTGCAAGTCTCAGCTCCTCGGGGACAGTCTCTGTCAAGACATCCTCCGAGGTTGCTTTCGTAACAAGACTCTTCAGAACTGGTATATCTGCTTAACGTCGTGGTGGTGATTCTATTTCTGATCTCTGGTGTTCTTAGAGTTGATCTCCTCTTTTTTTATTCTTGCCGGACCGGCTTTTTGAAGTACTTGAACTGACGGTAGAAACTATTTCTTTCTGCAGCTAGCTTGCTCAGCATCTTGTGAATGTGACGGTTCTTGTCTTTTCACTGGGAATGAGTGAGAGTAGCTCTCCTTACTTCCTGAACCTCTGTGGGCATAGTGTTGACAAGCCTGCCCTCTGCTGTAGTAACCACGGACTTGACTTTCTTGTCTGCTCCAGTCATCTGAGTGGCGTTCACTTTCCTTTTCTTGTTGGTAGCCTACTGATTTGGGCCTCCTAATTTCATCACTGTCTGGCTGTGAAACTCTTCCCGGTCAATCGAGGTCCAATCAGCCTTCTCGTACTGTAGCCCGGCAGGTGTGAAATCCGAGTCGATCTCAATCATGGCCTCATCTTTCATTCTTTCTTCATCGAGTGCTAGACTCACGCCATTCTTGAAAATCAACCGCCCGTTCAACATTTCCCTACAAAAACAAGGAAAGGATCAGGGGTTGTATCAAGAATGAGAACAATAAGAAAATTTATTCATTAATGAAAATTTTTCAGTTTTTTTATTTCGTTTGAGTTTAAAATGAGATGGGAAAAGATAAGGGAAAATCAGGAATGCGATTGATTTGAAAAGAAAGTTCAAAAATCTTATTATTCAAATGATGATTGTTTTTTCAACATATTTTCTTTTTAATACAAATTTTTGTCCAACATTTTTTTTCTTATCAAATTTTTGGTTCGGACCCAGTTACAAGTGATCACTGTGCCCGTGTTTCTAGGGATGAGACTTCATTTTTAAAGTTTGTCCTTCAAAACATCATGTTGCGTAATACTTTTTTAAATATCATTCATTGATTGTAAGCATAGATCGTTCTCCACGGCAACTCACGAGTTGGTAGAAACCTCCTGAGTAGACTATCTCGACCACGAACGGCCCCTCCCAAGTCGGTTCAATGTTTACCTCATACCTTGCGGTATGCAAGAATAGGTCTCTTGAGAACTAGAACCAAGTTACCGACTTTGAACGTTAGGGATGTAAACGAGCCAAACACGAGCAAGCCCAGGCTCAGCTCATGTTCGACTCATTTATATTTCGAGCCCAAAAAGTGTGTTCGTGTTCGGCTCATTTGGTTATCGAGCCGAACACGAGCTGTTCACGAACAAAGAGTCGGTTTAACAACCCTAATCTCGTAACCATAAGATGTTAAGGGTTGGGATAAGATTTAAGAATTATAATTTATAATAAAGCATCATTTGAATATAATTTAATAGTTTTTTTTCAATTTACTTAATTAATATTTTTAATTGATTATAATTTTTTTTAAAATACTATATTATATATATATATATATATATATATATATATATATATATATATATATATATATATATTCGATCGATGCTCCGCTTCATGTAAAAATCTTCCACCTACGCCGGCAAGAAGAGCCGCCCCCGTTCTCGCCTCTCCATACGTTGCCGACAGACGGGATTTGACGGCCGTCGGTCTACAACTAGATATCGATTCTTATCTCCGTCTCCTCGGATTTCTTTTTGTGCCATGAGATTTCTTACGTAAGCTTACCCCGGAAAATAGAAATTTGTCAATGTTATGTTGTAATAAGGTTTCTAGTCATGGTGGGATCTCGAAGCGGCAGCGGTATTCCTCCTGGGTGGATTCTTCAATTATGTTTTCTGAGAAAACTGCCCCGGCGCCTTTAGCCGTTAAGGCTGTCAAGGCGGTAAAGACAGTTGTCGGCGAGGAAGTTGTGATTATCAATCAAAATATATTAAGACGATCGTTAAGATCGTCTTCCAGAGCGACAAGTTCATATGTTTCGAGAGGAGATTTGGGGAATGATAATAAGGTTACGATTGTATGCTTAGTTACTACCCGAGGAAACCTCAGACGAGATCAGATTCAAAAGGTGAAACGTGACAAGCTTTGATTAAGGCTAATGGCACTCAGATCTTGAATGAAGCATGCAAAACCCCTGCACCTTTTGCCCATGAACCATTAAAATTAGACATCTTAGCCAATTTCGGTATTCTTGGGAAAAAGAGCGGTGAAATTCATGGGCGATTGGATTGATGGAGATTGTTGATAGTCCTACACTAGAGGAGCTGGTGCACAGAACGATATTTTTCATAGTGTGCATACTATGATGATAAGGTCTTTGGCCCTTCCTAAATTTTGGAACGTTTCTATTGATAGTCGAAATGTTACCCCCTTCACTGACTCTCTCCTGCGACCTGCCCTCTTCCCGTGAGGCTCGTCTCGCAGCACTGTTGATTCAGTTTGGAGTCGGCTTCAGTGAGTTTGAAGTCGTTCTTGCAAAAGCCCCATTCATGGTCCTAAAAGTTGCCGCCCCCGAAGTACAAGAACCATCTGCCGAGTTCGATCTGAACTCCCATGAAGACTTCCCTTCTGCTAAGAAGGTGAAGATGACTGTTGTCCCCGTCAAACCAGTTGGCTCCGTGACAAGGAGAGTCGTCACCTCTACTGCTTCCGGCTTCGCCGTTACAACACCTACTTCCCCGTCTGCTAAAAGGAAGGAAATTTTGCACGAGGAGGATTCTGACAAAGCCTTCCTTGCTTTGTCGTCCGTCTATGAGATTGGTTCCAGTTCTAGGGTTCCCCCGTTGACCAAATCCCAAAGGAGGAATCGCAACTGAAAGCTTCGCAAGGCCTCCAGGGCACAAGCTGCAAGTATGCCAGTGATTGATGAGATTCCTCAGCAGGAGGAACTCAGTTTACCGAATACCTCTCCTCTCCTCCGAGGTAGTAGGTTCCACCCGTTAGCTGGTACTGCTGGAAATGAAAGTCTCCATAGGATTGTCGCCGCGCTTCCAGCACCGCACAGTCATGATGAGGACGGAAAGAAGCCCACACCCATCACTCAAGCTCATACTCTTCTACGGAGATTGGCCGAATTAGAAGGATGTTCTGTCGCCAAGCTTCTTAAAAGGATGGGATGTGCAATATCCCCAGAAGTGAAAGAGGAAATTTTGAAAATGGAAAAGCCTAGAAGGGTTTCTGTCAAGCACCGTTTAGGAAAGAGTGTTGAGACAAATACCACCGATTCGACGCCCGCAATACGAAGACCAGTCAAGTCTTGGTTAGGTCCAAGAATTCCACCCAAGGAACTCTCGGGGAGGAAGAGAGGATTACTTTCCTCTATACATGTTCTGCACTCTAGGGAGCACACTTCCTCTCTTGGTCCTGATGTCCCCGCTGAGACAATCCATCTCGAGGCATCAATTCTCGAGAGGAGAGTGTGGTTACCGAAAGTCGTTGCACCTGTCCACTTCGAGAAGTCTACAAATCATCAAACGGATTATAAGTCCGGCACTCCTATCGTCACCACTCCTGTTGCTTCAGAGTCAATGGCAGAAGAAGGGTCGATGGAGGATAGAATTCAGAAACTTTGTGAAGAGATTTCGCATTTAACTAGGGAGCGAGGATTGGAGGTCGATAACGAGGATCTCCACTCGTCGATTACTTGGATGATGAATTCATGGAAATCAACATGGTCGATACCAGGGCCACAGCGTCTGCGCGTGAAGCTCCTCGTGAGGAGGATGCAATAGAAGAGCTTCAAAGAGCCGTGTCCGCTAGAGACGAAATGATCAGCTGATTGGAAAAGAGAGTGGAGGAGATGACCGCCGCTATGACTACCATGGCCACATTGCCTGGACAATCTCAGTCACATCCCACAGCATCTCTAGAAATCAATCAGCCATAGATAATACACATCCCTGATAAAAGAAGAGCGGTTGCCTCTGCCAATGAGAATGAGCTTCCGAAGAAGGATTTAACCCAAGTCTACCAGAGAAGGATCTTAAGCAAATCGTCGAACAGCAAGTTCGGGAGGCCTTGGCCCTGTCCAAAGGTGGAGCATCAGTTTCAAAGGGTAAACCCTACCCGGAGGAATTTGATGTTGTACCTTACCCCAAAGGCTTTGTGCCACCGACCTTCAAAACGTTCTATGGAACAAGAAACCCTCGACAGCATATAGCGCACTTTAGAGCCAGCTGTTGCAACACAGGAGGAAGTGAAGCGCTATTGTTCCATCAGTTTGTCAGCAGCCTACGGGAATAGCTTTTGATTAGTATGCTGAAATTCCTAATGGATCAGTAAAGACTTTCGCAGAAATGGAAAGCATGTTTGTGAAGAGATTCGCCAGTGCTCAGCGCCATGTCACTATAGGAGATCTCGTGGTAGAACATCAGAAGCCCGACGAGACTTTGGTTGACTACATCTTGAAACTTAAGCATGAAATACGAACCTCATCTACAAGAACAACACGCGATTGATATACTACTCAAGAGTATTCACGGTCCGGTAGCTTTCATGCTTAAGGGTCTCACGATCAAGTCTTTCGAGCAACTGCTCAGCAAGGACAGTAGCTTACAGGAAGAAATCAAGCACATGGAGCCTACAGAAAAGACAGACAAAATGAAACCAGCAAAGGCTTATGAGAAGAGATCGCAGTGTACTGGCCATGATCGATAAAGGAAAGCAACCGATGATGACTCAGACCGAGCAGTCGCCTCAGCAGTACAGTCAGCCTCAGCAGTACGGACAGCCTCGTCCACCGCAGAATAATCAGTCCGATCAGCAGCAGCAGAGACTGTACAGGACAAACAGGAGACCAGTTCCTATAATATCAGAACGACTACACAGAAACTACTCTTTCAAAGATGATATTGTAGCAAAGAAGTTCAAGAATCTGCTGAAGAAGCCCAAGTTCAAGTTACCCGAGCCAAAAAAGCGAGAAGAGGTGAATAAGAAAGATCAGCCCAACTTCTGTCCCTATCACCGGATGCTTGGACATACAATTGAGAACTGCTTCAGTTTCAAGGATTAGCATGAGCGGAATTACAAAGAAGGAAATATAAGGATACCGAAGGAATATTTGGAGGAGCCTGAAAAAGGTTCTATAAATGTAATTTCAGCCGAGCCAATCTCTCCGCTTGACCCATATGCCGGTAAGGGTGTATGGAGTGCAATTTGGAATGAGCTCAAGAAGGTCCTGGATCATATTCAGTCTGCTCCAAAGAAAGCTGCTGTCCGGAGTCCACCACCAGCATAGTCCAAGATGAAAGCTCTGTCGAGGAAGCTACCGCGACGAGAATGGAGGAAGAAAGAGATCGTGAGCGAGATTAAAGACGATAACGTGAAGGATAGGATAGAGGCTGCTCCCGTTAGACTAGTTGTCTCAGATTCAGGGGTGAAATCCCTCGAACCCCTGACTTTGTATCATTATCTTTGTACCCCTCCAAGGTCTCGTAATAATGATATGAATGATGTTGGCTACGTTCTTACTGTCTCTAGTGATGACGTAACTAATCACAACCTATCTAACCCCGATTTCGATTCCCAAAATGATCCTCAAATCATATTAACTTCCAGCAAAGATAAAGAAGACATTGAAAACACCGGCTACGACAGTACGAGAAGTGAGGAGCCAGTCCTCGAGTGCAAAGGAGCTCCCCTTGACATCAGTTTGAACTTCTCAGATACAGAAGGACCTCTGGGTCCAGAAGAAGAAGAAATAATGGAAGTACATTTAAGGAGTGGCAAGGTACTACCTCTGAGAACAACTCCAGTGGACAAAGGAAAGCAGATAGTCACTCAAGAAGAAATATCTCCAACTACTGAAGAGATACAAGTTCGAAATGAAGTTGAAAACCCAAATAAAGTGGATTACAACGTGCTAGCTCATCTCAGGAAGTTGCCGACCAAACTAAGTATTTACGATTCTCTGATCCTGTCAAAGGAGATGAGAGAAAGTTTGATCAACGCTCTACTTGATCCCGACATTTGCTTAGCGCAGTTGGCTAGCACATCCTCAGATGGAGTTTGCACCATAAAGGAACAGCCTGGCGTAACTTTCACTGATGAAGATTTGCTACTCGGTACAGCCGATCACAATCGTCCACTTTACATTTCTGTCATCATCGGTAGATTCGTGCTTTCCAGAGTCTTAGTAGATCCTGGAGCGTCACTCAATATAATGAGTCTACGGACATTAGCTTACTTGGACATCGACGCCCGAGAGCTTTCAATGGATAAAATGATGTTAAGAGGTTTCAATCAGAAAGGAAAAAGAACCCACGGATATATAATGCTACAAATGAAAGTCGAAAATCTAGTAACAACTGCAAAATTCCATGTCATCGATGTGGATACTTCGTTCAATACCCTGTTTGGTGGACCGTGGCTCCATGAGTACAATATGGTCCCGTCGTCGCTTCACCAGTGCATTAAATACTACAAAGATGTACAAGAACATTGCATTAAAGGGAATCTACAGCCATTTTCAATACATGAAGTGGGCATCCATGAAGACGCCGCTTACTATGCTCCTCTGAAGAAAATAGTATTTTCAAGAAACATTGTGATAAGCAAAATTGAAGACTTAAAGGAACTACAAGGATGAGACCTTATGGCTCCAGTTCAACAATCTCATACAGCTCCTTCTCAACGAGTTGGTAAAAGTTCTTTTAGCCCACACATCCGAAGTCGAGGTCGGGGACGTGGTCGAGGAAGAATTTCCCGGATTGTTGAACAGACAAAGCCAACAATCAACATCAACATGGAGGGAAGCTTCGAAGAAGATAAAGAAACAATGATGATAAGTCAGAATAAGCCTCAGTTCGAGATCTCTCTGGTCGACAAAGCAAAGGATGAATACGAATCGATGTACGATCAGATTAACCGCTATGTTAATGCCATGACCCTTACTCTGATCCATTCTCAAAAGGTAGAGAGCATAGAGGTCAAGGAAGTTCATAACAATGGTTTTAAACCGATCACGTTTTACAAAGCTTCCCCTTATACTTTTGAACCTTGTGTAATTCTTGAAGAAAATGACTCAAATGAATTAATGGAATTATCTTTTGGCTACTTTTCACCGTGTGTACAAAAGTTAATTCAACAAGGATATGTATCAAAGAAAATGCCAAAAGATAAGTTATAATCATTCGAAAAATTATGGAATGTAAAAAGAAAGAGACTCAATTCAAAAGAAGGTCTTGGGTTTGGTACGCTCGGACCCGTCGATGACTCAGAATTTTGCATGATTGTTACTAGTCAGTCAAAAGAAGATTTCCTGGACATTCAAGATGAATATGAAGATCAGCCAATAGGCGATGCTCCGCCAGAATTCGAAGAAGAAATCAAATCAACAGTCGATGAATTAAGAGAAATCAATCTCGGGACTGAGGAGCATCCCCGACCGACTTTCATAAGTTCGTTACTCAATGAAGAAGAGGTTGCAGACTTGGTTAGGTTACTATCAGAATTCAAAGATTGCTTCGCTTGGAGCTATGACGAAATGCCAGGACTATCTCTGGCGGTCGCCGTTCACCGCCTCGGAGTGGATAAGAATGTGATGCCAGTAAAGCAAGCTCCCAGAAGGATGCGCCTCAAGATAAAACAGCAAGTTACAGCAGAAATCAAGAAATTAGTAGACGCTAATTTTGTCCGAGAAGAACAGTATCCGATGTGGTTACCTAATGGTGTGCTAGTGAAAAAGAAAAATGGACAAATTTGAGTGTGTGTCGACTTCAGGGACATAAACAAAGCATGTCCAAAAGATGAATTCCCGTTGCTGATACCGGAACTAATGGTGGACTTCGCGTCGATACATGAAACTTTCTCCTTTATGGATGGGTCTTCAGGGTACAATCAGATCAAGATGGCACCAGAAGACGCAGCTCTCACAGCTTTCAGAACTTCAATCGGGATTTACTGCTACATCGTGATGTCGTTGGGACTGAAGAACGCAAAAGCTACATACCAAAGAGCAATGACGAGGATTTTCGATGACCTCATTCACAACCAAGTGGAATGCTATGTGGATGATTTGGTCGTTAAGAGCAAGATAAGAGGAAACCACCTATATGATTTGAGGATTGTATTTGAACGATTACGACAATATAATCTAAAGATGAATCCCTTAAAGTGTGCTGTGGCGTTACCTCTGGGAAATTTCTAGGATTCGTTGTCCATCATCGGGAAATCTAAATCGACCTAGAGAAGATTAAAGACATCTTAGAAATGCCTCCCCCTAAAACCTTGAAACAACTATGTTCATTTCAAGGAAAACTAGCATATCTGAGGCACTTTATATCTAATCTGTCGGGTAGGTGTCAGCCTTTCTCGGCATTAATTAAAAAGGATGCCAATTTTATTTGGAAAGAAAAGTGCCAGCAGGCTTTCGAAGATATTAAACGATATCTAACAACAGCTCCTATTTTAGCAGCCCCTATCCCGGGTAGACCGTTGATACTTTATACCGCGGCGTTAAATGAGTCTCTCGGAGCTCTACTTGCCCAAGTCAATGATGACGGTAAAGAGAATGCACTGTACTACTTGAGTCGACGTCTAATATCTATGGAGGTAAAGTATCCTCCTATCGAGAAACATTGTCTAGCTTTGGTTTTTGCCACTCAAAAGCTCAGACATTACATGTTGTCTCATAAAGTCAACCTGATTTCGAAGGTTAATCCTTTGCAATATTTGATGACCAGACCAACACTTTCCGGACGCTTAGTAAGGTGGTCAATGATATTATTGCAATTCGATATAACCATTTTCTCGCAGCACACCCACTGCCAGCTGGGTCCCTGCTCAATGATGAGTTACCAGATGAACAGATACTACAGATAGAAGATCCCAATGCTCAATGTTGGGAAATGTACTTTGATGGAGCGTTATCAGCTCGAAAAGGAAAAGGATCGGGAACAGTTATACCAGGCAAAGCAGGAATTGGTTTAATCTTCGTGACACCAGATCGGGCCATGCTGAGGTTTTCTTACCACTTGACAGAGCCGTGTACCAACAATGAAGCAGAGTATGAAGCCCTAATCACCGGCTTGGAATTAGCAATACTAATGGATATAACGGACATTGCCATTTATGGCGACTCACAGCTCGTCATCCAGCAAGTGGCAGGACAGTACAAAATTCTAAAGCCGAGATTAGAAGAATACCACCGGTATACGATGAAGTTACTCGAGCAAATTCCGAATGTGATATTCTATAGGATTCCTCGAGCAGACAATGCCCATGCGAACGCTTTAGCAAAACTCGCTAAAGAATTGGCTTGTTCACCCGAAGATTCTATAGATATTACAGTGCAAGGACGTCAGGTGTTGTCTCAGATCGACCTCGATAGTCTGCATGAAATTGAAAAAGAAAAGACAGTTGCTGCAGTGGCAGAAGATACAGAAGATTGGCGTCAGCCATTAATGGAATATTTGCAAACCAGAAAGCTACCAGAAGATAAGTCAGTAGCGCACCAGATTCAGAAGAGGGCTTTGTCGTATGCCCTGATCGACAATGTTCTGTATAGGAGATCCTTCGACCAGATGTGGCTGAGATGTCTGAGCAGAGCAGAAGCGCAGAAAATTGTCAAAGAAGTACATGCTGGATTGTGTGGTGCTCACCAGTCAGGACCGAAAATGAAGATGAAAATCAAAAGACTCGGATACTACTGGCCAGCAATGATGACAGATTGCATGGACGTAGCTAAGAGACACCATCAGTGTCAGGTGCATGGAGTGGTCTTGCACCAACCTTCGAATGTTCTACACCCAACGATTGCCTCATGGCCATTCGAGTGTTGGGTATGGACATAATAGTTCCGATAGACCCTCCATTCTCAAAAGGACACAGGTTTATACTCACCGCTACAGACTACTTTTCCAAGTGGGCAGAAGCAGTTCCACTACGGGAAGTCACAGCGCAGCAAGTTTTAAAGTTCTTCAAGAATCAAATCGTCTACCGTTTCGGTGTACCGCGCAGAATCATCTCCGACAATGGGTCCGCTTTCAAGAGCACAAAAATCAACAACTTCGTCAGAAGACACGGGATAGATTAGAGATACTCGACGATCTACTACCCTAAAGCAAATGGCTTGGCAGAAGCCTTCAATAAAACGCTTATTCAGATTCTGAAGAAGATGCTCGACGACAATAATAGAGGATGGTACGAGAAGCTACTAGAAGCTTTGTGGGCCTACAGGACGACAGTCAGGATGCCGACACAGTCTACGCCTTACGCCCTTGTGTACGAGTCCGAGGCAATTCTTTAACTAGAAGTTCTACCGTCGCTCCGGGTTGTCGTTGCCAATCAAATTACAACAGAAGAGAATGCCAAGTTACGACTTGCAGAATTGGAAAGCCTTGAAGGAAAAAGATTGCTCGCACAGCAAAACTTGGAACTCTACCAAGCGAAGATGATTCAAGCCCACGATAAATTGGTCCACCCGAGGTCGTCCAAAGTTGGTGACCTCGTGCTCATTCTTAGAAGACCTATTCTTGCACACCGCAAAATAGGTGGAAAATTCGAACCGACCTGGGAAGGATCATTCGTGGTAGAGAAGATCTACACAGGAGGATCTTACCAGTTGATGGATTCTCAAGGGGATAGACCCATGTTGCCCATCAATGGACGATATTTAAAGAAATATTACACGACATGAAAAGACTAAAAAAATGATATTCGTTTCAATATAGCTGTAGGGCTAGTGTGTGTGACTGGGTCCAAAATTTTGTAATAAAAAAAAACTCCATAAAATAAAAGAATCATCCCACAAAATGAAAACAAGTTTGCCAAATTCTAAATCTAAATTTTATAAAAACATATTAAATAAAATAATGACATCAAGTTAATTGCTAAAACTTATTTAAAGTAAATGATAATTTGCTTTTATTCGTGCACAACACCACTCGCTGACATCTCCACTTGTTTACTTGTGTAGGAAGTGTCGAGTTTCGAGTCGGTGTTTGTTATTTGATACAGCTTCGACCTCGCATCTAGAAACGTATACTGAAGCGAACACAGAAAATGAAGTCAATGAAGAAATTCAGTCGCAGGAAGGTAGGACAAACCTCAGGACATGGGGGCACCAGAGGTTCTGTTGACTCACACCTCCTTACTGAGAGACGTACTCATGTCTCATCCATGATCACCACTCTACAAGGTGATCTGGTTACCGCTTCAGCTGGCGAGTCTCGGACGTTCCGTTAGCAAATACAAGTAGAAGAAATAGAAATCGCCGCAAGCGCCGCCTCCTGGAAAGGATGGAGAGAAGACGGGCTAGGGAGTCAGCCGCTGAGCTACCACATGTGCCAGAAGAATTTCATCAGCCAGAAATGAAAGAGACTGAGGACAGTTCTCCGCGCACGGATACTGAGCCGGAAACCATCGAGGAGCCCGTTCTGACATGGGATCCAATGAAGGAAGTTTTCGCCGGATGCTCGACTTGCAACTCGAGCTTGCCCAGGCTGCCTTCAGATATAGGGGCATTTTCATATTGCCCAGAATGTCATGTTCTACAGCTTGAGGAATTCGGCACCTTCGAGGAGTATGCAGCCGCCTAGATGCTACTTCAGAGTAGGGAATTTTCGAGTGTGGAGCCATACATACCAGAGTAAGTTTTTCTGCTGCCACGAGGAGTCTCGTACTACATCATGGCAAAGATACGAAGAATCAGAAAGCAGGAATTTAAGCATTACGAGGATATTCAAGGAAAATAGGTCAACATCCTTGAAGGACTTGAGCTCTATACTGATGTGTTCTCAAAAGAAGATGAAGAAGATATTCTGGATTGCATCAAAGCTCTCAAGACCATGGGAAAAGCAGGTCTCTTGAAGCCCAGAATGTATATGAAGCCATCTAAATGGAAGAGAGGAAAAGGCAGGGTCACTATTCAGTGTGGTTGCTGCTACAACTTTGCCAGAGATTGACGGGGAAACCCCCGGGGATTTTACAAGCATGATGAGGTGGATCAGATGCCACCACAAATAAAGATGATGATCAGGAGGATGGTCAAGTGGCACTTACTGCCTGCAGACTATATCCCAAACAGCTGCATTATAAATATTTATGAGGATGGGGACTGCATCCCTACTCATATTGACCACCACGACTTCGTGAGGTCCATCTACACGGTCTCCATTGTGAGTGAATGCAATATTTTGTTCGTACGTGAAATTTGGATAGTTGTACCTTGTGAATTCTGAGGTTCTGTTGAGATTCCCTTGCCAGTCGGATCAGTTCTGGTCTTAAAAGGAAATGGAGTGGATATGTCAAAGCACTGCATCCCCTGAGTTGCATCTAAAAGGGTGTCAGTCACCTTCAGGTGAACGGATGAAGACAAAGCGCCGTTCTATTATGAACCGGATCCGGAGCTAGAGAACCTTCATCCTTTGCCACTGTGACGGTGTTACCTCCGAGTGTTCGCAAAGGGACTTTTGTTCTGGAGCATAACCTTGGCAGGTTGGCCCGTCCCCCGCAGCAGCCTCAGAGGCAGAATGCTACTACAACTTACAGCAGAGCGCAGCAGTTGTTGTCACTACTTCCGCAACAGCCAGTTGACATGATACACCTGTTTTGCTCAGTTTTGTACACGCGATCAGTTTTGTTCAGTCTTGTACACGTGATCAGTTTTGGATTCTTGTTAGTGTCAGATCAGTTGTATTTCTTTTCAGATGAATCAATGAAGATTTTCCGACATTTCAGAAATGTTTCTTTCAATGCGACGGTCGAAAGCTGTTGAACCACCCATTGGTTCCAAAAAAAATGATGATACAGAATTAAAAAAAATGAAAATTGAAAATGAAATTAACCAAGAAGAAACGAAAATTAAAAATGAAATGGAAAGTAAAAAAAACAAATGAAGTGAAATGAAAATGAAAAGAAATGAAAAGAAATGAAACAAAGTCAAAAGTAAACAAAGTGAAACAACCCAAAAAAAAAAATCCCTAAAATTTCTATCTCCCTTTCGAGATATTTTTTTCGCCTTCCATAAAATTCTGGGGTCAGAGCTTAGTCGTCCTATTTCCAAAAATTCCCTAAAATTTCCATCTCCCTTCCGAGATATTTTTCCGCCTTCCATGAAATTCTAGGGTCGGAGCTTAGTCGTCCGATTTCCCAAAAGTTCCTTAAATTTCCATCTCCCTTCCGAGATATTTTTCCGCCTTCCATGAAATTCTGGGGTCGGAGCTTAGTCGTCCGATTTCCCAAAAATTCCCTAAATTTTCATCTTCCTTCCGAGATATTTTTCCGCCTTCCATGAAATTCTGGGGTCGGAGCTTAGTCGATTTCACAAAAAAAAAGGAAAATTTTCCTTGAATTTCTGAGGTCGGTACCTAAATTCTGATTCTCATTTACGAGGCTGGCACATAAAATCTTGTTCTCGCCCTCTAAGGTCAGTACCTAAATTTTGATTCTCATTTTGTCGAGGTCGGTACCTAAATCCCGACTTCTATTCCTGAGGCTGGTACCTAAATTCCAGAGCTCATCCTTCCGAGTCAGTACCTAAATTCTGATTCTCCTCCTACGAGCGGTACCGAAATTCCGATTTCGCTTAAAATTTCAAATTCCCACAAATTCAAATCCTAAAATTAAATTCAAAAACAAAATTCCAAACTTCAAATTCAAAACAAAGTTTGAAACTAAAATTCAAGCGAAAACTTGGAATCAAATTCTTTGTTCCCCTCTTCAAATCAAATTGGTTCGGATTCCTTTAGAGTTTGGGAGCTTGAAACTCACAGCTCCAGCTGAAAGGTATTCCATCCTCCTTTTTCCCCAGCGAGAGTCCCTGGATTTGAAGGTCTTCAACCAAATAATCCCCAGCGGAAACTCACTTGCTAAACTCTTCGTTCTATCTTAAGTTTTCACTCAGACAGTTGTGGAAGAGAATTGGAAGAGAATTGGAAGATAGAGTTCAAAAAGAAACTGAAGTAGAGAAAGAAGAGAATGAAGAACCAAAAGAGGACGCTTTGAAAGGTTTGGAAAAACCTGTTTCTCCACCTATGTTGATTTAGAAAAACCACCACCTCCATTTCCTTAGAGACTTCGTCAACAAAAGTTGGATAAGCAATTTTTGGAGATATTTAAGAAGCTTACTATTAATATTCCATTTGCTGAAGCCTTAGAACAAATGCCAAGCTATGCAAAGATTATGAAGGATATTCTTAAAAAGAAAAGGAAGTTTGAAGATAACGAGACTGTTGCACTTAGTGAGGAGTGTTGTGCAATAATTCAGAAAAACCTTCCTGAAAAGCTTAAAGATCCTGATAGTTTCACAATTCCATGAGCAATCAGAGACAGATTCTATGGAAAAGCTTTATGTGATTTGGGTGCAAGCATTAACCTTATGTCTCTATCAATATTCAAAAGACTGGGACTAGGAGAAATAACCCCAACTACTGTAACTCTGCAATTAGCAGATCGTTCGATCACATATCCTAAAGGAGTTATAGAAGATGTTTTGGTTAAAGTGGATCAATTTATTTTTCCTGTTGATTTCATTGTGTTAGATATGGAGGAAGATAAAGAGATACCTATAATTTTGGGAAGACCTTTCCTAGCTACAGGCCGAGCCATGATAGATGTGCAAAAAGGGGAATTAACTATGAGGGTTAATGATCAGACTGTTACATTTAATATTTCAAAATTGATGAATTATCCTGCTAGAGGTAAAGAAGATGAATGTTATAGGATGGATGTTATCAAATATTTAAATGAATTTCATTTCAAATCAACTTATGAAGATAAATTTGAAAGAGAAGAATTAGAACATAAGTAAGAAGAGGAGTTACTTGATTCTGAAGATTTTCAAGAGGAAGATTTAAGTATGTTCATGAAAGTTTTAAATTGTTGGATTTGACTGAAAAAGATGAATCTTATGGTCCATCAATTGAAAAACTTCTTGAACTTGAATTAAAAATGCTTCCTGATAATTTGAAGTATGTTTTTCTAGGTGAATCCTCAACCTTGCCAGTTATAATTTCCTCTCAATTAACTGAAAAAGAAGAAGAGAGTTTGCTTGAAATTTTGAAGAAGCACAATAAAGCCTTTGGATGGACAATTGTTGATATTAAAGGAATCAGCCATTCAATTTGTATGCATAGAATTCTTATGGAAGATAATTACAAACCGCACGCTGATCCCCAAAGGAGATTAAATCCTATCATGAAAGACATTGTTAAGAAAGAAATTTTAAAATGGTTGGATGCTGGAATTATCTACCCTATTTCAGATAGTGCATGGGTTAGTCCTATTCACTGTGTTCCTAAGAAAAGAGGAGTGATTGTGACTGTTAATGAAAAGAATGAAATAATACTAACAAAACAAGTTATAGGGTGGCGAATATGCATTGATTATAGAAAATTAAATCTTGCCACAAGGAAAGATCACTTTCCACTCCCATTTTTCAATCAAATGTTGGATAGACTGGCTGGGAATAAATACTTTTATTTTCTGGATGGATATACTGGTTACCACCAAATTCAAATTGCTCATGAGGATTAAGAGAAAACTACGTTTACCAGTCCTTATGGTACGTTTACTTTTAGATGAATGCCCTTGTGTTTATGTAATGCCCCTGCTACACTTCAGAGATGTATGATGGCTATTCTTTTTTATTTAATTGAAAAAGGGATTAAAGTTTTTATGGATGACTTTTTAGTTTTTGGAATTTCGTTTGATTCATGTTTAGAACATTTATCTAAGGTTCTAAAACGCTGTGAAGAAACTAATTTGGTCCTTAACTGGGAAAAATGCCAATTTATGGTAGCTGGAGGAATTGTTTTGGGACATCGGATTTCAGAAAAAGGTTTGGAGGTAGATCCTGCAAAAATTCAAGTTATATCTAATTTACCTTGCCCAACCAATGTAAGGGGAATTAGAAATTTTTTAGGACATGCTGGATTCTACAGGCGTTACATCAAAGACTTTTCAAAGATTACAATACATTTATGTCGTTTATTGGAAAAGGATGCAATTTTTAATTTTGATGATGATTGCCTCAAAGTCTTTGAAACATTAAAAGAAAAATTAATCACTGCACTTGTAATAATTTCACCAAATTGGGAAAAACATTTTGAATTAATGTGTGATGCTAGTGATTATGCTATTGGTGTTGTTTTGGGTCAGAAATATGATAAGATTTTCAAAGTTATTTATTATGCTAGTAAAACTCTTAATGAAGCTCAAATTAATTATACAACTACTGAGAAAGAGTTATTAGCTATAGTATTTGTCTTTGATAAATTTCGATCATATTTACTTGGAACTAAATGTGTTGTGCATACTAATCCATGAAAAAATACCCATTTTTATGCCTTGATTTTTTTCAAAATTTTTAAGGATATTATGCTTTAATGAAAGGTATTTTTATTTTTTTGGATATAGGTGATGGAAAAATGTTCAAGAAGAAAAAAAGTGAAAAAGGAGCAAAAAGAAGCAAAAAGGAGCAAAATGGAGCCAAAATGAAAAATTGTCAAAATTATTAGTCTAGCGCCTAAGCGCCAGAATCCGGTGCCTAGGCACCAGAATCCGGCGCCTAAGCGCCAGGTCGATATGGGATCTGTCAAGATTTTTGACGACTTTTGGATGGTTATTTTGACGGTGTTAGCGGTTATTGGACCTTCTAGAAGACTGGCAGTTGTTCCTGGTTTATAGGACATGTGATACAATGTATTTGGATGCTTGAAAAAGGTTTTAATCGCGAAGAGGTGTGATTTAAAGTGAAGAGGTGCGAAGAACTGGATGCAGAGTCCGGCGCCCAAGCGCCAGATTCCGGCGTCCAGGCGCCAGATTTCGGTGCCCAGGCGCCAGACACACCATCTAGAAGATTCATTAAATGTGGACACATTTTGAAGAGGTGCCTCAAGGCAACCCTTGAAGCCTATAAATAGGAGGGTACTCCTTTAAAGAAAAACGCCCCATACACCTTATCTGCCCCATCAGAGAGAGAGAGAGAGTCTAGAGTTCCTTTAGAGAGAGAAATTAGTGAAATATTTTAGGGCTACTTTTATTAATTAGTGAGTTTATTTAGAGTTTTTATTGAGAGTTTAAAGAGTTGGTGCTTTTGAAGTTTATTTGCTTTGGAGTCAGAAGAATTCAAAGGTTCAGTAGGAGAAACACTTGAGATAAGTATTTGTAATTTTATTCAAAGTTTTATTATCATGTTTTGTTGTTTAAATTCAATGTGTTCTGAGTAGTTAGTTTACTTTCTCCTTCCAATTATGAAAAGATAAATAAGATAATATAAAATTTTTTGGAGAATTAAAAACTATTTATATTTTAAAACATTGTGATGATATTAATATCGGATCTTCATTTACTTTACAAATTGATCATTTGTATTGTTAAAATCTGTTGAAGAGTTTTGATACCTAAAAGGAGATGAATTCTTAACTAGTAGATATCACATGAATCCTTGGGTAGTCGAAGGCCTTGTGCGGGTTATTCAAGGTGAAGTGCAAATAAATAGGAAGATATTATATAATGGGCGTAGAATTAATAAGTTTTTAGAGTGATAGACTAAATTCTTATGATTTAGTTTATAGAGAAGGAAAGGGTCACTAGTAGGGCCGACCATAGCCACCCTTGGACATCTAGTAGTGTGAGCCTAGATTAACCCATTCTACTAACAATACATCTGGACCTGATCTATAGGCTAGCAATGTTCGTTACAATTGAATCAAAGGGTAAAGAATATGAATGCTTTTATTTGGCACAATACCATAAATTTATATTCTCCACGAATATTATCATTATCTTAGAAAATCTTGGATTAATTGAAAGGAAGAAAGTTGTGTTCTTATTGCTATTTACACCAATCATTTCATTTCTGCTTTATTATTGCATCTTTCATTACTACTTTATTATTGCATCTAGTAAATTAAAAATATCAAATTTATAAACTATAAAATAAATACATACAAATAAAATTAAAATATTTAAAAATCCATAACTCACTCCTCGTGGGATCGATACTGGGGTCTTTGTTTCAAAGCCCTGTATTACTTGATACGATACGTATACTTGCGTAGTACCCCTAGTGTGTAAAATATTTTCAATAAAATTATATTTGTATACACTAGTTGCTATTATTATCTGTTACATATATTTGAAAGCACTAATTATTATATTTGTCATCAGCGGATTGCGGGTCAAGTTTTTGGCGTCGTTGCCTGGGATTGAATTTTTAGTATGCATATATATAGCATTGGGTCAAGTTTTTGGTGTCGTTGCCGGGGAGAAGAAGAGGCAAATTTTTAGATTTTAAATATTTTTATTTTATTTTATTCATTTCTTTTATTTTCAAAAATATCAAATACTAAATATATATATATATATATATAAAATAAAATAAAAATTTTTAAGTAGAGATTTTATTTATTGTTAATTTACTTTTTATGCGAGGTCTTGGATCCGAAGGATTATTACCTTTAGATTACGAATTAGAAAAGAACTATTAAAAGAATTAAAAAAGGAAAACAAACTAAAAAAATTCAAGAGATGGCTAATTTACATAACAATTTACAAAATCCAATTGAAATTAATTAACAAAATGTTTACAAACCATTAAGGGATTATGCTAATCCTACAGTTGTTGAACTTCATAGTAGTATTCAAATACTTACTGTAGATGCTAATTCTTTTGAGCTTAAACCATCTATCATTCAAATGATTCAAAATAATCAATTTGAAGGAACACCAAATGAGGATCTAAATTTACACCTTGCTAGTTTTTTAGAACATTGTGCTACCTTTAAATATAACAATGTTTCTGATGAAGCTATTAGACTTAGACTCTTACCTTTTTCTTTAAGAGATAAAGCAAAGATGTGGTTGAACTCATTAGCAACAGGTTCTATTAAAACATGGGCTGAAATGGCACAAAAATTCCTTGCTAAATATTTTCCTCCTTCTAAAACTACTAAATTAAGATTTGATATTACTTCATTTAGTCAATTTGATGGGGAGACAATTTATGAAACTTGGGAAAGATTTAAAGAACTATTAAGAAAATGTCCTCATCATGCTTTACCTGATTTATTAATTATTCAAACATTTTATAATGGTTTAATTGGATAACTAAAATCAATTATTGATGCTGCTGCTGGAGGTTCTTTAATATCTAAATCATTTGAAGAAGCTTATACTTTAATTTAAGAAATGGCTAATAATAATTTTCAATGGTCTTCTGAAAGGATTAATCCTGAAAGGATTAATCCTGAAAGGATTAATCCTAAAAGAATGTCAAGTATTCAAGATAACAAAGCCTTTTCTATCTTAGCTTCACAAGTAGCTACAATATCTAAGAAATTAGATAATTTTATAATCAACATATCACATAACAGCTCATCTAATATTGAAGATTCTCACACTATTGAAACTTTGCAAGCTATTGCTAGTAAAAATAATCCGTATTCAAACTATTATAATTCTGGATGGAAAAATCACCCTAATTTTAACTGGAATAATCAACAACAACAATGGGGTAATAATCAATCTCATCCAACTGGAAATTGGAATAATCAAGTAAATTCAAATTATAAACCACCTAGATTTAATAATCAACAGAAAAAGTTATCAATAGAAGAAGTAATTTTACAAATGAGTAATCAATTACAAAATCAAAATACTGTTATTCGTAATATTGAGAATCAAATGGGACAAATCGCTAATTTAATTAATTACAAACCTCCAGGAACACTTCCTAGTAATGTTGAAATTAATTCAAAAGAAACTGGAAAAGAACATGAACATGTTAAAGTTGTACAACTTAGAAGTGAAAAGGAATTAAAAGAAAGAATGCAGAATGAAATTGAAAAAGAGATTTAGGTTGAAGAGATTGAAAAACCTAAAGAAACTCCTTCTCCTAATCAAGATCAAACTAATATTTCTATTAATGTGGAAGTTGAAAAACAACCACCAACTTTTCCTCAAAGATTAAAACAACAGAAGCTTGATCATCAATTTTCTAAGTTCTTTGAAATTTTTAAGAAACTTACTATAAATATACCATTTGCTGAAGCCTTGGAACAGATGCCAACTTATGCAAAATTTATGAAGGATATATTAAGTAAGAAATGAAAATTTGAAGCTTTTGAAATTGTTGCAATAAGTGAAGAATTTAGTGCAATAATTTAAAAAAAATTACCACAGAAACTTAAAGATCCTGGAAGTTTTATTATACCTTGTGCTATTGGAGAAAAATTTTGTGGAAAAGCTTTGTGTGATTTAGGAGCAAGTATTAATCTCATGCCATTTTCTATTTATCGAAGGTTGAATTTAGGAGAGATTACTCCCACCACTGTAACCCTTCAGTTAGCTGATAGATCTATCACTTACCATAAAGGAGTTATAGAGGATGTACTTGTTAAAGTAGATAAATTTATCTTCCCTGTGGATTTCATTGTACTTGATATGGAAGAAGATAAAGAAATACCAATTATTTTAGGGAGACCTTTTCTAACTACCGGAGGAGCTATGATTGATGTGCAAAAAGTAGAATTAACTATGAGAGTTAATGATCAAGAGATTAAATTCAATGTTCTTAAATCGATGAAGTACCCTGACAAAGAAAAATGTTATCGACTGGATATTTTGATTTTATAATTGAAAAACACTATCGAGAAAAATGTAAAATCATTCCTGAAGAAGAAATTAAATTTTTAACTGATAAAAATGAAGAACTAAAAGAAGATGAATTACTTAAAGAAACTCATTATAAAGACAACTGGGAAACTTTAGACATAACTCAAAATGATATACTATTACCCTCAATTAAAAAAGCCCCTAAACTGGAATTAAAAATGTTTCCTTCACATTTAAAGTATGCATTTCTTGGAAATTTATTAACTTTACCGGTTATTATTTCTTCTGAGCTAAGTTTAGATCAAGAAGAAAAATTAATAGGAGTGTTAAAGAATTATAAAGAAGCTTTTGGTTGGACTATTGCTGATATAAGAGGAATAAGCCCTTCCATTTGTATGCATAGAATTTTAATGGAAGAAAATTTTAAACCTACTATTGAACCACAAAGAAGATTAAATCCTATCATGAAAGTGGTTGTTAAAAAAGAAATTTTAAAATGGTTAGATATGGAATTATTTATCCTATTTCGGATAGCCAATGGGTATGTCTTATTCATTGTATTCCGAAGAAAGGAGGAAGTAATCATCACTTATCAATGATAAAAATGAACTAATTCCTACAAGACAAGTTACTGGATGACAAATTTGCATTGATTATCGGAAGTTAAATGATGCCACTAGAAAGGATCATTTTCCTTTACCTAGCTGTGATTCCAAAAGTGTTTCAAAATTTTTAAAGAAGATGATTTTTTCAAGATTTGGAATGCCTAAGGTAATTATCACAGATAGTGGAAGTCATTTTAGAAATATAAGAATTCAATCATTATTGGAAAATTTTAGAATCAAACACAGAATTGCAACAGCATATCACCCACAAACAAGTGGAATGGCTGAAGTATCAAACAGAGAAATTAAAAGAATTTTAGAGAAGACTGTTAATCCTAAAAGAACTGATTGGGTTGATAGACTTGATTTTGCATTTTGGGCTTATAGAACAGCTTATAAGACACCAATCGGAATGTCACATTACCGGTTAGTTTAGGGTAAACATTGTCACTTACCTGTTGAACTTGAACATAAAGCTTATTGGGTGATGAAGGAGTTTAATTTTGATTTGAATACTGCAGGAGAAAAACCATTATTGCAATTAAATGAGATGGATGAAATAAGAAATGAATCATATGAAAATGCAAGGATTTATAAAGAGAAAATGAAAATATTACATGATAAAAAGATTTCAGAAAAAATATTTGAGCCTGGACAAGAAGTATTATTATTTAATATTCATTTAAGACTTTTTCCTGGAAAATTAAGATCAAAATGGATAGGTCCATATATAATTGAAAAAGTATACCATTATGGAGCTGTAGATGTTAAAGATCCCAAAACAGAAAAAATTTTTAAATTTAATGGATTAAGACTGAAGCCTTATTTGGGAGATTTTAAAAAGATTTATAAAGAGGCTTTTGAGTTGAGTCTACCTGATTAAAAGACTTAATTAGGTCGGGCTGACGACATTAAACCAAGCGCTTTGTGGGAGGCAACCCATAGTTATTCTTTGTTTTGTGTGTTTTTACATTTGTAATGTAAGGTTATGCCTCGGTCTTGTTTAATTTTATATTATTTTAGAAAATTTGAATGCTAACAAGTCTTTATAAGCTGAAAATTATCTCAAATTATATAAATCTTAGACATTAGATCACTCTATTTCATATATGAGTAAAAAGGAGATCAAGTTAACATTCATTAGGATTGCTTATAATTTGTGTTACTGAGTCTATATTGATCTTACCATTCTAAACTGCCTATTTTAGAGAACAAAAGTTTGAAATTTAACGTTAGGCAAAATGGAGTCGAACATGGTTCTTGTGCCTAGGCGCCAGATTTGGCGCCTAAGCGCCAGAGTAAAACTATGTGTCGATGGGTCCAGCGCCTAGGCACCAGATTTGGCGCCTAAACGCCACAATTACTGGATCGTGTCAAAACTAAAAATCTTCAATTTTCACACAATTTTCTCTTATAAATGACCCTATCTTCATCCCCAATCCTTATGTAATCATTGTTTCGACCCATACACTCCATTCTTGAGAGATTAGAGAGGATTTTTGAAGAAATGGAGAGGAGAAATCTTGGAGAAGAGGCTAGAGACAAGGTTTCAAAGGATCCTCAACCCTACTTCAATGATTTCATCGTTGTAAGTTTGGAGAAAATTTCTAATCGTCTAGATAAGTTTGAAGCAGAGTATAAGAGCATTGGAGATCGCCTCCATGAAATGTATCATCAAATTGAACATCTGGAATGGCAGGCAAAACTTCAATTTGATCATCTAGCGGCTTATCAAGATGCTAAAGTGGAGATGTATGCGAAGAACAATTGGATCGATGAGAAAATGGCTACGGATTTTCCGAGGGCATTAGTATTCTTTCCAAGTGGGTTGAGTAGTTTTCCTTGTGAAGATGATGGGAATTAGATAGTGATGTGGTGAGAATGTGATTTATCTAGTGTGTCGTTGTATCGATTTAGTGAATCAATTTTGTCTGTTTGTGTGTTTTCTTTCATGTTCAATGTGTGTTGTATTTTCTTTCAAATTTGTGTTGTTTGATTGTTGTTAGAACTTGAATCATGTTATGATACTTATCTGAATTGTATTGAGCCCGAAATTGAAAATCATGAATGGAATTAGAAGAGTTTGATTTAAACTTGTGTTTAATTGGTAGATTTAATTTTTAATTTTTAAAATTTTTGGAAAATATTTTGGAAGATGGAAACTGAAGCAATACTCTTATATAAATAATTAGAAGTTTAATTTATGAATTTTGGTGGAAAATAAAATTTTTAAGAGATTTTTTTGTAAAGGCGAGTCTGGCGCCTAGGCGCCGATTCGGCCTGCTTACCCGAAAAACACCATTTAAACCCCCATTAGCCATTTTTTACGCCTAAGCTTCATCTTCTTCTTCTTTTTCGCGAAAACCCACCTCCTTAATCCATTTTGAGGTCAAAACATTGATATTTTGAGCCCGAAATCACTTGATTTCTTCATCTCAAGGTCAGATCTACACTCTAATCCATTTATTTTTTATTTTCACCATAGTTTTTCCTATTTTTGGCTAAAAACCATAATTTTGAGAAAAATTTTGATTTTTAGTGTTTCTCCATGAATTTATAAACTCATTTTAAGTTTCTTAAGCTTAAAAAGAGTTTAAATCTTTGATTCCTTAATTTATTTGAATTTTCTTTCACGTTTAGATGACACCGAAATCTAAGCTAGGAAAGACACGAGAAAATTTTGACAGTAGCAAGTTTGCGACTGCGGCAGTGCATTTTTGATATCACGAACTTGCGACATCCAGAAAATTTATCTCAGAGAGAAGCTTTTACAATCCAGGTGAAATGATCGAGAACATGATCGTTGCGCACAATTGGCAACGATTATGTTATTTCACAGTTGTTGTTGTTATTCCAGTCGTGCACGAATTTTATGCTAACTTTTTGGATGCGGAAGACTACGAAGTCTTCGTCAGAGGTGTTGGAGTAGGATTTACTCCAAAAAGGATCAATGTTTTTTTATGGACTGCCACCTATCATCGAGTGCCACTATTCTGGATTATCTCCATCTGAGGGAGATCTTGAGATGATTATTGCTTATTTGACTGACGGCACTGGAGCTTGGAAGATCCGGAATGATAAACGGGTAAATTTCAAATCCTCTAAGTTAAATGGTATTTCAAAGGCATGGGATTACTTTATTTTTGTAAGACTTATATCTTCCAACCACCTGAGCGAAGTGAGTAGAGATCGAGCTATCTTAAACTACTGCATTCAGGAGAGGAAGCCAATAGATGATGGCAGTATTATTTATGATTCTGTGGAGTCTACTGCTAGATCCAGTACTTATGTAGAACTAGGATTCCCATCTCTCGATTTATTCTTTATGTGTGAACAATTGAGTCACCGTCGATATTTCGAGGAGAAGCTGAAGTCTACCAAGCCAATTGGGCGGAGAGTGTTAGTATCTATGATCGTCTTCGTGGGAAGAGATCTACGGCCCCTTCTACTTCGCACCTACCGTGTAGAGCTTCCACTTCCGGACCTTCTACTTCTACTCGCTGAGCCACCATCTAGTTTTGGGAATTGATGCATGATCAATTTCGGAGCGCGAGAATGAGTTATTTCTAACTCACTCGCGAGTTGATACTATGGATAAGAAGATTGATCACCTATCCGATTACACCCGTAGGAAGAGTGAATATGATGCTGAGTATTCAGAGTCTTTAGTCAGATTCTTGAAGAGTGAGCATGATATTCGGTTTCCCACCTATCCTAGATTTTCACCATATGTTGATCCTAAGGATGTGGAGTTTTCTTTTGGTGATGACGATGAAGAGGCTACAGACAGTGATTAGTGGCCTGATTTACCTCTGAGATGTGTTGAGTCTGTTGTTAGTTTAGTTTTTGTTTGCTAGTACTGATTGTTGTTTGTTGTTTACTAGTTTAGATTTGTTTATGAGACTTTGTATGAATTATTTGATGTTGAGACTCGTTTTAGATATTTAGTTGCGGATCGAAATTTGAATGAATTTGTATTTATTTTTTTGTTTCGACTCTATCGCTTAGTATTCTAGAATAGTTAGTAATGTTATTTTATTTACTGTTAGTAATATAGTTATTTAATTCAACTATCTGTTATATAAAATTTTTGAGCACCGCTTACTTTTATATGCTCCATTATTTCTGTAATATTCATAAAAAGCATGTGTAAAATTAAATTATATTTCTTTATAGAATTTTTTTTTACATGCTTATAAAAGTACTTTTTAAATTATACTTTTCTTTCTCTCATACTTTATTATTTTCATGATATACCAAAACTTAAGTTTAGGGGAAGAGAAAATACATGCAAATTTAAATTTTATTTATCCTTAATAAACTAAAACTTTCTAAAAAAAATCTTAACATAACATAAGGAATGAAGAATCTATTTAAGATCACTTAATTTTTTGAAATTATAAATAATTTAGTGGACTTAACCAAAATTTTAATAACTTTGATTGATTTTAAGAATAGAATTATTTAACTTAAAGAAGAATAAGATTAAGAAATTTTTCTATTCATAACAGAAATAATTAAATTTTAGAAGTATTAAGAAATAAAAAATTATAACTTGAAAAAGAAAAGATTGAAAATCTTTGAAATTCTATTCATGTTATAATAATTAAGTGAAAATGTAAAAGTTTGAAAATATAAATTAAGGATAGTGAAGTTCAAAATCATTAACAGGCTATCCAGATACAGTAATCCTCATTATAAAAATAAAAAAAAGAGAAAAAGAGGAGAAGCTTGAGGATATGTCTAATAAAAAATTAGCTTCACTTGAATTATCTTATATGAAGAAAACTAGTTACATACTTTTACTTAATTTTCGTGCATGAATCTTTATTTAAGAAAGACTTTTCATGAAATTTCTTGTAAATAATATATGTGATCTTAATATAATAAACTTCTATTATTTTCGAAATGAATGAAAATTTTTTGAAGTCTTATGATTTGGTAGTTGAATATTCTTTAAATTCTTAAAATTAAACTTAGTTAGTGAAATTTTGTTAATGATTTACTAAAGCCTTTATAAGATAAAAAATTACAAGGAGTCTTAAATATTTATCTTTCATTCCAAATGTTATACATTTTATATAGTAAAAAGGGTTACTTGAGGACAAGTAACATTTAAGTTTGAGGGATTTTGATCCATGAAAAAAATACCCATTTTTATGCATTGATTTTTAGCAAATTTTTAAGGATATTATGCTTTAATGAAAGGTATTTTTGTGTTTTTGGATATACGTGATGGAAAAATGTTCAAGAAGAAAAAAAAAGTGAAAAAGGAGCAAAAAGGAGCAAAAAGGAGCAAAAAGGAGCAAAAATGGAGCCAAAATGCAAAATTGAAATTGACAAAATTCCAGAATATGGTGCCTAGACGCCAGGTCAATACGGGATCTGTCAAGATTTTTGACAACTTTTGGACGGTTATTTTGACGGTGTTAGCGGTTATTGGACCTTCTAGAAGACTGGCAGTTGTTCCTGGTTTATAGGACATGTGATACAATGTATTTGGACGCTTGGAAACGGTTTTAATCGCGAAGAGGTGTGATCCAAAGTGAGGAGGTGCGAAGAACTGGATGCAGAGTCCGGCGCCTAGGCGCCAGACACACCTTCTAGAAGATTCATTGAATGTGGACACATTTTGAAGAGGTGCCTCAAGGCAACCTTGAAGCCTATAAATAGGAGGGTACTCCTTCAGAGAAAAACAGCCCATATGCCTTATTTGCCCCATCAGAGAGAGAGAGAGTCTAGAGTTCCTTTAGAGAGAGAAATTAGAGAAATATTTTAGGGCCACTTTTATTAATTAGTGAGTTTATTTAGAGTTTGTATTGAGAGTTTAAAGAGTAGGAGCTTTTGAAGTTTATTTGCTTTGGACTCAGAAGAATTTAGAGGTTCAGTAGGAGAAACACTTGAGATAAGTATTTGTAATTTTATTCAAAGTTTTATTATCATGTTTTGTTTTTTAAATTCAATGTGTTATGAATAGTTAGTTTACTTTCTCCTTTCAGTTATGAAAAGATAAATAAGATAATATAAAATTTGTTGGAGAATTAAAAACTATTTATATTTTAAAACATTGTGATGATATTAATACCAGATCTTCATTTACTTTATAAATTGATCACTTGTATTATTAAAATCTGTTGAAGAGTTTTGATACCTAGAAGGAGATGAATTCTTAACTAGTAGATATCACATGAATCCTTGGGTAGTCAAAGGCCTTGTGCGGGTTATTCAAGGTGAAGTGCAAATAAATAGGAAGATATTATATAATGGGCGTAGAATTAATAAGTTTTTAGAGTGACAAACTAATTTTTTGTGATTTGGTTTATAGAGAAGGAAAGGGTCACTAGTAGGGCCGACCATAGCCACCCTTGGACATTTAGTAGTGTAAACCTAGATTAAGCCATTCTACTAACAATAAATCCGGACCTGATCTATAGGCTAGCCAATGTTCATTACAACTGGATCAAAGGGTAAAGAATATGAATGCTTCTATTTGTCACAATACCATAAATTTATATTCTCCACGAATATTATCATTATCTTAGAAAATCTTGGATTAATTGAAAGGAAGAAAGTTGTGTTCTTATTGATATTTACACCAATCATTTCATTACTGCTTTATTATTGCATCTTTCATTACTGCTTTATTATTACATCTATTAAATTAAAAATATCAAATTTATAAACTATAAAAGAAATACATAAAAATAAAATTAAAATATTTAAAAATCCATAACTCACTCCTCGTGGGATCGATATTGGGGTCTTTGTTTCAAAGCTCTATATTACTTGATACGATACGTATACTTGCGTAATACCCCTAGTGTGTAAAATATTGTTCAGTGTTAATGAGTGGCGTGTTCCGTGGTATATAGACACAGTAAATTTTATTGTCAGTGATATTATACCCTATGGATTGAAATATCAGGAAAAGAAGAAATTTATGTGTGATGCTAAGACTTATTTTTGGGATGACCTATTTTTATTTAAACAAGGAAAGGATTTTATAATTAGAAGATGTGTACCTTTGGAAGAGACTTATGAAATTATTCAAAAATGTCATGATTCTGATTATGGGGGACATTTTGGAAGTGATAAAATTGCATATAAAATCTTACAATCTGGATTTTATTGGCCTATAATTTTTAAGGATGTGAATGCTTATATTAAAAATTGTGATAGATGTCAGCGTGTAGGCAATATTTCTAGGAGAAATTAGATACCCCTCAATTATATGTTGGAAGTTAAAATATTTGATGTTTGGGGATTAGATTTTATCTGACCATTTACACCATCTTTCGGAAATGTTTATATTTTGATGGCAGTAGACTATGTTTCCAAATGGATTGAAGCTATTGCTTTACCTCGATGTGATGCTCAAAGTGTTGCAAAGTTTTTTATGAAGAATATATTTTGCATATTTGGAATACCAAGAGTAATCATAACTGATGGGGGAAGTCATTTTAGAAATGCGATTATTGGAAAGTCAGCAAAGAATTATCATTTTAACCATCGCATTGCTACTGCTTATCATCCGCAGTGGTTTGGTTGAATTATCCAATCGATAAATTAAAAGAATATTAGAAAAGACTGTTAATCTAAATAGAGAGGATTGGTCAATCAAACTGGATTATGCTTGTTGACCTCACTTTTGGTTGAGGTCTAGTATCTCTTTAGAATAGCCTAGGGTCTAGCTAGAGGACTCACCTGGTGACTTTCTTAGAAGACTAGTCACGGAACCCTCCCATAGAAATTCAAAACTCTTCTTGCTTTACTATGGGTTTTCATATGCTTAAGGCCTAACCTCCACCTTTTGTTAGGAAAAAAAAGGTAAGCATAAGGAATCCTAGGGGAAGTCTCCTATAGGTGGTCAGACCTTAGGATTTGCCCTGAGGGAGGTCTGGACTTCACCACTCACATGCACACATTCCCCTAAACCTTTGGAAACTCATGTAGATGGCTCTTCTCAACTCTTGGCATCAGGCAATGGTTTGACTAGTACCAATACATAGAGGACCAAATGTGAGTGACCCTTGGTCCATAGCTCAATTTAAACCATCTCATGACATTCATCTCAAACCAAGCTTCAATTTTCCAAAATTTCAATTTTTTGGCCCTTAGCCTCCCAAAATGCCCTAAATTACCCAAAATTCTTCAAATTCACCAAAATTCTCCAAAAGTCATTCCAAGATATCCCTTACCACTCAAATTTACCAAAATTACCCAAAATTGCCAAAACACCCTTTTTATCATAAAATTCAAAAATTCCAAAAAATGCTTAGAAAATTCCAAGAAATCATAAAAATTCCTAATGTCATTTTATTCAACTATACCATAAGCTAGTTTCGTCAATTTAACCCAATTTAAATCAAAAAACCCCAATTTGGCCTATGTAGCCCAAAAGTGCCCAAATCAAACCCAATCTTGACCCAATTGACCAAAATCTTGCCCAATTTCAATTCTAAACTTCAATTTGACATCCCCAATATCCATCTAAACCAAATTCAAGCCCAATGTGACCTACATTTGAATCCAACTCCACTTGAAATCCAAAATCCCCAATTTTGCCTAAATAATCCAAAATCCCCTAAATAAACCCAATGTCAATCAATTCCTCCTAAATTTCAATCCCAAAATCTTTATAATACCACCTTAAACTGAATTGAATCATTAATTGACCACAATTTGAGCTCAAGTCTTACCCAAATCCATTTTTGGACCAAAACCCCCAATTTTGACCCAAATTGAACACGTGTCCTAAATCCACCAAATTAACCCTCTAAACTTTGTCAAAACCATTTCATTTCTTCATAAAAAATCTTCGAGACAACCATATCTACACTATTGTTGAAGACCTCTGGACCTCCTTCCAACTCAAACTCAAGATAACTTGACCCAAATCCAATATGGTCCAAAATAATCAAAAATCCTATCCATACCAAAATTGAACTTCCAAATGAGCTCAAAATCACTTTATGTCTTCATGAGAGATCTTCATTACAATCAAGTGGACAATATTGATCAAGGTACTTGGGCTTCATTCAAGCTCTAACCCAAGTTAAGTCAACCCAAATCCAAATGAACCTAATTGAACTAATGGTTCAAATCAAACCAAAATTAACCAAATTAACCTCATGGCATCCCTAAAATAAATATATATATATATAATAATAAAATAATAATAAATAAATAAAATAAAATAAAAATCTCTCCCTCACCTCACCCTCACCTCTCCCTCACCTCTCCCTCACCTCTTCCTCACCCTACCCGCCACCCTAAGGCCTACCCACCTCACCTCCTCCTTACCTTCACCACACCTCCACCTCATCTCTCCCTTACTCCCTCTTTGACTCCTAGCCGTGAGCCTCCCCCATAAAATCCTCTCATAATCTCATTTTTACACTCTCTTACACACTTACACACTCACTTCACTCACTTCACCATCCCACTCACTCACTTCCCCTCCTTAATTCCAAAACCGTGAGCCTCCCTCCTCTCCTTCTTCTTCTTCCAAGCAAGCCACACCCAATCCCAACTCCTTCTAGCCGTGAGATTCAACAAGGGCATCCCCTTTTCAAGTTTCTTCCATCAACTCCTCCAAATCAAGGTAAGTTTCTTCACCCTTCTCATGCTTAGCCTAAGATCCCACACATACATGCTTGTTGTTTAGTTTTCTTCTTCCGTTTACAAAGATTTTTAAATTTATATGCAAGCTATTTAGAATCACAAATCTCCATGTATATCTTCAAAAATCATGTGTTAATTATTATTTTCTTTTCACAAATCTTCATGTTATTTAAATGTTTCCATGCTTAGGCTTAGGAATTCCTTTTTTATGCAAAGTTATTTAGCTATTTAGTTTTTAAATCTTTCCATGTTTAACCCTAGGATTTCTTTTTCATGCAAATTATCTAATTATTTAACTAGTTTAAATATTTACAAATCTACCACCTAATTTTTACTAACTTGAAAAGTGAATTTTAAAATTTAAAAAGAAATAAAACAACATAAAGTAAATAATAATAAATCAAAAGAAAATGAAAGGAAAATTTAAAAAAAACATATAACATTGTAAATAAAATAATAAATAACAAATGTAAAACATAAGTGATATAATAATTGTAAGTTTAAATAAATTAAATAATAACTTTACTAAATTTTAAATAAAATAACTACACTAAATAAATAACTAAATTAAATTTAAAATATAACTATACTAATGAAATAAATCATAATATATATATATATGAATTAATGATAACTAAATAAATAATAATAATGAAAATAAATTGTATACAAATAAGTAACATAATAATATAACCATACTAAATGTAAAATAAATAACAATATTAAATTTAAAAATGAATAAATACCACTAAAATATCAAAATACTAACTAAATGCTAAATACGTATATTTATAAATTAATGATATTATGAAAATAATGAAAATAATGTTATAAGTTTAAAAGAAAACCAAAAATATAAGAAATAATAATAATAATAATAATAATAATAATTGAAAATAGTTGTAAATTCAAGATAAATAACAAAAATAAGCAAATAAAAATATCATGCCTCTTTAAAATAATGTAAATGTAAATATATGTGTAAATAATAAATTTAATAGATTATAACTTAAAAAAAACAATAACAACTTCAAAATAAATAAAAGAATAATTGAGGAGAGAGAAAGTTTAAATGCTTTATAATTAAATAAATAATAATATAAATGATAAATAAATGATATAAATAACAAACTTAAATATACATATAATTAATAACAATAATAAATTAAAAATAAAAATAACTTATAGTTTCTATATATCAAAATGATAAGAATATAAGGATAATAAAATAAATAACACACACACACACACACACATATCTATATATATATATATATATATATATATATATATATATATATATATATATATATATATATATATATATATATATATATATATATATATATATATATATATATATATACATAAATTGAAAATAATTTAAATAATATAAATGAATAATAAATTAAATAAAAATTAAATAGTTAAAACTAAATAAAACCAAAAATATAAATAATAATTAAATTAAATTAAATTAAATAAATAATATTATATTACATTATATTAAATAATAAATTAAAATAAATTAAATAAATTAAATTATATTAAATTAAACAATAATGTAAATAAATAGTAATTAAATTAAATTAAATTAATAAAAATAGAAAATTAAATTAAATTAAATTAAATAATAATGTAAATAAATAATAAATTAAGTTAAAATTAAATAAATTAAAATTACATAAAACCGAAAATAAATAAAAATTAAATTAAATTAAATAATTGTAAATAATAATAAATTAAACTAAATTAAATTAATTAAATTAAATTAAATAATAATATGAATAAATGATAAAATAAAATAAAATAAATTAAATTAAATTAAATTAAATTAAATTAAATTAAATTAAATTAATAATATTAAATTAAATTAAATTAAATTAATTAAATTGAATTAAATAATAATATTAATTAATTAATTAATTAATTAAATAAAATTAAATTAAATTAAATAATAATTCAAATAAATAAATATTAAGCAATCATAAAAAAATAACAATAAATAAATAATAACTAATTAAGTAAAGTAAATGATGATCAATCAATTAAATAAAAGAAATAAATAACAATCAAATAAAAGTAAATAAATCACAATGAATTAAATAAGATAATAAATTAAATAAATAATTTCAAGTACAAATAAAAGATAATGAATTTAAATAACACATAATAAAACTAACGACACAAATAATAATTAACGATAATAACATAAAATGATAACACATAACAAAATAAACAATAATAAAATAATAAATAACAATAATGACATATAAATAACATAATAATCCAATACAATCACAACTATAATCACATCAACAATCATACACATTACACACATACAATCACATCTAATCATAACACAACACAACCATCACAAATCACAACAATCACAACATACAACAACAGTCCCGACCACAATACAATACCAACACGATAGCAAACAAACCTAGGATAGGCCTCCTGAGGCATGGTTTATTTTTCCCTTTACAAAGACCACTAGGAAGTCACAACTTGGTATAGAAAACATAATAAAAATACCCTTATGCTTAGTGAATGCATGGAGTAACCCAGATTTTACCCAATGTCCACATAACCTTCCCAATTCACATTCCAAACTCAAAGTCCCTAGCTCCAAAACCAAACCAAAACCAAAACTAAAACTAAACCAAATCCAAACGCAAACTAAATCCAAACACAAACCAAATCCAAACACAAACTCAATTAAATCTTTCACAAATAAAATCACAAACTTTTCACAGCACTCCCATGAGTCTAAATCAAACTACCAATTGCCACCAATCCAAATCCAAACCACACCTAAACCCATCTGCCCCAACCTACCCCGAACACCAGTGCTCATTAAGCATAAGGGTATAGGTAGGATGAGTTGTTAAGCAACATAATAAGTCTAAATGAGCCCGAGACTTTTCACCAGGCTGTGAGAGGGAAGCATGGACCTGCATCCTTCTCTGACCTTTTGGATACCTCAGAGGTCTATTAAACTTAATATGTCTGCTTAACTAAACCATCCTCAATTAAAATAACAAAGTTCATTGAAACACAACATAGAAATTCGCATAGACATCATAGGACTTGGTAGACAACCAGAATCTTAACATAGACATCATAGGACTTGGTAGACAACCAGAATCTAAACATAGACATCATAGGATTGAGTAGTTACTGCTTGTTAGTCCTACTTCTTCCTATTTTCTGCCATGCTTTCATTTCTACAAAATTATAAGCACATACATGCAATGCAATACTAAAGTTTCAGGTGGTGGAACTTGAAGACTCGCCAGGTACACTTTTACAGTTTTAGTATTTTACTTACAGTACTTTACTCCCCTGCACTTTACTACAAATATAACTGCTTGGGATGACATAAAATACCCCACAACATTTCAAAATATAAGAAAATTCAAAACTTAATCACAAACAAAAACAAAAACTACAACTATAACTAAATTAAAACATCTCCTTGGATGATCGGGAATACCTCGGATAATGTAACCCACATGTTGCTAACGGGATTTCCTACGGTCTAAATGAAAGTGTGGAACTCATTCAGTAGAGTTTAGCAAATTCATCTGGACTAAGTGAATCCGATGAAAATAACGGTGCCGGGATGATAGAACCGTGAGATCTCAATTGGTTCTGTTTAATCAACTTTATGATTTGTTTTAATTAAAACACTAAAACACTTGGATTCTAAGACTTTTCTAAACCAAAACACTTCTCTCACTTCCTGATTTTCACCTTCTAAAACTGAACCTCTGCAACGACAAAGGAGCTTGGGGCATAGTGGGCAGCACAGTCATCTTCTTCAGCAAAACCTGAGTCAACTTCAGCTAAACCATTCTTAGCATTAAGCAACTAGCTATAGGACTTCGAGGTATTTTCCCGATGCAAAGTAAACCCTCATATCATCTTTTAGACTTTTGCACCTGGTGCATTATAAGCCCTAACTCGTCTAGGTTTCCGAGGTTGTCATCCCGATATGACATAAGCCCTCACATCTTCCAGGCTATTCATATGATCGACATCAAATGAATGTAAGCCCTAAATAATAAAATTGGTAGGATGAAATATAAATTAAATCTTTTCCTAAACTGAGCCAAACAATAGGATAGCTTGGGAAAACACCGGGATTCTTCTTAAATCTGTGTTCTTCCCTTAGTCTTCTTTTCTTTTGGACTCTGATAAAATGAAATGTTCTGAAATTTGAACCATTCACCTATTGAATTCCGATAATCACATTTTGTTGAAAGAAATCCTTACCTTTGGAAGTCATGAATATAATTATTTCCTGATCTTTATCAAGAGTTTTCTTAGGTGACTTTGGTTGTCTAAGATGTAATTAACTATAGGGGCTTGCCCTTATAGGAAACCTAAAAGACCCCATATTAATATAAACCCCATTTAATCCTCTTATATTAAATGGGGGAAATTGTCGGCAAACATATAGGTTTCGTAGACCAAACGAATGTCATACTTTTCCTTAGTTCATTTGATTAAGCCTCATCCTCAAGTTTTGTGTTCATCCTTCGGGATATACACAAAGCTCGAGGTATAGTTCTCTTTCATTCGAACTTTGAAAAATATGAGATCAGTTTAACTCCATATTTTTCTAAACTAAATTATAATTAAATTAAATCTGTCCTTCCGAAGCAGGAGATGGGACTTCGATTCCAGCGACTGACAGCTTCTAATGGGTAACCCCAACGGAAAAACATATATTTAAAACTTATTATACGCCGAAAATGCTTTGTGGGCCTATTGGACTGCCTATAGAACCCCTATAGGAATGTCCCCATATAGGCTGATTTTTGGAAAAGCTTGTTATTTACCTATTGAACTTGAGCATAAAACATTTTGGGCTATTAAAAAGTTCAATTATAATTTGAAAGATGCTGCTGAGAAGATATTATTGCAATTAAATGAGCTTGAAGAGATAAGAAATGAATCTTATGAAAGTGTTAAGATTTATAAGAAAAATATGAAGTTATGGCATGATCGGAAGATTATTACTAAAAATCTTGTGCTAGGATAAAAAGTTTTGCTGTATAATGCCAGATTGAGAATTTTTTCTGAAAAACTTAAGTCCAGGTGGATGGATCCTTTTATTGTGATGAAAATTTATTCCTATGAAGCTGTGGATATTCAAGATCCTAAGACTGGAAAAATATTTAAAGTTAATGAAAATAGACTTAAATCATATTTTTAAGTCAAGCAATCTAAGTCTGATGACAATCTGATGTTGAGTCACTCAGAATGAGTTCTGGGTTTGTCAGGCTGAAGACGTTAAACTAAACGCTTTGTGGGAGGTAACCCATAATTATCGGTGTACTTTGCTTTATGTTTGTTTTGTGTGCTTTGTTTGCTTTGTTTGCTTTGTTTTTATATTTTTAGTGGTAGTAATTTGGAGTTTTTAAACTAAATAGAGTTTATTTGACCTTATTTGATGACTTAGAGGAGTCAGAATGAAAATTTGGACATTTGGCAGACCTGTGCTAAATTGAGCACTGGCGGCTAAGCGCTGCCTAGTTGGCGCTTAGGCTCCTGAGTTACAAAAAACGTGAAAAATGATATTCTAGAAGCCTAGATCATGGGGAAGAGGTTTTGGAAGTTATTTTGGAGTTTTAAAACATATTGGGGTAGTTTTAGCACTTCCTAAGTCTATAAAAAGAACCTGATTTAAGAGAAACACTTGCCCCAAGTCCTATTTTCATTTCTAAATCTTAATAAGAGTATTTTGAGTACATCATGTCTTCCTGGGAGAATGAGATTAAGAAGAAGCAAGATTCTGACAATATTAAGTTCATTAGTGACAGTGCTAAAGAGTTATTCAATGGATTTCTCGCTGTTAGTATTCAAGGGATTGCAGAAATGACTGCAAAAATTAAAGCCCAAGTGACTTCAATGGAAGCAAATATCAATGAAACTAACTTACATTTGGAGCACATGGGATGGAAACTCAAGATGCAATTCAGTCATTCAAGATACGTGGAAGAAGCGGATAAGGCGATGTTTTTGAAGAACAAATGGATTGAAGAAGAAGATATAAAAATCAACAATTATCACCCGTTCTATCAGATTTATATTCCAGAAGGGTCAAATGAGAACAATAGTGGTTCTGGATATAATCCGCCTAATGGGGTATGGAATTAAGTGTGCTTCGTTCTTATATGTTTTGTGTTCTTATGTGTTTTGTTTAATATGTTTAGTGTTCTTATGTGTTTTGTTTGGTGTGTTTAGTGTTTATGTTTGAGTTTTAATTACGCTTTATGATGTGATAGTTACATCCTAGAGATGTAAACTTATCAGTTTGAGATTAATTCTCTTGTATCTAGAGAATTTCATCCTATGTATGTGGATAGAAATTCTAGGATTGTATTAAGTGCTATGTTTGTTTTAATGAATATAAGTTTGTGTTTGTGTGAAATTTGTTTGGAATCAATGAATATTAAACAATTGAATTGGAATATTGGAAGATTTATGAGGAAGAGATAATTATTTTAAAGAGATTAAGGGTAACTAACGAAGTGGTTTAAAGCATATATCTTAATTGTGAAAATTTGGGTATTGGCGGCTAAGCGCTAGAGTGCAGGTGCTTAAGAGCCAGATTTCGCAGCTAAGCACTGAAGGGTTCGCGCTTAGGTGCCAGTTTCCAAAAATTGGTTCCCAGCAGTTAAAAACCCGTGAATCGCCATTTTAACTCCCCTGTTCATCTTCAACCCATCATTTTCACGTGAGAGAGAGTCTAGAGCATCCTTGATTTGGACCATTTAAGAGCTGATCTCAACAAAAAATTGAAAATTTGGATTCCTTGAGGTAAGAGCACTACTCCTAAGTAAAATTTTTTTATTTTCACCATGCATTTTGAGTACATTTTGGAAAATCTTAAAATCACTATTCATGGTGAAAATTTGTGGAAAAACTTAAGAAATTGCTTGGATTTAGTGGAAACATTTTTTTGAAGATAATTTAGCAAGTTTAGTTTGATTTTGGAATTTATGGTAAATTTTTCGTGAAATTTTAGAGATGGCTCCAAAGTCAAAGAGCGCGAGAGGAAAGACAAAGTTTGATTCCGACAAATTTGTTAGTGCTAGGGCTGAGGAACGATACATCGATGTGTTGCAATCACAAACCAAAGAAAAATATATTGAGAAATTCATACCAATTTTATATGAAATTGCACTTTAAAGAAAGGTATTTTCTATGTTTTATTGCAGGAATGAAGATTTATAGGTAATAGAGCAAAAAGATAGAAAAAGAAAGAATCTGGAACGAAAAGGACTAAAAGAGATGAAAATTGAACTAGCCCGCCGACGGCGAGGGATAGGCCACCGACGGCGTGTTTTTCCAGAGAGATTTGAATATATTATACAGGAGCCCACCGACGGCGAGATCGAGCCCGCCGACAGCGAGCCTTAGCAGTTGGCCAATGTTCTAGAAGCCCGCCGACGGCGCCAACGAGCCCGCCGATGGCGAGAAGGTCGGTTCAAGCCAAATACATTGAATCTGGATGCTTTTTGAAGAGATGCTTAAGCAACCTTTGGATATATTCCTTCTTCTTTAAATAGAGACGAATTTAGGACTGAATATGTGAAAATCAATAGTGTGTGGTGAGTCTATTATGTGTTATTTTGAGTGCAATTGTGTGTTCTAGAGTATATTAGTGAGTATAATTGAGTGTGTTATACGAGAAGGAAGAGTTAGAGGAACTTCAAGGAGTCTGCTTGGGGAGAAGATTCGAGATAAGTTTTTTTTATTGTTTTATAGCTTTAAATGAAATCCAAATTTTGTGTTATTCTTCCTATGCATTCTGAGTAGTTTTCGCTGTCTTTCTCCGTGTTGTTGAGATTTTGTGAAATGGAAATTTGAATTAGTTGTGCCTTTAAATATCAAATAAAAATTGTGATAATCTTTTACTTAAAAATTAATTTACTTTCAATCTAGTCAATTGAACTGTTAAAATATGTTGAATTATCAACTGTAGTAAAGATTACATCCAAAATTCAGGGAATTCAAAAGCCTTGAAAGGAGGGTGCAAATAAATAGAGAAATATTAATTATCGGGCGTAGAATTGAATATTTTTGTGTGACAGACTAAAATCTTCAATTCGGTCCTATTGTTTGGGAGCTGAAGTGTAGATGTTAGCCCTCAGGCGAGGGGAACGTGGGAGCTCCGAAGTGGCAGCAGGTATCCTCCCAGCCTAACCGCAGATTCAGTAACCAAGCATAGGATTAGTCAATGTTCTTTATGCCTGGACCAAAGGGTAAGAATAGGAATGCTTCTATTTTGCATAATATAATTCTAACTAATTTATTTATCCACTCACTTAATTCTCTTAACAAGGAGAAATATACTTTTTCTAAATTGCAATCTTCCATTCAAAAATTAAGTAATAGAAGTTAGTATAGGTGTTCTTTATATCAGTATACTTGATAAAAATTGCATCTGCTTAAATTAGTTCTTAATCTCTAACTTCCCTGTGGGATCGATATCTAGGACTCCATTAGAGCCCTTTATTACTTGAACGATATGTATACTTGTGTAGATACAAAGGGATACATTTGCTATTTTAACTATTTAAATATTTATATAATTATAAAGCTCTGCAACATATTTACATTGTGCCCCTTAACTGCTGTGCAAGCGGTCAAGTTTTTGGAGCAGTTGTCAGGGATCGAAAGTAATTATTAAAGTAATTAACAAAATTACTAGAGTAACGGACTATTTTAAAATCTACTTAAGTTGTGTATGCGTAAATGTGGAACCAAAAGTTTAATACCTTACAATTCAGAATTAGAGCGCACTATTAAAAGAATTAGAAAACAGAAAAAAAATTATATGGCAAATAATCCAGAAATTAAAAATACAAATCAACCAAGACCTTTATGAGATTATGATAACCCTACATTAGATGAAATTCACTTAACAATCCAAATTTCTGATGTAGCGGTTAATTCATTCGAGCTTAAACCTGCAATTATCCAAAGGGTACAGAATAATCAATTTAGTGGTTCGCCAAACAAAGATCCTAATTTACATCTTGCTAGTTTTTTAGAGCAATGTGCTACTTTTAAATATGACGGAGTATCTAATGATGTTGTTCGACTTAGGCTTTTTCCTTTTTCTTTAAGGGATAAGGCTAAGATGTGGTTAAATTCGTTAGCACCTGGTTCTATTAGAACTTGGGAAGAATTTTCACAAAAATTTCTATCCAAATACTTTCCTCCTTCAAAAACTGCAAAGCTTAGAAATGACATAACATCTTTTAGTCAGTTTGACGGAGAATCAACATACGGAGCTTGGGAGAGATTTAAAGATCTTCTTAGGAAATGCCCACATCATGTGTTACCAGATTGGTTAATTATACAAATTTTTTATAATGGATTAGTAGGATCTCTTAGATTTATTATAGATGCTGTTGCTGGAGGTTCATTAATGTCAAAACCATTTGATGAGGCTTATTCATTAATTGAAGAAATGTCTACCAACAATTTTCAATGGCCTTCTGAAAGGTTAAATCCTAAAAAGAATATAGCTAGTATCCATGACTCTGATACAATATATATGTTAGCTTCTCCGATTGTTGTTATATCTAAGAAATTAGATCATTTTGGAATGATTTATTCTCCTACTATAATAGAAGAAAATTCATATGGACAACTTAAAGATGCTCAATCTTCATATGAGACTTTAAATGCTATTAATGACCTAATAATCCTTATGCAAATTATTATAACCCTGGTTGGAAGAACCATCCAAATTTTAATTGGAATAACAACTTTGTTAATCAATAATTGATGAACAACTCAGTAAATCCAATAGGAAATTCGTCTAACCAAGGAAATTCTAAGTATAAACCTTCATATCCACCTGGATTTAATAATAACTCTCAATTTAAGGAAAAAAAGCTATCTATGGAAGAATTAATATTAAATATGGGTCAACATTTGTAGAATCAAGGAAATCAGCTACAAATTCAAGGGAACCAATTACAAAATCAAGGAACTGCGATTAAAAATATTGAAACTCAACTTGGGCATATCGCTACTGCACTTAATAATAGAATTCCTGGAACTTTTCCTAGTAATGTGGAAATAAATCCTAAAGACCAAGGAAAAGAACAAATCAAGTGATACAATTATGAAGTGGAAAAGAGTTAGAAACAAGAATACAGAAAGAAACTGACAGTGAAAAAGAGAAAGTGGAAACTGAAAAAGAGAAGGATCAACAAGATCAAAATTTAGAATATCCACTAATACCTATGAAAATTTCTGTAGAAAAATCACCACCACCATTCCCTCAGCGACTAAAGAAACATAAAAAGGATAAGCAATTTTCTAAATTTCTTGAAATCTTGAAGAAATTAATAGTGAACATTCCTTTTGTAGAAGCATTAGAACAAATGTCCAATTATGTGAAGTTTATGAAAGATATTTTAAACAAGAAAAGAAAGTTCACAGATAATGAAACTGTGGCACTTAGCGAAGAGTGTTATGCAATTATTCAGAAAAAGCTTCCTGAGAAATTAAAAGATCCTGGTAATTTCACTATGCCTTGTGCTATTAGAGAAAAATTTTATGGAAAAGCTTTATGTGACTTAGGAGCCAGCATCAATCTTATGCCTCTATCAATTATTAAAAAATTAGGATTGGGAGAAGTCTCACCTACTTCAGTAACTCTTCAGTTAGCTGGCATATCCTAAAGGAGTTATTGAAGATGTGTTAGTAAAAGTGGATAAATTTATCTTCCCTGTGGATTTTATTGTTTTAGATATGGAGTAAGATAAAGAAATACCCATAATTTTAGGGAGACCATTCTTAGCTACTGGAAGAGCTATGATTGACATTCAAAAAGAAGAATTAACTATGAGAGTAAACGATCAAGAAGTAACTTTCAACATAGCAAAATCAATGAAATATCCTGCTATTGAAAAAGATGATGAATGTTTTCGAATGGAAATTCTTGAACATCTACAAAATGAACATTTTAAAGAATACTTTGAAGATAAATCAGAAATAGAAAATACAGAATTGATTGAAGAAACAGATAATGAAGAATTAGATTATATACAAGAAAGATTTGAAATAAAGGGTATTACAGAAAATACTGAAAAGAATATAGTTCTGTCGATTATTAAACCTCCTGAACTTGAGTTAAAAATTTTACCTACTCATTTAAAGTATGCATTTTTTAGGTAACTCTTTAACCTTACCAGTTATTATAGCGGCAGAATTAAATGAATTACAAGAGAAAAAACTTCTGGACACTTTAAAAAAGTATAAGAAAGCTTTTGGTTGGACCTTAGCAGATATTAAAAGAATTAGTCCTTCAATATGTATGCACATAATTATTTTGGATAATGAACATAAACCAAGAGTTGATACCCAAAGGAGATTAAACCCAATGATGAAAGATGTAGTCAAGAAAGAAATATTAAAATGGTTAGATAATGGTATTATATATCCTATTTCGGATAGTGCTTGGGTAAGCCCAATTCATTGTGTTCCTAAGAAAGGAGTGACTGTTGAAACTAATGAAAATAATGATTTAATACCTATAAGATAAGTTACTGGATGGTGTATATGTATTGATTATAGAAAATTGAATGCAGCCACCAGGAAAGATCACTTCCCTTTACCATTCCTAGACCAAATGTTGGATAGACTTGTTGGGCACAAATACTTTTGTTTTTTAGATGGATATACTGGCTATCATCAAATTCCTATTGCTTCTGAGGATCAAGAGAAAACTACATTTACCAATCCTTATGGAACATTTACTTTTTGAAGAATTCCTTTTGGATTATGTAATGCACCTGCAACATTCCAGAGATGTATGATGTCTATATTTAGTAAATTAATTGATGATGGAATAGAAGTATTTATGGATGATTTCTCTGTATTTGGAACATCATTTGAAATATGCTTGGATCATCTTGAAAAAGTCTTAGAGCTATGCGAAAAAACTAATTTAGTTCTAAATTAGGAGAAATGTTAATTTATGATTGCAGGACGAATTGTATTAGGGCATAAAATTTCAGAAAATGACATGGAAGTAGACCCTGCAAAAATTCAAGTTATAACTAAATTGCCACCTCCTACTACAGTGAGAGGGCTAAGAAGTTTTCTTAGACATGCCGGATTTTACAGACGCTACATAAAAGATTTTTCAAAAATTACTAAACCTCTATGCCAACTTTTAGAAAAAGACAAGAAATTTGAATTCAGTACAGAATGCTAAATGTTTTGAAATATTAAAAGATAAATTAATCACAACACCTATAATAGTTTCACCTGACTAGGAGAAACCATTTGAACTAATGTGTGATGCTAGTGATTATGCTATAGGAGCTGTTCTTGGACAAAGGTATGATAAAATTTTTAAAGTTATATACTATGGTAGTAAAACTCTAAATAATGTTGAAATTAACTATACAGTTACACAAAAAGAATTATTAGCAATTGTATATGCTTTTGATAAATTTAGATCTTATTTAATTGGAAACAAATGTATTGTGCATACTGATCACTCTGCTACTAAATATTTAATGCAAAAGGATACCAAACCAAGATTAATCAGATGGATATTACTGATGCAAGAATTTGAAATAATTAATAGAAAGGGAACTGGTAATCAAATTGCAGATCATTTGTCAAGATTAGAATATTGTGAATTATCAGACACTGACAATGAAATTACAGACAATTTTCCTAACGAACAATTGTATAATATAAATGAGTGGAAAATACCTTGGTATGTTGATATAGTTAATTACATTGTAAGTGATATTTTACCACCCATGCTAACTCTACAAAAATAGAAAAATTCATTCATGATGCTAAAACATATTTTTGGGATGAACCATATTTATATAAGCAATGTAAGGATTTAATTATTAGAAGATGTGTGCCTTATGAAGAAACTGAATAGATCATCCAAAAATGCCATGATTCGGAATTTGGAGGACATTTTGGAACTGATAAAACTACTTACAAAATTTTACAATCTGGATTCTATTGGCCTACTCTTTTTAAAGATGTTTATAGATATATCAAAACTTGTGATAAATGCCAATGAGTAGGTAATATATCGAGAAGAAATAAAATGCCTCTAAATTTTATAATAGAAGTTGAAATTTTTGATGTTTGGGGACTAGATTTCATGGGACCATTTATTCCTTCATTTGGAAACTCATATATATGAATTGTTGTTGATTATGTTTCTAAATAGATTGAGCACAGGCCTTACCTTGTTGTGATGCTAAGAGTGTTTCAAAATTTTTAATGAAAAATATTTTCACAAGATACGGAATGTCGAGAGTGATTATCACTCACAGAGGATCCCATTTTAGGAATAAATATATTCACAAATTAGTAGAAAAATTCAACATTATTCATAAAATTTTGACTGCTTATCATCCACAAACCAGTGGATTAGCTGAAGTTTCTAATCGAGAAATTAAATGAATTCTAGAAAAAATTGTAAACCCTAGTAGATTAGATTGGTCTACAAGACTAGCACTACTTTATGGGCATACAGGACTGCTTATAAAACTTTGATTGGAATAACTCCTTACAGACTTATTTTTGGAAAGACTTGTCACTTACCAATTGAATTAGAGCATAGAGCGTATTGGGCGACTAAAGTAAAGAAAAAGAAAAAGAAAAAGGATTAACAGGCTATCCAGATACAGTAATCCTCACTTAAAAAAAAGAGAAAAAGAAAAATAAAAAGGATTGAAAATTAATTCAAAAAAGAAAAGAAAAGAAAAGAAAAAGTAAGTGAGAAGAAGCTTGAGGAGATGCCTTATTGACCCGACCCGCAATAACGCAGTAATATTCGCTTCCAAAAGATGGCCAAAAACTTGACTCAATTTATAATTAGCGGCTAGTGTATAAAATCAAAATGTTGTAAATTTTTAGAAAATATTTTACACACTAGGGGTACTACGCAAGTATACGTATCGTTTCAAGTAATATAGGATTTTCTTTTATAACCCCAGTATCGATCCCACGGGGAAAAATTATAGTAATAAATTTTCTAAATATTATATTTCAAAAATATTTTTTATCTTTTAATTTAACTATAAATTACTATTAATTTACTAGATGCAAATAAAGAAAACAATAATAAGAAAATGATTTATGAAAACTATAAAATAAACAACTTTCTTTCCTTCAATTAATCTAAGATTTTTAAGATAATTTAATATTCGTTTGAGAATTTGATTTATGGTATTGTGCCAAATAGAAGCATTCATATTCTTTACCCTTTTATCCAGGCGCAATGAACATTGGCTAGTTTACAGATCAGGTCCGAATGTATTGTTAGTAGAATGGGTTAATCTAGACTCACACTACTAGATGTCCAAGGGTGGCTATGGTCGGCCCTACTAGTGACCCTTTTCCTAATATATAAATCAAATTATAAGGATTTAGTCTGTCACTCTAAAAACTTATCAATTTTGCGCCCTTTAAATCTTATCTTCCTATTTATTTGCACTTCACCTTGAATAGCCCGCACATGGCCTTTGATTACCCAAGGGTTCATGTGACATTTACAAGTTAAGAGTTCTTCTCCTTCAAGATCTCAAAACTCTTCAACAGGTTTTAACAATTTAAATGGCCAATTTAAAAAGTAAAATAAGATCAGGTATTAATGTCATCACAATGTTTTGAAAATATTTTGAATTTCAATTCTCCATTGAATCTTTATATTATCTTATCTATCTCGTCATAATTGAAGGAAGAAAGGAAACTAACTACTCAGAACACATTGAAAATAAATAGCAAAACATAATAAATAAACTTTGAATCAAATATAAAATACTTATCTCAAATATTCCTTCTACAGATCTTCTGATTCCTACTGACTCCACAGTGTAATGAACTCCATATGCAACAACTTGAAAATAAACTCACTAAACTAAATAAAAGTGGCCCTAAATTTCTCTCTCTATTTCTCTCTCTAAGGATGAGAGATCCTAAAGTAGATAAGAGAAAGGGTTACAATGGGAGGGGCCCGTTTTCTGAAGAAATGGACCCCTATTTATAGGCTTAAAAGGATGCCTTGAGGCACCTCTTCAAAACATGTCCACATTCAATGAATCTTCTAGAAGGTCTTTATGGTGCCTAGGCGCCGAATCTGGCACCTAGGCGCTGAACACCGTGTCCAGTTCTTCGCACCTCTTCACTTTGGCTCGCACCTCTTCACAATTAAAACCGTTTTGGAGCGTCCAAATGTAATGTATCACATGTCCTATTATCAAGGAACAACTGCCAGTCTTCTAGAATGTCCAATAACCGCTCACTCCGTCAAAATAACCATTCAAACGTTGTCAAAAACTTGACAGTTTCTGTATCGAGTCTGGCGCTTAGGCACCAACTTCTGGCGCCTAGGCGCCAGGCCATATTTTTTTATACTTTTTGTATTTTGCTCCATTTTAGCTCCTTTTTGCTCCTTTTTGCTCCTTTTTCCTTTTTATACCTTTTTACATCACCAACATCCAAAAACACAAAAAATACCTTTCATTAAAGCATAATATCCTTAAAAATTAGTAAGAATTAAGACATAAAGAAATAGGTATGTTTTTATAGATCAAAATCCCCCAAACTTAAATGTTACTTGTCCTTAAGTAACCCTTTCTACTATATAAAATATATAACCTTTGGAATAAAAGATAAATATTTAAGATTCCTGATAATTTTTTATTTTATAAAGTTTTTAGTAAATTATTAACCCAATTTCACTAACTAGGTTTAATTTTAAGAATTTAAAGAATATTTAACTACCAAATCATAAGATTTCAAACTTTTCATTCATTTTGAAAATAATAGAAGTCTATTATATTAAGATCTCATAGATTATTTACAAGAAAAAAATCTTCTTGAAAAATAGTTTCTAAATAAATATTCATGTATA